>LR812525.1:25675764-26295764 GCA_903798195.1 Danio kyathit | reverse complement strand
CAGAAACTAGCACTTATATTCAGCAAGGATGCATTGATCTAAACTGTGAGTAAAGAGTTATACATTAGGACTGGACAATATATTGCAAAACTATTGTATCGGAATAACAGTATATACAATACATGTATCGCCGAGGTGTGTGATATTGGTTGTTTATGTGCGTTGTTTGTTTATCTAAATTTAACCAGATCGAATGGGCCTTACTATTTATATCCCTGCACCATCAAAGGAGGCTAGCTACCAATGCACTGCAAGATACATCAACACGCAGAGCAGCACAAAGAGTACAAGTGGAAAGTTCATTGTAAATATGCCATTATGTCTGACTGTATAATTCAAGGGTTCACACATCTATACGCGTCTCTATATCTGCTGGGCAAACAGACGAAACACCTACACACACACTGAAGCAATGCTCCACACGAGGAGGTGTGTAGGTTAACATGTCTAGATAAAACAGTTACAAAAGACTCCAGGCACGGTCTGTGTTTGTGATTAATAGTTACAGTATCGCAGGTAAGTGTGTGGGAGTGTGTGAGACTTCTATATGTGCCGAGGTCAGCAGCTACAGCACAATAGCACAAACCCAAGAAGAGAGTTACTTTTGTGTTTACACATGAGAGTGAAGTAATCTGGTGACGGTTTGAAAGGAAGGAAAAGAAAGTGCTTTCATCCTGCACATTGTATATTTTAACCAGTGAGCCTCGCTTGTTTTTTAAACCACACACACACACACACACACACACACAGATTACTTTTCCCTCGCTGGGACTAGCAGACAGACGCAGTGCGCTGACACCAAACCACACACAAACACTCGCATTAATATACTCCATTCACTCACCTGGAAACAGCTGGCAGGTGTTCCAACACCAAAACACACACACACTTACTCTAAGCTAATTTAAAACCCCTCTCTCTGTGGTGCAGCTCACTTGTGTTTAACAGAGGCATAAGGGGACCAAAATATATATATTTTTAAATCCATCCAATTCGAGAAAATCTTTTATGTTTTTTCATTACTGACATAATTAAAATAGAAAAATGCAATCTGAAGTAAAAAATAAATAAATAAACAATTTGGGAAAAGAAATTAGATGGGTAAATGCAGCCCTAATATTACAAAGATTTTTGAAGTATCATGTGAAGGCTGATATATACTTCTGCGTCAAGCGCACGTGTCTGGTCCGGCGCAGCCTTTGTGCAGTCGCATAGCCCTCGCTGTGGCTGACGCTGATGCGCACCTCTCAAAAAAATTTAACTACACGTCGCATTGATGCTTGTGATTGGTCGGCTTGGTAGCTTTGACCAGTGTGGGCGAGACCGACAGCCACGCGAACCCGTTAAGGCAAGTGTTTACAAGTGTTAAGTCTCATGAAGGAGCTGTTGTTTTGTGTTTACCTTATGATTAATGTTGTTGCACGTCCGCCGGATCTTGCCTCTGAATGAACGAGTTTTAGCTACTTGTACATTAAGGTAGCGTTCAGAAAAAACTAAACACCCATGAAGAAACTCGACACAGAGGAGCATAAAAACCTACTGCTAGCATTTCGAAATTATTACAGCAGAGAAACACAAACAGCACGCAGAAGTATAAATGCACGACTACGCGAAAGGCATGCGCCGTGGGTCACGCTGATCACTTGGCGCAGAAGTATAAACCAGCCTTAACGCATGTCATGATTTTGGAAAGTACAATGCGATCCGGGATTAACATCCATATTGATTCTGAAACATAATTTTTGTTGTAAAATGTAATCCATACCTATTCCCTACCCCTAAACCCAACCATAACTGTAAATTATTCCCAAAATCAAAGGGGAATAATAGTTGGAGAACAATAATGTAGAAGTGCATAAACCTATCCGTAAACTTAAGCTTAACATAAACTGTAATTGTATCCCTTTATTCTGATTGGCTGATTGGAATGTTGTTCCAGGATCAACATAGATGTTAATCCAAGAACATGTCCTACTTGGTGCAATCAGGTTGGTAACACTGAAGAATGAAGTAATGATGCTGAAGATTTAGGAAGAAATAACATTTTAAAATATATTCATTCATTAATTTTCATTTTTCGGGGCCGGGTCGCGGGGGCAGCAGTCTTAGGAGAGAACCCCAGACTTCCCTCTCCCCAGACACTTCCTCCAGCTACTCTGGGGGGGTTCCTGAGGCGTTCCCAGGCCAGCCGAGAGACATTGTCCCTCCAGCGTGTCCTGGGTCTTCCCCGAGAATACAATTAGTTATTTTTAACTTGTAATATTTTCATTTTAGAAAATGAAAATAATTATTGCGCAGAATATAATGTTATTAGTAATAACATTATTACTGATATGGCCACAGCCATATCACCCTACAGCCCAAGACTGGTTACTCACTGAAGCTAAGCAGCGCTGAGCCTGGTCAGTACCTGGATGGGAGACCACATGGGAAAACTAGGTTGCTGTTGGAAGTGGTGTTAGAGAGGCCAGCAGGGGATGCTCAACCTGGGGTCTGTGGGAGTCCTAATGCCCCAGTAAAAGTAAAGGGCGCCGTCTTTCGGATGAGACGTTAAACTGAGGTCCTGACTCTCTGTGGTCATTAAAAAACCCATGGCACTTCTCGTAAAGAGAAGGGGTGTAATCCCGGTGTCCTGGCCAAAGTCCCTCTCGGCCCTTAACCATCTTGGCCTCCCAATCATCTCCATCCACCGAATTGGCTCTATCACGGTCTCTCCACTCCACCAATAGCTGGTGTGTGGTGAGCGCACTGGCGCCGTTGACATGTGGCTGCCGTCCGTCGCATCATCCAAGTGGATGCTGCACACTGGTGGTGGTGTGGAGAGACCCCCCTCATGATTGTGAAGCACTTTGGGTGTATGGTCATACACGATAGCCATATAAACACACACACACACACACACACACACACACACACACACACACACACACACACACACACACACACACACACACACACACACACACACACACACTATTAGTATTATCAGGGTGTCTACAGGGAGTTTAACAAGTTAAGTTTTCAGTTGTAAGGCAGCAGTGTGTGAATATAGCCAGCCTCTAATGGTAAAAAATAATTGTTTCACGCTTGAAAAAAACACAGAAACACTTTGATTGATGT
Source organism: Danio kyathit (assembly GCA_903798195.1). Classification (NCBI taxonomy): domain Eukaryota; kingdom Metazoa; phylum Chordata; class Actinopteri; order Cypriniformes; family Danionidae; genus Danio; species Danio kyathit. Next base: position 26,292,644 of record LR812525.1, on the reverse strand, counting down.
TCTCCCTTTGTATATGTAGTATCAGAGAAGGGAAAGCCCTGCCTGTTAGTGACAACCTCACCCTCGTTAGCATAAACAGCCCTAAGTGAGCAGCAGCCGCCTTAATGCCCGTTACACTCAAAACACATCCAAAACCCAACCCTGTTAGACCATGCACCGAGGCACAGAGCGTATTTTTCCATCCTTAAAATAGCAAAAGTGAATTCAGACACGCCCTTAATGCTTTTGTGCCATGCGCTTTAGACTTTGTGCCTAGATTGTTAAAATAGAGCCCATTATGTCCATCAAACTGAACCAATTTTGTTTGCAGTAGTGACCAATCGAATATAGATTCAGGGATATTTAAAGACTTTAAGGCCTTTTATAAAGAAAACAAAGATATTTTAAGTCTTTTTAATGACACAGCCACCCTGATTTGGCTATAGAACATTAGGAGAAACAGTAGAGAAATAATTGTCTTACTTTGACAAAACAAATCTGGAATTTGCCATATCACAATCAGTGAATGATCTCATAACCTGATTGTAAACGATGACAGAATGGGTGAACTAACCTCCAGTCTAAAATCACTGAGAACTCACTTAAATCTATTCAGCAACGAGAGAGTAATAACATTTTCCACCGGGATTAGACACCACATCTAAAAGCTCTCTGGTTTCTGTGTCTTTGTGTTGTGGTTGTTATATAGCTGCAGTCTGTGTGTGTCACATATTCCTGGTGGAACAGCAGCAGAATGTTCTATACGGTGTGTTTCCGAGTATAACATCACGTCCGACCTGCATTTGTGTTTGACTAAGAGAAAAAAAAACGAGTAATTCTGAACTCAAGGACTCTGTGAGCTCTTTACACAAGAGAGCACATCCTCCACAGCCAAACTAGAAGAATATCTGCCATTCACACACACTGATGCAGAATGTGCCATACCAATGAGAAAGATGGAGACAGAACGTTCTCTCCACACTTCAGCTCCTGCTGAACAAAGAGCCAGACAAAGAAAGGCAGAATGAATCTCAGACAGTTTTAAGGAGAGAAAAAAAGAGTGTTGGGGGAGGATCAGTCACCTGAGAAAAGGAGGGAATGTGTGAGCAGACAGATGAAAGAAACGTTACACACGTAGCCTGTCTTCTGTAATTCACATGCCTGCAGTCAATTTGCCCTCGACTGCAGGGACCTCGTCCTTCACAGACCTTTATTACACATCGGCACCAACACACTTTTCTCAGTTCCATTTTTCCCCTTTCTGACTTTAGACACTAATTTTCAATCTCTTCATCTCTCTTGTTTTGTGAGATGCAATAAGATTAGAAAAGAAGTCAAATAATGGCCTGCCATAGCAGTCAGAGGACAAACACTCATTGAGAAAAACAGTAATGTAGAGACTGACATCACATGATGAGTCTTTACAGAGTCATTGTCTGTGCATTTATCTTTGCAATTATTAGGAGTGGGAGAAAAAAATAGATTCATTGACATATTGCGAATCTTTTTCTAATGATTCTGAATTTATTCTCAAAAGTTCAGAATCGTGTACTCAAATTTTATCGCAATGGTGTGGGCTATTGAAACAGAAAAATAATAAGAGTTGACAGGGCTATGTACATATGCTGCCAAAGTTGCTTAATTTGGACAAATATGAACAGACTTAAAGATTTTAAAGAGATACGGTATGTGTTGCTTCTCATTTGGTGTGCAATCAGCTTCAGGATGCTCCACATTCCTTGCAGAAAGTTAAACTTTTGTCATGCGGCACAGCATTAACTTTCTCCTTTGCTTTGCAACCGGGTTTGGAATCACCAAGTATGGGGACAGTGTGGTACTAACCAGACCAGACGATTTTTTTTGCGATAAAAATTACTGATTAGACATCCTGTGGTACAAATCAAGTGAATAACACGGCACGAATTGGGCGTTTTGTCTGTTTGACGCTCGTTAGACTGCAAAAGAAAGTGGGAGCAAACATCTAACAAATGGAGCAATGAAACAAACAGAAAAGCAAGCAGCTTACAATGATGGAGATTGGTTCAAGGATGACGGCCGCTGGACGTGAGCAAATTAAATGACGTTATTTTTGCTTCACATGTAATAGAAGATCGTAGACAATAGAAAATGCTTCCCTGCCACCACTGACGAGTTTCACGGCAATCTGTGTTTTAGGTGTATTACGGTAGGAGAATTCAATTCAATTCAATATATATATCTATATATATATATATATACATACATACATACAATATACTTAATATCTTATTAGGTAGCCTACTATGTTTGGTGTGCAATCTGACACAATGACAAAAATCATAAAAATAATCTTTATTTTGGTCTCTTGTCAAGACAAGTAATAAACGGTAGGGATTAAGCCAAAGGAAGGTTGTGTGACTCTTATTCCACGATTTTATTTTCTCTTTCTCAAATTTCACACCCCGGAGCATCTGAAATCATGTACCTCACTCAGGACATGCATTAGGGCTTATTCATGCTTTCATGACCTCTCGGTTAGACTATTGTAATGCGTTACTAGGCGGTTGCCCTGTTTGCCTAATTAACAAACCTCAGCTAGTTCAAAATGCAGCTGCTAGAGTGCTTTCTAGAACAAAGAAATATGATCGTATTACTCCAGTTCTTTCATCATTGCATTGGCTCCCTATTAAATATCGTATAAATTTGACAATTTTATTCACTACATACAAAGCCCTGAACGGCTTAGCTCCCCAGTATTTGAGGGGACTCCTGGTGTATTAATTAATTGAGCGTAGTGGACGTGAGGGGCTACAGGCCCTCACGTCCACTACGCTCAATTAATTCTGGACAACTGATTATTTCCAGAATATCAAAATGAAGTGTAGGCGGTAGATCTTTCTCATATCTGGCACCTAAACTCTGGAACAGCCTTCCTAGCACAGTTCGGGAAGCAGACACATTCTGTCAGTTTAAAACTAGATTAAAGACACATCTCTTTGCATTAGCATACACATAAAACAAAAAAGCTTTTAAAATCCAAATCCTCTAAAGGATTGTTTGTCTGCATTATTTAGGGCAACCGGAGCCAGGAACACTTCCCTAAAGACATTATAATTTGAACGCCATCAGCGCTTATGTTAGTCTGTTTTTATTATTCCAGAGGTTTCCATAATCCTGGACCAGGCCGTATCCTGAGCAGCTGCTGCTGTGAAGTGGAGAGCAAGAGACTGATTCCTGTAATGTATAGGTTTTTTTTCCTTCACTTTCGTCAATTGGTGAAGTTTGCTCCTCACCGCTATCGCCACTGGCTTGCATGGTTCGGGTCTTGTGGAGCTGCGCACAAATTTCAGCAGTGAAATTTAAACCACACCGAACGGAACTAAACTGAACTTCAATTTACTATAATCTCCTATGTTAAGCTGCTTTGACACAATCTACATTGTAAAAGCGCTATACAAATAAAAATGAATTGAATTGAATTCCAGTACCGTAATACACCTAAAACATAGATTGCCGTAAAACTCGTCAATGGCAGGGAAGCGTTTTCTCTTGTCAACAACAGGGAAAGAGTTAAATGAAATCATTTATCGATTTGACGCACATCATAATACCAGCCATTCATGTAAAGCACAAATAATGTCATTCAATTTGCTCACGTCCAGCGGCCATCATCCTTGAACCAATCTCCATCATTGTAAGCTGCTTGCTTTTCTGTTTGTTCCATTGCTTCGTTTGTTAGATGTTTGCTTCCACTTTCTTTGGCTGTCGGACGCGCATCAAATTCACAAAACGTGCAATTCGTGCCATGTTATTCACTCGATTTGCACCACAGGATGTCTAAATCACATCTTTGTATTGACTTCACATGTAAATCTCTCGCACTACATCCGCGTCTGCTTACTGCACAGGCTGCAAAACAATTTCCCCCCACTTCCATGTAATGTAATGATTGTAAGGGTGCAGGTGAGCCATCATCACGTGCGCTGCGTATGCAACCTCTATAAGTCATGTAAAACAATTAATTGCAAACTAAAATAAATCTAATTTGATTATATGGTTTGGAATTGGATGTTTTATGAGAATATTAACATTTTTTGCGATTATTTTGCATTTAGATTAAGAATTTTGCAGGATCGCAAAAAATGTAAACTTTTTGTTGATTTTGCGTTGGATTCAGCGATTGTGGAATCGTGAAAAATTAGGGGGTCTGATTAACGTAAAACAGAATCATAGGTTACTCGCTGCTTGTGTTCTGCAAACGCAACTGTAAACTACTGTATAGTGCTGCAAATGAATGAAGCATTATAAACTACTATGTTTTAAATCTCATTCTTTGTGGCTCCGACCAAAAAAACAGTTCCACATTCCAAAAATTCATTCATTCATTTTCCTTAGGCTTAGTCACTTATTTATCAGGGATCACCCCAGTGGAATGACTATTCCAGCATATATTTTACAAAGCGGATGCTCTTCCAACCGCAAAATAAAAATATATATATATTAGGGGTGTGAACCTACACTGGTCTCACGGTTCGGTTACGATTATTATGCCATCGATTCGGTTCAATTCGATATCTCGGTGCATCACAGTGCATTGACGATGCTTTCCATACATAATTAGATTTTTTTCTTTACAATACAAGAAAAAAAATTGTATTAAAATCTATAAATATGTTTATATTTATACATTACTTGTAATACAATTTCGTCCTTTAATACAAGCAGTAACATATATTAACTGTACCTTTAATTTTACCTGCTCAAAAAAAAAACACTCTTTGTGAATGTTTTAGACAAAACTCCACTACATGCACAGAAGACAGCACGAGCATTCATAACAAACAAACTCATGTAAATATTATCCCGCTTGCTTTTTGAGCACTGGCAAGTTCTTACACGCCTATGATTGGTCATTGTCTTCACCCGCTCAACAGAAAGGGCTGCGATTGGCTTTAGAAACGAAAGCGCTCTTCACCCATGAGTGACGCGGGAAAAACAGCCGCGGTTCAGTCTACAGTATATGCGCATAATACGCGGTTATCAGGTAATCCGTAATAGAATAAATACAATACAATAAACTCGCATCTGCATCGCGGTGCACCGAAGAAACAATTAATTTTGACACCCTAATATATATATATATATATATATATATATATATATATATATATATATATATATATATATATATATATATATATATATATATATATATATATATATATATTTTTTTTTTTTTTTTTTATATATATTTGCTCTTTGTTATTTGTCTTTTCATTCCGAGCTTGTTCATCCCCAATATAACTTTGTTAATAAAATATCACATTTCAGAAGACAATACTGTCACACACAGATTCCAATCATAAAAACAAAAGCACAGAAACTAACATTGAGTAAAATGTAAAGTTCAAGAATTAGGAAAAAAAATGTAGAGCAAAACATTTTTTTTGGAATTGGATCAGGATTCTTAGAATCAGATCGTGAAGTCTCTAAAGATTCACACCCCTAGTATTTATCATTAAATGGTTCTATCTATCTAGCAAACCAATCATTCATCTGGCTTATATGGCAGAAAGTGCAATTCCTGAGAGCTGTCACTGCATGACAGCTACACATGCTGTCTGTCAATCAAACTGCACTGAGAGCGAGAAAAGAACGTACATTTAGTCTCCTAAACTGTCACTTAGTTTCATCCGCATGCACTGAGACACAGACACTCACACACACACACCTGCACATCCTTCACTCGCACTGATAATTGCCATCCTGTATCACCTGTGGACCTCTTCTTTCTCTTCCTCTTCCTGTCGCATTCTCCACATCTCTCTCTCTCTCTGCCATCTCGTCCTCTTTCTTTCCGGAGCAGTAAGTAAATCTGGGAGGAGGAGAAGAGAAAAAGAAGGGCATTATGCATTTCTGCTTTTCAGGACAAAACAAGAAAGGCTAAAAATAACACAAAGCAAGTCTCCATCCACGTCTATCTGTATAGGTCAAGATAACGGATTACTCAATAATGCATGTATTGCACCATATTTCACCACCAACACGCTATATTTTACAGTATTGGATATTTTTTAACCTTGTATCACAAAGTATGTTAGACAATGAGTGATTATATTCAATGAATCATGCGAACAAAAACTTAAGTTGCTTCTTTTACTTAACCCATTTAAGCCCACCAGCAACTAGAAATGCCAAAGTTCATAGTTGCCATTTTCCTTTTATAAGTAATTTTCTACATGTTATACATGTTTCATTTCTCAATGACATGCAAGCAAAACAACCAAATAAAAGATTTCAAGCAAGAAATAAAGGAATTGATTGAATTCCTGTCACGTGAAGCTTTCAACTTCCTAGCCCTAATTCCAGGATTAAAAATGGATGCAAACCACAAAGGTCTCTAACCATAACCAACATAACCATGAAGGTCTCTAGATTCATCCAAACAAACAAAATCTTTCAAGAAATCTATAGTTTCTTATAGTTTTTTATAGTTGCTAAAATTTCAAGTATAGTTGGCGGTGGGCAAATACCCCTAGTAAGTACATAAATTATGGGAAATTAGGGAACAATATGTTAATAAGTTAATAAGGTTATTGGTCTTGTTTTTTGCTTTCATAAAACCCATCTAAATTTAACTTAACCCTTTGACTAATATTTATTTTTTAAAATAGACTTTTTTGATACACAATTTGATACACAGCAAAATTAACTTCTACCACTGGGAAATAACACTTAAAATAACACTGGAGCAGAGTTAAAGTGCTGATTGAACAGAAAATAATGAACTCCTGCTGTTAAAAAAGCAGAATCACTAGAGGAAAACACAAATCTACAATGAATTTAGCCACAACCTCCACACAAATGGGTATTGTCTAAATTGCTTTTTTTCTACACAAAAACACAGTATCAGGTCACTGAAACCCAAATTTTTGAAAACTCTTGTCAAGGTGAAGATTTTCAAAAGCGCTAGAGTCTGTGTCTTTTTAGAAAACTGAGAAAAAAAACATTTTTTGTTTACAAAAATAACTGCACACTGCACGTGTGGACATGGCCTTAGGAACAAACATAATCAGCAGCTTCACTAATTACTAACCTGTTTAACTATTTCTGTCAGGTGTCTACAAAAGTAAGATTCCCTGAATATAATTGTTTTGTTAGATGTCACCATTATGGTATATATATTTACTTTTGTCAATTTACACCAGTATTTACTTGGGCTCTTTGACTCTTTTTAAGTTTTATTTCTTTGGCTAGCATTACTTTTTTCATTTATCTTTTTGACACAAAGTAATTCGTAAGGGAAACTAGTGTGTGTTTCATGACTTTTAGATAAATGGATTAGTTCTTTGTGTTTTCATATTCATGAAATGATAGATCATTTTTGGGAGGGTTCATATCAAATGGTTTTCTAATTTTAAACATAATAAATGTGTTAATGAATATGAATTGATCTGTTGAAAGCATTTGTTTTGAGTTAGAATGCTAAATCTTCTCCTCCTATTCAAATTTTACATTGAAGGGTTCTTACAACATATTTGCCGCATATTCAAATACAATTTTCTTGACAAAAAAAAAATCAAAAACATGGAGAAAATAAATGCAAAACATGTTCATATAAGACACTATTAACAAGGCTACTGTCAGGGTTGTGGTGTGGGGAAAAGGAGCGAGGACTCAAGTGCAAGATAAATGGGTTTATTTATTATAAAATAAAATAAAAAGGCAAAAATAAACAACCCCGAGGGGGAAAAACACTAATGAATAAAAAGAAACAAACAACACAAACTGGACAGGGCAGGCTGGCAGGGATCTGGACTGGAGGACAGGACAAGGCACGATGAAGTACGACGACGAACTGGCACAGGACAGCAGACATGAGGGGATTATAAACAAGCATAAATTAACACACAAACAGGTGAACATGATAAACTAATAATGGGTTAACAAGGAGGGTAGGGCTAGACAATAGACGGGAGAGCACATGACACAAAAAGACAACACAAACCATGCACTCACATAACACTAGACTAGAACACGCAGCCAATAAGAAAACTCATTAACTGAGTGTTCATGACAACACAAGCACGCCACAAAAAGCACGCGGTCACAATGTAAACATCCAACCACGTGCTTAGACAACACCACAGACGCAAGACACGAGCACACGATAGATAAACACCTTACCGTGCGCTCACACATAAGCAACGCGCATGTTTCATCTCAGCGCCAACCGAAACCAAAACCAACCAGACTGAGACGCTGAGAATGAAACAGCGCGATGCAGACAGAACAAAACAAGAGAGCGTGCGTGTCACAAGCGCGCACGTAGACCGTACACGCTCGCATCAAGCGGGAGCGCGCACGGCCCGCACGCACTCATGACAGCACGCGCCCAGAGACACACACACACACAATGACAGTAAACGAGTGCCCTACCCGAGAAAACTCGAGCCGAGCACAACAGGGCATGGACAATACAGAGCTAGTGTCCGGACTCTGCCACCAAACAAGAATTTGCAAGACCAGAGTGGCAGAACCCTGACACTAGCCCCCCCCAAAAGGGACGCCGCCTGGCGTTCCTAAAGGGAACACTCAAGGTACAAGACAGACAAGAAACACCACAAGACAACAAAACAGGCAACATCAACACACACAAGACAGGGAAGTGAACAGGCAAGACAACATGAAGGGGGGAGGGGGAAGCCAAGCCAGACCCAACAAGACAAACAAGGGAGGGATGGGAGGGCAAGATCAGGGAGGAACAGTTCAGGGCAGGACCAGAGGGACAGGAGACCAGGGTGGAGCCAGGGGGTCAGTCCAGGGTGGTATAGGGTCACACCAGGGAGGAGCAGGAGGGACGACCCAGGGAGGATCCTTCAGGAGAGACAAAGCAGGAGGCTTGTGGGGAGCTGGCTGGGCAGGAGGCCTGTGGGGAGCCGGCTGGGCTGGAGCCGGCTGGACCGGGGGCCTGTGGGGAGCCGACTGGACCGGAGGCCTGTGGGGAGCCGACTGGACCGGAGGCCTGTGGGGAGCCGGCAGGGCTGGAGCCGGCTGAGCTGGAGGCCTGTGGGGAGCCGGCCGGGCTGGAGGCCTGTGGGGAGCCGGCAGGGCTGGAGGCCTGTGGGGAGCCGGCAGGGCTGGAGGCCTGTGGGGAGCCGGCAGGGCTGGAGCCGGCTGAGCTGGAGGCCTGTGGGGAGCCGGCAGGGCTGGAGGCCTGTGGGGAGCCGGCAGGGCTGGAGGCCTGTGGGGAGCCGGCAGGGCTGGAGGCCTGTGGGGAGCCGGCAGGGCTGGAGGCCTAAGAGGAGCCGACTGGACTGGAGCCAACTGGATAGGAGGCCTGTGGGGGGCCGGCAGGGCTGGAGGCCTGTGGGGAGCCGGCAGGGCTGGAGGCCTGAGGGGAGCCGGCAGGGCTGGAGGCCTGTGTGGAGCCGGCAGGGCTGGAGGCCTGTGGGGAGCCGGCAGGGCTGGAGGCCTGTGGGGAGCCGGCAGGGCTAGGCGTCTGGGTGGTGCCAGCAGAGCTGGAGGCCTGAGGGGGGCTGGCAGGGCAAGGAACCGGGCTGGGGCCGGCAGGGCAAGGAGCCGGGCTGAGACCGGCAGGGCAAGACATCTGGGTGGTGCCGGCAGGGCAAGGAGCCGGGCTGGGACCGGTAGGGCAAGACGTCTGGGTGGTGCCGGCAGGGCAAGACGTCTGGGTGGTGCCGGCCGGGCTAGACGTCTGGGTGGTGCCGGCAGGGCTAGACGTCTGAGTGGTGCCGGCAGGGCTAGACGTCTGGGTGGTGCCGGCAGGGCTAGACGTCTGGGTGGTGCCGGCAGGGCAAGACGTCTGGGTGGTGCCGGCAGGGCAAGACGTCTGGGTGGTGCCGGCAGGGCTAGGAGCCGGGCTGGCACAGGCACTGAGCCGCGTTCTGGGGCTGGAGCCGTCACTGAGCGGCGCACTGGGGCTGGAGCCGACACTGGCGGGCGCACTGGGGCTGGAGCCGACACTGGCGGGCGCACTGGGGCTGGAGCCGACACTGGCGGGCGCACTGGGGCTGGAGCCGACACTGGCGGGCGCACTGGGGCTGGAGCCGACACTGGCGGGCGCACTGGGGCTGGAGCCGACACTGGCGGGCGCACTGGGGCTGGAGCCGACACTGGCGGGCGCACTGGGGCTGGAGCCGACACTGGCGGGCGCACTGGGGCTGGAGCCGACACTGGCGGGCGCACTGGGGCTGGAGCCGACACTGGCGGGCCCACTGGGGCTGGAGCCGACACTGGCGGGCGCACTGGGGCTGGAGCCGACACTGGCGGGCGCACTGGGGCTGGAGCCGACACTGGCGGGCGCACTGGGGCTGGAGCCGACACTGGCGGGCGCACTGGGGCTGGAGCCGACACTGGCGGGCGCACTGGGGCTGGAGCCGACACTGGCGGGCGCACTGGGGCTGGAGCCGACACTGGCGGGCGCACTGGGGCTGGAGCCGACACTGGCGGGCGCTCTGGGGCTGGAGCCGACACTGGCGGGCGCTCTGGGGCTGGAGCCGCTTTTGCTGAAGAGGCCTTTCTCTTCAGCCTCCGCTTTTGGGTGCGGGTTAACCCTTGGGGGTTGGTCATGGGCTGGGAGATGGTGCTGGTGGTGGTGGTGAGAGGGGTCCATTCCCCCTGCAGGATTTCCCTCTCCTTCCTCAGGCAGGAATACTCCACCACCTCCCAATACGTCCATGCCTCAATTTCACCCAGCTCCTCCCAATCAAATGGTTCATCCAATCCAGCCAGAAAGATGTGGATGAGGTTGGGTTCGCTGAACCCAAGCCCCCGGACTGCCTCAAGGAGATCTTCAGCGAAGATTCCAAAGGGGCGATGGTTCTGCTGGTGAGGCAGTCCTCTGGCTAGGGGTTGGTCCTTGGGTCCCTCTTGCTGGGAGAGAGCTGGGCGCAGAAATATACCCATTTCTGCTGAGTCCTCTGTAGGCCAGTTCGTACTGTCAGGGTTGTGGTGTGGGGAAAAGGAGCGAGGACTCAAGTGCAAGATAAATGGGTTTATTTATTATAAAATAAAATAAAAAGGCAAAAATAAACAACCCCGAGGGGGAAAAACACTAATGAATAAAAAGAAACAAACAACACAAACTGGACAGGGCAGGCTGGCAGGGATCTGGACTGGAGGACAGGACAAGGCACGATGAAGTACGACGACGAACTGGCACAGGACAGCAGACATGAGGGGATTATAAACAAGCATAAATTAACACACAAACAGGTGAACATGATAAACTAATAATGGGTTAACAAGGAGGGTAGGGCTAGACAATAGATGGGAGACACAAAAAGACAACATGACACATGACACAAAAAGACAACACAAACCATGCACTCACATAACACTAGACTAGAACACGCAGCCAATAAGAAAACTCATTAACTGCGTGTTCATGACAACACAAGCACGCCACAAAAAGCACGCGGTCACAATGTAAACATCCAACCACGTGCTTAGACAACACCACAGACGCAAGACACGAGCACACGATAGATAAACACCTTACCGTGCGCTCACACATAAGCAACGCGCATGTTTCATCTCAGCGCCAACCGAAACCAAAACCAACCAGACTGAGACGCTGAGAATGAAACAGCGCGATGCAGACAGAACAAAACAAGAGAGCGTGCGTGTCACAAGCGCGCACGTAGACCGTACACGCTCGCATCAAGCGGGAGCGCGCACGGCCCGCACGCACTCATGACAGCACGCGCCCAGAGACACACACACACACAATGACAGTAAATGAGTGCCCTACCCGAGAAAACTCGAGCCGAGCACAACAGGGCATGGACAATACAGAGCTAGTGTCCGGACTCTGCCACCAAACAAGAATTTGCAAGACCAGAGTGGCAGAACCCTGACAGCTACATGCATGAAACCCTTTTGTAAAAATTTGGCCACAAACAGGTTAAAACTAGGGATGCTCAAAATAACCGTTAACCGAAAGTGTGCAATTGTAACCGATTAATGATATCAGTTAAACTATTAAAAAATATTCTTTTATATATTTTAGAGAGACGCATCTTTTGAATGGTTTACTAACGACTGTGAGTGTTTTACGCGCTGCTTATGTGCCCTGCACGCCTCGCGTTTTGCCGTTGCGCGCTGTGTGCTCGCAGTTGAAATAAAAGTCAACCCTGAGCAGTAAAAGCACATTACGTCAGTAGCGTCTTTTTCATTCTTCAATCAAATGAAAGCAGAGGCAGGGTTTCCGTTGAGGATGACAGCATTGTTTGTGTTGTCAAGATGACTATGGAGAACGTTTAATGATGGAGGAGAGACTAGTGGTCGCTGTTTCAAGTTTTCCAGAGCTGTATGACTTTACAAATCTTGAATATCACAATATTATTATATACGCCCTAATTAAAAAATCCCGCCTTTTAAAAAAGGGAAAATGAGCGTGGGGCGGGAGAGCGAGTTGGTTGGTGCTGTAATTTTGAGTTTGGTGTAATAACAAATTATATAGTTGCTAAGGGTGGTTTTTGATTGTGTTTTTCCATTTTGGTGTGTGTGTATAAATCTTGATTTTTTTGTTTGTTGTTTATTATCCGTGTCCCCCATCCGTTACTTTGTTTTGATTGTTTGTTGATATTGTAAATATTATACTCTGTATATACACGGTGAGAACCAGTAGGGGTTGGACGCCACATTTTTTCTTTATTGTAAATATTTTCTCTTGTTTTTATGTATAGGTAAGGAGTGAGGTTTAGTATTGTATGTTTATTTCTGATATTTTCTTTGTAAGGTGTAGGTAGTTTTATTTTGGGTGTTTAGGTAGTGTGTACTTTTTGTTTATTATTTTGTTGTGGGTCCTCTCCGAGGTATAGGCTTCTTGTTTTAGGTGATAAAAAAGAAAAAGACAAAAAAAAAAAGACAAATAAACAGACCTGACTCCAAGGGTCATAAAAGTGAACTTGATTTGTCCAAGTGTTGACAAGGGTTGTAACAATTACAATTATAACAACATCGACAGCAACACTCTACACAATACGGGTCAGCTGATTCAGTTGTGTCCTAGTGACAAAAAAAAAATTAAATAAATAAAATAAAAAAAAAAAGAGCACTACGCTTTTTTTATTTCTTGTCAACATAAAAGGTGGTGAGGTGCGCCTCGTGTTTTTGGAATGGAAAAGCATGTTCGCTGTTATCGGCCCCTAAATGTGCAACTGACAACACATATTTGTTAGCTCGCGGGACGGTAACATGTGCAACCACACATGCCTACAGACATATTTTGCCAAACAAAATTGTTATATGCTATAGTAACATATACTTTACTAAAAGTCAACATATGAGCCTTAAGGTTCATTGTCAATTATTTTTTTAAATTAAATAATATTTAAATATTAATCTGACCAGTTAACGGTTAATATTCGGTTAAGGATCGGTTGGTATGTATTAATGTTATTTTGTTTTGTGTTCGATGGACCCCAGGAAGAATAGCCACTACCTTGGTAGTGGCTAATGAGGATCCTGATAAATAAATAAATAAATAAATGAATAAATAAATAAGGAGCGGCGGTTGTCGGTTGGCAAAATGAACCGAAATGAGCATCCCTAGTTAAAACATATTAAAAAAAGCATATTTATTTCTACTAATTAAAAATCTCTAAAGCCACAATAATTTGTGCCAAATTACAGCCTGTTTAATACATTTATATAACGCCAAAAAAATTGTTAAGTGTATTTTTGAGAAAAGTGCTGAGCTATGTTATGTAATCTGATCAGCACTGGTGTTACAGAAGAACTCACTGACCCCCAGTACAGTAATGCCCACACCATAGCTGCACACTGCGTAAAGAAGCACAGAAAGCAGAGTAACGTTCAATCTTCAAATGCTAAAAATGTCTTTGACTTCCACAGGTCTATGCCTAGAATAACCACCACAAGAAAAAGAGAGCAGACACAGTAATAAGATCCACTATAGAGCTTCCACAGCTGGATCTGTGCCAGAGGAGATGGAGAGAGGCAGAGAGACGGGCTGCGGAGTTGAGTACTTTGATCTAATCTACTGTATCTCATCAACACAGTCTCCACTTCAAGCTTTAACACTCCTCCGTGTGTTATTGTTTTCAGACAGATCAACATACGCACTGAGGATTATGGTAATATCTGCTGTGATGGAGAAACTGGAATCTCGCATTAGCAGAAATCGATTCCAGTGGGGAAGCTTTCATTAGCGAGAGTGGCTAATAAAGCTAAAAAACAGCAGGAAAGGCATCCTGGGAAAATGTGAGCAATTAGAAAAACCATGATGCAATTGTTTTCCAGTTATTGTGGTCTGATTTATCTTTTTTTTTGCTAAGCTGGAGTGTGTTATACTGTATTTTTTCAGAGCTTTGTATAGCTTATCTCAAATATCACTTGACACAATCCAAATACTGTGTTCACAGCGGCTACACTCCTTTTTTCACTCAAGTGTCTCCTTAAACTGTCCAATAAGGGCAAAGAAGACCAATACTTGCAAAGAGTGATTCAATTATTAATTATCCTATCCATTAGGGTGGCATCTGGGAATTTGGATTGAGCATCTTGACTAGCTCAACATGGCATCACCATCTCAAACCTAAGCTATACTCTGCATTTTAGGCATGAGCAATGATGCACACACAACAAGCGAAGCATGTTTCCACACATTTTTTAACAATTCTACATGCATTAGATGCGCAGCTCTTATATGCCCTTTGAATTAAACAGTTCCTTTGTATAATTAGCACTTCCTGTGTGTATGGCCTCTTCTTGTTTCTTTTTAATTCTTTATTTTCATTGAGAAAACGTACATACATACATACAGTACCGCCTAAATCTACAAGAATAAGATGGACCATATATAAAGGTTCTCTTGGAAGTACTCTATCACAGTGAATTTGGCTTACTACAGAAAGGAACTCAAAACCCTACCTCCCACCCCACCCATCTAACATTGATGAAAATGTTTGTGGAAGGTTCATAAAAAATACAATAAAAGGCATATTATGCATGAATAACATTTACAATCATAATATGGAACTGGCTGAAATAAAAAATGGAACCAAGGTGTACATGGACAATAAGACTAAAGACTAAGACATTATAAAATAATTATAAAACAAAACAAATAAATAAATTGACATAAAATAGTCTTGTAAAAGTCTATAATAGTTCAATAGCGGTTCAGCCTATCTGCAAATTCTCACCGGCCACTTTATTAGGTACACCTTACTAGTACCAGATTGGACCCCCTTCTGCCTTCAGAACTGCCTTAATCCTTTGTGGCATAGATTCAACAAGGTACTGGAAATATTCCTCAGAGATTTTGGTCCATATTGACATGATAGCATCACGCAGTTTCAGCAGATTTGTCGGCTGCACATCCATGATGTGAATCTCCCATTCCACCACATACCAAAGGTGCCCTATTAGATTGATATCTGGTGACTGTGGAGGCCATCTGAGTGCAGTGAACTCATTTTTATGTTCAAGAAACCAGTCTGAGATGATTCACGCTTTATGACATGGAGCGTTATCCTGCTGGAAGTAGCCATGAGAAGATGGGTACACTGTGGTCATAAAGGGATAGACATGGTCATCAGTAATACTCAGGTAGGTTGTGGCGTTGACATGATGCTCAATTGGTACTAATGGGCCCAAAGTGTGCCAAGAAAATATCCCCACACCATTACATCACCACCACCAGCCTGAAGCGTTAATACAAGGCAGGATGGATCCATGCTTTAATGTTGTTGACGCCAAATTCTGACCCTACCATCTGAATGCCGCAACAGAAATTAAGACTCATCAGACCAGGCAACTTTTTTCAATCTTTTAGTGTCCATTTTTGGTTAGCCTGTGTGAATTGTAGTCTCAGTTTCCTGTTCTAGCTGATAGGAGTGGTACCCGGTGTGGTCTTCTGCTGCTGTAGCCCATCCACCTCAAGATTGGACGCATTGTGTGTTCAGAGATGCTCTTCTGCATACCTCAGTTGTAACGAGTGGTTATTTGAGTTACTGTTGCCTTTCTATCAGCTTGAACCAGTCTGGCCATTCTCCTCTGACCTCTGGCATCAACAAGGCATTTGCGCCCACAGAACTGCCGCTCACTGGATATTTTCTCTTTTTCTGACCATTCTCTGTAAACTCTAGAGATTGTTGTGCATGAAAGTTCCAGTAGATCAGCAGTTTCTGAAATACTCAGAGCAGCCCGTCTGGCACCAACAACCATGCCACATTCAAAGTCTCTTAAATCGCCTTTCTTCCCCATTCTGATGCTCAGTTTGAACTGCAGCAGATCGTCTTGACCATGTCTACATGTCTAAATGCATCGAGTTGATGCCATGTGATTGGCTGATTAGAATTTTGCGTTAACGAGCAGTATTAAAGTGGCCGGTGAGTATATTTCCAAGTTCTCTGGCTCACATTTCAAAGGTGAGGACAGCAACACACTTACAAAATAGAATTGCTTGTGTTTGTTTTCTACTGCAAGAACTGTCCTGTGCTCCTAAAATTGACACTTCTTGTTGAATTGCTGAATGTCTCCTCAATTGTAAGTCGCTTTACACAAAAGTGTCTGTCAAACGATTAAATGTAAATGTTGAATTGTTTTGCACTTATTACAATGCAAGAACAGGACAGCATCATTAAAAGACTAAAGATATACTAAAGACCTAAATACGTCTGCGTTAAACTAATAAACTAATATACTTGATTAAAATGTAATTGTAATATAATAGATAATTTTTTTGTAATAATATAATTCCACTTATTTTAAAATAATTTAAATATAACTCTGAAAATTAAAAAATAGGTGCATTATTAAAAGATGTATTTGTTCTATATTATACAGTGTACAAGCATGCAGGACTAATTATACAGAAACATGGGCACAATTAAAAGTCCAAATCTTGCACAATGCCTGCACATGTCCTTTGAATCATGTAGGTTAAGGCTAATTTAGAGTTCAATTTAAGAACAATATAGGTCAACAGGTAATCCCCGTCAGCAACTACATGTGTGCTACATTGTTTTGCAGGAGGAGTGTGTGAAGCCGCTGGTTTGGGGTCAGTGCTTAAAGGGGGCGACTGAGGGGAACTTTGCCTACGTGATACTTTGTGCATAGATCTCTCACAGTATGGCTACACCATTATATTCCCACGAGACCCAAAACCCACACACACACACACACACACACACACACAAATGCCAATCCAAAACAATTCTGCACATCACACAGACACACACACACACATTTTAACACTGCATCACACACCAAAGAGCAACATGAAATATTCAGTGAATTTTTCAACATGTGCTCTATTCCCTCAGCACGTGTAGAAGTGCAAAAAAGAAAGAGAGACAGGAAGGAGAAAGCGGGAGGGGGAGATGGAGTCAATGAGTGCAATGGGAGAGCGAGAGAGAGAGAGAGAAACCCAGCTGACTCCTTTCCAAGCAACTCCCCCTAGCAACAGCCCTCGTTCAGTCTGTGCCCTATTGGCCGGCTGACAGCCCGCATCACAATCCCATGCAGGACAATCAGCCAATGAGATGTCATAATGGGCCTGAGCTGCAGGGAGAGCAAAGCTTTTTGGATTCCACGTTCATCATGGCAACAGAAGCCTGGCGCTGACTTAAAGGTAGCCTGGAAAAACAACACACACACAACAAACCAAAACATAAGGCAGCTCGTGGACACAGGGACCACTGCTCCTTTAAGGCTGTCTGATATACAGCAGACAAATACAGACCACACAAACAGATCCGCTGATGACTCCATATACTTAAGCAGCACTTAATATGAGTGCACCGGACAAAAACAAAAAATTAAACCAAGTGTGTTTGCACAAATAATACTGGAGCTTTTCTCAAAACTAATTTGACTTTTCTGTGCCTTCAACTTCAACCTTCATGCTGCAAATTCTCACAACGCAAATACATTTTTAAAAACATTTGAAAACATTTTTTAAAAACATTTTTGGGCCTTCTCGCAATGCAAACATTTAACAAAAACGCGCTGCATTTTCTCACAACACAACGGAAATGTTTCAAGGAGACGCTAAAACGTGACGGACCCGGCTATTTAAGTTATGGTTATTAAGGCTAATAAATACTAAAGACAGGGGAATCGGGATATTAAAATAAACAAACAAAAACTCACCTTTCAAAGATCATCTACAACTTCACTGAGCAATAGTTTTAGGATCCCCATGAAACATTTTCATTGTGTTCCGTTCTTTTTGTGTTGTGAGAAAATGCAGAGCGTTTTCGTTAGGGATGGGCATTTCTGACCATTCTTCATTTCGATTAATCCACAGGTTTGACAAACGAGTACTCGATTAATCGGGGCGGGGCTTAACCAAGAGGCGGGGCGTGTGCGCGTCATAGGGGCGGGGCTTAATCAAGAGGCGGGGCGTGTGTGCCTCATAGCGACAATTAAATATATATATATATATATATATATATATATATATATATATATATATATATATATATATATATATATATAAAGCCCTGTTAAAAATGTTGTTGATAAAACTATGACAGGATTCAGAAAACAATTAAATCAACGCTGTTGGGTTATTAAAAATCACCATCAATATTGGTTAACACAGTAAACATTTTAAAAAGTGTAACAAGTGGCGTATTTAGGCATGGGCAATATGGTCGATGCCCATAGCGGCATCTGGGTGGCACGGGGAGACGGTGCGAAAAAAACGAGCCCCAGTACAAGCTTTGAGTTACGATTTACTTTATGCAAGTGTATTAATTTAAAGTAGTAATCCCAGAATAAAGACGTTAGAGGCCATTCACATTTGGCGTATTTTGCATGTGCAAGTTTGTTATTGTCTATGTGCAACCGAAACAAAGGTGGTGAAAGCAAACTGATGCATGCATGCGTGCAGAAAACCATTCCCGCGCACCTCACGCGCTGCTCTGCACCCGGTGTGAATAGGCCTACCGGTTGTTTAGGCTACATGCACGCCGGTAAAATACACGCCGCTTATGTACTGTGAAACCGGAGTAACTTTAATGCAGAGGTGTCGGCGCGCAGCGAGCTTTGCAAGTCGACAAAACTAAAGTTATAATATGATGATGATCTTATTTTGACTATATGGCTATGAAGCAGAAAGCAGAGATGATGAATCAGGGAGGTAAGACTTAATAACATTAATTCTCAGCCATGAGTCGGGTCTAAGACTATAGATAATTACATAAAATATATATTCTTTGTATTCTATAGAATTTACTTTAATATTCAAGCAAAAGATTTTTTGCGATCTGCTTCTTAGCTTATCACTCCAGCTGTGTCTACATTTTTTCCAGTTACATTTTGGATTGATTTCTGTTATTTATTTAGAATAATAATTGTACAATAATAATAATAATAATAATAATAATAATTTTATTTCTAAGTACATTTCTAAAAGCAGGTGGTTCGCCCAGGGTGCCATTCGAACCGCCACTGACGTGAAGCATGTAGGTTTTCTACATGAGGCATTGTAAATAAAATTAATCATAAAGCCTAGAGACACAATATGAAAATATTATATTACAAATTGTGTTTATCTACACAAAATGTATGTGAGCTTGAACTACATGCCAACCAGAAAGTGGATGCGGTGCGCCGGCGCTTTAAAACAACGGCAACTGAAGGCGCGCAGAAAAAAGAAACCAAAGTTATTTTACAGTATTATCCCCTTCAATATGTCTCTTATTATTACTATAAATATTTTGGATCCGTTTTTAAAACTATAATCTACCTTTTCTATATTGTTGACAACAACAATAAAAACACATGATACTCTGCATTTCAGTTATTTTATTCAACTGACATTTTTACCAAAACAATATTTTACTTCAGCAGCATCACAACAGATGTGGATCAAAAAGGTTTTTTTTTGTAAAAGGTTTGCAAAAATAAAGTTTCACCAAAACTTAACCAAACGGCTGTTAAGTAGCACAGTGATGCGCGGAGGGCGATATAGGCTATCCGCGGGCGCTGCAGATAATCCGCGGGTCGGGTAATAAAAAATACATTATGATTAATTGCGGGTGGGTCGCGGGTCATAGCAGTTGACCAGCAAAAAACAGAGAGTGGACTTCGCAGAATGTGAAGATGAGACGCCCAAGCACAGTGCAAAGAAAAAGACCAAGTAAACATAACATAGCCTATAAACATAACATAACATAGCTGCTGTTTAGGCTAAAGTGACACCGTTTTTGTTATCTTTTTCCATATGTAAAAGCTGAATCTGCTGTTAATAACGAACGATCCACAGTAACCTATCATCATGCTTAAAACAAAGAATTAGAATTATTATGTCGATCGGGTGCGGGCTCGGGAGTGGATATATATATCCAAATATAAAATAAAATAAAATGTGTGGGCGGGTGGCGAGCGGATGATTAGAATGAAGGAGCGGATTTGGGTGACATTTCAGATGATCCGCGCATCTCTAGCACATAGCCTAACTAAAATTAGAAGCTAGCATAATTTGGCTGCGTAAACTTAAAATAAAAATAGCCTGAATATTTTTTACCACATCTATAAAACTTAAAGATTAGGTAAAGTAACATTTCTTTCAAAGTGATCAGTCAGTGGAGGTAGGCTAAATAAAATAAAGCCGGACTAATTTAACTATGCTGCTTAAACTTAAAAGAAAAACAGCCTGACTATTTTATCATGCATGGCTAATAAAACTTAACACAAGGAAGGACTACATGTTTTTTTCAAAAAGATCAGTCGGTCTACATGCTCTGACGAAAGCCGAGTGCGAAGTTTATTTTCAATTAGACGGCGGTGGAAAAAGGCGCTCAGAAGGCAGAGAAGTTGCAGGAACAGCCAGGTACCACTGGGCAAAGGTGCTTAGCCTTGCAGATCGAGACTCATTTACTTGCACCACAATAAAGGATCCGGGTTTAGAGAGATGCATGGCTCCATAAAGTAGCTTTCGATTTTGGTGTCATCCGGTGAAACATCATCACTCGTGCCATAGACTAGTCCTAGCCGAAAAGATTGTCTGACACGGCGCGCACATGACAGCTGAAAGCATCACACACCAGACGCGCACATTCGCATGGTATTTAAAATGAAACTATTCAGATGGCGCTCTGTGACGCGGCAGTAATATGAAATGTCCTGAGTCGTGGCTGGGCACCGCTGTGTACCCTGAAACCTACGTTTAGAATTCTGAAATGCGCTGCGTGGCGCGACGCGGCGCTTCTGGTGTGTGACCCCCTATACTCCATCTGCGCTCAGGTCTCTCTGGACCGCAACTCCCTGCAGCCATAACCAATCAAATATCAAACTACCGCCCAAATACCAGCATAACCAATCAGAAAGATTTAAAGTAATTTAATTTTAGAGCCAATCGATCATCGTTTTCATGCTCGATCGTCGCTGATGCGTTCGATTAATCGATTAATCGAATGATCGTGCACATCCCTAGTTTTCGTAAAATGTTTGCATTGTAAGACAAAGTAGTGTGTTTCATTCATTTGTTTGTGTTGTTTAAACATGCAGCACGTTTTTTTAAAAATGTGTTTGCATTTTGAGGATTTGCAACAAGTGTGCTGTCAAACGGATGATAATCTTTTCTTAATTTGCTGGTGTTTTTTGTAAATGCACGTTTTTTTAAACTGCAGCACATTTAGCTCTCTCGGCCACCGTACAGGAGAGCTTAACGTGCTGCAATTTAAGAAAACACATTAAAAAAACACCAACAAAATAAGAAAAGATCTTCATTTGTTTGACAGCACACTTGTTGCAAATCCTCAAAATGCAAACAAACGAATAAAACGCTGCATTTTCTCACAACACTTGCAAATAGAATGGAACACAACAGAAATGTTTCAGGAGGACCCTAAAACGTGAGGGGCACGGCTATTTAGGTTATGGTTATTTAAGCTAATAAAACTCAAAAGACAAGGGAATCAGCATGTTTAAATAAACAAACGAAAAAAACTCTCCTTTCAAAGATACAACTTCACTGAGCAATAGTCATGGCACAATAAACATTTCGCAGCAGCGTTCGTCATGTTTTAGGGTGCCCGTGAAACATTTCCGTTGTGTTCCATTCTATTTGCAAGTGCTGTGAGAAAATGCAGTGCGTTTTATTAATTTGTTTGCGTTGTGTAAAAATGCAGGTGTTTTCTTAATGTGTTTGCGTTGTGAGGATTTGCAGCACGTGTTCTATCAAACGGATGAAGATCTATTCTCAGTTTGCTGGAGAATTTTGTAGTTTCATGTGTTTTCTTAAATTGCAGCACGTTAATCTCTCAATTATTTCTGCAGAGAGAAAGTAAACAAAATAAAAATGTATTCAACCTGAGGCAATTGTTTGCTTTTAAAAGGAATAAATTATTTAAACTTTTGACAAACTAATTTTCATGACTTTACAAGCCATTTTAAAAGCTGTTTTGGGGGAAAAAGTGTTTTTTAAAAAGAGCTGTTCATTCATTTATTTTCCTTTGGCTTAAGGCTGATTTATATTTCTGCGTTGAGTGATCGGCGTGACCCACGGCGCCTGCCTTACGCGTTGTAGTGCATTTATAGTTCTCTGTGCTGTTTGTGTTGCTCTGCAATAACACTTCCAAAATGCTAGCTGGCAATAGGTGTTTATGTTCATTTGTGTCGAGTTTCTTCGCGGGTATTTTGTTTTTTCTGAACTCTACAAGTAGCTAAAACAGACATGCAACAACTTTAAACACAAAACAAAAGTTTCCATCTGGAGCTACTTCACAGGACTCGACACTTGTAAACACTCGCTCCATCTGGCTCATGGCTTTCAGCACCACCCACACTCTTTACCAATACCAAGCAGATTAATCACAGAGCTTGCGCTACGCGTCGTTGCGACATGTAGTTACATTTTTTGAGAGGTGCACGTCAGCCACGGCGAGGACTATGCGATAGCGCGAAGGCTGTGCTGGACCATACACGTTTGCTTGATGCAGAAGTATAAATCAGCCTAAAAGTATTATTTATCAGGTTTCACCACAGTGGAATGAACCAACAACTTATCCAGCATGTGTTATACAGAGAGGATGCCCTTTAAGCTGCAAACCAGTACTGGGAAGCATCCATACACACTCATTCACACACATACACTATGGCCAATTTAGTTTATTCAATTCACCTATAGCACCTGTCTTTGGACTGTGGGAGAAACCGGAGCACCCGGAGGAAACCCACACGTGGAGAACATAGAATTGCCAACTGAACAGCCGGGACTCAAACCAGCGACCTTGTTGCTGTGAGGAGACAGCGCTAACCACTGAGCCACCGTGAAGCCCAAAAAGAGCTTTGTCTATTTTAAAAACCATTTCAACACACTGTACAGCAATACACATATCAGAATAATGGTGTAGAGCTAAATGTTTTCATGTTTTAATCTCTCCACCACATGTGTATGCTCAGAATGTCATCAACATGCTGAATTGTTGCATCATTAACAGTTAAATCCTTTTCCAAAACGACAACATCAAACTCCAAAACTAACTCCACCAATCAAAACACCTCGCCGATTTCATCACATCCAATCACAGCATGCGTTAGCCCTCTAAAAAAACACAAACAGACAAAACAAACAAACACACATGACATCTTTAAAAAAAGCAGAGAGAGCGAGGAGGATCTGCACCGGAGGAACAAAGACAGCATGACAGTCTCTTTTGAAAGGTTTTAAGAATCGTAAGCCTGTTACAGGCAGACTCTTATCAGGAGAAACAGAATAACAGACAGCGCGAGACAGAGAAAAGAACACACAGTCACACGTAAACATCTTGCGATTGCGCGTGTCCTCTTTGTTCTAATCCTGAAGAGTCGCTCTCAATATTTCTCTAAAGTGAGAACAAAGCTACAGTAGAACAGACACTCACGGCGCAGTGTGAGAGCTTACGCACACACGCTCAAATCATCCATCTGCCACTAGCCAACTCGCTGTTCACACAATGTGGAGAGGCGTACGCATGCGAGTCTGTGTGTTTTAATGGGGTACAGCCTTCAAAATTACCCACAGGTAATTAAAGTTATGCCATAACTGTCCTGTGAGCTTTGGGCTGCTGGCGGACTCCCATAACAACTGCCTAATTAAAGCAGTCATTAATTACCCTGTCAATTTACAGTTACATCATGCATAACCACTTATGGAATTCTGTGGCGACTTCCATCAAATTGATCACAACTACTATTAGATCATATACACAATTATTTAACACTTTATTAGGTACACCTTACTAGTACCAGGTTGGTCCCTCTTTTGCCTTCAGAACTGCCTTAATTCGTTGTGGCATAGATTCAACAAGGTACTGGAAATATTCCTCAGAGATTTTGCTCCATATTGACATGATAGCATCCTGAAGTTGCTGCAGATTTGTCGGCTACTCATCCATGATGTGAATCTCCCATTCCACCACATCCCAATGGTGCTCTTTTGGATTCAGATCTGGTGACTGTGGAGGCCATTTGAGTACAGTGAACTCATTGTCATGTTCAAGAAAACAGTCTGAGATGATTTGCGCTTGGCATGGCACTTCCATTGCATTTTGTGCTTTTTTCGTAATTTGTTTGCATTGTGAGAAAATGCAGCACGTTTTTGAAAAATGTGTTTGTGTTAGGGCTGGGCGATTAATCAATAAGTAATCGAAATGGAGATTCAGAACCTATAATCGATCAAACTTTTCCAGGTCAATTTTTTTTATTACTTTCCCTACCATGTATATAGAGTCACGGGACCCCACTCTGTTGCTAGTTTATACTTGTGCGTCGAGCGCATGCTTATGGCCTTCGCGGATGCGCGCCTCTCAAAAAATATAACTTCATGTTGGGACGACGCGTAGTGCAAGCTCTGTGATTGGTCAGCTTGATAGTGGTGATGAACGTGGGTAGCACTGAGAACCACAGGACAGCAGTGAGCCCGTTGTTTACAAGTGTGAGTTTACAAGAGCAAGTGTTTACAAGTGTGGAGTCTCGTGGAGAAGCTCCAGTTTTTAAACATTTGTTTTGTGTTTACTTTATGATTAAAGTGGTTGCACAAACAGAACTTAGAAGTATAAATGCACGACTGTGCACAAGGCATGCATTAGGGCTGTGTGATTTGGGGAAAATTTATAACCGCGATTCTTTTGACAGATATTGCGATTTCGATTTGATTTGCAATTTAATTTTGTAGTCAAACTTCAGCTCAATCTGTATCATAGTTTCTTACTGCTAAAATGCAGTATGTGTTTGGTAAAAAAGGGAACTGAAAAGATATTAAGTTACACATTTATTCAAATTTGTTTTTAAATATTTAGAAATGAAACACTCATTTTTCTGTACAGCAAACAGTAAACACACATAAAATGACCTTACCCTTCTGTAAACAAGTTGAACTCAAATTAGGGAGATAGTGTAGCTTATTATACAAACAAAAAAATGATAAATATAAAAATACAGAACACTCAGCAAACTGAGAATTTGCAACATGTGTGCTGTCAAACGGATGAAGATCTTTTCTTAATTTGCTGGTGTTTTTTCTAATTGCATGTGTTTTCTTAAATTGCAGGACGTTAAGCTCTTTCGGCCACCGTAGTTTTCAGCTTAAAGTGACATTTAAAGGCTTAATTAGGTTAAGGTAAGTTAGGGTAAAAAAAAAAGTCATTGTATAACAATGGTTGGTTGACAATCGAAAAAAATATTGCTTAAGGAAGCTAATAATACTGACCTTAAATTTTATTTTTATTTTTTTTTATTTTAAACTACTTTTATTCTAGCTGAAATAAAACAAATAAGACTTTCACCATTAGGCATGGGACGATAATCGTTTTCAAGGTATACCGCGGTTTGGAAAAGTCAAGGTTTTAAAACCGCCAAAAATTTCTGTAATACCATTCCTAAGATATATGTAAGCTTTTTTATTTATAATTTTTTTTTTTTCATTTTTTCGGACAACAGTATCTCCAGCAGAAAAAATATCCAAAGATTGCTGTTTTAAATGGTAAAGAAATCTGTGTTTTTGAAACTAATGAAGACAGCAGAAGTCAATGATTCATTCATCTTTCAAAAATAGAATATGTTGTTTTCAAAGGGGGAAAAGTTTTAGTTTTTTTACCCAGACATTTAAAAGGAATATATTTTAGAGCAGTGAGCACAATACCGTGATATTTTTGTCCAAGGTTATCATACCGTCAGAATCTCATACCGGCCCATGCCCATTCACCATAAGTAAAAATATTATAGGGAATACTGTGAAATTTTTTTTCTGTTAAAACATTTATTTGGGAAATATTTGAAGAAGAAGAAAAAACATTCATAGGAAGGCTAAACAACTATACAAGTCATATATGACTTTTTTTCTGTGATTTCACCTTTTATCCTGGATTTTCCATGCAGTCTAATAGTGTAAGATGGTGGCTTTTACTTTGGAGATTCAATAGGTGCATAAAGCCATCATCAAACTACCACAAACCACCAGGGAGTTAACGCATGTCTTTCCTAGCGGATCGATGTGTAAAATAAATAAATAAATAAAAATTTCTAAATTATCCATTGCTCTCAGGTAATGGATGGATGTAATTCAAAATTATCTCTTGACCAGATCCTTTTAAATGCGTTTCAGGTCATGTCTGGCTAGAACACAGTGTTAACATGAATCAGAAATGACTGAATCTCCTAATGCTATAGAATCAAGTCAACTGGTATATCGTGATATTCTTGTGCAGTGTTTTTGCTGCTCCTCACTAATTTTGTTCTAGGACATTATGTTTAGACTGACACAGAACAGAACATCAGCGTGTGCTTCACACCATCATCCAATGACTCGCCCAGAATGAGTCAAGTCACCACGAACTACCAAAATGTCAATGTCGAGTCTCAAGTATTCTAATATTGGCCATGTCGAGTCACAGGTCTTCCAAATTGGGATCCATGTCTGACTTGAGTCCAAGTCACGAGCCCTCAGTTCACATCTTGGCCTCCCACCATCACCCGAACAGACGTCCAGCGCGCACACGCTCACACACACACACACACCATTAGATGGCTTATCAGTGACGTAGACCAGACACGAGCTCCCCGCTGTTCTCTTCTTCAGCTCACAGACTGAAGAGAGGTTAATGAGTTCTTAGAGAGAAAAAGACAGAGACTCGAGTGCAGGCAAACAAACAAACTCAACTGCGTTTCCTGACAGCCTCAATACAAATCACACAACCAACACAAAGAATAAGAAAGATTCATTCCAATTCGTCAGTGAGCTGCACTATGCAACTATGCAATTTTCCTAACCATTGGATGAACACAAGGAGCACTGTACTGTGTAATGGCAGTACAGTATGTTGGCCTGATATTGTGAGTGGGGGACAATGGGTTACTGTCTTTCACATGAAATTACAATATTCATCCTTCAGAAAAAAATATAGAAACAACAGCAAGCCTCAGATAGAAAACTTTTAAGTGTATTGTACATTTATCTTAACATAAATAGCGGCACGGTGGCTCAGTGGTTAGCACAGTCCAAAGACATGCGCTATAGGTGAATTGGGTAAACTAAATTAGCCATAGTGTAAGAGTGTGTGTAAACTTGAGAGTGTATGGGTGTTTCCCAGTACTGGGTTGTGGCTGGAAGGGCATCTGCTTTGTAAAATATATGCTGGAATAGATGGCGGTTCATTCTGCTGTGGTGACCCCTGATAAATTAGGGACTAAGCCAAAGGAAAATGAATGAATGTTTATAATAAGAACTTTGCTAATTAATAACCACTCAAATCAGCACAGCCTCATAGTGTCCGTACAACCAACCAATCAATCATACATACTGTACAACAGGGGTCCTATTTGTGGACGTAAATTCATGTTTATTTGTACAGTGGCATAATGAATCTCCAAACAGCAGAAAATACTGACTCGTACGCCGTCACATTTGACGTGAGTTTGCAAAGTTAAATGTGTCCGTGTGTGTGCACAGCTTACATTGTAACAGCATTTGTGTGCAACTCATTTATTGCTGCAGAAAGGCTTAATAAACTCTACAACGACTACTTCAAATAACCATCGGGAGACATTTAGGCCCCGCGTAGAGTAATACGTTTTAGTTTTTAAAACAATCCACGAGTTTCTGAAAAGATGTCCGTCCACACTACAGTACAATCACTGAAAACGCACATGACATGCCCATACACACACTCTGTCATGCCCTGCAGCGTATGCGCGCGTCTGAGCTCCAGGCAGTCAGCGGGTGCTTTGCGGGCACCTCCCCAGATGAGAGCCACGCATGTCGGACAGTTCATCAACGATCTTCCGCTGGACTTTATCTCACTAAAGCGGTTAAATGTGATATTTACTTCATCTGATCTCTATCTAACGACTCTTTGGTCTTTTGAATCTATTACTTGTTCTCAGGTAACGTGTTTTGGCTGAGCGCAAAGATAAGTTAATAAATTCATTCTGCACACTTGACTGATTGCTTGCCTTTATTTCCTATAATGTATAAACTAGATGTACAGGGTGATGTTAATGGGGTTATGAAGTAGACTAAACTGTTCCCTTTAAAGATTTATTTGACTTGTCCTCTGAAATTTGTTTTCCATATCAAACATTAGTTTGACCTTAAGAAAAGTGTGCAAGACTGAACTTTGTGCACTTAATATTGAGGAAAAAGCCCCAATCAGATAGGTGAATGTCTGCAGCCACACCTCCGTTTTCAGACGTCTCTGTTTTCCCCCATCCACACTAACACGGAGCAGCAGCGTTTTAAAACCAGAATGGCCTCTTCAGCGTTTCCAAAAAGCTCAGTTTTCAGGGCTCAAAAACTCTGGGGTAGTGTAGACGGATGGCGTAACCATAGCAAAACTTATGCATTTTAAAACTAAAATGTATTAGTGTAAAGAGGGCCTTAAAGGCATAGGCATAATACAGATACAATTTCCTTAGACCCCAAAATTGACATTTTCAGCAGGGTATACGAGTATTTTGAGTTGAAACATCACACACACACTCTGGAGACACCAAAGACTTAGGCCCTGTTTACACCAATACGTTTTAGTTTTAAAATAATTAAGTTTTGCTACGGTTACGCCATCAGTCCACACTACGCCAGAGTTTTAGAGCGCCGAAAACGATGGAGAGGCCGCTTTCATTCTAAAACGCTGCTGCTTCGTGTTAGTGTGGATGAGGAAAAACGGAGACGGGGCTGCAGACATTCACCTATCTGATTGGGGCTTTTTCCTCAATATTAAGTGCACAAAGTTCAGTCTTGCACACTTTTCTTAAGGTCAAACTAATGTTTGATATGGAAAACAAACTCCCGAGGACACGTCGGGTAAATCTTCAAAGGGAACAGTGTAGGCTACCTTATAACCTCATTCACGTCAACCTGGCTACGTTGTTTCACTATCTTAACTATAAAATGAAAACATGATATAAGGAACTACCTATTTTCATTTTGATATTAGCAACTTAACAGACACCAAAAATGTTGAGGCGTCGTGTAGCTGCATATTTATATGAGCGTCATCTTCACTGTATGCATATTTATAACAAAATGGAGTCTATAACATAACTGCCTCCTTTCATTTTCATTAAAAAATATGAACCATACCCTCTCTTTTGCTGAATATCAGTTTAATAATCAATAAGGGCCATTATAAAAGTATAACGTACAATAAATTTATACAATATAGGAAATAAAGGCAAGCAATCAGTCAACTGTGCAGAATCAGTGAACGCAGTTACATAAATGAATTTATTAACTTATCTTTGCACTCAGCCAAAACACGTTACCTGAGAACAGGTAATGGATTCAAAAGACCAAAGAGTCGTTAGATAGAGACCAGATGAAGTAAATATCACATTTAACAGCTATAGTGAGATGAAGTCCAGCGGTAGATCCTTGATGAGCAGTCCGACATGCACAGCTCTCATCGCTGCAGTGCATGCCAGAGTGTGTGTGTGTGGTCACGTAATGTGCGCTTTCAGCAGTATAGTGTGGACGGAGAGTTGTTCAGAAATACTAGTGTGGACACAGATTGTTTTCATTCTAAAACGCCGTTTCAAAACTAAAATGTATTAGTGTAAATGGGGCCTTAATTATACATCTTGTAAAAGGGGCAAAATTGGAGCAGCTTTAAATAAGTAAATAAAAATCCTATCTATCTATATATATATATATATATAAGGCGACGCAGTGGCGCAGTAGGTAGTGCTGTCGCCTCAGAGCAAGACGGTCGCTGGTTCAGGCCTCGGCTGGGTCAGTTGGCATTTCTGTGTGGAGTTTGCATGTTCTCCCTGCGTTTGTTCGCATGGGTTTCCTCCGGGTGCTCTGGTTTCCCCCACAGTCCAAATACATGCGCTATAGGTGAATTGGGAAGGCTAAATTGTCCATAGTGTATGAGTGTGAATGAGTGTGTATGGATGTTTCCCAGAGATGGGTTACAGCTGGAAGGGCATCCGCTGCGTAAAATATGTGCTGGATAAGTTGGTGGTTCATTCCGCTGTGGTGACCCCTGATTAATAAAGGGACTAAGCCGAAAAGAAAATGAATGAATGAATATCTATCTATCTATCTATCTATCTATCTATCTATCTATATATATATATATATATATTGATATTCATTCATTCATTTTCTTGTCGAAAATATATATATAGCAATTTTTTTGTATGTAATTTGTCATGCCAGACATACACAGGTTAAAATAGAGGGGGGAAGAAAAGACAGAGACTGAAAGAAAGAGACAGAGGGAGAGCAGTGGACAGGCCATGATTGATTTCACTGGGTGCAGCAGCATCTGGGTAATGTCGGTTTGCGTCGGGGTTAAGCAGGGGACACGTGCAAGTGTGTATGTGTGCATTTGCGCAGCGTTCACTGTCAGCCTTTGGTTCTTGTGCAGTCAAATTCTGGCAGTGCTCTTGATAAAGTGCACGGCAGCATCAGGCTAAATTACAGTGGCGTGTTTTAACATGTGATCACAAAGCAGTCAGTCTTTCTTGCATCTTCTGAGAGCACCGTCTCTCTCTCTCTCTCTCTCTCTCTCCCTCTCCCTCTCTCCCTCTCTCTCTCTCTCTCTCTTTCTCTCTCTCTCCCTCTCTCTCTCTCCCTGTCTGTCTTTCTCCCTGTTCGGGCCTCTTGAACACAAAGGCCTGGTACACAAAGAGCTGAGAGCGGTGGCTGCATGTGGGGTGGGGGTGGGCTTTGATTAGCTGCCTTCATTCAAAAGAGGTGGAGGGCGACAAGAAGGTTTTGATATTTACATCCCAGTTTATCACCTTCCCTCAGTGAACATGAGGAAGAGAGAGAGCTTACATGCTTGATGATGATGATGAGGGGATTGCAGTTATTAAAAGTATAGTTCACCCAAAAATTAAAAGCATTTCCTTTCCATTAAGTGAATGGAAACACACCGCTGAGCGTTAAAAAGACAACAAAAAATGTAATGGCCAGATTTACTAAACAGGAAATTAACATGAAATGTATCATAATCTATGGATAATCTACTGGTGATGTGCTTATTAAAGAACAGTCATTTCCATAAAGACCAGAGCAAATTTCTAAGAGGAGCACCAGTGAAAAATGAAAGTAGCATGGTAATCAATATGTTCACCAGATAACGTTGTATTGACACATACGCATAACACATATGGAGACTTTATTATTTTATTCTACCACACACTGTGTTTCTGAGTTCCTCCTCCTACAGCAACTATCACAGCAAAGGTGCAAAAAAACGTAAACTTAAACTGAAAACTGCAAACCTTAGTAAATCCTAAATCCTCTCCATATGCACCAGACACTTTCTTAAAAAAACAATCCATGTTTCTGGGGGGAAAAAAATGTGCAATACTGAGTGTGCTTCACAGGTGAGTGGGCTTGACAAATCACCTGTAGGAGACACTCTTTCCTCTCCACAAGCACCAGACGATTCCTTTTATCTTCATTGGATAAATACGTCTGCTAAATAAATGTTAATCATGTTGCAAAATTAGTTTAAATGTTCTCCTCACAGAATTATTGTATCTGAATAGAAACCTGTTACAAATGCATATGCTATATGGTCAAAATACAGTTTTATCCTAAAAAATCTATAACTTTGTGACAAGTAAAACCTAAAGGCTGGTTTATACTTCTGCATCAAGTGATCGCTGTGACTCACATCGCCTGTCTTGCGCGTAGTCGTGCATTTATAGCTCTGCGTGCTGTTTGTGTTTCTCTGCAGTAACACTTCTCAAACACTAGCTGGCAGTGAGGGTTTTATGCTCCTCTGTGTTGAGTTTATTCGCGGGTGTTTTGTTTTTTCAAAATGTTACCTTAATGTACAAGTGGCTCAAACTCTCTCATTCAGAGGCCCAGTGATGGGAAGGGCATCCGCTGCGTAAAACATATGCTGGATAAGTTGGCGGTTCATTCCGCTGTGGCGACCTCGGATTAATAAAGGAACTAAGCCAAAAAGAAAATGAATGAATGAATGAATGAATGAATAACCAGCACTAAGCTTGTTTAAACTAATTAAGTAATGCAAGATTGTGGAGATGTTATATTTATTGTTGTTGCAAATTAATAACTTAATATTAAACTGTCCATAAGTTAAATTAGCGGGAGAACACAGACAGCTGTGATCCACTGTACTACATCAATAGAACATCAGTTAATATAAAGAATTTTTAAAAATATGTATTTTTATTAAGGATGATCCAGTGCATTTTTGTTTATAGGAAACATATAAAATGTATTTGGGACAAGGGATATACCTAATTCTGAAGTTTTAGTGCTGAAATTTCTCTCTCTCTATTAGGGATGGGCGATATGGCCTAAAATCCATATTGCGATATACATTGCAGCCTCTTGCGATAACGATATATATTGCGATATATAAATTATATTAGAACCATTTCAGAACAGGGTACATAGACCCTTAAGAAAGCCAAACTGCTATTTTTTGTTAAAGAAATAAAGAAACATTGCATGTCATTTTGAGAGCATTTATTGTGCAAAAGCAAAACTGTAATTGAACAACACAATGTTGCAGATAAATAAACTAAATGAAGTGCCTTTTAGAAAGAAAGACTTTTCTTTTAAGTCCTTGGTTCCTAAATGCCAAGTTGCAGAGAACAAAAAAACTGGTGTTTAGTTAAGGAACTTACACTGTACTGAAAATACTTCCAGTATTAAATTAGTCATAATTGTGTATTGCAGATACTTTAAATAAAAACATATTTCTAACCTGCAGCCTAAGGTAACACATTTGATTTTAAACATTTTGTTCTCCTAATGAAATTAAAACTGGTGTCTTGATCTACTCTTTCTCGCTCTCTCCCTCTCTCTCTGTCTGCTGTAGTGTTGGTGCTGCTGAGAGATTGAGCACCAGACAAAGTTTGCTTATAAAGTAATGCAAAAATGAATACAATTAATATCGAAAGCGAAAGCAGATTCTCGGACATGTCCAGGGAAAAGAGAATGTATTGTCACCCCAAATAATGAGCTGAATCAGTCTATTTAGTCTCCAGCTGCTATAAAGGCAGGACAACAGTTCTGTATCCAGCGCGTCTCTGTGGGTCTGCATGCAGAGCACGTGAGTCTGTGGCAGAGTGTTCTCAGTTTCTCGCGAACACAGAACCGGGCCGCCCCAATAATATATCGGCCGCCCAGGTAAAATCTGTGTGGGAAGCGCTGTGTGGGAATCTGTGTGACAAGCCACGACATGCCACGCATGAGGCTCGCAAGTTGTGCGACACGTCGCCATTCGGTGCCATGCGTTGCTTAGTGCTGTTGTTGAGCGCGTCAGCATGTGTTACAGTCACAATAGATTTCCAACGTAATACACCATAAGTTAGTGTGAAGAGCATGTTGTTTTACCGTGGCCGAGTGAATTAAGTTATCAATCGAGCTTATTAAAAAAGAAAATTGCACATGTGCGTCTATTTTTTTGTCGCACTGTCGAGCCCTGTCCGTGTTTATTCAAGATGATGCGTTGCAGCCGGCTGCAGCTCGTTGCTCTTAATTTCGCAGGTAGATTGCGTCATCAAACATGCATTATCGCGATAGTGCAATAGAATTAGAATCTCTATCGTAGGCCAATTTTGTATCGTTTATATCGCATATCGTTTATATCGCCCATTACTACTCTCTATATATATATGACATCACTTTGTTGCAGAGATGCTCTTAGTTAAATGCCAGCAGAGTAGAACACAAAAGCAGCTTGAAGTAGAAAGTGCAAGTATGTCTGCGGTCTGGAGGTATTATGAAGTGGATGACAACAACATTGCCATAACAATCTGTGAAATATGTATTCTTGGGATTGCCTGCCGGGTACTTTGAGTTGAGGTGCTGTTTGTTTTAATATAATTTTTTTTATATATTTACTGTTGCACTAAAATCCAGAATTGATGTTATTGATTACTTGATTGTTCAAGCTATCTCACAGAAGTGCTCTGTTCGTTAACAGAGTTGATGAATGTTAAAATAAGGTGGATTAAATAAAAAATGAGGAACTTCCTGGATCTGTTTCTTCACACTTCTTTATTCTTTTTTTCTGTATTATAAAAGTATCGGATCGGGTTTTGGTATCAGTAGACTCAGTGGCAAAAAAACCTGATCAGGACATCCCTAATATATAAATATGTTTTATTTATTTATTTATTTTGGGAGTGATTAACCTACATGAGAAAAACTGTTGTTGTCAAGAGCAGCACAAATAAAAAATAAAGTTTCTTGGTAATCATTATGTTCGCCAGATAACGTTGTCTTCTTGCATTCCAAATACATGAACACATTTGGAGAATTTTTTTTCTTCTACCACTGTGATTTCTGAATTCCTCCTCCTACAGCAAATATCACAGCACAAAATGGAAGACATGATTTTACACAACAATGCCAAAAAATAAAACGGAATCTGAAAACTGCAAGCTTTAGTGAATCCTCTCTATGCACCAGAGACGTTCTAAAAAAACCTCCATGTTTCTGGGATAGAATTGTTCAATACAGAGTGTGCTTCACAGGTGAGTGAGCTTGACAAATCACCTGTAGGAGATGCACTCTTTCCTAAAAAAAAATGAAACCATACCAAACAAACTGTTGTTGTAACCACATAGGTTTCAAAAGTCTTTCAGAAACTCAAAGTAAAATGTTATATTGCATCTGGTTTAAAGCATGTTCAATGTATCTGAGAAACAGAAATCTAGCAGGCTTCAATATGCAATCAATGCTTTTTAGACTCTCAAGAGATGCTTTTGTTTCTTTGTGTTTTTTTTTTTATTTGCAATGTGAATGACATACTTCATATTAATGCCAGCTGGATATTACAATAAATGTAAATCTTTAACTTGTGGCCAATTGCTTTGCATTTTTCTTCCTGGTCAAGTTGTAAAAGACACTGTTGGTGTTATTTAACCCTCAGGTTAAAGATCCTCCTCTGTCTGTCGCTTCATCCCCGCAGGGCCTTCTGCACCTGTGCTTCTCTCTCCTCTCATCCTCCTTCTCCTGCTTCTCAAGGTGAGCTGGGCCTCAGGCATACATCACATCCTCTGGACTGAAACACTCACACACAGACTCAGAAACCCCTCAGGACACATAGAACATACACACACAGAGTGCATTCATGTGTAACCTGTCAGCCTAAACACACACACACAATCATGAAGGTGAAACTTATATAAAGCACGAAGTCTCCCTGCCAGTCATCTCTTCAGCTCACTCGTTCTTCTCACTTACTCGTTCTCATCATCAAGTCTCACACACTCTTCCTCTTCAATATCACGGGAGTCACTCATCACACACACAAACACACACACACACACACACACACACTCCTCCAGCAGGTGGGCTGAGTGTGACGTCGGCCCGTTTGCTCCTCTCAGAGTGACATCATGTTCTTTTGTCCACACTGTGAGGAGGTGTGTACAGGATATCGGCCCACGCTACTTCCTCCAGTTGACTCAGCTAATATTACTCGGTGTTATTTTCTCTTCCTTCCTTTGCTTTCCTTTCTTGATCTTTTTCTGTCAGGAACATAAAGTTCAGTTAATCATTGATGGGAATGACTGCTATGGCTTGCCTTCTTTCCATCTATCCGTTCGTCCAATCAATCAATCAATCAATCAATCAATCAATCAATCAATCAAATCAAAAGCATCTGCGACAGCTCGGACACACAATTATTGGTATTATTTAACAGATATAATCCCAATACTTCAACTCAAAACAAGTCTCTGGTCACAGTGTCAAAATTAAGGTAAGAATTCTAAAGGTTTTGTGTCCATACATGTATCGTTTTAAGAAATGTGCGCATCCATATGGAAACGGGAAAACTGACATGCCAACAAACCAACAAATCCATAATGTGTATGCCACAGTAGTTAGAAACAAAAACCGACAGTGCCACAGGATACACTAAAATCCAATCTATCTATCTGTTCGTCTTAATCTATCTATCTGTCCGTCTATCCATCCATCCATCTATCTAGTCATCTATCCGTCTATCTATCTATCTGTCCGTCCATCCATCCATCCATCGCTGGTTCGAGCCTCGGCTGGGTCAGTTGGCGTTTCTGTGTGGAGTTTGCATGTTCTCCCCGTGTTCGTGTGGGTTTCCTCCGGGTGCTCCGGTTTCCCCCCCAGTCCAAAGACATGTGGTATAGGTGAATTGGATAAGCTAAATTGTCTGTAGAGTATGTGTGAATGAGTGTGTGTGGATGTTTCCCAGTGATGAGTTGCAGCTGGAAGCGCATCCGCTGTGTAAAACATATGCTGGATACGTTGGTGGTTCATTCCTCTGTGGTGACCCTGGATTAATAAAGGGACTAAGCCGAAAAGAAAATGAATGAATAACCAGCACTAAGCTTGTTCAAACTAATTAAGTAATGCAAGATTGTGGAGATGTTATATTTATTGTTGTTGCAAATTAATAACTTAATATTAAACTGTCCATAAGTTAAATTAGCGGGAGAACACAGACAGCTGTGATCCACTGTACTACATCAATAGAACATCAGTTAATATAAAGAATTTTTAAAAATATGTATTTTTATTAAGGATGATCCAGTGCAGTTTTGTTTATAAGAAACATATAAAATCTATGTGGGACAAGGGATATATAATGTATCGATCTATCTGTCCATCTATCCATCCATCCATCTATCTATCTAGTCATCTATCTGTCTATCTATTTATCTATCTGTCCATCCGTCCGTCCGTCTATCTATCTGTCTGTCTATCTATTCATCCATCTATCCAACCATCCATCCATCCATCTATTCGTCTATTTATCTGTCCGTCTATCTACCTATCTATCTACCTACCTACCTACCTACCTACCTACCTACCTACCTACCTACCTACCTATCTATCTATCTATCTATCTATCTATCTATCTATCTATCTATCTATCTATATGAATGAAGGAGAAGCTGAACAGAACAAGTTTTTATTATGACTCTGTGTCCAGCTCAGTCTGACATTTAGCCTTGGGAAGAGTTATGTGTCATTTGAGACATTCAAGGAGAGAGGAATGTGTGTGTGTGTGTGTGTGTGTGTGTGTGTGTGTGTGTGTGTGTGTGTGTGTGTGTGTGTGTGTGTGTGTGTGTGTGTGTGTGTGTGTGTGTGTGTGTGTGTGTGTGTGTGTGTGTGTGTGTGAGCAAAGGTGACACCGTGAAGACCATGAAGATGGCAGATGATTGACAGCCTTGTCATGGTGATTGATACAATGTACCGATAGCTGCATGACACCATGTGTTTACCAGAAACGCTGCAATAACTCTCTCACACTACTTAATTGACTTCACCTTGCTGTACGGCCTAGTACCAATTCAAGAGCTCCCAACCTGCAGACAACACATTCATCTCTGCATTATTTCTGAAGGACACAGTTTCTCTGTGCTTCCAAGTTCAGTTATACGTCACCACATACTGGCTTATTGAAACTCTATAAGGTATGGGACGATAACCAGTTTCAAGGTTTGGAAAACCACAAAAATTTCTATACTGTTTCCAGTTGTAAAAGCAACAAATAATAACTTGACTTCTAGTTGATCATTTGGAAAAGTGGCAGAAGGTAGATTTTTCTGATCAATCATGTGTTGAGCTGCAACCTAATCATCACAAATACTGCAGAAGACCTATTGGAACCCACATGGACCCAAGATTCTCACAGAAATCAGTCAAGTTTGGTGAAGGAAAAATCATGGTTTGGGGTTACATTCAGTTTGGGGACATGCGAGAGATCTGCAGAGTGGATGGCAACATCAACAGCCTGAGCTATCAAAACATTTGTGCTGCCCATTACATTACAAACCCGCTGGATAGAGCTCCTTCTCATACTTCAGCCTCCACTTGCAATTATGATATTTATCAGGGATGCCCAAACATTTGTATAAATATATATAGTCATACTGTACAGCCCTATAGAGCATATCAGAAATGTCCGCATTCAGAAACAGTGAGTGAGTTGAGTGGGTCAGACTGACACAGTACAGCAGGAATCCATAAGAGCTTTTTGCATGGTTTACATCATTAAACAAATCAATCACTGTAATTCAAAACCCAGACTACACTTAGAGACCTTAAGGAACACCAGCCAATGGGAAACAGTCGAGGGGTTACAAACCAATATCAGATCTCCTCGGATAGCACAACAACAGCGGAAATGAAACTTAAAAGCCAAAGCCATTAATCCATCGTCAACATCTTCACTCACATTAACACCATCCAATAAACTACTGAGCCTCCACAAAAAAAAAAAAAACACACCATCAGGCAACATTTTGTTTGTACCATTTTGATGCTGTTTATTTGATTAACTTTGATTCATGATGTAACAGTGTAATTAATTACTCTATAAAACCTCCAAATAAGAACCAGAATGGAATATTGTAGGCAATTATATTGAAATAATAATAGAATGTTGTATTATAGATCAATTTGAAGAAGAAGCTCTTTGAAGAACATTTGTATCTTTTACCTGATTACCACAGAATTTGTTGCTCTATTAAAAATAAATAAATAAAGAGAAGTCACGGAGGACGTATTTGTTTTCTGTATATATTCATTCTGAATGTTCAGTTTTTGAGCTCGTCTCTGAAGTTGTGAATCATTATCTATGTGGATAAACTGGTTGTTCATTCCAGTGGTTTGGTTGATGCAAACACTGCTTAACTGATAGTTGCACCACATCCATTCCATGCGCTTTACTGGTATTATGACACATAATGTATCCTTGTTAAGTAAAAGTATGTATATTAATCAAAAGTGACAGTTCAAACTTTAAGGATTGTGTAATGGGGGCCAGCTAACGAAGTGCTATGCAGGTAAACCTCACTCCTATGATCTCTAAGGTGCTCTAGTGACAGACGATAGAGCCCATGGTCTTTAGCCTTCTTGTTAGAGCTACCGTCTCCCTTGCAAAGTATTGCGGGTTCGATCCCAGCTCAAACCGGGTTAGGTACAGATGGACCAGTGGTTTACACGTGGGGGCTCGTCCGGGATGAGAGTGAGGTTTAGAGGCGTGTGTGTAACGGAGTCCAGCTAACAAAGTGCCATACAGGTAAACCTCACTCCTCTGACCTCTAAGGTGCTCTAGCAACAGACAATAGAGCCCATGGTCTTTAGCCTCCTTGTTAGAGCTACCGTCTCCCTTGCAAAGTATTGCGGGTTCGATCCCAGCTCAAACCGGGTTAGGTACAGAAGGACCAGTGGTTTACACGTGGGGGCTCGTCCGGGATGAGAGTGAGGTTTAGAGGCATGAGTGTAACTGAGGCCAGCTAACAAAGTGCTATACAGGTAAACCTCTGACCTCTAAGGTGCTCTAGCAACAGACAAAAGAGCCCATGGTCTTTAGCCTCCTTGTTAAAGCAACCGACTCCCATACAAAGAATCGCCGGTTCGATCCCAGCTCAGACCGAGTTGGGTGCAGAAGGAACGGTGGGTTACAATTGTTTAAATAAAATAAATCCTGCACTGAATTTTCTACTCAAAAAAGAATACTGGGAACAATTTATCACGGTTTGAGCACAAAACCAGCTAATCAGAATGAAGTCTGCAGTAATGACCGCTCAGAACGATCACACAAATAAATACAATTAGTTTGAAATGGCATAACATTTATTTAACAGTTAAAATATATAAAAATGGAAACATTTTTTTAAATTGTTATAACCTTTTATAATATTGCTGTTACTACTACTATTATCTCTGATTAAATAAATGTGGCCTCGTTAAGCAGCAACTACTGTTTTTTGTTAATTTTTACAAAGAGACAAAAACATGAAATAATAGTAATAATATAACTTTAGTAATCTAAGCATTAAAGCCAACAGTAACGACTTTTGCTGCTTGTTCAAACTACTTATTTAAAATGAGTCAAAACAATTGTTAATTGGTTTTTGAGACAACAGAATAGTTTTTACAAATGTAAGAGGATTGAACATAAAACAGTTAAGTTAACTTAATCGATTTGTGTTAGGACAACATGAAGCAATTGTGTGGGACCCAGCATTTTTTACAGTGTGTCTGCAGACTGCAAGAAAGGGGCGTATCATGAAGGAGGCATAACTTGTAGTAGGGCGTAACTTGAAATGATCAAGATCCCACTGAACCAGGAGAGATGTCAAAATGAGATGTTGTCGGCAAGATGGCAGTAAAAGTTTTTATGAGTTTCCTCCAAATTTATCCACAACATATTCATTTTATATTTTATTGAATTCATTTATTTAGCAACTCCGTTTGTTAAATTCTTCACGTTTTTGTCATGACAGTTAGCAGCTACTCTGTGTCACCCCCTTTTGTTCCAAATAATAATGGCGAGAGCATTAAAGTCCACATGAATTGAAAGCTGTGAACGTTTTTATTTTATTTTTAGTATTGTGAAGCAATTCCTGGAGAAACGGAATATTAATTGAGAAAACACTGGGCATGGCTTGTCTTTCCTATTGCAAGCTTATTGGATGTAGTAAAGTAGGCATTTCATTCAGAAAGGTCAGGAAAAGGGTTTCGGGAGGGGTTTTACAACCTAACAGGCACCTCCTTCTCACCATTTTTGTTTGTTGTCAAAACTGACAGTTGAAGAGGTTAAATATGTTAGCCACGCATAATACGTCAGACTGACGTAATCTGAGAATTTAACTGAAAACAAACAGGAAGTGCATTTTGAGATTTTCATTTTAGATTACAAGGGCAAATTATTTTCTTAATGACATGCACGAATGAATTGTTCACCACAAAACTAGCAATGTGAGCTAACAAGATCAATATGGTTAGTTTGATGTCATTTAAAGCCTCCACAACTTGCACCTGTACATGCGGAGTCAGCCGAGATTCCTAGATTTTCTCGCTGCAGTCTGATCAAACAGATAAATTCCACAGTGGACATTGTGCACTGTGAGGAGGGGTGTTTAGGGGTGGAGTTAGAGCTGCATGATTAATCGAAAAAAGATCGCGATCTCGATTCGACCCCTTAGACGATCTTAATCCAGCATTTCTACGATTCTGCCAATCATATTTTCAAGTTCAGGAGAAAAACCAAAAGCGGCAGCACAAGTCTTCTCATTGTTTTACATACGTTGCTCAGCGACATGCACATCTCCAAATGACGTTGAAAGAGTGACATACTGTATTTATAAGTTATAGTTCACCCAAAAATGCCATTTCTGTCTTCATGTAATGATGTATTCGCGGCCGTGAAATCACACGTGACGTGAGCTGCTGACCGCAGAGCTGTTACCACAGAGAGAGAAGGCGCGCGCGTCTACTTTAGTGAACAGAACTTGCATAGGCTGTGAATAATAGGTGATAAAGTTGTAAATAACATTCAGTTTGTGGCACAGAGTGATCGTTTGGGAGCCGCGCGGGAAGTATGGACAGCACTTAGCAGTAAAATTGAAACCGAAAGCGCACGCACATCATTTAAATAATCATATCGCATTTTAGAGTAATGATTACGACAAGCATTTAATATGATTTTCTTTCATAGCGAACACAGAGTGCTGTGCATGAGAATAATGTTTAACAGTGTCAGTATAACTACTCTAGAGGGAATCTGATAATGACAAATGTCTGATTTTACCAGTGAATAAATGGTCTAATAATGTTGTCAATGACAGATTGCAAGCATATGTCTCAAACATAATAATTCAACACCAGAATTATGAAAAGTTGTACTCTGATGTCGTCAATTTACTGTGCATTAATGACCAGGACAAATTTAAAGTCTGTTCAAGTCCATCATTCAAAGTCTATTCAAAATTTAGCATTTTAACCAACAGTAGACCTACACATAATATTATTATTATTATTATTATTTTACCATATGTTTGAGAAATAACAATAATATTAGCCGACTTATATTAACCTTTATTTTACATCTACAGAATCGTGAGAAAATCGTGATCTTTATTTTAAGTTAAAAAAGCTCTAGGTGGAGTAGGTGTAGATGTTAATAAAACCACAATGTTGTGGGTAATTTAATAACATTTCTAGGAACAACAGTTTGAGCATGCATGCTACAACATCCCCTACGCATTGGACCTGATCCAGAATGTCATATAGAAGCGCACATCTGATTAAGTACAGTGCCATCTTGTCGCCAACAGCCCTTGTGGTTCAATGGGATCTTGACGACTTACGCCCATACTACAAGTTATGGCCGCTTCATGTTACGCCCCTTTCTTGCAGTCTGCAGACAGACCTTACTCATTAAAGCTAATAGGGTACTATTAGTGTACTGAAGCAGACAACCTTCAATTCAATCAGGTTCATGCCATTGCCAACTGACCTCTGTGCTCTCCATCCACACCAGCCGGCCACAGATATAAAATCCATTCTCCCCATTGGTCCACATGAAGTGTCTCTTGACCTTTCTCACCTATTGGGAGAAAGAAAAATACGTAAGTCTTCATTGGCCCTGAAATTCAAATACTCCTCCATATTGATGCTCACGGTGGCCAACCAACCCAACGGTAAACTCTTAATAATACTTAAGTTAAAACTACCAGTGGTAAATCTTGTGTATTAAAAAACCTGAAGACTTCATAAGTCACAATTTTACCAAGTAGATTAACTGAACAGTATAGAAAGGTAATATTGCACTAACAATTTCATCAAGCCACAACAGTGCAGAACCAGAACAACTCTTTGTAGATAGGGCTGTGTGATTTGGGGAAAATATCTAATTGCGATTTTTTTTGACAGATATTGCGATTTGATTTACGATTTAATTCAAGCTTCAAGCCGATTATTAATTTAATTGAAGCTTCAGCTCAATAACCTGTAAGCCGTGCCAACAATTCTGTGACAGCTCTTAAAAATTTCTTTG
This sequence comes from Danio kyathit, assembly GCA_903798195.1. Lineage (NCBI taxonomy): Eukaryota > Metazoa > Chordata > Actinopteri > Cypriniformes > Danionidae > Danio > Danio kyathit. The sequence continues at coordinate 26,249,418 of LR812525.1, read as the reverse complement.
ACGTAGGTTGTCGTGGGGAGGTCTAAGCGAATCGTTTCATCCCGTGTAATGGCATAGTTCACGACAACCGATACCATGTCTGCGAAGCCTCACGACACCATTATAGAAAGTCTAGCATGTTTAATTTTCTGATGCATAGTGGATTGGTTTTGAAGCACTTCACCTCAGATGTTATTCATTATTTTTGTTTATATACAGATATATATTTTATATTGCTTGCCTAATTGCACAGCCCTACTTGTAGATAAAAAAATTTTTGGATTATGCTTTCTTACAAAACAGAATAATACAAATCTCAGGTGTCCACAGAATGTGCATGTGAAGTTTCAGCTCAAAATACCTTACAGATCAGAGATTGTGTATTATACCAGGCTGTATATGCCCCTTATTAGGTAGAAGCTGTTTTTGTCTCTTTTAATGCAAATACGCTGCTGCTCTCTGACCCCTTTCCAGAACATTACAGCTTTATTTATATTATTTCAACAATACAATTACTGTACAACAATAATTACTGGTTTTACATCACTGTGAGGGGTAGGCATTAATAAATTAATATTTAAAGGGTAATTAAATCGCTGAGGTCCAACTTCCTGCACCTAGACTGCAGCTCTGCACAAGACGTTTGGCCATAGGAGAAATGGTCATGCCCAACTGAGCCAGGTTTCTCTCGAGGTTTTTTAAATTCTTCACTTTCGCCAATTGGTGAAGTTTTTTCCTCGCCGCTGTCGCCACTGGCTTGCATGGTTCGGGATCTGTAGAGCTGCGCATCGATGGAATTGCTCTGCAGTGTTTGGACTCTCAGTAGTGAATTTTACCCCACACTGAACTGAGCTAAACTGAACTGAACTTAATCTCTGAACTGAAACTGTTTCAATTTACTATAATCTTCTATGTGAAGCTGCTTTGACACAATCTACATTGTATAAGCGCTATACAAATAAAGATGAATTGAATTGAATTGAATTGAATTAAATAATAGAAATAATTGTGAATAAAATTACTACATTACTGTGGGGGTAGGTAGACATTAATAAAGTACAAATAATAGGTAATTTAATAAATAATATAAATAATTGCTGCTAACTTCTGGCCACAGCTGTATCCTTTCTAGCTACAACCCATGTGCTTTGGATCTTTTGGCATCAACGACAAATCATCTGCATGTATTTTAAAGCCTTGTCAGTTTAACATCCTTATACATAGCTTTCTAAGTGCTGTCAGATGGCACGTCATGCATCAAACAAGCTCTCTTTCACTTCCAACTGTCAAATACACACAAAAGTCTAAAACACACAAAACACACACAAGTGTTCATACGGATAGTTATGTCTGTGAATTTAAAACGATAAAGAAGAAATCCCACGCATAACACAATAACACACTCAACCAGGCCTTGGGCAGGAATTATTTCAATTCCAGGTATTGTGACGTCTTCGTTCTTGGAAGAAAAGTGAGGACTACAATCGAGGCATTTGAGGGAGTTTAGTAACAGTGCTTACAGATATAGAGAATGACTCCCTTTGACTTGAACTTTGTAACTTTGCATATATTTCTCAACCACAAATGGTGAAAATATGCACTAAAGCCCATTAAAAGTGTAAAAAGCATAAGTATGCTATTACAAATCTTAATGAACAATAAGCATTGATGAGCTCACTTAAAAAAAAAATTATAAGTTTTACATAGTTTTGATCATGATTTTCAGAAAATTGCTTATTGTAATATTAGATCACTTCATAGAAAGTGACAGTTGAACATGCTATTGCAGGATTAGATTGTTTAGTAAAAATGAAATACTTTATTCTTTTTTATATGTATGAAAATATTTATACAACGATGGCAATGTTATTTTACACTTGATTGTTCAATTTTTGCATTTAAATACTATTACACAAAAACCTCCAAGCACTGCTTATTTAACTTACATTTTTGCTCCATCAATCTAAACGAGTGAAGTCTTGTCAAATAGAGGTATTCAAATCACCTAGTGAAATTATATTCATATCGAAATATATATCGCAGCAAAACTAAATATTGCAATGTCAGACTTTTCTAATATCTTGCAGCCCTAGTTCCCGCTGTCCACATCACATCACAAGTTGTGACCCATTTGTTGCCAACCACCGCACAAAAGAGTACAACACAAAGCAATGCTCTTTGTGTAATTAAAAAAATCCAGTGTTCATATGATTAACAGTAAATCATATTGGCCAGTTTTGTCCTATCAACACAAATGAACGGCAAATCTCAATTTTCTGCGCATGTGCTGCCCTCTTATGGTGACACTGTACCACACAGATCTGTTCCCCTAATAATTATTGCATTATTACCTGATAAATACAACAAAAAAAGTGGTTGTGTGTATGTGCATACACACACACACATACATATACATACATATATATATATATATATATATATATATATATACATATATATATATATATATATATATATATATATATATATATATATATATATATATATATATATATATATATATATATATATATATATATATATATATAGTAGGTAACATTTGAATTGGATAAAACCTTTAATCAAAAACTTATTCAATTATTCTTAGGACAATTTTAAGAAAACATTTTTGATCCACTTCAAATGTTAACTATACATACATACAGTTGAAGTCAGAATTATTAGCCCCCTTTGATTTTTCTTTTTCTTTTTTAAATATTTCCCAAATTATGTTTAACAGAGCAAGGACATTTTCACAGTATGTCTGATAATATTTTTTCTTCTGGAGAAAGTCTTATTTGTTTTATTATGGCTAGAATAAAAGCAGTTTTTAATTTTTTAAAAAACATTTTAAGGTCAAAATTATTAACCCATTTAAGCTATATATTTTTTTCGATAGTCTACAGAACAAACCATCATCATGCAATAACTTGCCTAATTACCCTAACCTGCCTAGTTAACCTAATTAACCTAGTTAAGCCTTTAAATATCACTTTAAGCTGTATAGAAGTGTCTTGAAAAATATCTAGTCAAATATTATTTACTATCATCATGACAAAGATAAAAGAAATCAGTTATTAGAAATGAGTTATTAAAACTATCATGTTTATAAATGTGTTAAAAAAAATTATCTTAGTTAAACAGAAATTGGGGGGGGGGTAAACGGGGGCTAATAATTAGGGGGGCTAATAATTCTGACTTCAACTGTATACTGCGATATGAATAGAATTTCACAATATGACTAATAACTCTATTTAGAAAAAAAAAATCATAATTTAATATAGACTGTGATGATTTTGTACCTGGATAAAATATAGTAAACGTATTACAAGCATAAATGAATAAAAACAAAGATACAAATGAACTAAACAGTGCTTTATGGTTTTCTGGAGAGTCTAACAGTACATTGAGGCACAGAAATGAAAAGATCAATTGTAAAATAACACTAAAACCTTTCATAAAACGATTCAACAACATCCATTCTTGTCTCAGGACAAATTTGAAAAACGTTTTGTGATCCACTTTAAATGTTGACGACTATAGTCTTCATTGTAGAACTAATGAAATGCAATTATTCTTTGTTAAAGCTAAACATTTGATCATTTCTAGTGCCCAAAAGGTTTAAATCCGCTTGAAATCTTGCATACTCACATGCGCTCCTAAAAAGAATCATTGTTTTCTACAATCTTAACTCAACATTGCAGATCCTGCGATGTGACTATTGCAGATTTGCACATTGTAAAATCAATGCTGAAATGATGTTTTGTGCAGCCCTATCATGAACGACAACTCTATCGCTTGACATCGAAATAGCATGCCTGACTGTACGAATGAGCTACAAGTTTCCAATCGTATCTGGATGCAGACTCGCTTCTGCAAGCCACTACTGCACGTCTCAGCAATGCAATGCCAGACTCAATGGAGTTAGTGATGTCGCTGTGAGATGAAGGGTTAGGGGCGGGGTTAGGAGTGTGCATTAAAGTTCCTCAGTGCACTTGAAAATGACTTATATTTCCTTTAGCTTGATTTTATTCATCCCAATAGCACCGTCTGATTACACATTATACTGACACCTATGGACATTTGTTCAGTTTCTGTTCCACATCAAACCCATTTTGTAAGCCTCAGACCTCAAGCAGAAAGGCCAAAATCAAGCTGCAGTTCTGAATTTTCTTAACACACACTAAAGACAACATACAGAGCCCTCATTTCCCTTTATTTGCAATCACAGGAAAGTGACCCCATTATGGTTTTTACTTTTTCTGTCAAACACATTTAGGGAAAAAAAGGAATTATCATGTTCATCACTGAAATGTACGAAGGATAATCATAACATTTCCCACTCTATAAAGTTTTTTTTTCTCTTAGCCAAAGCAACAGAGGGAGATATATTCACATTATCTTACAATTATTATTCTCTTTTCTGTGATTGTCTCAGGACTTCTGTTTCATTTGCCTATGGATAAATGACTGTACAAATCAGTGTGACAATACGCTAAATGGAGATGTTAGCTACTAGTCTGATATGAATACATCAGAGGTAAAAGACAATTCTGACGGTCTCCAGAGGTAAACTCTGCTTTTGTTCAATATACTGAATTATTGGGCAACATATGGACATAGGGCGACACAGTGGCTCAGTGGTTAGCACTCACAGCAGGAAGGTGATTGGTTCGAGTATAAACAAATCAGTGCCATAAAATGGTCTTAAAATGACAATAATATAAGTAATCACAATCATTTTTGTGGCAATAGACTGTACAACAAAAATGCAGTCCTAAACCTGCACAGGCCCTTCAGCAAGTTTTCCTGAAGGCCACAAGAACTATATATACCATTATACTAAATCCAAAAAATAAACAAAATTGCTCAGAGGTAGCTTAAATAATGTGTCAGTGCTCTTTGTGTAGGGGATTCATCAGAATAAAGAGCAAAAATAAGTTCAAGGCACTTAAAAAATGTGGAAAAAAGCCTTTTACTGACATGGCTATTCCTTAAAACTGCGCCTCCGCGATTTGGCAAACACTTGCATTCATCAGAGTAAAAGTGTTCAGGTTCATCTGGAGTTTCTTTGGAATACTATGGTCTTGTGACTCATTAGAATATCTAAACAATACTAAAATAATATATTTAACACAAGGTCAACTCAACAATCTTCATTAATTGGGGAGAAAAAAAAAACTTAATGAAAAAATAAAAAAGATGATGCGTATCATACAACATATTTCTCAAATAACACAACGTGAATGTATATAGAATGATTTTTGCTGTACCATTATACTACTTAAAAATATATGGCCTCAGACAGAACAATACAATTGGCTGTTGTGCTTTCAGAAGCATTGACACAGTAAAACTGCTCATTTGTTTAGTTTAAAGACTTTTACATGCAGAATATGTATATTATACAGTAGTCAACAGTTGAAGTGGATCAAAGCGTTTCATCAAAGTTGTCCAAAAACTATTCAGCAACACCTATTCCTGTCTTAGGACAGTTTTGAAAAACCTTTATTATCGACTTCAAATGTTGACCACTGTATATAGTTTATTAGACATGTAGAATGTAGTGTGTTTTACTATCAGACTGATGCGATTGGAGTTTTCACCTCATCTGAGGAATAAATCAGTAAAACATTTTACAAAAAAAAAGCATTATTCATTTCCTTGTTCAAAACCTGAATGAAAAACAATCAACCGAGTTCATCAACAATTAAAAAATGCAAAAGTGTTGATATTAAACCTAGATTAGGGAGTTTATCAAATATATTTTTGATCAAAGTGTATTTTTGGACCAAATCCTTTCATTATGAGTGCTGTTAAACGTATTGCACAGTAGTCAATAAAAATAATAATTAATCAATAATAAAAAATATTAAAAATTTATATAACTTATATTAAGATATGATATCATTTTTTTTGGATCAAACTGTATTTTTTGGGATCAATCTTTTTATTTATTAAGGGTTTCTAAGCCTATTGCACAGTAATAAAGTATTGATGAATGCAGAAAGTGTGCAGCTTTGATGAGCATTATAACCTTCTATCAAATATAATAATGTTTATTATATTATTTATATTATTTTTTCCATACAATTGTCATTAAACCTGTTGCACCGCAGTCAATAATTCATCTGCTGTGATGCATTCATTTGCTCATAGACAATATAATGAATGTAATAATTAGTATATCACACAATAACACTTTCATATCATTTAGCTCTGGAGTGGATGACTATGTGTGTGTGTGTGTGTGTGTGTGTGTGTGTGTGTGTGTTTTCAGTGTATTCCTCATGGAATGTCTGTGGTGGGTTTTTTTGTGTTCAAAAGCTCAATGAAAAACAGTCAACCGAGTAGCCTAGTTCACCCAAATTATTTACTTAGTTTACTCACCTTCAATTGGTTCCAAACCTTTATGAGTTTCATTCTTCTGATGAACATAAATCAGATTTTGAAGAAAGCTAAAAACCTGTAATCATTGACTTCCATAATATTTGTTTTTCCTACTATAGTAGTCAATAGTTAGAGGTTTTTAACATTTTTCTAAACATCTTCTTTTGTGTTTGACAGAAGAATCTCAAAGATTTGAAACGAGCAAAGGGTGGGTGAATTATGACAGCATTTTCATTTTTGAGTGAACTATCCCTTCGACGCCGCCATGTCACAAGCATGGCAGCAGCGTTGGCTCTAGAAATCTTCAAAGGGCTTTAGCGGTGCTGCAGCGCCCCCGCGCGGCCACACAAAGGAAACACATGAGTGGAAAAAAGGGGGCGGTGACGTACAGTCAGAAGAGAGGAAGAGAAAAAACATGGCTCAGAAAAAAATTCAAATGTTCTTCCTGGAAAATCTCTGATCCCGCCACAACTTCACCACATGACATTTCCGAAAGAAACGCGACACCCGCGAGCGCCCTCAGCCAGGCCCGAATCTCATTCAGCCACTATCTGACATCTCATTATTTAACTATTTGAAAGCCTCGCATTAAGCAGGGTTTGATTTGCATGCGAGCTTACTTAAACACACGCGTAACTGCGCTATATTCCCAGCAGTGTTTCTGTACCAGACGCGATTACACAATGTTGAACAAGGTCTTCCCGGTTCACGTTAACTATGATCTCACCCGTGTGTTACTGGTAAAGGGTGGGCAACTTTATCCACCACTCATATGGAAACCTTTCACTCACTTTCTGTTTGCACCCGCACAGAATGACTGAAATTAATCAACCTGCAAGGCGGGAATTAATCACGCTTCCAAGCAGAAGACGCCGGACGATGCATTGCATTTCACACCTAGTGACTCACGGCACCATAATCTGCTATCAGAACACAACAGGCGCGAGATGCTCGGTCCATAAGCGGTGTTTACATGCTGCACAAAGTGCTGAAAGTGTGTGTCTTTACCTGCTAACGCACGGAGGGTCAAGCTGGGAGGTGGCTTCTTCTTCTCGTATGTCCTCATTGTAAAAATGCAGGCTACATAAGCAACTGCGTAGTTCTTCTTCTTCTGGTGAATGAACGGCGGCCGCAGAGCGCGTTTCTCCAGCACCTTCATCCTGTCATACATTTGAATCGCACGCTGTAAAATGTCGGCGCAGCTGCGTTATGAAACCACTGTGAGGGGAGATGATGTGACACAAACATCCAAATTGTTCCAGAGTCTTCCCTAAAAACGCGAGCACGCATCTCAGCACGCCATCTGCTGAGGCGTTTTCAGTGGAGCTCTCGCGTCCAGTCGCGAGTTTGATGTGAGCAGGAGATGCGCGTCTGGAAATTGCGCAGTTTTTAATCCGCTGCAAACGCAGGCACTCCCCTCTCTCTCTCCGTCGCTCTCCCGTGCGTTTCCCCCTGCACTCTTTCTAGCTGCTTCCCCTTCTCTTCTTCTTCTTTCTCCTCCTCCTCCCTCGCACTCGTTTCCCCCCTCACGCAGGTTTATTTTCGGTGGAAGAGAAGAGTGGACCCGCACCGCCCCGCCTCCGTTACTCCCGGACGCTCAACACTTCCAAATTCCTCCATCTGAATCGGGAGAGCAGGCGTCTGAAGGGCTCAGGAGTAATGTGTGTGATGTTGATGGGGCTGGATTGATTTTGTTTCATCTCTATTCAAATAATCCTTCTATTGTCTTCTGATTTATGATTTTGTGTCCTCCAATGAAAACAAACAAGGTACTAAACGTTTTAGTATCTACTAAGCTTTGTCAGAGTGTCTGAACAAACAATACATTTTATAAAGCGAAATATCTCAGTGTTCCGTAGCGTATGTGACTATTATTCAGCTTTGATTATAGCCTGTCAGAACATGTTTATAAATCAAATCTGCGCAAAAACATTTGACAATTTCTAACCTCTCATTTCCTGAACCATTTCCCCCCATTCTTTCAGAAATACGGCCGCAAATTGGCATCACTTGTTGTCCAATGTAAACAAAATAGGTAGCCTATTGCCAATGTTGATAAATATTTAAGTATGATATTGTAATTTGTTATAAAGTGCATTGTGAATGGAATTGATTATACTCAAACAGTGTTACACCAAGAATTAGCATTATTAGTAACGTGAATATCAATGATAGATTATTTACAATTCGTTAATAGTCTGGGATGGTCTGATTCAAAACACCGTGCCAACCATAAAAAAAATCAAATAAGACAAAACATTTTAAAATATTAAATAAATTCATTCATTCATTTTCTTTTCGGCTTAGTCCCTTTATTCATCAGGGGTCGCCACAGAGAAATGAACCGCCAACTTATCCAGCATATGTTTTACACAGTGGATGCCCTTCCAGCTGCAACCCAGTACTGAAAAACATCCATACAAACTCGTTCACACACATACTGTACACTACGGGCAAATTCACCTATACTGCATGTCTTTAAACTGTGTGGGAAACTGGAGCACCCGGAGGAAACCCATGCAAACTCCACACAGACATAAGTTGACTCAACTTAAAATTTTAAGGCAACAAACTTCAAGATATTTGAGAGCTAACTCAACTTTAAACCTAATTAATGCACTTCACTCGATTAAGGTTGAGTAAACTCAAAAATGTCCTGATGTTTGTTGTCTTAATTTTTTTTACAGTGTAGTTTATTAAATATATTTTGTTTTAACTATTTATGGATCCGAAAAAGTTTATCAAGGCTGTCTTTAAACTTGTTATATAGTTCATCAACAATTACCAAATGCAAAAGTGTTGATATTAAACCTAGATTAGGGAGTTTATCAACTATATTTTTGATCAAAGTGTATTTTTTGGACCAAATCCTTTCATTATGAGTGTTGTTAAACGTACTGCACAGTAGTCAATAACTAATTAATAATAATAAAACTAAAAAACAAAACTTGAATTAGAATATGTATAAAAAAACTTTTTTGATCAAACTGCATTTTTGGGATCAATCTTTTTATTTATCACGGGTTTCTAAGCCTATTGCACAGTATAAAGAATTAATGAATGCAAAAAGTGTAATTTTATCACATCTTTATGATGTATTATATGCAGCCTTGATGAGCATTATAACTTTCTATCAAATATAATAGCGTTTATTATATAATTTTTTCCAAAATACTACACAATTGTCATTAAACCTGTTGCACCGCAGTCAATAATTCATCTGCTGTGATGCATTCATTTGCTCATAAAAGAAGAAATAGAATGTCCTATGTAATAATTAGTATATCATACAATAACACTTGTGGTTAGCAATGTTGCCTCACAGCAAGAAGGTCGCTGGTACGAGTCCCGGCTGGGTCAGTTGGCATTTCTGTGTGGAGTTTGCATGTTCTCCCCGTGTTGGCGTGGGTTTCCTCCAGGTGCTCCGGTTTCCCCCCACAGTCCAAAGACATGCGCTACAGGTGAATTGAATAAACTAAATTGGCCTTATAGTGTATGTGTGTGAATGAGTGTGTATGGATGCAGCTGGAAGGGTATCCACTGTGTAAAACATATGCTGTGGCGACCCCTGATGAATAAAGGGCCTAAGCCAAAGGAAAATGAATGAATGAATAACACTATCATTTAGCTCTGAAGTGGACGGCTGTGTGTGTGTGTGTGTGTTTTAAGTGTATTCCTCATGGGATGTCTGTGGTGGGTGTTTTACTGCCATAATTGAATACACAGATGGAGGCCGTTTGATGCAATACTATACAGAGAAGAGCTAACTCAATTATGTCAGTTCAGATGCAGCGAGACCCGGCACTGCTGTCCCTGAGGGAACCGGCTCACTCAAAACGCAAATCAGATTGTCCACTTGTCCTCAGCTGGTGCTTTCAGGCCATTATTAAGTTCTCATCTGGAGTTTAAGAGCAGGGTACAGACAGAAATCTGGATAAGCTCGGACATTCGCATCTCTCCAGCTCGGCAGCAACAAGTGTGGGATTGATGCGAGGAAATGTTAGTTGTTTTCTGAACGAGCCCCTCTCACAGTCTCAATGGGTCTGAGGTGGGAACATTGGGGTGATGAATAAACCCTGGGCACTTTATCCTCCATTTCGAGACTCAAAAGATGTCTTTCTCTCCCTTCTTCTTTTTAACTTCCATTTTTTTGGGGAGGAAAAAAAAATCTAAAGTACTCTAAAAGATTACAATGGGCGCCTCGGAGGCCAATTTGAATGTGAATTAGACATGTTGCTATGAGCACCCCAACAACCAGTTTGAGGTACAGAGACACACAGACCTGTGGCTGAATAAAGAGCTCCTTACAGTCCAAGCAAGTCTGCCTTTTTCAGAAGAGGATGGCGAAGTGAATGCAGAGGCCACCCTCACGCTCTCTCCCTCTCTCTCCTTCCCTCTGAACTATTCTTCTCCTCCGGTCTCTCTGCTCTCCTTCTCTTCTTCCAAGAATTTTCCTGAGAAGATCACCACTTCACTCTCCCCTCCGGCTCTGATGAACAAATAATGCCACACATGCCAATCATCAATGCTGGAAAATAGAGCAAATGACCACAACTGTTGAATTTAAAGAAAAGCGACCATAGACATGGAAGATTTGGTGGTAATTTTTTAACTAATTGCATCACACTTGACCAAATTTGGCATGTGGTCTCATTCTATGTTCCTACAGAATTTCTACAGGTTTCATCAAGTCAAATTTAAGACTTTTGAAGACCTTTTAAAACCATTATGAATGAAATTTCAGACTTACTCAAGGCTAAACGCTAAGGATTTTTTAAAAATGGCCCAGTTAAAACATTACAAACAAATGTTATTGTAAAGAAGATAATCAAACCATGTTGGTAAATAGAGTTAATAAATAAACTTTTGTTAAAACTTTATTGAGATGGAATGTTAGTGATTGGATGGCTGTTTGATTGGGTAGCTTTACATGGACATAAGAAAATTAAGACCTGTTAAAAATGATTTAAGACCCACAACATAATATTTCAGTCAATTTAGGAATTTTTAGGACCTAAAATTTTGCTTTTGAAATTTAAGACATGTTAAGACTTTTTAAGACCCTGCAGATACTGTACCTTGCTATGGAAGAACAACTTGTTGATTTGACACAATTCAGGGTTGCTCAGTTGTTGTCAAAGCAACAGGTCCGTAATTGGAAACCTATTGGAAAATAGGATTCGACTGTGGCTTTACCTCACTGTTCACTACAATACATATTAAATACTGGTTGTGTTGTAGACAAGATATAGAAAGGAGTTGCTTTCTAACCCAAAAATGAAACTTGTTGTTACAGTTTTTCTCAGTCGCTTTGGTGTATTTCTCACAACACTATTTACTGTACACTTGCACAACAGTTAATGCGTTTCTCAAAACAATTAGTCATTTGTGCACATCATAGTAGCAGTTTCATATTCCTTCTAAAAAATAGCAAATGCTTTTGGACATGCATCAATTGCTTTCACACAACTCTCTGCTGTTTTATAACATTATCATTTGCTTATGTCATGTCAGTCAAAATTAACTAAACTTGTGAATGCTGAATAGTCATTCCATATTAAACTAATAGTCCTCATTTCATTACTTGAGTCATTACATACAAAAATGTTGAACTAGTTGTCAAAATCTGTCAAGCTAATTTTATAAACATTTATAAATCTTTTTTCCTGAAAATGTCTTCTAAATTGAACAATTTCATAAATGATTTATAGACCTGTGTATGTTGTAGGTTCAGTTCCAATATGTACTGCAATATAGTTTACAGTTGTGCACATCTATACCCAAAGGGAGTTTATGTTTGTTGTAAATAAGGGTGTATTTATTCTTGTGCACAATGCTGTGAATATATTAGAATTGCAAAGAGCAAATGCAGTAAAAATGTGAAACATACATATTCAGTGTCTTGTACTCAGATCCCTCACTAAATGCAGTGATGTCTAACTTTACTGTAGTTTTCAAATGGCTGTGCAAATAGTACATTTTTTCCAATGCAAAAAAAAATTTGGTGACATTCCTGAAAATGCTCAAGACAGCACTATATACTGAGTAAACTGTCATGATAAAAACATGACAAAGCCATTTGACTATCTTGTTTATAAACAACGGTGTCACGACTTTTCATCTTGATGACACTGATACTTTCATTAGCATAAATACTTGCGTTTGAGGTATGAGTATCCATTTTGAGCAAGTGACACGCTTTTGCAGGTTATCCACTAGGTTTTGCAGTTTGTACTAATTGTTTTGAGAAATGCATGAACTGTTGTGCAAATGTAAATAGTGTTGTGAGAAATGCACCAAAGCCACAGAGAAAAACTGTAATTTACTCACCCTCATCCAGGTTACAGTTTTGTTTTTTCAGCAGAAATTCAGTAGAATTTTAGACGAAATCAAGGTTATTTTTTAAAAATGCAAGTCATTGACAACCATCACTATGATCATAAAAATGCACAGCAAGGAACAAAATATTTATACCAAGGTTGTGTTATAAATAAATGGTCTGCCATTTGTTCAAACTACTTATTTAAAATGAGCTGAAACAACACAATTCTTGAGCTTTTTGGGGGACAACTTAACTGTTTTATGTTCAATCCAATTTGTAAAAACTAAAAAAAAAGTTAAATAAAGTTAATATTGATACAATAATAAAAAAAAAAAAACTAATAACTTAATTCCTTCAAGTTGGAACACTGCATTTTTTACAGTATGTACAAGAAACTTTAGAATATAACCTGTAATCCACAGCTTCAGGCAAATGGAGAAATCAGATTCTTTTCTGCAAAATGGTTCTGTTGTGTAGTGTTTCTGGTACAAATAGCTTAGTAGTTTGTCTACCTAATCACATAATGATATTAGATATGCATAGTTAGAATAGTTAGAATAGTTAGAATAGAATAGTTAGAGTAGCTGAAGCGCTAAATGAGCTGGCGAAAACCAGAAACATGTAGGCCAGAATATTGTCTCATTTTGAGTCAGAGTGACTCTGGAATGTTAGTTTTGACTGAGTAGCTTGTAGACCTATGCTGACATGACCTGTGAACCATTTTAAGTCCGAACTGGTTTATCAAGTGCTCTAACAAGATCCGGTTTAAATTTAATGATTGGTTTGTGAACTGGGGATCACTCTGAACCATTTGCTTGAGGCTGTGGATCACAGGTTCACAATGTTCAGTTTCTGGCACAGACAAACTGATTCACTTCATATCAGTTATCATTTATACAATCCCTGATATGCTTCTTTTTTTTTTTTTTTAGCTCCCAGAGTGTTGGTTACAACTTGCTTAAATTATATGAATCACCCATTGTTTCATCAAAAAAAAGCAGAAAAGTCACCTATCTTACCGTTAACAACAAACTTTCCTGTCAGTGAACTGTTGGTTTGATGTCATCGAGAAGCAGGAACTAGTGACTGATTTTGTGGAGGAACAAACAATAAAACAAGCTAGTCTTTTGTTGGGATGTAATGAACCATCCAAACAGTCCAAATGAAACATGATCTAAGGCAAATTTTAGAAATGAACAAGGAACTTTCCCTAGACATTTAAATGGCTGGAAAATATTCATTGACAACAGATAGACAGACAGATAGATGATAGATACGTAGATAAATAGACAGACAGACAGACAGATAGACAGATAGATAGACAGATAGATAGATAGATAGATAGATAGATAGATAGATAGATAGATAGATAGATAGATAGATAGATAGATAGATAGATAGATAGATAGATAGATAGATAGATAGATAGATAGATAGATAGATAGAGACAGAAAGAGATAGACAGACAGACAGACAGACAGACAGACAGACAGATAGATAGATAGATAGATAGATAGATAGATAGATAGATAGATAGATAGATAGATAGATAGATAGATAGATAGATAGATAGATAGATAGATAGATAGATAGATAGATAGATAGATAGATAGAGACAGAAAGAGATAGACAGACAGACAGACAGACAGACAGACAGACAGACAGACAGACAGACAGACAGACAGACAGACAGACAGACAGACAGACAGATAGATAGATAGATAGATAGATAGATAGATAGATAGATAGATAGATAGATAGATAGATAGATAGAGACAGAAAGAGACAGACAGAAAGAGAGAGACAGACAGACAGACAGACAGACAGACAGACAGACAGACAGACAGACAGACAGATAGATAGATAGATAGATAGATAGATAGATAGATAGATAGATAGATAGATAGATAGATAGATAGATAGATAGATAGATAGATAGATAGATATATAGATAGATAGATAGATAGATAGAGACAGAAATAGATAGATAGATAGATAGATAGATAGATAGATAGATAGATAGATAGATAGATAGATAGATAGATAGATAGATAGATAGATAGATAGATAGATAGATAGATAGATAGATAGAGACAGAAAGAGATAGACAGACAGACAGACAGACAGACAGACAGACAGACAGACAGACAGACAGACAGACAGACAGATAGATAGATAGATAGATAGATAGATAGATAGATAGATAGATAGATAGATAGATAGATAGATAGATAGATTAGATAGATAGATAGATAGATAGAGACAGAAAGAGACAGACAGAAAGAGAGAGACAGACAGACAGACAGACAGACAGACAGACAGACAGACAGACAGACAGACAGACAGACAGACAGACAGACAGACAGATAGATAGATAGATAGATAGATAGATAGATAGATAGATAGATAGATAGATAGATAGATAGATAGATAGATAGATAGATAGAGACAGAAATAGATAGATAGATAGATAGATAGATAGATAGATAGATAGATAGATAGATAGATAGATAGATAGATAGATAGATAGATAGATAGATAGATAGATAGATAGATAGATAGATAGATAGATAGATAGATAGAGACAGAAAGAGACAGACAGAAAGAGAGAGACAGACAGACAGACAGACAGACAGACAGACAGACAGACAGACAGACAGACAGACAGACAGACAGACAGACAGACAGACAGACAGACAGACAGACAGATAGATAGATAGATAGATAGATAGATAGATAGATAGATAGATAGATAGATAGATAGATAGATAGATAGATAGATAGATAGATAGATAGATAGAGACAGAAATAGATAGATAGATAGATAGATAGATAGATAGATAGATAGATAGATAGATAGATAGATAGATAGATAGATAGATAGATAGATAGATAGATAGATAGATAGATAGATAGATAGATAGATAGATAGATAGATAGATAGATAGATAGATGGATAGATAGAGACAGAAAGAGATAGACAGACAGATATATAATAGATAGATAAATAATAGATAGACATAGACATAGACAGACAGACAGACAGACAGACAGACAGACAGACAGACAGACAGACAGACAGACAGACAGACAGACAGACAGATAGATATTCATATTTTATTCAATATTTAAGCTATTGCTTGTTTTTTCTGTATGGATAATAAGCCACATGTCTGAATGTGAAACCTCTGAGCTGTTTTATTAAACATTTTTTCAATGAATTTACAACACCACATGTTCATAAAACATCAATTGATAACGCATTTGTGACTGCATATTCAATTCTCTTTTTAAATCAAATGCAGAAGAGGTAACAAGCTCTTCGGATAAAATTAGACAGTGTTAATCAAGTGTCACTGTAAGTGTGAGTGTGTGTGTGTGTTTAGTTATCAAGGCTCATGAGCAGAGCGGTTCCTCTTTTGATCCAGTGATCATAAGGCACAGCTCCAGACTTCAGATCGACTGCCACCACGAATGACTCACGACCAGAACTGCCCGACCGCACTGGATAGTAGTAACAGGGACACGAGTACATATCTGCGCACACACACAAGAACATCAGTTAATCAGTAGATGTATACTGTACAGGAGAGAATTCAGTAAAACATGGACGTGTGTGTGAGAGTGTGTACTTACTCTTGGCCACTCTCTTGCGGCTCTCCACAGGTTTGAAGTGGATGGTGGGCATTGGGCAGACCAGCTGCATGGGCTCTGCCTCAACCAGACAGGAAGCTTTCTTATCCCAGCCTGCGCCTTCCAGAAACAGACCCTGGATGAGCACTCCATCCTGGAGGAGACAGGGGGAAATCAAGAGGTCACACATAAAACAAAAGCATTGAGAGTCTATGAGTGCAAATGGGAAATTTACTGTGTAGAAAATGTGTTACACTAGTGTGAGCACAGTGACAGCCAATCAAAATGAACACATTTAAATGACACATTAAAATATGCAAACTCCCTAATTTATCAAAGCATCCATGGAAATATTGTTTCGCAAAGCTGTTTGTGCTTTGACGGTTTCCAAGTCAACAGATAAAGTGTTATAACAGAAGACAGAAAACAGAGGACTGCTGCTGTTTAAGAGGGTGAGTCAATTCACACGTATATGAATGTTTCTTGGTTGTTCTCATCTTGCTGGGTTTTTTTTATTTCTATTTTTAGGATGCTGCATTAATATAGTCTCTGTAAACTCCTGCCAGTTTCTTTTTTCAGTTTAGTCCTTCTACTGTACATGTTTCTGATCATAAATCAAAATGTATCTCAAAAAAAGTGATACCTAGTGGGAAAACATTATTTATAATATATTAATATAATATTAATTAATGGGATGGCACTGTGGCGCAGTGGGTAGCACTGTTGCCTCACAGCAAGAAGGTCGCTGGTTCGAGGTCAGTTGGCATTTCTGTGTGGAGTTTGCATGTTTTCTCTGTGTTGTCGTGGGTTTTCATCCGGGTGCTCTGGTTTCCCCGAAGTCCAAAGACAAGCGCTATGTGAATTGGGTAAACAAAATGTCCATAGTGTATGTGTGTATGTCCTGGTCCTCCAGGTAGGGGGTTGAGGGATGGGTTAACGATTCACCTTGTAAACAAATTTGATGTTACAAAATATCAACTTCGACATAAACAGCCCTGTGAGTAAGTAAGTAAGTAATATTAATGAATAAAATACTGCTTCCCAAATCAGCATATACATATCATGTTTTTTGCACCTCTTTCGAATAAATTGACAATTTTTAATTTATAACATTAATGTAACATAAATATCTTTTTAAATACTTTTCTATAATTATTTTTAATAGTTATTCAAATGTATAATTAACATAAATAATTAATTGACGTTAGATATACAATACTATTCAATTAAGATTTTTTCAAAATAATGTTTTACATTTTTAAAGCATGCATTAAATGTACAGTATTAAAAAGTCACTGTAAATACAATCTATCTATCTATCTATCTATCTATCTATCTATCTATCTATCTATCTATCTATCTATCTATCTATCTATCTATCTATCTATCTATCTATCTATCTATCTCTCTCTCTATATATATATATATATACATACACACCACACACACACACACACACACACACACACACACACACACACACACACACACACACACACACACACACACACACACACACACACACACACACACTCACTCTCACTGGCCACTTTATTAGGTACATCTTACTAGTACCGGGTTGGACCCCCTTTTGCCTTCAGAACTGCCTTAATCCTTTGTGGCAGAGATTCAACAAGGTACTGGAAATATTCCTCAGAGATTTTGGTCCATATTGACATGATAGCATTACACAGTTTCTATAAATTTGTCGGCTGCACATCCATGATGTGAATCTCCTGTTCCACCACATCCCAAAGGTGCTCTATTGGATTGAGATCTGGTGACTGTGGAGGCCATTTGAGTGCAGTGAACTCATTGTCATGTAACCAGTCTGAGATGTTTCGCGCTTTATGACATGGAGCGTTATCTTGCCGGAAGTAGCCATCAGAAGATGGGTACACTGTGGTCATAAAGGGATGGACATGGTCAGCAACAAAACTCAGGTAGGCTGTGGCGTTGACACGATGCTCAATTGGTACTAATGGGCCCAAAGTGTGCCAAGAAAATATCCCCACACCATTACACCACCACCACCAGCCTGAAGCGTTAATACAAGGCAGGATGGATCCATGCTTTCATGTTGTTGATGCTAAATTCTGACCCTACCATCCGAATGTCGCAGCAGAAATCGTGACTCATCAGTCCAGGCACTGATTTTCCAGTCTTCTATTGTCTAATTTTGGTGAGCCTGTGAGAATTGTAGCCTCAGTTTCCTGTTCTTAGCTGACAGGAGTGGCACCCGGTGTGGTCTTCTGCTGCTGTAGCCCATCCACCTCAAGGTTCGACGTATTGTGTGTTCAGAGATGCTCTTCTGCATACCTCGGTTGTAATGAGTAGTTATTTGAGTTACTGTTGCCTTTCTATCAGCTCGAACCAGTCTGGCCATTCTCCTCTGACCTCTGGCATCTACAAGGCATTTGCACCCAAAGAACTGCTGCTCACTGGATTTTTTCTCTTTTTTGGACCATTCTCTGTAAATCCTAGAGATTTTTATGCGTGAAAATCACAGTAGATCAGCAGTATCTGAAATACTCAGACCAGCCCGTCTGGCACCAACAACTATGCCACGTTCAAAGTCACTTAAATCACCTTTCTTCCCCATTCTGATGCTCAGTTTGAACTGCAGCAGATCGTCTTGACCATGTCTACATGTCTAAATGCACTGAGTTGCAGCCATGTAATTTGGCTGATTAGAAATTTGTGTTAACGAGCAGTTGGACAGGTGCACCTACGTATGAGCCGGTGAGTCTACGTATTTTTAATCAAATACAGAGCATAATACTCTTTCAATAACATTTTAAAACATTACACTGACCCAACCTTTAAATAGTATTTATATTTTTATGTTTATAAGCTAACAATATAGTCATGAAAATGTCTGACTGTGCTCATAAAAAATTACTGAAGGAAAAACAAAATGTTAGTATAGAGCCTATGGTTGGTTCTTCAGCTTTAGAGAAATGCAGCAAAGAAATCATACTAGGATATTTAAAAGTGTAAAAATGCAGAATGTTTCCTGTATTTAGAATCAGCATCAGAAGAGAAAATGCACAGTTTGTTCAGTATTACAATCATTATTCCCATTGAAAGTCCCCACAAAGCATGGAAATGCTAAAATGTGTGTGAAAGAAAGAGAGAGAGAGATGCAAATGTCAGGTGCATGAGCTTCTACCAGACAGAGGAGGGCAGCAGTTACTCACCTTGGGAGGAAAAAGCAGATTGTTGTCCTCCACCGTGGTGACACTGAACTCCCAGGAAAGAGTGTCTACAGATACCTGCATACACAGCAACACTGCTATCAGTGTCAAAACTCCACACACACACACTTACAGTCACAGCACAGCCAAGATGAAGCCACTTCCGCAGCTCTTTTGGCCACCTGTTGGTGTGTGGGCACATCACACATTAGAACATTTGTTTTTCAGTCCATTTGCTGCAGAATTGCCTGCCCCGAAGCGTCACAGGTGTCTCTTGATCATCAGATGCAGCTCATTTTGCCGCTGTGCTCCTGAAGCTATCGAGCAGCGGAGCGGAGTGGGAATTTAGGGGAGCGTTTGAGAACTCCTGTCTGCAGATCCCAGAAGGAACCGAGACTAAATATCATCATCGGGGCATTAGAGAGGTAATGGAGCAGGATTGTGCTGCGTCCCCTGCAGAATGTGAGAGTAAGTGAATGTGATTGCTGTAAGAAAGTGTTTCTGGCAATGTTTCTCTAAATGAATAACAGGCCATAGGCTTACTGTTATTGAAGTCAGTTTAGATAATGCTACTTTAAAAAAAATTAAATCCTCTTGGGAAGTTTACACTTTCGTTTAGAATAAAATCACACTTCTCTCTGTTTAAATAGTCAGGAAGCTAGCACCAAAATAAACTACAAAATACAGACTTTAGCTTTTGTTAGATCAGTATGTTCTGTCAGTGTCTGTTGGCGTCTGCTGGAAGAAATTGACTGACGAAACATGCTGAATTGTGCTTGTCAGGACATAAAGTGACATACTTTATTCTGGTGACTGACTGTTGGCATGTGTCTGTGTGGTGTGAATTTATCAGTGTATTTTATTATTCCTGTCAGAGAATGATGGGAACTGTAGTTTAGTCATACAAACCTGTTGACTCATAGGGCCCTATCATACACCAGGCGCAATACGGCACAAGGCGCGACGCAAATGTTGTTTGCTAGTTTCAGCTTGACGCAAGTGTCGTTTTGATGTTTAAATAGCAAATGCATTTGCGCTCATATGTGCGCCCATAGGCCTTCTGGTCTAAAAAAGGAGGCGTGTTAAGGCGCATTGCTGCCGCGTTGCTATTTTGAGGAACTAAAATATACTGTTCAATAGACCAGCCAAGAGGAGGTCTAAAGCCCAGCGCAGAGCGCGTTAGATGTGCACCTTGCTTAAACATTGCTTAATACACACAGGATGTAGAGCAATACGCAAATATCTTTACAGATAAAAAATAATTAAAGGAATAAAATATTACAAAAATTATTATTTTCTACATAAATATAAAAACCATACTGTCATGCTTTCTTCATCTCGGGGGGCCTTTTTCAGTTTATTCATAACAATTTGCTTTTGTATAAAGTTATAATGTTGAAGCAGGGTTGGAACTAAACTGTGCAGGGCTGCGGCCCTCCATGAATTGAGTTTGACATCCCTGTTTTAGACCATATGGGGCATAGCATGTGTATTTGGATATAACTCAGTTTTTTGACCACACTTCATTATTATTGTTCATTTATTAGTTTGCTGGAAATTAGACCTGAATTTAGAAATAGTTTTGAAACAAATCTTTGCACTTAACAAACAAAATTAATTATGTAGGCTAATGGATGTCTGTCCATACAACACCTTTCCTTATCCACGAAAGAGAGTGAAAGTGAAAGTAAAGAATGAGGAGCCTCATTCTTGCGCTGCAGATGGTCTGTTTAACTGTTTTCTCACTAGTGAAGCGCTCAGTTATTCCACTTACAAAGTCCGTCATGTAAATAGCAAATGCGCTATGGCGCGACACAACTGACTCTTAAAAGAAATGGGAGATGAGACTTTGATTGGTTTATTCTCCAAACACACCTTTAACTCATTAAGAGAATAAGCTCAACCCTGTGAGACCATGCGCTGCGGCGCAAAGAGGAATTTCCCGTCCTTAAAATAGCAAAAGTGGATTCTGACACGCCCTTAATATTTTTGCGCCCTGCGCTTTGGACCTTGTGCCTACATCGTTAAAATAGGGCCCCTAGTCATGAATGAGTTGTGTTTTGTGTCAAGATGTATTATTATTATTCATTCATTCATTCATTTTCTTTTCAGCTTAGTCCCTTTATTAATCTGGGGTCGCCACAGCGGAATGAACCGCCAACTTATCCAGCACGTTTTACACAGCGGATGCCCTTCCAGCTGCAAAAAGGGACCGGAGCACCCGGAGGAAACCCAACCGAATGCAGGGAGAACATGCAAACTCCACACAGAAATGCCAACTGACCCAGCCGAGGCTTGAACCAGCGACCTTCTTGCCGTGAGGCGACAGCACTACCTACTGCGCCATTGCGTCGCCTTATTATTTTTATTATTTAATAATATTATTATTATTATTATTATTATTATTATTATTATTATTATTATTATATATATATCATCAACAATATACAGCATGCATGAAAATAATTAAGATTTTATCCCTTTATCTGGTAAGCAATCACATATGACAACTTCATTGACATTGATTATAACATATTTTGTTAAGTCGTATAAGTTCAAAAGTCTTATAATAATCCCCAGTAACTGTCCATAGATCTTCCAATAAGTAATTCAATGAGTGAGTTAAAAGAAATGAAATCTTCTTGAGTTTAGACCACTGAAGTAATTGCTGATGAAAGATGAGCATGACACAGCACAAAAGCAGCAGAGCTTTTATTATGCCACAGTCCACCCCTTCCGGTTCTGTGATTATGTGGGGAGGAAGAAGTGCTTTTTAATCATATTTATTACATTTTAAGGTTCTGTTATAATGCTTTTCAATAAAACCAAATCGGAAACTGAGTGAGTATGATGTCATTAGCATGGCGACACAGGACATGGTCCCTACACTGAAAAAAATGATGTCTGCAAGCTTGTTGTCACAATTATTTATGTATGTTGAATTTAAACAAACAAATTAAATTTAGTTATGTTCAACTTGGTTTGTCTTATTTGTCAATTTGACAATTTGTTTGTCTTAACTTGTTTGTAAATTCAGCCCAAATAACTTTAAAAAATGTAGCAAATTTAAGGAATCATCTTTGAATAATTTCTTTTTCAGTGTAGATAAGCAGTTTTTTTTGTTTATAATTTTCTGGATTTTAATATTTAAGACAATGTAAGTACATAAGTCAGCAAAATATATAATACTGTTCTAGTGGTACATACTGTGCACATATTGTGCCTTTATACTATAAATGAGCTTTCTTTAATCAGTCTACTATGTAGTGCTAGGGTGACATGGTGGCGCAGTGGGTAGCACGATCGCCTCATAGCAAGAAGGTCGCTGGTTCAAGCCTTGGCTGGGTCAGTTGGCATTTCTGTGTGAAGTTGAATTGGGTAAGCTAAATTGTCCGTAGTGTATGTGTATGAATGAGCGTATGGGTGTTTCCCAGTGATGGGTTGCAGCTGGAAGGGTATCTGCTGCGTAAAACATATGCTGGATAAGTTGGTGGTTCATTCCGCAGAAGCGACCCCTGATTAATAAAGGGACTAAGCCGAAAAGAAAATGAATGAATGAATGTATAGTGCTATATAAACAAACCAATTGCATAGTTTGTGCAAACATCCATCTGTACTGTCAGATGCTTTCTTGATTAGTGTTTTCTCACCACTGTTGGTTTATTTTGCTATTTTCACAATGTGTCATCAGTCAGCCATGATAGAGAGACGTACAGTAAGTAAACACTGCAACTGAACCGAGCAAAATGTGCATATTTTGCTGATTACAGTGCTGACAATGATCAATTATTGTCATGCTTTGGCCTGACAGACTGTTAATCTGTCAGACTAGAAAAAAACATAGAGTACTAAAGACTGCCAAACGTTAAAACAAATCAAGCAGAATAGAGACTATTAAAGTCATTATATAAAAATATCTCACCATTTCCTGCTTACTTAGTTGTTATCTACATGATTTAGCAGCTTCCACGCATTTGTCCATAGTTTAGACAGCATAACTAAGCAGGACAACATATTCAGTTGTAGATGATCAGAATCAGAAAGAGCTTTATTACCAAGCGTGCTTGCAGACACAGCAAATTCGTCTTGGTAATAGGAGCTTTCAGTACAACAACAAAAAAGTACAAACAGTGCAGACATAAATAGAAAAATAAATTAATTAATAACAATAGTATTTAAAAATAGAGAATATTTTTCTATAGATTTTATAGCAGGGGTATAGCAGGGGTGCTCAACCCTGTTCCTGGATATCTACTGTACCTTCCTGCAAAGTTCAGCTCCAACCCTGAT
Organism: Danio kyathit; assembly: GCA_903798195.1. Taxonomy (NCBI): domain Eukaryota; kingdom Metazoa; phylum Chordata; class Actinopteri; order Cypriniformes; family Danionidae; genus Danio; species Danio kyathit. The sequence goes on along the minus strand of LR812525.1, from coordinate 26,225,607 downwards.
CAAACACACCTGAACCAATTAAACAGGACCTGAACAGCACTTGATAATTACAGACAGGTGTGTTTGACTTGGATTGCAACTGAAATCTGCAGGAAGGTAGATCTTCAGGAACAGGGTTAAGCGAGCCAGTCCTATTCACCTTATTCTTCGCGTACGAGCGGGCGCAGCCATTTGAATAATTCTGGCTTGAGACTTCCGGTCTCATTCACTTCCATTAATTTTTAAACGTTAAAAACAGCTCGTTTTGCTGCTTGACGTTCCAAACTGATATTTTACTATTATATTATTATATTCTGTCTGTATAATCATGCAAACACTTGTTTGTAGAGCAAGTAATTTGACTGTTTTTTGCCGTTTATTATTCCTAGTCATTTCTCCCATAGGCAACTGAATCGGAAGTTCTAAAACAATCGCCAAAATGAGCGCACTTCCGCATTTTAGAATAAGGTCAATAGATTTCCCAATACTGGGTTGCAGCTGAAAGGCCACCGGCGGGTAAAACATATGCTGGAATAATTGGCGGTTCATTCTGCTGTGGCTACCTCTGAAATGGAGACTAAGCCAAAGGAAAATAAATGAATGAATATTTCCTATAGATTACTGTGCAATCCAGTGCTAGTGTTTACAGTACATCTGAGTATCTCCATCATGACCACGCAACTGACCAAACGTGACAAGAGAAAACACTCTAATCCACAGGTGTCCTGGAGGGCCGCAGCTCTGCACAGTTTAGTTCCAACCCTAATTAAACACACCTGATCAAACTAATTGAGTCCTTCAGGCTTGTTTGAAACCTACAGGTACGTGTGTTGGAACAGGATTGGAACTAAACTGTGCAGGAGTTCCACCCCTGCTTTATTCCAAAAAAACACTATTTATTTATCTAAATGCTCCTCTCAGCAGTATGAGGTTTTTCGAGCATTGAGGTATTTCAAACTTCTTTATATCCCTAAACGAAGAACGTAAAGAACTTTGCTTTGAGGATGTCAGGACTGTAAAAGGACGCTAAAGAGTCTTCACCGCATGTGTTTGACGTGCTGATGCTCTGCTAAGCCTCTGTTAAGCATGTGTGAATATGTATGAGTGTGGTGATTTGTGTGTGTGCGAGACTCACGTTATTCTGCCGTGCAGAGCTCTGCAGCACAGCGGTGAGGAAGCCCGTAGGGAAGGTAAATCCAGACAGCCAGAAGAGGACAGGAGGACGAGCAGTTTCCGCCCAGCGAGCAAACTGCTCCACGCGCTGGCACAGGTCCCGTGTCCACGACGCCAAGGGCTTCAGAGACGGGTACGCCTGAGGACGGAGAGCCTCTCATTACTGATGCGTGCTGTAATTAATAACGATCTTACTGTTCTGTCTCTTACAGCATTTGCTCTGTGCAGGAATTTGACATGGCATGAATAAAAGGGCGAAGCATCAACTTCAAACAGCACAAAATAGCTTAGTGACATCTATCTCCACTTACAGTAAAGCCTTTCATTCAGTATTGTGCAGTTCAGACTTCAGACCGCTTTCTGAGAACTGCTTCTCAAGGCCATTGAGAAGGACACAAAAGACGAGTTTCTGGGGGTTTGGATGAGATGCGTTACTGTCTGTCATGAAGAATGTCTTGAGTGATTGAACCGCTGAACATAATATTATAGCTGGACTTGAAAGAGGTTTAAACAAATCTTACATAACCGGTTCAAATTAAGCTATTAAACTAAAACAAATCTGACAGGGCAAAACTGTATGGTGCAATGTTTTCTGGAATTCTTGGGACTGAAGAAATTATTCAGCCTTCAGTGTTATTTTTGGTGTTCAAAGAACAAAGATATTTGGATTTGATATTAAAAAAAGAAAGGAAAATCAAACGTGAGCGTGGCTTGTGCCAAAGGAATTAGCATTTCAAACACAGCGACTGCCACACAGCACTAGAAAATACTCATGATTAGTTTCATTTCATGCTGCGCCATAAAAAACCTTTATGCATTTAGGTTCTCGCTGGCATGAAAATGAGAACGTTTTGAGTTATTTCTAGGTGGAATAAATGCTGTTGCTTTTACCTTTTTGAAACTGGGACAACCCGGAGTGATATAAATGAGGATAAAAGGTTTCGATGGCGTATCTGCTGATGTTTTAATCTGATCTGGCACTCAAGAGCTGTAGTTCCCAAACTTTTCCGCCACCCACAGACCAAACGGAAGATATTCATTAAAACCGTGTGCTCTAAATAATCAGTTGAACTCTTGCTTCAAATACACACTGTAGCAGCAAAAAGATGGTATAAAGGTATTTCTAAATTTATCACAGTGTTGATTTTCTTAACAAGGCAGTTTAAAAGACACCCACATTTCAGCAGAGTGAAAAAATAAATAAAAACACAACATGTTGCATCCCAATCTGCATACTTTCCATTTTAAAACAGTATTCAGTACAACACTTAGTTTGTAATAATGCATAGTATGTTAAAATCCATAAAATCTCATTATGGATATGTACCCCTGTATACATTTTTGGAGATACGTTGCAGACTATTTGTTTTCGCGAATCCACCAGAGGCCACTGTGTATGCTTTTTCAGATCTCAAATTTCTCTCGCAAGTGCCATTCGCGTCTGCTCTTCACTCATAAATCCACCAGAGGTCGCGTCGACTGACTGACCGACCGACCGAACGATAAACCCACACACCGCCTTTCCTTAACCCAACTGATATTGTTTTCAAAAGCACAGATTGACCCGCCCACCACCTTCCCTAAACCCAACCGACAGTGTTTTTAAAAGCAATCCACATCCATTTTAAAAGCCCTCACGGCTGCCTGATTTTGACATGTTTTCAGATCTTACCACGTTCAGACTCCAATCCCATCGACCACTCTGCATCTCAAGTACACCAACGTACACTGTGAGCCACTGGGCAAACTAGTAAAGCGGAAAAGCTGTCCACATGTAAGTAAGTAAGTGGTCAGATGGTTGAGCGAATAGAAATAGAAGTCATCTGTGACATTAAAACCACACTGTAGCGTTCGTTTAAAAGACGAAATGCAGCCATACGTAGCTCTGGCTACATAATTCATGCTCTCCGCAAATGTAAACAGGGGTACGTTTTCACAATGAGCCTGTGTTTTTAAAACCAGTATTGTCTTTCACAAAGGCCCCTAATGCACATTTGAAGTGATTATTCATGCACATCTAATAGTTAACACTGTCCAAAACACACTGCACAAGAAGTTCATTATGACTACAAAAAGGCTGTTAAAAACTACAAACATGGCAGATGTGTGAGACCAAGAGTACGTCAATATAAAAGTATAGTACCTATAAAAAAAGACAAAAGCACATAACAATATTTGCATTTTGCATAAGTTATATAAACACTGATTTATACTTTTGGATTCATGAGTTTAACTCTTAATTAGTTTTTTTGAAAGGCAAATTAGAACTGTGTAAACTATTAAAATAAGTATAAACAATTTGAACGAAAAATGTTTGTAATAATTAAATAAGAAAAAAAAAACAACCTTTGGTTCCAACCCTAATGCTTGTATATATATAAGTAAATAAGGTAATATGAATTACAATTATACACAATTTTATTACATATATACACTCTTACACGTCACATAAAAGCCAAAATTATGTAAAAACATTTTAAAATTAAATTTCAATGAAATTTTACATTGTTAGAAAAAAGTTTTGAGATATAAAGGCCCAATCCAAATTCTACCCCTTAGCCCTTAGATTTTTATAACCATTCAAGATTTTTTTTTAAATCAAACTTTGATGCATCACTTGCTTTTGTTCATATCGCAGACAATTCTACCTATTAAAGTTTATTAAAATATTAATGACAACAGAACATGGGTTGCTCTACAAATATATATTTTTATTAAAGAAAGAATAAACCATTATCACCAATAAAGTCCAAAAAAAAAAAAAAACAGGGCATCAGTCTGTTGTAAACCAATAGGTTCAAATATTCTTTTTCAGTTATCAAATAAATAATTTGTTCTTTTATAGTTTTTTAACTATTAAATTATTTAAAATTCAAAATGAATGGTAAAAAACATATTTCTGTAATTAAATAATCTGTTTTGGCTTTAACAAACTTATCCTTCAGGTTTTTCAAAACTTTTACAAAAACTTTCCTCTTTCCCACTGCAGTTGCAATTTCTAGCCAAGAATTATTTGCCATCTGGTTATCCCTATGATCACGCATGGACGGATCATAAAGATGTCTGTACAGTCGTGACTGTTTCAGACAAAATCTCTTCAAATTGATTAATTATTCAACTCAAATGAAACGCTGTGCAAACTGTTCGCTCGAGTCTCAAAAAAATTTGTGCACTCCGCCAGCCGAAATCATGTGGGGCACACCCAAAGCGAACCTCCGCAAACACCGCGATGACGTCACATTCGCCGCACGCACTTAAGTGAACTAGCGGATGCATCAAGTATAAACCAGGCTTGAGAAGAAGGGCTAGATAGGCCTTGAAACTGAGATTTTTCAGGACCACACTCAAAACCAAGGGGTATGAAAATTTCCCAAAATACACCACCTACAACAGCAACATGACTGCAAACAGAAGACAGGAGATGCACAAATTAGTATTATTACGAATTTTTACGACAAAACAAGCATATGTTTTAATACACTCATGACGGCGTTCGAGTTTTACCGTAATGCTTAAAAAAAAAACGCTAAAATAAAAACTGCTAAATTTCACTATCTATAATCCATATTAAGAACTCCTGTATAGCAGTCCCACAATTTCGCAGATGTCTAATGTCCGTCACTGGTCTCCAGGTCTGACCAAATCACGTTGCAACGCCGTTAGTTTCTCCCCGATGTTTTCCAATTTGCGGTCTAAGGCCACAGTCTGAGTACCAACAACCCTGCTCACCACCGTTTCAATCCAGCCGGCCAGCTTGGTGGGGTTTTGAGCCGCACTGACCTCTTTTACCAATCGTTGATACCCCAGGGCCCCGCCAAAGCCCATCAGCAAAAACCCTGTTATCAAAGGTCCGAATAAATAGATGTCTTCAATATCTTCCAGGGACAGAGCGGCCAGGCACACATCACGCCACTTCTCCCACCCAACCATCATGTATCTAGCTGCGAACGTCCCCGCAGGACAGTTGGGTTCCCCCGAACCCAAACTTCTTGTCGAGAAGATGGTGTCAATTGCGTTTAGAGACCAATTGATCAAATCCATAATTCCTTATTGTTTGGAGAGCAGGGCAAGGAGAGCCTCAGAGATAGAATACAGCCTCATTGCCTTCAGTGATTTCCTAAAGATAAATACCAAAAAAAATGTAACCGGAATAACTACAGCAGTCGCGATCGTGTGATCTCATATGAAGCAAGAGCTCGTGATGACATATGATGAATTGTGCAGGCGTGTAGTGCTGTCCCATTTCTTAGGGGTACATTTTGAAGCCTTTCCCCTTCACACTCTGTTTCAAGGGCCAAGGAGAAGGGGTAGGGGTAGGGGTACAAAATAAAATTGGGACTGGGCCAAAGTCACACTGTGAACTTTAACATCACAATTCATAAAAAAGTCATAAATCTGCCTTTAAATACAAATAAACTTACGATTACTGTAAAATCTCTTTATTTATTGAATTACCTTTTCACTTAGCAATTGACTTCTACAGTTGGGAAACCAGCCATCTCAGTTCAACACAAAAAAGGACACCAAACGCAATAAATGGTGTGAGTGTTATCTTTTGATAGCCTTTAAAGTCACAACAACAGTGTCAGAGGGACACACGAGGCCTGATGCTTGATGCCTCCACCACAGCAGTTATGAAGAGCAAAAAAAGAAGAGAAGATGGGTGGAAAAAGAGTAATGATGAGAGAAGAGGAGCAGAGAGAGTCAGCGGCAAATGAAAGTCATACATCTCAGTAGAAATACAACGAGTCACTGCCAAAATATAACACTGGACAGAGACAGAAGGACTGTGCGTTCAGTGTTAAAGATAGGCTGATGGATGAAGAGAGGAGGAAAGAGAGAATGAGAAAGACAGTAATGAGGCAGTGCAGACGGCAGAAGGACAGTCCCAGCTGGAGAGCAAGTCTTAATGGATGCTCTCCACTTATTTCGCAAAAAAGATGGAGGAAGAGACAGAATAGAAGGATAAATGGATCGTCGTTTGGATCAGTATATAGGCCATACGCTTACTGAAGATCTTCAAGTAAACATGCTTTTGTTTATTCAGCTTATCTGAGTTCAATTACCCTTAGCAATGAACCCAAAAGCTCCACACACACACACATCTATATTAGTATAATAAGGCTGTACTGTATCCCTCAAGGTCTAACACACACAAACACACTGCCCTTGCTGACCTAAACACACACACACACACACACACACACACACACACATGGGCATTAGTAATGGTAGGCCTGGGCCTTCTCGACATGAATCAAGCAGCTCTCGTTTAATAACACACAAGCAGAGTGTTTCAACCCAAGGTGAGTGTGTGTTTAATCCTCTAAATGTTGTTGTGTTCACCTCATCCGTCACTGAGCGATCCTCTCAAGCGTTCATTCACACACTCCTGCTGCTCTCTGCTGAACACACACCTCTGACCTCACAGCCCACTTTCACACACTCACACCGAGCTGTATTACAACTACAACATGACCCGGTGTGTGTGATTCATAGAGTTATAAGCACTGTTCCAGAAAGCAGTGGAACGCTTACCTAGATAGCGTTTCAAAGAGAGCTGAGTGAGCACATGTCATAATCTAAGAGAAGTCAAATACACTTCGGCTAAAAAGAAATTTAAAAGGTTTTCCATCACAGGAATAAATAGAATACATTCAAATAAAAAAAATAGAAACATTTATTTTTAGAAACATTTAACAATGTTATGATGTTATTGTATTTTTTTATCAAATGCTTAATTCTTCAGTATAAGAGGCTTAAAAAACAAATTATTTGAATGCAAATTAAACTTTAGATTGATAATAATAGACCAAGGCTACATTTGAGCAGTCAGTCAAAATCTAATAGACATTTAAGATAAGCCCCAAACTAGACTAGACATCAAATACACAGGAATCCTGACTGTGTATTTGATGACTAGTCTAGTTTAGGGCTCTTCTTAGATGTCTATTAGATTTTGACTGACAGCCCAACTTTAGCATTGTTCTAGGCAAGATGTCTATGTTTAGACCTCTATTAAACATAAAACTGATTGATGGGATATGTTCACTTGTAAGGATGGAAGATACAATATACCTAGATAGATACAATATACAAAACAATATATCAAAAATGAGTCATAAACCAAACATTCATTAAGTTAGATGTGCTACTTCTGTGATGTCCCATTGTAAAAATGTTACAGTGCTGTCTATTGTGCTGTATTTTCTCATATAGGGATGCACAGATCCTGACATTTTAGGGCCAATTGCAATGCAATGCAGTTTGTATGCAAAGTTCAGAACAATATAGACTAAAACAACAACAACAACAGGCTCATTTTAATGTGTGCTTGAGTCTACATTTTTGTGAATCTGCAAAAACGTACTTCAACATACAACATTTGACGTTTAGGTAAAATGAACACTACAGGGCAGTATTATGCCAACAACTTTGGTTTCTGTTGAAGCTTATGCTATTTAAAGGAACATATTGTCAACCAATAAATGATTATTTTCTTAACAATGTCTATGATTTGTGATCGAATACGCTTGCCTCACAACTTTTCCAGCGTGGTTAGTTTGCTCGGTAGCTGACCTTGTCAAGGTTATTATAGTTAATAAAAAACAAACGAAAAAACGAAAACAAGAATTGAAAAATCATTTTCGTTAACTGAAATAAAAATAAAAATGAGATTTAAAAAAAAACTAGAACTGAAACTGTATTGTGTACATGCAAAATTAACTGAAACGAACTAAAATTATAACAAAAACAGCCTTCGTCTTTGTAAATGTATTTAATACAAAAAAAATCTAACTGAATCATTTGAAGCGATTGCGTCTCCAGTAATGTTAAGCACGTATTCACAAACAACTTGCTTTTTACCTGCCTGATTACCCCTCTCTAACTCAAACCAATATATAAACCAATATATACTGAGTTTTTCAGTTATTAGAACAGTACACTGAGATAAGATTTGATGAGCGGTGAACCGATGATACTGCGCATGCATGATTCAGTGAACCAAACACAAACAGTAGTACATGACAGCCTGCTGTGACTGAACTAAACTTGAACAACTGCAGGGTGGGTAAACCAAGGGCTTAAATGAGAGGATCTGGCGAAACGTAAGTTTTTCAAAACAGAAAACCGTATTGGAATTTAAATAAGTGAATCATGCTTCAGTTGGGTTGCAAAACATAATTGTAAAAAACTTTTCAGATCATAGTGATGTTTTAACTGACTGATCATTGCTGACTGCATATTTTTGACATGTTGAGTCCAAACATGGGAAGATTGTCACAAAAGAACTTCCCATCACTACTATATCTAACCTCAGAAGCAGCCTTGTACACATGTGCTTAGGGCTGCTATCTTGTGGGCTGTTGTATTTGAATTTGAGGATGGGGTAGATGGTAGTGTTCTTGTGTCAAAAAATGTAGCCCATCTTTGATTGAGTTTTTATTATACAATTATTCTGATGATTTTGAATTTTGCACCTAACAAATATCCTAATTTACAAAAAACAAACTAACACAAAAACTAATACTAAAACTAATAAAAACTAAATTAAAACTAATCAATTTCAAAATATAGAAACTAAAAAAAACTAGTAAATCTACTTCTACAGTATAAACAAATTAAAACTAACTGAGTTTGAAAACAAAAAGTCAAAACGAAAACTAATGAAAAATCCAAAACTATTATAACCTTGCACCTTGTACAGAGTTGTACTTGTGATGCTGAGCTCTCGAGTCAGTGAAGTTTCACAAAATAGGTAAAAGCGATGCAAAATCAACCTAAAACTACAAAGTTGAAGTGCACTTTTCTCTGCTTCTAAAAACACTATTGGTTGGGTTTAGGGAAGGGTTCAGGTAAGTGATTCACTAGGTGAATTGTATGACAAGACCTGCCTTCCCGTTGACGTGTACAAGAAGACTGTGTATCTGAAATGTACAACGAAACATACGTCAAGTAATGTATTTCAGATTCACAAGTGTAGACAGCGCCCTCTAGTGGATTTGTCATCTATAACGTACTAAATGTTCAACTACATGTGAAACAAAACATACTACATTTCACAAAAATATAGGCTGAGACACATATTTTGTATACAATAAAAAAAAAGTTCATCCAGTGCAGCTCTTTTTCCTTACCTTTTCCCACAGAGGAGGCACACGGGCATCATGAATACAGTGAAATGTCTCCTCTAGACTGCTGGACATCACAACCAGACCTTTAATGCCCTTCTCCAGCTCTAAGAGAGACAATCTACACACACAAACACACCACGGTTAGCGTATTAATATTCACCTCCACATTTGACTCTCTCGCACAAACACAGACCTGATGGTGTGCAGCAGTGTGTTGTATCTCTGGATCTCCTGCAGCAAAACCACATTCAGAGGTGAAAGATCATCCTTTAGCAGCTTCCTAGTGCCTTCATAGTCAATCTCAGCAGGAATCTTTTGCAGAACATCAGCAGAAAGTTCCAGCACCTAAACACACACACACTCAGGCAAACATGCATATGCAAGCATTGTGAAATGCAATAATAAGAACAGTAAACCCAATATTAGTTTTAAAGGCACCTTGTCTTCTCTGCTGGCTCCAGTGCTGGTGGTGTCTGTGCTGGTGATCTGCGGCTGGAGAGACAGCAGTGTGTGGAACAGGGTTCGAGCCTCCGTGATCTGGCTGGCGATGTCAGCATTAGGGTGCTGTCCAAATAGTTCTGGGTGCTCTAGTGCTGGCAGCTGACTGATGTAGTCCACATATGAGGATTGAGGTCCATCACGAGGAACATAGTAGGAGACCAACGAGGAGACTCTATGTGCACACAAATAAACTGCTTTTAAAGTATAAAAACACTTCGTTGGGCTAGTGGGCACTGAGATGGTGTATTTGATATGGAAAAGATACAAAATTGCATTTTAATGCATGAATCCCTTCAGTAATGCTTTACAAGAAGATTCATTAGTAAATGCATTAACTAAAGCTAACTAACAATGAGCAATTCATTCCTTATAGTATTTATTTTCCTTTCTTTCAGTTAATACACATACTGCTTTACACTTTTAAGATTTACTAATACTAATTACTATGTGTTATTAAAATTAATAATATATTTGATAATTATTATAATGTAGTTATTATAATTAATATAGCATAGCAAGTCAAATGAATACATACTTCATAATTGTTTTATGTTAATTATTTAGTTTCCATTCCTTCACTCGTTCATTTTCCTTCGGCTTAGTCCCTTTATTCATCAGGGGTCACCACAGCGGAATGAACCGCCAACTTATTTGGCATATGTTTTACGCAGCGAATGCCCTTCCAGTACCCAGTACTGGGAAACACCCATAAACTCTCACATTCACACACATGCACTACGGACAATTTAGTAAATCCAATTCACCTTTAGTGCATGTGTTTGGACTGTAGGGGAACCCAGAGCACCCAGAGGAAACTCACGCAAACACAGAGAGAACATGTAAACTCCAGACATAAATGCCAACTGACCCAGCCGGGACTCAATTAAGCGATCTTCCTGCTGTGAGGTGACAGTGCTAACCACTGAGCCACCGTGTCACCTTATTTAGTTTTCTAAAAAGTCAATTTAGGTTACTTATTATTACTATTATTACTCTTATTATTTTATCAGGCTGAGGTAGAATTGTTTAATTGTTTGGATGCTGGCTACTTTATATTTGACTCTGCACAAATAAATAGTTCATGGGCAAAGAAAATAGCTGCAGTGTTTTTTGTTAACCATAACTAAAACTGTCACTTTTTGTTCTTTATCAAAATAAATCTGAAATTAAATACATTATAAAGTATTATATATCATTTTTAAAATAAGTATGTATATCAAATAATACAGTTGAGGGCAAAAATATTAGCATTTCTCAAGTAATATTTAATGGAGCATGGAAATTTTCACAATACTTCCAATAACAGAGGGTGCGCTTTTCTGGAAAAAAAAGTCTTATTCCTTTGTTTTGCCTGAAAGAATTTTATTTTATTTTATTTTTTACATTTTTAAAATCAATTTATTAATATCATTATTTAATTCAATTCATGTTTATTTCTATAGCGTTTTTACAATGTAGATTGTTTCAAAGCAGCTTAACATAGAAGTTCTAGTAAATTGAAACTGTGTCAGTCCAGTTTTCAGAGTTGAAGTTCAGTTCAGTTCAGTTCAGTTCAGTTCAGTTCAGTTCAGTTCAGTTTAGGTCAGTCTGGTTTAATTTTCACTGCTGAAAGTCCAAACACTGAAGAGCAAATCCATTGATGCACAGCTCCACAAGTCCCAATTATTAGCCCCCTTTAAGCAATATTTTTTTTGATTGTCTACTACAGAACAAACCACTGCTGACTTGTTGACTTGACAATGACTCGCCTAATTAACCTAATCTAGTTAACCTAATTAACCAAGTTAAGCCTTTAAATTGCACTTTAAGCTTAATACTAGTATCCTGAAAAATATCCAGTAAAGTAAAATCTAAACTAGTAAGATATTATATTTAGAAATGTGTTGAAAAAAATCTTCTTTCCGTTAAACAGAAATCAGGGAAAAAATTGTTTTTATAAAATGGGGCTAATAATTCAGGAGGGCTAATAATTTAGTTTCAATTTCAGTTATTAAATTCAGTTACTAATAATTACATTTCAGTTATTAACTAAATAAAATAAGTTTAAATTAAAGTACAGATTTTACAAAAATTGAAAACATATATAATAGTCAAGTTAAAATATTAAAAATTACTCAAAGTATACAAAGAATACTGAAATATTGCAGTTCATGTTATTATTATTCAATATTGTTCATGTTATATAAAATGTATATCAAAATGAACAATGTTAAGAAAAAAGGAAATTACAAATACGCACATTAATAAATACTCTGTGTTGATGCATTGGATCTAATGTAAATAGTGTATGTCCACTGCTCATAACAATCTACATAACATGCTAAGCCTTCTACTGGTTCATTAAAATGAAAGAATTTCTAATTTCATAAATATCCCCAAAATATCATATTCTTTAATTATCATCTAGAGTTCACTGAAAGCACCTTCACTGTTTAGCACTAAACTTCACAGATCCTGTAATTACCTGCAATTTCTGTTTCACCCACCAAGTCAAGCAATCCAAGCCATTTCCTTGCTACGACTGCCTAAAACTTCAGAGCTGCCTCTGCTGTGCACTCAAGTCACCATGGAGGCGCTGATTGAAGGTAATTATAGGATGTGGTTGCTATAGTAACAGATGCTCTATGTGTGTATGCGGTGTTGCTTGGTCCTGAAAGACCAGCAAACACAGAGGAACTGGAGCATACTGAACTCCACACAGTGTGAGATTCAGCGCTCGGCCCCATGGGGGAGCTGTTGGTCTGTGCTAGATCAGCACTGTGGCTGAAGACTGAAGAAGAGGACACACTGAATCCTCACAGCAGGGCAGAGAGGGGTGTCAGGGATCAAAGGGTGAGTGTGTGTGATGGCTTGACATATATTCAATGCAAAGTTTGTGTGTGAGCGAGTAATGAGAAGATCTGTCCGTGAGTGTGTGTCTGTGTGTGTGTGATTTGCCTCTGCTTTTGCAACCAGGCAGAAAGTTTCACCATATGGGGACGCTCTGTCCTTTCATAATGTTCACTGACTGGGACTTAGAGTGACGGTCATACACATATTAAAGTTACTGTACGGGTTTATGACTGAGTGGAAAATATATTAGAGATTCTGCACTCTTTAAAGTAAAGGTGCCAGGAAGAACCAAAATGGGTTAGTGATGATATAAAACAGAGATGCCCAAACTTTTTCTTCTAACGGGCCAAAAATCAACCTTGATTGAAGGCTGTGGCCGAATATATACCATATGTATAATATGTCCTTGCTGACATAATATATATTTATTCAAAACCATATTATATTACAGTTTTTCTCAGTCACTTTGGTGCATTTCATTCATTCATTCATTTTCTTGTCGGCTTTGTCCCTTGCGGGGTCGCCACAGCGGAATGAACCGCCAACTTATCCAGCATGATTTTACGCAGCGGATGCCCTTCCAGCCGCAACCCATCTCTGGGAACTTCCACACACACATTCACACTCATACACTATGGACAATTTTTAGCTTACCCAATTCACCTGTACTGCATGTCTTTGGACTGTGGGGGAAACCGGAGCACCCGGAGGAAACCCACGCGAACCCAGGGAGAACATGCAAACTCCACACAGAAACGCCAACTGACCCAGCCCAGCCGAGGTTCGAACCTGCGACCCAGCGACGTTCTTGCTGTGAGGCAACAGCACTACCTACTGCGCCACTGGGTTGCCCTTTGGTGCATTTCTCACAACAATATTTACATTTGCACAACAGTTAATGCATTTCTCATAACAATTAGTACAAACTGCGAAACCTAGTGGATAACCTGCAAAGCGTGTCACTTGCTCAAAATGGAGAGCTCATTCCTCAAAAGCAAGTATTCATGTCAATGAAAGTGTCAGTGTCATCAAGATGAAAAGTCCTGACACCATTGTTTATAAACAAGATAGTCAAAGAGCGTTGTCATGTTTTCATTATGACACTTTACTCTGTACATTTTTTTCCAATGCAAAAAAGTCAGATTTTGGTGACACGTCCTGAAAATGCTCAAGACAGCACTATATACTATTTACACAGCCATTTGAAAACTACAGTAAAGTTAGACATCACTGCATTTAGTGAGGTATCTGAGTACAAGACACTGAATATGTATGTTTCACATTTTTACTGCATTTGCTCTTTGCAATTCTAATTTATTCACAGCATTGTGCACAAGAATAAACACACCCTTATTTACAACAAACATAAACTCCCTTTGGGTAGAGCTGTGCACAACTGTAAACAATATTGCAGTACATATTGGAACTGAACCTACAACATACACAGGTCTGTAAATCATTCATCAAATTGCTCAATTTAGAAGACATTTTTAGGATTTTTTTTATTAAATTAGCTTGACAGATTTTGACAACTAGTTCAACATTTTTGAATGTACTGACTCAAGTAATGACATGGGGACTATTAGTTTAATATGGAATGACTATTCAGCATTCACAAGTTTAGTTCATTTTGATTGACATGACATAAGCAAATGATAATGTTATAAAACAGCAGAGAGTTGTATGAAAGCAATTGATGCATGTCCAAAAGCATTTGCAATTTTTTGGAAGGAATGAGAAACTGCTACTATGATGTGCACAAATGACTAATTGTTTTGAGAAATGTATTAACTTGTGCAAGTGTAAATAGTGTTGTGAGAAATACACCAAAGCCACTGAGAAAAACTGTAAATTTTCCATCGGTAATTTCCTAATTTGTAGAAAACATAAACAATCCTAATTCTAACCCAATGAAGTTCAATGCTGAATACACTAGTCGAGCCTTTGCCTTGATTTGCCGCCAATGACCTGTGCATTGTCCTCTATCTGTCAAGTGACAGTATTTACATTTACATCAAGTCTGATTTATTGAAACTTTTAAATTCTGTTGGATTTATTTATTTTTAGCTCAGCAATAAAACAAAGAACCAAAATGTTACGTTAAATTTGAAATCACGATCTCTGTTAAATGTATTTACCCCAACCACCTTCCCTTCATTCTCCCTATTTTTTCAGATAGGACGGTGGGCCAAATCAAAGGTTACCGTGGCCCAACTTTGGCCCGCTGGCCCTACTTTGGGTATCTCTGCTATAAAAAAAAACTTTTTAAGTTCCTTAAAGAACATTTTAGTTTTTTATAGTTTAAAGAACAATTTCATAAACTAAAGGACATTTGACTTTTTGAAAATTCACATTTTGAAATTCTCATTTAGTTTTTATTGCAGTTTCCAAATTTACATACAAAACAACCAAACACCGGTATCCAGAAATTGTAGAAATAAAATAAATTATAAAATACAAAAAAAAGAAATCCATAAACAAATAAATATGGAAGTTACATTAATGATTCAAGGACATTATAAGAACAACCAAAACAATACACTCATCGCTGTTTTGTATATCTTCAAAAAGAAAACAGACTAAACTGATTTGTAGCTTTTCAATTACAATTCAATTGTGTACTTTTTTAATCCATATTGTGGCAGTCCATCTACCCTTTTTAATCCCCCACCCCAAACTATATACATATGAAACTGTGAGGATGGTACTTTTAGGATCTTAAATGTTTATTTTTATTTATACGTTTATTTTATAGGTATTGTTCTTCTCACTATCTTTCTTTATGTTTTCTCTCATTACAAAAAAATAATACACAAAATAAAACTCACATCTGTCTGACTATGCAAATCTGGTCTTAATGGAAGAATATATTCTTACCCATTTTCTCCATGTCTCATTAAATTCCTCAGTCGGTAAATGGCGATTCATGTTAGCCTTTCCATTTTATAAATTTCATAAATTATGTCAAACCAGTCACTAATTTGAGGTATTTCGAGCTGTAACCATTTTTTGGTTATGGCTTTTTTACAGGCTATCAGCAAAACTTCCAGCAGTTTTTTGTCAGATTTTTCTTCTAACATATGATTCTTTAGGCCTACATATAGCGTTGAGAAAGAAAAATCGATAGGGATATGGAGTATATTCTCTAAACATTTATAAATTTCTTGCCAAAATGTCTGAATTTTTAAACATTTACAAAATATATGTGTATGGTTTGCTTAATTTGAGCCACATAGTCTCCCGCAGACTGCATCTCTTCTGCTCAGGGGTGACAAAAAAAACTAATCATATTTTTCAAACCAAATTCCATCCATAAAGGACATTTTTAATGCTAAAGAACGTTTTGTGGGATGAAAGTGTTCTAGATGTTAACGGTTCTTCATGGAACTACTGATACCAATAACGTTTCTTTAAGTGTCTTAGTGGGTT
Source organism: Danio kyathit (assembly GCA_903798195.1). Lineage (NCBI taxonomy): Eukaryota > Metazoa > Chordata > Actinopteri > Cypriniformes > Danionidae > Danio > Danio kyathit. The sequence goes on along the minus strand of LR812525.1, from coordinate 26,209,558 downwards.
TATATGGCTACATTCTGGGACAAATGTGCTTCAAGAAGAGAGAAAAATCTGAAAAACCTTACTTTTTGTAATAATAATAAATTAAATATTTTTTTACTCAGGAAAGGGCCAGTACACACCAAATCACTAAAAAGATCCATAAGCAATGATCAATGACCTTTTTTAACCTTATAAGAATAAATAACTGCTTAACTAACATAAGCAGGTATCAATAGTCTGTATTTGTCATTCAATAAGGAAAACTAAAACTAGTACTGCAGATCTACAAACTGTAAACAAATCAGTGTTTATACGTCTCCTCTAGACTGCTGGACCATATTGAATATGTAGAATGTTTATGACTTGATGGATTCAACATGCTCAATTGACCAAAAGAACATAGAATAAGTCCAACATTTGCCCACAATGCAGAACACACAACAAAAACTGACAGACTCTCAATGATGGCCATGTTTGTCAAGTTTGTTGGGTGAAATGTGAATTTTTATTCTATGTTTGACATAATCCCAACTCAAACATGAAGACAGAGTGGGACATGTAGTAGCCCCTACCCCCTTTTTTCAAAAAACCTTTATCACAGGACTGCCAGTCAGGGTGGTTGAGCTACAAGAGTATCAAATGAAAAGCAAATGAGAAGCGTCTTGAAGGGGATGGGGCATGTCAGATAGTATCTACCATTGGATTGGTCAGAAGATTTGATGAGAAACAAAAGTATGAGGTGATGTTAAAAAATTAACTGATTTTATATCTTCTTAATGTGAATATTGTCACTGTTTTGGTACACACTAGCTCATGGATATCCTTAAGACTAACATCTAAAAAAACGTTTAATTTTACATGATTACCTTAAAAAACTAAAATGACCTCATCATTAGTTCTCCCTCGTGTGGTTTTATGAGTGTTTTTTTCTGTTTCATATAAAAAACAAGATATTTTGAAGAATGCAGGTTGCTGGCACCCATCGACTTTCAAAGTTTCATAAAAATGACTTTGAAAGTCAGCAACCAGCAACCAGCATTTTCAAATTCTCTTCTTCTGTGTTCAACAGAAGGACAACTCAAATAGGTTTTGAACAATTGAACAATTTGAACAACAAGTGAATAAATGATGGCAGAATTTAAATTTTTGAGTGAATTATCCCTTTATGGGTTGGATTTAGATTCTAGTATTTATAAAGCAATAGCTTGATTTAAAGTGTACGTGTGGATGAACTCACTTGAAGAAGGGCATATCGATAACGGCAGGACAGAAGTATTGGTTGATGTAAGTGGTGAGCAGACGCCGGTCCCAGTCGTCAGTCACATGTCCTCCATAGTTAATGCCAGCGATGAGGAACTTGAGAGCGTCCCAGGGGATTTCTTCATACTCATCCAGATAAAGACTCAGAAGATTCTCACTCACCTGGAAGACAGGGAGAGATGAGTAATTACTGTAAACAATGTGCCTTTGCATAATGGTAAGGTTGCCAGAGACACATGAGTGAAGTCAAGGGAGATTTCAACCAATTAATTTTATTTATGGAATACTTTTAAAACATGTTTTTGTTTATAATAATTTCATAGCCATAGGCAGTGTCTATTAAATATGCAGCTTATCTTCAGCTATTTTAGGGTAGAACTTTTAGGCTACTATGTGACCAGGTTGCAAAGGTGCAGTATCATTGAGGGCGTTAGAGCAGATGATGTATGCTTTCATCTATAATGACTTTGACAAGCTGCCAATGTCCTGTTAATTTTGCTGCCCAAAATATTGGTAGTGGACCAAATAAGGCTGAGAATCCCTGCCTTTACAGCTGTCCCAGACATGTGGTCAGATAAAAGGAAACCTTTTCTCCCTACTTAATATGACTATGCAATACTCATTCTCTCCCTACTAATACATATAATAATTAAAATACAATTATTATAAACTATACTGTAGTGAAAAGATAGTAAAAATGGCAGCGACGTAAAGTGGCAGGGCAGGAGCTGCAGGTAAAATGTGGCAAATCTATTTGATCTTTTACTTAGATTTAGTCAGGGCAGAAATGTTGGAAATGTGATACAGAAAAGTATTACTATGATGCATTGTACTGTATGTACTGTACTGTAAGTGTATATTGTACTATTTTAAATTTTTTAAATATTGTTAAATTTGTTACTTCCTGCCCAGGAACTATACAAGTATAAATAAATAAACAAATAAATATAAGAAATGTTATTTTTATTTCAATTAAATGTATTATATATTGCATGTAAATGTATTATAAATGTATTATATATTAAAATGTATTATAATAGCAGTACTACTATGGTGTAAAATATATTATTATTATTAAAATATTATTTTCATTTTTAATACTACTACTACTAATAATAATAAAATTACTATAAATGTTATTTTTATTTAAAGAGCCCCTATTATGGGTTTTTGAGAATGACCTTCCATGTAGTGTGTAACACACCTCTAAGAGAAGTGAAATATCCAGAAAAGGCTTAAATATGAAAGTGGACAGTGTTTAAAAATATTGATTCATTTATAAAAGAGTCAACTCCTAGTACTTTAAATGAATCGTTTTGATAACAAGTCTTCAGCCGTTTCGTCGTGACGTCGATACAAAACTTCGCCCAGTTGTTGCGCTCGCAAAAACCTCAGCATTACTGTATAGCCCAGCCTTGTGCTGTTCGAGTGCTTCTGAAATCTACACACTTACAACAGAGAATTCATCGGCCTTTTGTTAAAGGAAGGATCAGAAAAGACTATTGATGCAAGGGACTATGTCAGAACATGGAGCAGTGCATCGTGGATCAGTTTCTTCCTCCATTTCAAATATGTAAGTAAGTGGTTAAAATGGTTGCATCCTTGCATTTTCTAGCTTGCAAATTATGTATTTAATTGTGTTTTGTTACTTGTAACTGCTTGTACTGTATCACGTTAACTCTTTATATTCTCATATCGTGTCTAAAGCCACGTCCTTTGTTTACGGATTTAATGCATTTATGAGCCTGCAATCCTCTGCTGTTTGTCATTGCTATGGCCATCGTCAGCTGTTATTACATACTTGCAGCAGTCAAGTTTCAAAATAAAACTGCACACACATACCTGCCAACATCTGTCCCTGAAAATCCGGGAGACCGGAGGATTAGATTCGGGGTGAGGTGTCTGAACAGTCAGGGCTGGAGCAAGCTGGACTGGCGCTCTAGGCGAACGGCGATTACGCTGCCCTCAACCCGAAAGTGAAAAAGAAAGTGACTGGTTCGCGGTTGAAAGTGAGGACCAGGAGGGAGGGTGTGGTCGCACAGCGACCTTCTTGCGGTGAGGCGATCGTGCTATCTATTGTGCCACTGTGACACCCCCAATTTAATATGACATTGCAATACTCTTTCTCTCTCTACTAATGACAACAACAAAAATAATAATGTATATATTTTTATTTAAATTATGCAAATGAACAATTAAATGTATTAGGATTATAATAGCAGTGCTATTACGGTGTAAAATATATTATTACTATTACATTATTATTTCTACTTTTAATAATAATAATAATGGTGCTAGTGATGTTTATTAAAACAATTTTCACTTTGTTTATTTTAAATTCTACCAATTAAACAAATAAACACAGATACAATCACTGGCCACTTTATTAGATACACCTGTCCAACTGTTCGTTAACGCAAATTTCTAATCAGCCAATCACATGGCAGCAACTCAATGCATTTAGGCATGTAGACATGCTCAAGACGATCTGCTGCAGTTCAAACTGAGCATCAGAATGGGGAAGAAAGGTGATTTGAATGACTTTGAATTTGGCATCGGAGGTATGCAGAAGAGCATCTCTGAACGCACAACCACGTTTAACCTTGAGGCGGAGGGGCTACAGCAGCAGAAGACCACACCGGGTGCCACTCCTGTCAGCTAAGAACAGGAAACTACAATTCGCACAGGCTCACCAAAATTAGACAATAGAAGATTAGAAAAACGTTGCCTGGTCTAATGAGTCTTGATTTCTGCTGCGACATTTGGATGGTCGGGTCAGAATTTGGCGTCTGTGTATTGTCGCTGACCATGTCCATCCCTTTATGACCACAGTGTGTACCCATCTTCTGATGGCTACTTCCAGCAGGATAGCACACCATATCATAAAGCGTGAATAATCTCAGACCGGTTTCTTGAACATGACGATGAGATCACTGTACTCAAATGGCCTCCACAGTTAACTGATCTCAATCCAATAGAGCATCTTTGGGATGTGGTGGAACGAGAGATTTGCATCATGGATGTGCAGCCGACAAATCTGTGATGCTATCATGGACCAAAATCTCTGAGGAATACTTACAGTTCCTTGTTGAATCTACTGTATGCCATGAAGGATTAAGGCAGTTCTGAAGGCAAAAGGAAGCCCAACCCGGTACCATTAAGGTGTACCTAATAAAGTGGCCGGTGAGTGTATGTATTATAACTTAGAAATTACAACTGTTCTATTGTAGTGTAAAAGAAAAGTATTGAACAACAACAATAATGATAATAAAAATATGTTTTAGACTGTTGTTATTATTGTTGTATTTTCAGTAAAAGAGACTTTAAAGGTCGTTTTTTTGGGAGGACGATATTATGGTATCCATTCATAAAGTTAATCTAATCTATGATTACACAGCCGATGCACTCAGTTCACATTGGTCGTACATCTTATGTACAAAAAAAGTAAATCCATATAAAAACAGAAAAATCATTTATCCGTCTCTGTTTCTCTACCTCAAAGTCAGAGTCGTTGAAACTGTATATGATGTTCCAGCCGAGCTGCAGGAACTTCCTTCTCTCCAGTATGACGCTGTGAAAGAAGCAGAGACTGAAGAGCAGCTTTCGATACAGCAGCGGCCGAGAGCAGCGCAGGAACTGAGTCTCAGACACCCGCTGATAGAGACGCTTCATATTCCACTTCACCCCCTACAGAGACGCAAGAACACACACACACAAAGAACACTTTAATTACAGCACACAACATTTCAAACATCCGGCTACAGTGTGTGAAGTGGGCATATACAGTATGTGTACCCTGGGAGGCTCAGTAGTGATTTTGATGCCTGTCTGCAGGATGGCGATGGGGAATTCTGGGTGAGGGGAGGAGCTCAACCACAGCCGGAAATCTGGATGACATTCCTGGACTTGTAGCTCATCTACTAACTTATCCAGCTCACACATCCAGGAGAGAGACAGGTGACAATTAGCCAGAAACACCCAATGACCTGCCAGAGGGAAATTAGGAGATTTAGTGAATCACAGTAGAATTCGAAAGAAAATGTTAGTGGTCAGTGTGGCAAAAACACATTAAAGAGTCCCTATTATGGGTTTTTGAAAATGACCTTCCATGTAGTGTGTAACAGCTCTAAGTGAAGTGAAATATCCAGCTAAGGCTTAAATCTGAAAGTTAATTGATTCATTTAAAAAAAGTCGACTCAGAGTGGTTTAAATGAATCGCCGGGGTAACGAATCTTTAGCCGTGTCAGCGTGACGTCGATACGGAACTTAAGCCCTGCTCATTTGTTGCGTGTGCAGACTATCGGTGTATGGGACTTTGTCAGAGCTTGACAGGAACTTTACAGTACACAATTCATAGATCAGTTTCTTCCTCCATTTCACAAGTCTAAGTAAGCTCAATTAAAATGGTTGACTCCTTGTTTTCTCTAGCTTGCAAAATATGTGCTTAATTGTGTTTTGTTACTTGTAACTGCTCCACGCGGCTTGTACAGTATCTGGTTAACTCTTTATATTCTCATATCTTGTCTAAAACCATGTTGAAAAGGCGGCGTGTGCCGCTTTGTTAAAGGATTTAAATGTGCTTGTGAGCTCATGATCCACTGCCGTTAGCAGTTGCTATGGTCATTGTCAGCTGTTCCTACACATGCGCGGCAGTCAAGTTTCAAAATAGTTCAGCTTTTCCCACTGTGTGGATTAATAATGAATGTGTGTCATGGTTAAGAATAGAGCAATATGCTGGTGTTAAACTGCATTGCTTTAATGCAGGGATTCTCAACCGGTCGGTCGCGGCCCACTAGTGGGCCTCAACGATCCTGCAGGTGGGCCCCGAGATAGCTTAAAATTAACTTATTAAGTTATAATAACCAGCTCATGTGTGCCTCACGTCTGCGACTCGTCCTGTATCAGAGTCGCACAAGTCCATTGATTCACAAACTATGCGTGCTCTCTTTGTGTGAACACTTTAAAATATCCGCATAGTTGTCCAAATTAACGTCCTGCGAATGTTTTATAACAAACAGTACAGTAGGATCCAGCGAGACTTGGTGCTGTTTTAGTGAGCAGCTGTTCACTGTTCCTGTCCAGCTACAAACCCAACCGCCTTTAGATCGATGTGTTTCAACAGATTTAGCGTGTTTTTACTGTGTTTTACATTTATCTTTAATGGATATGAATAGTAGATCAATAAATGAATAGTAGTCAGTCTATTTCAAAGCAGCTGAAGTTTTTTGCCATCTCCTGTTGTCCTGTCAGGTTCATTTATTGAAGAAAAGGCCCAAATACTCTGCAGTAGTAAAGAATAACTGAAATAAAGAATTCAGGAGCTTTAAACCCATCTGAATAGACTATTAAAATATATATTATTATATTTTACACTTTACATTTTATATATATACATATACATATATTCAGGTTTTTAAAAATAAAATTATGTAGAAAAATAAGAGAATAATAGAAGGCAAAAGAAATGTTTTGCTAATAAATAAAGCTTTAAAGTAAGCATTCTCTCTAGACAATCAGTTTGGGCCTACAAAAATTTTCAGAGAAGGAAGTGGGCCTCGAAGTGAGAAAGGTTGAGAACCCCTTCTTTAATGCACTCCTGCACTGGCCTCACACATACACTCTGCACTCTGACTTCTTCAACAATGTTTATAAGTCGTGGTTGACGTTTCTCTCTGTCTCGCGCTGAACACAGTCGACCAATCACAACAGACTGCGTCATCAGACCAAACAGCGCAGATTAGCATCGCGCTAAGGAGGGGTTTGGGAACAAATGAATCGCTGAACAAATCATATGGGAGTCGTTGGGATATTTAGGTAAAAATAAATGCATTTTATAAGATAATCAAAGTGTTTTTTGACCTTGCATGCATATCAGCCAGTTGTTGGAGACCCCCAAAACCAAAATATGACCCTTTATAATGCATAATAGGGGCTCTTTAAAATAACATAAAAATGTTCTTATTTAAAATAAATGAAAAATGTATTCAAATAAAAATGTAAAATTGTTCAAATGTTTTGCACTTTAATCAATTTAAAGCTGAATAATTGTATTTTTAAAGGTTTTTCAAAAACAATCCCAAGCATTTTAATGGAATTGTATGATGAGCCGAACTACAACACTTTGCATCTTTGCTACAGCTCAGGTGTGCATTTTTCACTTACAAAGCTTATACTATTATTACCACACCTAAAGTCATTGTTAGCATGTTGTATTTCAAGATATTTTTAAGTTTTTGTCCTTAAACCACTTCTGAGTACAGAATAGATTTTTATGCAGAGACATTACATCAAGATTGTCTGACAGAAGGTCCTCTACTAATAGCAAAACTAGGTTTATGTTTTTGAAAATTGCAGCTTGAGCAACAGACAGCTGACTAATGCAGTTAATGATGCAATTATTAGGGAGAGAGTATCTTTGTGTTTATGGCTGTATCCAAAATCATACCTTATACCCTCATTCACTATTCCCTATAGTCCACTAATATAGTCCATGTAAATGAGTGAATGAAAAGAAGTGAGTGAATTCGAGCACAAAGTGCACTAGAAAGGAGGCTGTTTAGTTTGTGCTATGCTGGTTGAAAAAAATTTCTCAGATTAGATTTTCAATTTCTTGGTCAGACCCTGTGATAGTAACTTAACACTTAGTGAGCTGTCTGTTACTAATGAAACAAAGCATTTTGATTTATGTATATAAACGTTAATTTAACAATTAAATCATAATTTGTTTAGAAATGTATAGCGATAGGATCCTGGTGTGGATGTCATCTTGTGGTCAGACGCAGAATTTAATTTGCCGCACAAACTCTCAGGGCCCTATCATGCACCTGGCGCAATAAGACGCAAGACGTGTTTGGCGAGATTTGTTTCTATTTTCAGACCAGTGCAACCCTAATTTTCACGTTTTGCGCCACGCTGTTTAAATAGCAAATCCATTTGCGCTACTTTGTGGACTCATGGGTGTTCCGGTCTATAAGGGAGGTGTGTTAAGGCACATTGTTGGAGCATTGCTATTTTGAGAAACTGAAATAGACAGCGCCATTGATCAAGTAAAAGCTGGTCTAAAGTACAGCGCAGAGCACGTTAGTTATGCGTCTATGTGGGTTCAAACGCTTAATACACACAGGATGTACAGCAATATACAAATATCTGTAATTATGAAAAAAATAAAGGATTAAAATGTTACAAAAATTATTATTTTATATGTCAATATAAAAACCACTGCCTCCATGCCTTCTTCATCTCGGGGGGCTTTTTTCAGTTTATTCATGACAATTTGCTGTTGTATAATGTTATTATTAAGATTATTATTTTTTATATGCATATTTATATTTGTTTTAATAAAAACAAGTTTAGATTTGTCCACCTGTCTCGTTTTGGAGACGTATGCGTCACCATATGGGGCATAAGAATAGGACGTATGTTTGGATATAACAACATTTTTTTACCACATTTTGTTATTATTGTTAATTTATTCGTTTGCTGGAAATTAGAACTGAATTTAGAAATAGTTTTGAAACAAATCTTTGTGCTTAACAAACTAAATTAAATATGCATGCTAATGTATGTCTTCAGTGGAGTGCGTACAACACTGTTTCCCTATCCACGAAAGTAAAGGAGTAAAGTAAAGAGTAAAAGTAAAGAGGCCGAATGGAGGAGGCTGATTCTTTATCCTCGCGCTGGAGATGGTCTGTTAAACGATTTTCTCGCTAGTGAAGCAATCAGTTTTTCTACTTACAAAATCCGCCACACAACTGACTCTTAAAGGGAATGAGAGATGAGACTCTGATTAGTTTAATGCACGTTATACTCAAAACACACCCATAACTCATTAAGAGAATAAGCACAACCCTGTAAGACCATGCGCCGCGGCGCAAACCGTATTTTTTCCTCTTTAAAATAGCAAAAGTGGATTCGGACACACCCTTAATGCTTTTGCGCCATATGCTTTAAACTTTGCGCCTAGATTGTAATGATGGATTCGAATTTCTACCTTCCATTCCCTCCCAGCATGGATCAACATTTATCCTTTTTCTTATTACTTTATTAATATGATTAGGTGAATAATGCATAAAGTTAACACATTGCTTAATATAAGAATGTCTAATAATATAAATCCCTTTGTAATTCTATTTTCAGGAGCCACCAAACTAGGTCAGAGGTCATGGAGACCTTGAGTGGAACTGAATGGCTGGATGATTGAAAACAACTGTACAACTGTTTTCCTATTTGTATAATTATGTGTTAATACTGTCTAAAGTGATTTTGATATTATTATTATGTGTTAATTCTGTTTAAAGTGATTCTACTTTTTATTCAAGGTAGACTTTGGGTAGTAAGGATATAACTGCCTGAATGTAGATTATATGTGGATGTCTGACGTTTATACTGTATGCTTGAGATATATATGTATGTATGTTTCGATTTGTACGCACGCACCTACGTGGAAACTTTCCTAGTCTATCTGTGTTTTAACCAATCAGGTTAGAACACCTATATGTATGATGCAGTTAATGGCATTATGTGAGAGTATAATTGATGTTGATTTGTGATTGTAAGCACAGCGGCCTAGAAACTCATTGCGAGTGTTGAACTGGCTTTTGCTGATGAAACTGCAAACTATCTTCAGTAAACTTTATTTATTTGAATCTCTGACTCCGGTTTTCTTCATCTGATTGACTGGTCATTCTTTGGGTTTAAACTGTAAATTATCCCTACAGTTAAAATAGAGCCCTCAGAGTGCAATCTGGGTATTTTTCTCTAGCTGTTGAATGTACATCGGTTGTATACTCCTTATTACGCACTATGGGATTGAGTGTACTTCAGTACCTCCACTATGATTTCTGGCACCACTACAAATGGCTACTCCCTCAAATAGTACTCTGTTTAAGAGTATAGAGGGTGATTTTAGGTACAGCCTATGTAGTTTTATTATTTAGATTCGATTTTTGGCTGTTGTAGGCTGTAAAATAATTGGAAATGACTGAAATCATTCGACTTAGTGATATGGAACTCTAATTAGGTTAAAGAACTGCCTGCAACTACTTTTGCTATGCATTTAAATGAAAATAATCCTCTTGCACCTCTTGAAATAAAAAAATCTGAATTATACTCATTGCGCCTGGAAGAGCATTCGTTGCGTAAAAAACATGCCATAGTAGATGGTGGTTCATTCTGCTGTGGTGACCCCTGATAAATCAGGGACTAAGCCGAAGAAAAATTAATGAATGACGCATTAAAAGAAGAATAGCTGTGACCAAAATTGCAAACTTCTCAGGTAGGTACTTAGGTAGTACTCAGGCATTTGAACTTTTGGACAACAGTTAAATAAGTACATTCTATATATTGTAATATAAATGGGAGAATGAATGGAATTCAGACGTACTACATCAGTTCCTATTCATAGTCCCATTCGCGTGGCAAGACAGTATAAACTTCAGAAGTCATCTGAAGACTTCTCATGTATTGTTTTTCAAATACTATGATATACATAGGGCGACGCCGTGGCGCAGTAGGTAGTGCAGTCGCCTCACAGCAAAAAGGTCGCTGGTTCGAGCCTCGGCTGGGTCAGTTGGCATTTCTGTGTGGAGTTTGCATGTTCTCCCTGCGCTCGTGTGGGTTTCCTCCGGGTGCTCCGGTTTCCCCTACAGTCCAAAGACATGCGGTACAGGTGAATTGGGTAGGCTAAATTGTCTGTAGTGTATGAGTGTGAATGAGTGTGTATGGATGTTTCCCAGAGATGGGTTGCGGCTGGAAGGGCATCCACTGCGTAAAACATGTGCTGGATAAGTTGGCGGTTCATTCTGCTGTGGCGACCCCGGATTAATAAAGGGACTAAGCCGAAAAGAAAATGAATGAATGAATGAATGATATACATAATATGAATTATGACATACCACTTGGCTCACATACTGTTTTTTTACATAGTATATTTTAGGAATGTATGTGATTATATACATGTTCTGATTACATATAACAAAATGTCAATGTACTCATCTAACTGCATAATTCTGCATATAAATCATAAAGAGATAGCAAAGGAAGCTGCAAACAGAAAGATAATAAAGTGGGAAAAAAACAGAGGCAGAGAGAAAGATCATGTCACCGTTTGCGACTCCCTCTTTGATCAGCCGGGTGGCGATGGGTGCCTGGCCTTGACCCAGCGAGAGGGCAAAGAAGCGCTGACCCATGCCTGACGTCTCTGCCAGTTGAAGCAGGGCTGCCGTTGGGTCCACACCAGGAGACAGCACAAAGATCAGAGGAGTCCTCGTGGTGCTGTCTGCTACAACCTGACACACAAACACACAAACACACACACATACACAGAAGGTAAATGGGTTTTGGTATGACTGCAGATAGGTTTGACTGTTTCTATTTCCTAAGCAAATGCAAAAGTCAAAATGGATACAAAAAAAATGAAAGAAAATGAAAAAGGGGGGGAAAAAATCAATTGCATTTAGGAAACCCTGAAGCATATCTGATTTATTTCATGCAGGCTCTGTTTCTCTCTGTCTGGAGGGAGATGTAGAGATGTTGCTGTGCTTGAGATCCAGAAAGCAAAGAGTTAAAAAAAAAGAGCAGCCCCACATTCAATTTTTCAAAAGCTGAAAATGCCAGCTTCTTATAGAACAGTGTCATGTGCAATCTCGAATGCGTTTCACCTTAATTTAATGCTAAACTTTGCTGTTCTCACATCTCACCCAAGAGCCTCGATGATGTACAGAACCAAAAAGTTAATTTCTTTGTTCACTGATTCATTTCAATAGTAAGCTGTAAGGCCAGCAGTTCTCTTTGTGTGTTTGTGCGAGTGTCACTCACAGCCTTCATATCAAGGATGGGTGGCTCTACGAACTGAGAGCCCAGGTTGTTGATGACGAAAGCAGTGACGCAGAGAGAGACACGATCCTGTCGGAGAGATCTTACAATCAGCATCCTTTGCAGCTCATTGCAGCTGTTCTCCCATTCTCCTGCACACAGAGAGAGAGAAAGAGATGAAAAATAAAGCAACGAGGCCGATTGTGGCATTCACAGTCAGTAGGAGAGAGAGAGAGAGGCAGGAGAAATGAAGAGGGAAATTAAGAAACAAGCTGATAATGTGTTCCAGTTCACTAACTTTAAAAGGGGATTTTCATTGGCTTCTTTTGTTTTCATATTGCCTTAATGATATTTTCTATCCCTTTACTAGGAGCTGCAAACCAAAAACTATTTTTTTTAAAGTACTGGAACTGAATTATGTTCGCTTCTCATTAATGGCTCTCGATCATGCTTTCGTCTGCTGATACGGGCATAATTTAAAACAATATAATTCCGACAATGCTTGTGATTTACAAATAACGGCTTTAATGATTCTGTTCTTGAACGTGAATCAAAATCATACACTGTGATAGGGCTGTGCGATCAATTGATATCGTATCGAATGCGATACGTATGCAGTATGCTATTTGAACCAATCATAATGCAGCACGCCTAAACAGATCGCGAGAACAGGAAACTGAATAGTTTGCATATACAGGGATGATGAGTTCAGCACAGTAGGACTTGGTGCCAAATAAGTCAACATCTGTGGTGTGGGATTACTTTGGATACAGGAAGGCTGATGTATCGCAGAACCAGGTAATTTGTAAGACCTGTCAGTCACATATCGCCTCTAAAAGCTTGTGGAAAGTTTGTCTTTGTCATTGCTCGGTGACCATAAACCATTTTCTCAGAGGATGACAAACTAATAACATTGCTGCAGTTCCAATACAAGTTTTATTTATGAAGAAAATTTAAAAAGCACTGCAGTGTTTGGGTGTTCTGTGTTTGTCTGAGGTAATTAGTCTACCGAAATGTGTATCTGAAGAGTTCAGATGCAAAAACCTCTAAATGCCATCTGAAATGTTCTCCTAACATGAGCATTTTTCTCAGCCTCTTATGTTTATGTTAAGTTATTTCACTCTAAAGGCAATGAAAAGAACTTATTTGTCATTATAAAAGTAAAATTTCTGAGCCTATACACAAGAGTTGGAGAAAAAGGTCACACTTTATTTTGATGTTGAATTGTTTGTTAAATTTAAGTTACATTGCATCTACATGCCAACTAATTCTCATTGGATTATAAGTAGACTGTTAGGTTGGAGTTAGGGTTAGTGTAAGTTGACATGTACTTGCAAAGTTTCTTATTGTCAGTTAAATGTCTGTTAAAGGAGCATATCTACAGATATTAAGCAGACAGTCTACTAATACTCAAATGGACCATCAAAATAAAGTGTTACCGAGAAAAATGCTAATTTTAGAAGAAAATATCAAGCGGTTTTTGCATCTAAACTCTTCATATTCTATGCAAAGTATGAAGCTGACAGCTCAGTTCTTGTTACGTGACTCGCGGTGTGCTTGCAGCATTTTGAAAAGTAAAGATGTTTTCAACTGGGTGCGCATAGAATACGTGCATGGGTCACTCCCAATATGCGCACAAGCCAGGCACCTCCATTGGAAATAACGAACTTGTGTGCGTAAATGATGAAATATGTAAACGGCTAATTTCACGGCATCGTCACAAAGAAATCTATGCATGGCAAAAAAATAAATAAAGTCTGTGAACATACAAAAGTACACGCAACTACTTCTGACATGTGGTCAAACATAACATCGGAGCCACACACACACAGTAGTCTATTTATTTGTTTTGCCATACTGTAGATCTGTTCTAGAGACATTTTGTTACACCTTTACTAGGTGATTTTTATTTTGTTTTGCCTCATTTCTGTTTTAGAGATGTTACAGGTCTTTGATAAAGATGTAATTGTTTTCCTTTGGAAATATGTTTCAGATCGTAAAACATTACATGACTGTAAAACATCTGTGTGTGTCTAAACCATGATTAAAATCGAAATATTGTTCAAGAAAATCATGATAGGTTTCTTTTACCCAAATTGCGCAGCCCTACACTGTGATCAGTGTAATCCAACATGATTCCCAAACAAATGATTATTACATGATGGCTTCTTTTAGTTATTCAAAGCCATACACTGCAAGCAGTCTAAGCCAACTCAGTTCACCAAAAAGGAACCTTCTCACAAAAGGAATTTTGTAAGTAAATCAAAACCATATAGCAATCAGTGTAAATCAATACCTATTCCCCCTAAATAACCCTCACAAGTTAGTTCTTTATTGTGACTCAAAGCAATACACCGTGACCAGAGTAATCCAAACCGATTCCCAAACAAACCATTTGAACTAATTGGCTCCTTTCATGGATTCAAACCATGAACTGTCAACAGGGTAAACCAGCTTGATTCCCAAACAAATTAGACAACTCGTTTAAGTGGATCAAAACCATACAGCAATCAGTTTAATTCAATACCTACCCCACACCCCACTCCCTCTAAAAAAACCTCATGAGCTGATTCTTCTTAGCAAATCAAAACCATACACAACCTGATTCATAGACAATTTAATACTATAATCTGATTCTTTTGAGTCAAAACTACAAAAAACATACACCAAGACTAATGTAGTCCTAACCGATTCTCAAAAAAATTATATAAAAAGATTTGTGTTAGCTGATTCTTATTAAAGGGCACCTATTTTAGCCCTTTTTCAAGATTTAAGATAAGTCTTTTGTGTCCCCAGAACGTGTCTGTAAAGTTTTAGCTCAAAACCCATCAGATTATTTATTATAGCTTTCAGAAGATTGGAATTTGCTGCTCTGAATAACCATGTAGCTGTTTTTGTGGCCTGTGCCTTTAATGCTAGTTCTCCCTGCCCACATTCCCATGTGCCTGTCAGAGTAGGAAAGTACTTGTAGCCTGTCTTATGTTTATAGTTTAAGTATTTTATTTTATTTTATAATATATGTTAGCTATGCATAGGTTTTTTATAATAGCTCTTATGTCCAGTGTTGTGTTTGTATTTATGATTAATCTATGTAGCACCGTTTTCCTGCGAGACATGAAATTTCGTTCCTCTCGACTTGACTTGACTTGAGTGTCTCCATCTCCGGCTGCGTCAGATAAACAGCACAGTGACAGACATGAAGGAAGCAGATCTCATGTAACATTTGTTAGAAATACTACAGTAAGAACTTTCCCAGTGTTTATTTGATGTATAGTTAATTCTGCAACAATGAGTCACACAATGTCATTACAAAGTTCACACATACACACAGTGTGTGCGAGTTTAACTTTGCACTGTTTTTGCACGGCAAATGTGACAGGATATATGTAATATCCACTGCTGTATGGACATCCGTTATGTTAATGTACAAAACAAACCTGATTTACGTCCACAAACTGGGATTGAAGCGTCTTCTTTTATAATTGTACTGACATGCGGCTGTGGTGATAAAGTAAAGAGGGTAAAATCGCTGTAATTCATTACAAACATGCACTGATTTACAAATGTTTTAAACTTGTAAAATTCATTCTTAATCACATTTGATGATGATTGATGATCACAGAGAGCTGAACAGATCTTTTAATCCCAGCTGAAATGATTATACGCATTACTACTGAGACATGTTAATATGCGGCTGCCAATCAACTCCGTGGGCGGGCAAACTGCAAAATGGGAGGAATTTGGATCCTATTTTAAAAGCAAGAAATTTAAAAAATACTTATTGTCTTTATATCACCCCAATATGACAGTGGACACACTATACCTACACACAGTTCTGTCTAAACAGCTTACAAAAGATGATTTTTATCATAGGTGCCCTTTAATGAGTCAAACCCATACATGACGACTAAGGTAATCCAACCTGATTGTCAAAATAATGACTCTTACAGGGTGAATGTTTGAGTGAATCAAACACATTTTACTGAGGCTCATGACAGGAGTTGTTTACATAGCAAGCAGATTAAAAAAATGACACTATTTCTGTCATAACTAAAACATTTTTTTTATTTTATTTTTAAAATTCTCATTATTTGGCTTCCTTTTCCTACATATTTCTTGCTAAAAATCAGAGCCAAAAATGTTATGATCTCCATTTTAACCATTTGTAAAATGGCACCACCACTACAACAACAAAAACAAATACAACACACATATTACCAGGAAGTGGTGCTTTCTCTGGTTCTGGATTGGTGTACCAGAGGTGCCAGTCTCGAGGGTACTGCTCAAACGAGGCCATGAGTTCATGGAAATTAGTCAGTTTATCCAGTTCAGTTATGTTGTCCCAGTTAGAGTCCGACAGCCAGCGAGAGCAGGGGTTATCCATCTGTTTCTTTGTATCCAGAACCTAACACACACACACACACACCACAGAATTTTTGTATGTAACATGAGGTCTTTTTTTCCCCATTTTTAAGTCAAGACAATCCTTTCCCATAAATTACTTTCAGGAACAAAGTGCACCCCCCCCCCCCCCCCCCCCCCCTCCCCACCCAAAGCTCTCACCAATCCCCCCCGGAGGAAGAAGTTGTATTCATCCATGTTGAGCTTCCCAGATGCCTCCAGGATCTTGGCACACATGTGGAAACTAAACAGCAACTTGTGACACTCAAACAGTCCTCGACAGGTGTATCTGCAAACAGATCAAACGCTCCCACATCACTCTGAACGTCAGCTTAAAATGATTAAAACACATCAAATCTATGACGCACATCAGATGACAACAAGCAGACTCTGCCTGATGATTATGTATGCCTGATCTATACAGTATGTGTGTGATAGAAGGACCCAGAAGTTATACTTGAGTTGAAAATAAAAAGATAACTCAGAACTTTTGACGAATAAAACAAACTAAAAAACCAACAACATATGAGTAGGTGTTTTGAAGTGATATTTCAAGCAACGTAATCGACATGTATGAGGGGGATGTTTAATCATACCATATAAACCCAACCTAGGTGATAGTATGAGTTGAGTGCTACAGAATGGTAGGATATATAGTAGGACTTTCTAAGTTTCCAACCATTCAGAGAGTGTGAAAGCTGTCGGAAAAAACAATTATTTGTAATTTGAATGGCTGTGGATTATTTGTTCTGTACAAATGATTCAGGCTGCATCTCAAAAGAATGACTTTTCCATGAGAATTAAACATCAATCCCAAAATGACAGATGCTTAGTTTTTCACAGCTAACATTTATGCTTATTTATGCTTAATGTCAAAGAAAAAAAAAAGATTGCTTTGTTTTGTGTACATTTTCAAATCAAGCTATATTTTTCTATATTTAATTGCGTGTATTAAGGGTGCATAATTGTGACAATTACTCTACACATGCTCTACTGTTTAAACATTTAGTTGTCAGTATGTTTTTCTATATTTATTTTAATGGTAACACTTTACAATAATTCTAACATTAACTAACATAAACAACAACACATTTGTTACTGTAGTAATTTATTATTCACCAAATCAGCATCTTAGAATGATTTCTAAAGAATCGTGTCATGCTGAAGACTGGAATAATGGCTGCTCCATTACAGGAATAAATTACATTACATTGTATTTAAACAGTAAAAATGTATTTATATTTTAATTACAGTGGTCCCTCACCATAATGCCGTTCACCTTTCACGGTTTCGCAGATTTTTTTGCGCAATTTGACATGCTTTTTTTTTTTACAGCGCAATGTGTACATACATAATGTGTACATACTATTGGCTGTAGACCATTGTCAATCAATCTCCTCCGTGCTTTGTCTCCTGTACAGTACAGAATGCGTTCAGCTTACTAAATTTACATGAACCTTCAATCGCTGGCAGTGTGACTCTGAAGTGCTGGACTGTATGTTTGCAAGTTTTCTCCCCAACAAACCCCATAATGTCGACGAAACATTCTGCACCTTCAAAGGCACCCACGGTAGCAGTCAAAAGGCAGAGGAAGATGCTAACAATTGCACAAAAAGTTGGACTTATGGACATGCTAAAGAAAGGTAGAAGTTATGTGTTTAAATGAGAGATAAAAGTGAAACTTTTAATGCCTATCTGAGAAAATAGTGTAGTGAGGGGTTTTACAGTCTTAAAACATCTATAATAATTGTAAAAAAATTAATTGTAAGTCAACTACTTTGCGGATTTCACCTATTGCGGGCTATTTTTAGAACGTAACTCCTGCAATTATTGAGTTTTTAAGAATATTTGTTTTTAAGATTTATTTTTGTTCGTTTTTTTGCCTTTACTAAGATAGGACAGTATGTGGACCGAAAGCAAAAAGCAGTGAGAGTTAGTGAGTTTGTAGACATGAAGAAAAGCTGGAGATAGAGAGAGAGAGAAGGCATGGGATTGGGAAAGGGCCACAAGCTGGAACTCGAACTTGAGAGGCACAAAAGGCAATGGCAGTATATGTCGGCTCATTGCCCACAAGACTATCAACACTAACATATTTTATAATAATTATGATAGTTTTAAATAAATACAGATTTGTATGCAAGACACCCAGTATATATTAGGCCCCCTGTATATTTTCCCCCATTTTCTGCTTAAGGGAAAGAAGATTTTTTTAACACATTTCTAAATATGATAGTTTTAATAACTAATAACTGATTTCTTTTATATTTGCCATGATGACAGTTATGGCTGTGCGATTAATCGAAATCAAATTTTGAAACGTTGCGATTAGCTAATGGCAAGAGGCTGCAATATGAAATATGTATTATTTAATTTCGCCCGCCCAGAGGAAATGCATGCATGGCGTCTGTGTGTGATAGTCTTACTAGCCAATTGAGTGCACACACTTTTGTTTTGCCCAATCAGAATTGCGCAACTGAACTATGCAGAACACCCACAAAAAAAACCCAAACAAACAGGAAAGCGTGAACAAGTGGGATAATGGCATCTGCCGCTTCAGATGCATTAATAGACGAATTAATATCAAAGAAAAACAGGACATTGGTAATATGGGAATATCTTGATTTCAAAATCACAAAAAAGTAAAGTTTCATGTTTTGATAACTTCATGTGTATTTCACGTGCATTCACGGCTCGCGATCCAGGTATGTGCGTAGTAACTGGCTGTAATGTAATGTACTATAAAAATATAATTTGTCTTTTTATTTTCATAAAACAGTTATGTAGATGCATTAGTTGCAGAATTTTAAAGCAGTGGACCGATTTAAATGCTTCTTATTGGATATTACGTCATTCAATGTGACTATACGCATGACTTTACAGAGAGCTTACGACCTACTGACTACAGTTTGCCTTAAGATCATGTTAACAAATTTAGTTGCAAACTAGCTAGTAGTTACAAAGCCCCTAGTGTGGACTTTACCTTCCAGTTTAGGAAGGAACTTACGAACAGCTGGTGCAACCCTGCACAGGAGATAACTAATGCCATAACGCACTACCTCGCTGAAGACACGTTGCTTTTTTAATGCAGTGACCAAAGAGGGATTTAAAAATACTCATCTAAATGCAGGATAGGAGATGTACACTTCCGTCTTACGCCTATTTTAGTCATTTTGGAGTACCACAGCTGTACGTTTAACTGTACGTGTGGCATCTGGGATAATTATTTTGTTTTAGACAATATAAGCTACAGAAAGGCTCTTATCAGCCATATTAGTCTGCTGAGTGTTCTGTATTTTTATAATTATTATTTTTTGTTTGTATACTAAGCTACACTATCTCCCTAATTTGAGTTCAACTTGTTTACAGTAAGTTAAGGTCATTTTATTTGTGTTTATGTTTGCTCTAGAGAAAAACGAGTGTTTCATTTCTGAATATTTAAAAAAAATTTGAATAAATGTTTAAGTTAATATCTTTTCAGTTCCTTTTTTTAACTAACACAGCATTTTAGCAGTAAGAAGCTATGATACAGATTATTGAACTGAAGCTTGTCTACAAAATTAAATCGCAAATCAAATCGAAATCGTAGTATCTGTCTAAAAAAAAAAATCGCAATTAGATATTTTCCCCAAATCACACAGCCCTACTGAGAATACATAGTATTTAACTAGATATTTGTCAAGATACTGGTATTCAGCTTAATGTGACATTTAAAGGCTTAACTGGGTTAATTAGGCGAGTTAGGGTAGTTAGTCATTGTATGACAATGGTTTATTCTGTAGACAGTCGAAAAAAATGGGGTTAATAATATTGACCCTCAAATGGTTTAAAAAAAAACTAAAACTGCTTTTATTCTAATCAAAATAAAACAGAAGAAAAAAATATTTCAGAAAATACTGTAAAAAATGATTGCTCTGTTAAACATCATTTGGGAAATATTTGAAAAATTAAAAAAATTCACAGGAGGGAATTAATAATTTGAACTTCAACTGTACATTTCACCCAAAATATTTTTAAAGAAATGTTTATTGTACTTTCAGAGAGTGTTATTATTTTTCAATGGCTTTTGTGCTTTAAATGTTTCATGTTTTAATAAGGTTAAAGATAATTAGGAAATCACAAAGTGTACATGATTAAAGCATCTGTACATTTGAACAATAAATCAACCTTGGACAGATAAAAGTGCAAGAAGTACAAAAACATGCAGCATTTCTCCTTCACCCCTAAACACAAAATCTATGCATGTGTGAGTTAGCGCTTCAGACCTGTAGACAGCATAAGTGTGGTGTCTGTTGAGATTGTTTATCCTCTCCTCCAGTTTGTGGCTGCGGGGGCTGCTCTCTATGCTCAGGATGAACAGGTTGATGTAAGCGTCCAGAGAGAACTGATACATGGGATCTATACAGCCCAGATCATTCAGTACAAAGAACAGGATGGACGCCCTCTGGGCACAGGGGCGGTAGGCCTGAACACACACAAACACACACAGATTGGCGTCTATAGCTTTATCTGCCTCTCTTGCTATCGCCATCCCCATCTCAGCGCTCTTTTTATCTCTCTGCCTTATTCAGAGCCGCAATCTTTAATCCAATCTGGCAACCCTTTCAGCACCATCCCTCTCTCCTTGACCTCCCCCTCATCCCTCGCTTTCTCTCACCTCTCTGGCTGTATCGATTTGGCTCTCGGTCAGTTCGCTGATCTCTAGTTGTTCTGCGACCTCTGTGGCCGTGACTTTGGAGGTCTGCAAGGTATTCACCAGCTGAACGTCATCCAGCAGTGAGCCGGTCGCCTCGTTCAGCAACCTGTACACATGAAAATTGCCAAATATGATATTTGCTAGTATAAACACCCTGGTGTGAATGGTGGTAAAGGTGTTAATGGTCCCGTGAAGTGCTTTGATATGTGCTTTTTTTATTCAATGTTTGACGTAATCCCAACTGAAACAGAAAGACAGGGGAGGACACAGAGTAGCTCCTCCCCCTTTTCAAAAAACAGCCAATAGAAACTGAAGTATATGAAGTGACACTGCAAGCTTTGGATGTTTTTATCTCCTAGACGTCAATTTTCACTGTTTTGGTGCACACTAGCTTATACAATAAATATCCTAAAGACTAACATACAGATATTAACATCTAAAAAACTTGATTTTAATTTCACAAGGACTTTAATGTAGTTTTTTGCGACATGTGCTAGCATACGTGCCACCCACCGCAGGATCTCATCCTCCAGCTCCTGCAGTTTCCTCTTGCCAGAGGCAATGTTGATCACCAGAGAGTCCTTTTGTTCCTCCAGCTCTGGACGCTCCTTCCTCACCACGATCCCCAGCAGCTGAGCCTCCAGACCCTGGTGAACACATGATCATCTTCAAAGACCTCACTGTCATGGAAATATACTCTGTACCACACACACACACATGCACCCACTGACCTGTTCTTTAACAGCAAAGTTGACGATGGTGGTTTTGGAAGAGATCTCAGGAGTGTAATGCGGATTGGACAGTTTAGTGGTCATGTAGAAACGGAATTCAGGACTGTATTCTATTTCTTTGTCACCCAATTTTAACAAGAAACGCCCACCTGCAAAACACAAAACTCAAATGTATATTATTTCTTAGAGCATTTATGTATTAATTTTCCTTTGGCTTTGTTCCTTATTTATCAGGGGTCACCACAGTGGAATGAACCACCAACTATTCCAGCATATGTTCTAAGCAGCGGATGCCCATCCAGCCGCAACCCAGTACTGGGAAACACCCATACACTCTCGCATTCACACATGCACTCATACACTACAGCCAATTTAGCTTATCCATTTTACTTACAACCAGAGATGGGGGACTCGAGTCACATGACTTGACTTAAGTCAGACTTAATTCGCAAAATTTAGGACTTGAGACTTGCTTAACAAATATCCAAAATAGACTCGACTTGACTTGGACTTGACTGTCATGACTTGAGACTTGACTTGGACTTGAGTTAAATGACTCGAAATAACTTGTTTTGTTAAATAAATAACTTTTTGTTATATATTATGCATTACATACAAAACCGAAAGTTATACACGTAAATATAAATTGCAAAAGACATTGCAAAAGTAAAAAAAATCGACAAAAATTTGATTGACTTAAAATTGACTTGCTAGACCAAGCTACAGTATGACTTGGGTTGACTTGAGATAAGCAGTGACTCGACTTGACTTGACTCTGACAAAAATTGACTTGAAGGTTATGACTCGAGACTTGCACATGTGTGACTTACTCCCACCTCTGCTTATAACGCATGTTGTTGAACTGTGGGGGAAACCGGAGCACCTGGAGGAAACCAATGCCAACACAGGGAGAATATGCAAACTCCACACAGAAATGCCAACTGGTTCAGATGAGACTCGAACCAGTGTCCTTCTTGCTGTGAGATGACAGTGCTAACCACTGAGCCACCGTGCTGCTCATTTCTTAGAGCACCTACAATCTTGTTGGGTTGGGTTTTTCTTAAGTTATTTTTAATCATATAAACTCACTGGCCATTTTATTAGGTACAGCTGTCCAATTGCATGTTAACGCAAATTTCTAATCAGCCAATCACATGGCAGTAACTCAATGCATTTAGGTATGTAGACATGGTCAAGACGATCTCCTGCAGTTCAAACCGAGCATCAGAATGAGGAAGAAAGGTGATTTAAGTGACTTTGAACGTGGCATGGTTGTTGGTGTCAGATGGGCTAGTCTGAGTATTTCAGAAACTGCTGATCTACTGGGATTTTCACGCACAACCATCTCTAGGGTTTACAGAGAATGACCTGAAAAAGAGAAAATATCCAGTGAGCGAGAGTTTGGGTGCAAATGCCTTGTTAATGCCAGAGGTCAGAGGAGAATGGCCAGACTGGTTCGAGCTGATAGAAAGGCAACAGTAACTCAAAAAACTCATTACGACCGAGGTATGCAGAAGTGCATCTCTGAACACACAAAACATTCAACCTTGAGGCAGATGGACTACAGCAGCAGAAGACCACACCAGGTGCCACTACTGTCAGCTAAGAACAGGAAACTGAGGCTACAATTTGCACAGGCTCACCAAAATTGGACAATAGAAGATTAGAAAAATGTTGCCTGGTCTGATGAATCTCGATTTCTGCTGCGACATTCGGATGGTAGGGTCAGAATTTGGTGTCAACAGCATGAAAGCTTGGATCCATCCTGCCTTGTATTAACAGTTCAGGCTGGTGGTGGTGTAATGGTGTGGGGGATATTTTCTTGGCACACTTTTGGCCCATTAGTACCAACTGAGCATCGTGTCAACGCCACAGCCTACCTGAGTATTGTTGCTGACAGGGTAACGAGGGTTCAACCCGTCACTAGTAAGGTGTACCTAAAAAAGTGGCCAGTTACTGTATTTGTAAGTACATTTATTTATTTATTTTATGACATGGCATGGTATGACCATGTATTGCAGCTCCAAACCATTTTTAACATGACAATTCTGTGGTAGTAAATGTCTAATGAGTAAGTAATTAATTCATCGATTCACTGAAGTTGCTCATTCATTCTGGAATGAAGTAGCAGCTCTCGTAACTAATTAATTGAATTAACGCATTAAATTGACAGCCCAGCATTTAATATACTTCATTTATAACTCTACCAATAAATTACACAGCTATAACATCTAATAATCCACTTACAGACACAAACATAAACACATTCTGTATCTACAGTATACTGTTCTTTTTTTCAAGCACTATTATCAGTCAATGTTGTGTTGTGTGTGTGTGTGTGTGTACTTCAATGTAGTTTATGAAGACAAAAACGTATGTAATGACCTTGCAAAACCAAATAGCATATACAATTTTTACAGTAACAACATTTTTACAGTATGTCTATATGTATGTATATATTTTGTGTGTGTAAACATGTTTTATATCCCTGTGGGGACTTCTATGAAATCTGAATGCACACAAACTCATGGGGACTTCATCAGGTAAACATGCTTATAGATCTTATAGAATGAGCTATTTTGAAAATGTAAATTGTTTGCTGTGAGAGGTGGGCTTAGCGGAAGGGTTGGGGTAGGGAGTAAAAAATACAAATCATTATGTCTATGGTGAGTCCTTACCAGGATAGCAAAATCGATGTGTGTATGTGGCTTACCAACTCTAGTAAGTGACTTGTTGAGTATGGGGGCCAGTGAAGGATCTAGTTCCTCTTGTACATTTTGCAAGAGCACTGGAGAACCAAATTGCACCGCATTCTCCAGGATCCGCAAAAAATCTGGCATCTGCAGGTCTATTACTTTCAAGCCCTGAGAAAAACACACAACATGAGGACAAGAAGGGACATGAAGGACACACAGAAGACTAGATAATGACACCAACTACGCAGAAAAAAGTAAAGGTAGCTGCGAGGATAAATATAATTCAAAAGTGATAAATGGACGTAGAAGAAAGAAAATGGGACGTGAAAGAGCCGCAGAAGAGATGGAGGAGGCAGAAAAGAG
This sequence comes from Danio kyathit, assembly GCA_903798195.1. Lineage (NCBI taxonomy): Eukaryota > Metazoa > Chordata > Actinopteri > Cypriniformes > Danionidae > Danio > Danio kyathit. The sequence continues at coordinate 26,184,623 of LR812525.1, read as the reverse complement.
GCTTCAGCTCTGTCATTTTGTTATTGTTCGTAAATGTCAGCGTTTAACTGTAGCGTGTGAACGGCACTCGCCGCTCCAGACGCTCACCACTACAGATGAGAAAAGACCTGCGAAGAGGAGGAAAAGGTCACAGGCAGAAAAAGAGAGAGAGGAGGAACAGAAGCTGAAGCTTAACAGCAAATTATTCTGACAGATAAGAGACAGTATGGAAGTATGTGTCCTCTTATATCTCCCCCTGAACACACCTGACAACCTGTCCATCTGTATGGATGGATGGGTAGGTAAGTACAGTAGGTAGATAGATAGATCTACCTATTTATCCATCCATTTATCTATCATCCATCCATACGTCCATCCATCCATCCATCCATCGGTCTATGTCTGTATTTCAGTCAATAAATCCCCCTATCCACCCTTCTACCTTTTGGTCCATCCTTACATCCATTCATCCATCTTATATTCAATCCATTCATCCTTTATGTCTGTCTTTCTGTCCAGACAGAGTTTATATCTGTTTTTTTTTTGGTTCATCCATTTATCAACACATCAGTCCATCGACATCCATTACCATCCATCCATCTATCCCTTCAGTCTGTACCCATCTTCCCATACATCTAGTCATCCATCCATCCATTCATCCATCAATCTATACTTTTCCATCCATCCATCCATCCATCCATCCATCCATCCATCCATCCATCCATCCATCCATCCATCCATCTCTTCAGTCTACACGACTTCCCATCCATCCATCCATCCATCCATCCATCCATCCATCCATCCATCCATCCATCCATCCATCCATCCATCCATCCATCCATCCATCAATCTATCCTTGCTCATCTATCCATCCATCCATCTATCTATCCCTTCAGTCTATATCTGTCTTCCAATCTATCCATCCATCTATTTCTTCAGTCTACATCTGTCTTCCCATCCATCCATCCATCCATCCATACTTGTCTATCCAGTCCATCGACATCCAATACCATCCATCCATCTATCCCTTCAGTCTATACCTGTCTTCCCATTCATCCATCCATCCATCCATCCATTCATCCATCCAATCTATACTTGCCTATCATCCATCCATCCATCCATCCATCCATCCATCCATCCATCCATCCATCGATACTTGTCCATCCAGTCTATTGACGTCCAGTACTATGCATCCATCTATCCCTCCAGTCTATACCTGTCTTCCCATCCATCCATCCATCCATCCATCCATCCATCCATCCATCCATCCTTTATCCATCCATGCATCCATCCATCCATCCATCCATCCATCCATCCATCCATCCATTCATCCATCTATCCATCAATCTATACTTGTCCATCAATCCATCTATCTCTATAGTCTACACCTGTCATCCCATCCATCCATCTATGCATCCATCCATCCAACCATACATCAATCTATACTTGCCCATTCATCCATCCATCTATCCCATCCATCCATCCCTTCAGTCTAAACCTGTCTATGCCTGTCTTCCCATCCATCCATACTTGCCTATCCATCCATCCATCCATCCATCCATCCATCCATCCATCCATCCATCCACCCATCCATCCATCCATCCATCCATCTATCTATGTCTGTTTTTGACAGAGATCCATCCATCTTTTTATCCTCCATGCAAACAAACACGCAGAACGAGTGCATCTGTGTCCAGAAGGAGTGAGAAATGGCTGATGTGTTCTGCAGGTGAGGAAACGTAGCCTCGCAGGGGAGGGTTTCCAACTCACATGAGGATTGAGTTTGGAGTTTTTGTATTCTAATTAAGGGCTCAGAAAAAGACTCGTCTATGGGTTAGACGGTGAGTCATGTGATAAGCATCGTGTGTCTGAGCAGGTAATTTTGGCACTGAATATGGGTTATGTTTCCCTCTGTGGAGAAGCAGATCAAATGCTCTCTAATAATCACAGCAATGTTGTTCCTATTGTTTCTGTCCTGTCCTATTCATTACTAAGACATTTACGGCAAAATAATGTAGTCTGTGTGCACTACAAGGACTGTTTGAACTTATATATATATATATATATATATATATATATATATATATATATATGAGAATGTGTGTGTGTAAAATATTAACTTGTTTGAACTCCATGTTCTTAATCCACTTTAGCGCTTGTCCTTGAGGATCCACCATTAGTGGCCATCTGTGGGGAAGGACAAGGAAGAAACATTAGCTCTCGCTATAAATGCATGTCCCATTATCTATAAATAGGCTATTTCATAATAATGCATAATCTCTAAATGCTATTAATCTGTTTGGTGTATGTGTGTGTGTGTATGTATGTGTGAGGAAGGAAATTAGCATTAGCTATAAATGAACAATCAGAGAAAACTGAGCTTACTATTATCTTTAGCTAATTATTCTCCAATCACTATTCATTACCACCCATTATTCATAAGATATCATCATTATTCTAATTAGCATTAAGGGATTGGCTCTCTGGGCCTGACCGGTTGCCACGGGTGACGATGACTCCGTTCTCGGTGGAGAAGGCATCAGACGGGAGGCCTTGGATATTCCATTCGCGCACTGCTGTGGGTTTAGACAGGAACACCGCAAAACTGAACCCCGGAGAACACGGCACCTCCAATTCTCTCACCTAGAGATGAAAAGGGTAGCGGAGGATTCAGGCAAGGACATTCCAATGAGAAAAAAGAGAAGTTGTTAGAGCAGTCACATGCATAATATCATAATATTATCTGTAAAGTGTGCAATACTATGCAATACTGAACCAGCCTTCACTGGAAAATGACAGTGAATTACAAGAAATGCTTCAGATGCATGTTTATTAAACGACACATGCATTAATAAAAGCAATTAACGATACATGATTATGGGTGCTGATTATGAACTATGGCAAGTACAAAAATAATTAATGAAGCAAGACACTGACTGACATACAGATGAAGATCCAGACAGTCAGACCGAGATTCAGGCTATGTTTACATTACAACGAAACAGCCCAAACCACTGTATTACATATGCCAGGACAGTATTTGGGGCTTTCTCCTTGTTAGTAAACAGCATCTGTAAGCAAGTGACTCGGTGCCCGTGTGTGAATGTTGTGTCTCTGCAATTGGATGTAATGTGAACTCCACTGTTTGTTAATGAAACATAGCAAACACACTACCACGTACTCCGTCATTGTTGAGTGTTTGTTCGTGCTTGCCTTTAATCTACACCTCACTAAACATGTACCATCCATGCACATGGCATCATTGTTTTCAGAGACTTGTTTTTGGATCTTCACAGGGAGGCATTTTCAAAAACTTCCACTTTATATTTTCAGATTTATGTGTTTTCAATGCTAAAAACTCTTGTCATATAAACCAGGGGTCTGCAACCTTATTCATAGCACGGACTGATGTTCATATTAATAATTTTTGATGGATCGGGGTTGTTGGAGGGAGTTAGGCGATGAATTTTGGTTGGTAGGTGTTGTCAAGTGTGTACGAGAAACATCTTTATCACAAATGCATGCAACAACAGACTAATAGAACTCACCATAACAGAGAGATGTTTGTTTCCCACTCATGCTGTAGTAATTGAATCTTAATAAAGACAGGCGCCGCACCTCCTACACCAGGGGTCTCAAACTCAAATTGGCAGGGGGCCATTTCAGTGACTGACAATTCATAGGAGGGCCATTTTAACATTCAAGTACTGTAAAAAAGTGGAAACCTGACATAATTGATGCATCTTAGGACAACAGACATGACGTTTTTATTTCAAACATTACCTGTCACCAGTGATAATGCAAATCAGCACGTTTATCATGTCACACGAGGATTAGACCAACACTCATTCATTCTTCCACAGAGTCTATGCGGATATTGTTATACATATTGAAGTGGTAGTTTAAATTACTATGGAATACTACAAATAACAGGCATAATAATTATTACTCTGTCCCAACCAATTATATTGTACATACTGTAGATTGTACATTTGTACATAGTTTTTATGCAAATCTTAATAAGCATATGAGGAAAATCTATTAAATGAGACAGATTGAATCAAATATTAGCAATATTATTATATTTGTTACACCAACAGCATAACGTGTAAGCCATAAAGAAGTTTTGTACGACAAAATACAAGCGGTATAAAACTGATAATAATCAAACAACCCTCAAATATTTACAAATATAGAGCTTTAGTAAAAATAGAGCACTTATGGGCATATATTTTAACGTTTAAATCAGCCACAGAATTAAAACGCATGTGTGTTACTCTGAGAGTAAATGAAAGTAAAACTAATCTGAATGCAGTACTTTAACTGTCGACTAGGTGGCAGGTCAAAACCACAAGTGGCTAAATGTAACTGCACAACAATGATAGTGGTTCAGAAATATATGTTTTGGCGAGCCGAATCTCGTTATAGTTTTGACGTCAGTTGTGGGCGGAGGGAGGAGGAGGGCGGGCCGTAAATGGCCCGTGGGCCGGCAGTTTGAGACCCCTGTCCTACACTCTAAATACGTGGCAGCGGTGTTCGTACCTGGTCTTCGTTAACTGGTTCGTACCCTCATATAATACAAATGTTTAGAATTCTAGTAGTGGAGTGACGTGGCATGTCCGCTCTGCGATGTGCACACATATGGATTCTTAATGTTGGTTTAAGTTGGTTCTTAAAGGGAAAATACACAATAAAAAGAGTATTTTGTGTAGAGTACAGATGTGGGCATTAAAAAATGCATGCTTTTTTTTTACTGCGGCTCGCCTTATTTCGTGCTATGGGCTAGCCACAGCTTGCTGTCAAACTCTTCTTGGAATTTAAATAAATGTGTTGTCTTTCACAGAACATCCACCAGGTTGTGCATCGAACAACAAACTCCACTGCACAGATTACATCAAGGTTATCTAATTATTCTGTTGCTCCAAACTTTAAACCTTGTTTTAAAATATGCAGGTTTACATTTAAACCATTATTTTGATATTGTATTTATTTTATATTTAAGATAGATAAACTTTAGGATATAAATCTATAACATATGAGATAAAATTTTTATCCTGTCTCTCCAAAACTTTATTTAAAACTTACTATTATAAATAAAAAAGTCATCAGAATGAGGGTTGTGGCAGCCTGGTAAAATATATTTAATTTATTTATTGCAACTATATTAAATTAAATTACAACCTGTATTTCACCATTTGTTTTGGCTTTAACAGTTTTTGGATAACTAATCAAACACCGTTTAACTGAGCTCTGTGAAAAGTTTTGTATGCAGGCCTACAGTCAAAAATGAAATATTAGAGCCATGGCTGTGGCGAGTTGGCAATACTGTGTCTGAAATGAAACTTCTCTTAACAGAAAACAATAAACACAATTATCCCAGGCGCAGCATTGTATTAGATTTTAGCAAATGTAAACAAAACATGGAGAAAACACCTCCACTTTCCACAGAGAAACAGTCACTCGCCGGCTTTGAGTCCTCCGCCTTCAGAACTACTGAGACTGAAGCTCGGCTGTCTCCTACTGTTAATGTATTTCCTAAGTCAGAGAATTTCCCTGAGTGCTGTGGCTAACTAGTCATAGCATTCTGTTCCCTGAGTCACGCATTTCTAAAGGCCACATCTGTATGTACTGTAGAGTAATTTTGCATTCTTGTGGCCCGGTAGATACTCTTTCATGACCTGGTACTGGGTCGTGACCCGGTGGTTGGGGACCCCTGGTATAAACGAATAAGTTTTTGGCTGAAAACATTTTCATGTGAACAACCCCTCAGACCAATAGATCGACAGACAGACCGAAAAAAATACAGTCGGAAGAACAAACAGTTCCTCTGAACAACATACAGACAGACTGACTGACTAACTGACAGACAGACAGATATAAACATAGATTGATATAAAGATTAGGCCACCTGTTTCATCCAGATATCAGTGACCAGCTCATCTCTGTAGTTGGACAGGAAAGGGCCCATGTAGGACAGGAAGGCAGCAGCCAGCAGACAGTCTCCCACCAGACAGGACATGTTCTTCTCCAGACCCTGAGCAATCATACACACAATCACATCAGAGTCCTCTGGCTGCATTTTCACATCCGCAGATAAAACATCAGGGTGACTGTGTGCGAGCATACATCTACTGTCTCCTCCCAGCGAACTCTCTCTCCAGCCAGTCCAGACACCAACTTGCCAGCTCGGTCCAGTTTGAGCTCCATGTCCTCAGATTTCCTCCTTAGCTCTTCTTTCTGGGCCAGCTTTTCATCATATTGCCTTTTTAAATGATCCAGTTTCTCTCCTACCTATTGATGTACAGACAAATATGCATATAGATTAAGTCTACATAACTTATCAACATTGCGTGGGACACAATGATAGTCACTGACCTCTCTGAGTTTGCCCTGGGCTTCAGCCAGTGCAGCCTGTTTCTCAGCCAGCTGAGTCATTGCTCCATGCAGCCTGGCTCTCTTCGGCTCAACCACCCTGAAGATACGACCGTAAACCTGACAGACACACACAGAGATATGAGAACATATAAAAAAAGCTCTTTCAGAGTCTCTCTTATTCACACTAAAGGCCGAATCACACCAACAATGATAACTTTAACAATAACTTTCGGTGGAATTTTGCTGGTAAAAAAGCACCATTTTCAATAGCGTAGACGCCACTCACAGAGAATCAATTTCAAACCAACTTGTTTTCTGCTGGTAAATGCTGTAAAACTGCATGACTACCTTGAATGCAAGCAACATCTGTGTGGACAACGTTTTCACACAAAAGTCTTCATAGTGTGGATTCCTGCTGAAATGCCTGGAGTTTGCCCACAAAATTTGGCAGAGCAACAGTAAATATAATCGCACTTTAACTGAACAGCACAACACAACTATAATGACACACATATAGTAATAATAAAAAGAATACAGCTTCAGTTCACCCCTAAAGAAAGGGACTTCAGTTTGTTCATTGCGAATGGATTAGATTATTGTCAGTTGGTAATTGCTGTGATCTCATGTGAGTTACATGCTGGTAGGAATTGTTGACAGATGTGGTTGCACATGGGAGGGATATTAATGCTATATTTATTACAAAAAAAATGATGTGCATGGATTTGAACAACACTGCAATATACCATTTAATATACCTCTTAATGAACCATTTTGATTTAATGGTAACTTTACAGTGCTTAGAATAAACCTGTGGACTGCAATGAAGTTACAATTAGACGGTATAGAATAAATATAAATACATTGTTATAATGAACTTGCACAATTTTGATATCATGAGCACTTCAACTTTAAACTTTTAGACTGCCTTTAGAAATATTCAGATTGCTGTATTGCCAGTGGTTGTTCCTCACAGCACTAATTACTGTAAGACTTAAAATTTGATTTTAAAACATTAACATTTTCCCACAGTAATCTAGCCTACAACATAAAAACTTCAGTGATATTTATAGACCTTTTGTTCATTAACTCTGAAAAGTAAGGTTTCATTTTTTAACCCAAATAAATTTCACTAAAGCCAATGTAATTTCATTTACAAAAGCATTTATTAATCTTGTGATGTTAATTTGCAAGTTAATGCTTAATAATGCATTCAAATCCGTTTTTGTAATCGTTTTATTAAATGTAGTGAATAACTAATAAAATTATAACAATAACATGGCTATTTATCACTGTTGATTTTAACTAACTAAATAACGCTTTCTAATTAGACTTTATTCAACCAGGCTCATTATTGAGATGTTCCCATATATACACTTCTGGAGATAGCGAAATCTGTTTTTGTTCCTTCAAATCCACTAGAGGTCGCTGTGTACAGATCTCAAATTTCTCTCGTGAGCGCTATTCGCGCTGGCTGTTCACGCATAAATCCACCAGAGGTCGTTGTCGACTGACAAACCCCACCAACTCCCTTCCCCAACGCCCAAACGACAGTGTTTTCAAAAGCACCGATTGACCCACCTACCGCCTTTTCTAAACCCAATCAACAGTGTTTTCAAAAACAATCCAGAAAAAGCCATCGCGGCTGCCTGATTTTTACCACGTTTTCAGATCTTACCATGCTCTCACCCTGTTATTTACTTGTTTATTTTATTTTTTGCTTTACTGGCACCGTTCTTCAACAGACTCGAGCCACCTCGTCACGGTGAACTCATACCGTCATACCGCCCCGTAGCGTTCATTTTAAAGATGAAATGCAGCCATATATAGCTCTGGCTACATAATTCGTGCTCTCCAGAAATGTATACGGGGTTACGTTTTTACAATGAGCCTGTGTTCACTAAGTGTTACTTATTGTACTTCATCATTCTTTGCAATTTTATTAGTTTTTACTTTGAAAATGTATATAAAATAAACCAATACACTAAGTTTTTTTGGCTACTACACCTGTTAAGTAATTATTGTTGCAGCTTAGGTCAATACCATGATAATACCACATATTGTGATAAAGCTCCAGCAATTATTCGCAGCAAGAAAATATGGTAACACTTTAGTTTAGGTCACAATAGACTGTTTCACATTTCCGGGTTTCTCAGTAGCGGAAGTCGTCATAGTTGGGAGAAATTAGAGCGCAGTGAATGGGAGAATACAACAAATATTTTTTTGTTAATATATAATAACAAATAATATAAGTTAATATATAATAACAAATAATATAAGAAAAACTCCACGATGATGTTATAAAGACTTTCAGAAAAAGGAAAAAAGTAGTGTGAGACGGATGATGGCAGCAAGAAGAGAGAATAACGTCAAATTTACTGTCCTGTCCCATAGACGCTGCATTTGAAATGCCTCGCAGAAGCGGTAATTAGTTTTTTTTTTGTAATTTGATACAAAGATAATATAATACATTCATAAAGGCATAAAAAAATTTCATATTAAAAACTTTTCAAGATTTAAGATGCTGATGACCATTAAATGCGTCATAACAGGTTTGTGAAAAGGGTCCACTCATGCTATTAACTACTGGCGGCTTATTACCTGCCTATTGTGAGGATATTAACTGTTCATTAGTAGTTATAAAGCATGATCTTATTCTGCATCCCTAATCCTACCCAACTTATACCTTACTAACTATTAATAAACAGCTATTTAGTAATTTATTAGGCTAGTAGTGTTAGTTAATGGTTTGTTAATACCGTAAATTGTAACCTAAAGTGTTACAGAATATTTGATGAAGTCTTGGTGTGAACAGGCCTTCAGAATTAATGTGTTTATCAACAGTCATCATTATTCATTACTACAGTACCTCCATGGCCCTGACCCACATGCAGAGGGACTTTGCAGCAAGTGAGACACGTCCGATGATCTCAGGCTGGAAGTCAGGCTGTGTGCAGTACTGTCCAATGGTCTTCAGGACACGGTCAGAGATGTTGTCCTTATCAAAATTCACCAACTGCTTAATGAAGTTGCCCTCTCCTAAACAAATGACTTGAATTCAGCCTCAGGCAAGCACATATTTCATTTGTTTTTTCTATCTTCCTGCAACCTGTTCTGTGGTTATGTGCTTTCTACTGCATTGTGCTGAGCTTTTTATACATATCCTGGTGCGCTAATGAATCACCCAACCCTTCCCCAAGCCGAGTCTTTCTCTCTTATCATGTGATTTTGGTTATACAGTAGTCTGGTATGGATTTCATGCCTGAGCCAGTGCCTGAATCCATGTGTGACATCAGTATGATAGAGTGATTTAATAAAGATCTGAAACTTTCCCTTTATCTTACCCAGTTGTCTCTTGGCCTCCGCCCAAGTTGGTTCACATCCTCTGAGGATCATGACTGCCTGCATCACGGTTTCCACAAGAGCTGGAGGTCTGCCATAAGACTTGATCTCCGTCATGTCTTTCTTATTCAGCGACTCCAGCGCCTGAAGACAGTCCAACAAGATTACCGCAGTTTTTTTCATGTGCTGATGAAAACATTATGTATAACATATTCGTTTGGCTCTGGAGCCGTACGTATTGGAAATAATAGTCGCATGAATTCAGGATGACCTTCATGGCTTCCTCTAGAGCAGGAAGTGCTTCATCTAGGTCTCTCTGAGCATTCTCAGCCATGGCCTTACACTTGATTTCTTCTGCTTCTATTTTCTCACTGTGAGCGCCCACCGCCTACACACACACATACACACATTAACAAACACATGGCAGACAATCCAAGGAGGTTATAAATACCTAAATAATACACAGAAATAACAAACACACACAGACACATCATTTTAGCAAACACATCAGTCTGCGATAACAATAAATGGTACACTAAAGTATTAGCCCTTCTGTGAATTTTTTTATATATTTTTTTATATTTCCCAAGTGATGTTTAACAGAGATAAAGTAATTTCTAATAACACATTTTTTTGTCTTTTCCATGATGACAGTACATAATACTGTTCTACTTATTGTGCAAGATACTAGTGTTCAGCTTAAAGTGCAATTTAAAGACTTAGGGCCCTATCATACATCTGGCGCAAGACGTGTTTGCCGAGATTTGTTGCTATTTTCAGACAAGCGCAAACCTAATTTTCACGTTTTGCGCCACATTGTTTAAATAGCAAATCCATGAGCTTTTTTCAGTTTATTCATGACAATTTGCATTTACTGTATATAATGTTATTATTATTGTCATAAGTATTAATTATTATATGCATATTTATGTTTGTTTTAACAAAAACAAGTATAATTTGTCCAGCTGTCGGGTTTTTGGAGATGTACGTATGCATCACCATATGGGGCAAAAGAATAGGATGTGTGTTCAGATATAACTCAGTTTTTGACCACACTTCGTTGTTATTGTTCATTTATTCATTTGCTGGAAATTAGAACTGAATTTAGAAATAGTTTTAAAACAAATCTTTGCATTTAACAAACAGAATGAAATATGTAGGCTAATGGATGTCTTCAGTGGAGTGCGTACAACACCGTTTCCTTATCCATGAAAGTGAAGCGTTCAGTTTTTCCACTTACAAAGTCCACCATGTAAATAGCAGGCCATGGTGTGACACAACTGACTCTTAAAGGGAATGGGAGATGAGACTCTGATTGGTTTATTGCATGTTATACTCAAAACACACCAATAGCTCATTAAGAGAATAAGTACAACCCTGTTAGACCATGCGCCGGGCGCAAACGGTATTTTTCCCTCCTTAAAATGACAAAAGTGGACTCAGACACACTCTTAATGCTTTTGCGCCATGCACTTTAGACTTTGGGCCTAGATTGTTAAAATAAAGCCTTTATAGTCAAAACAAAATAATATTTTATGTGTATATAAAAGTGCTTGTTGTAAACGATGTATCTGTGCACTTCATTATTTTGTAAAAGTTAATTTGCCCTCATAATCTTTAATCAAACATCATAACCTTCTCTGCCCCCTTGAAATGACTTTTCTTCACTTCTGGTCACATGGAATGCCTTTGGGGAGGAGATATCACGCTTGTCTGGTTTCTGCTCTGCCATTATCCATTCATCAATCTTCTTTCATTTTGTTAGCAATGCCCATCTTTCAACAATCCAGTCAGTTCCCAAAGGACAATATCATGCACCGCCCTTCTTTTTTTTTTTTTCTCATTTCAGGTATATACTGTATACAGTTGAAGTCAGAATTATAAGCCCCCCTTTGAAATATTATTTTCTTGTTTAACAGAGCAAGGAATTTTTCACAGTATATCTGATAATATTTTGTCTTCTGGAGAAAGTCTTATTTGTTTTATTTCGGCTGGAATAAAAGCAGTTTAAAAAAAAAAAAAAACATTTTAAAGTTAAAATTATTAGCCCCCTAGCCCCTTGTGATTTATACAGCTATGTGTGCAGGAATATGCATAATGTACAATAAACATGCATTAGACAAACTGGAAATTGTCATATTATTTACATATTATTGTTTACATCAATGTTTGATTCTTTCTTATAGTCCTAATTTGTAAATCGCTTTGTGTCTTCTAAATGATTACTGCAATTGCAATGCAATGGAAATAGTCTTTTTTGGGTAACCCTTTAAAATAATGGCCCATTAGTTAATGTTATATAAAATATCTACTAACATTAACTAAGTGTGAATAATATTGTAAATCATTTATTAATTATAGATCAACATTTACTAATGCATTATTAAAATCCAAATTTGTGCATGTTAACATTAGTTAATGCACTGTGAGTTAACATGAACGTTATTTAGGTAAAATAACATTAACTAACGTTAACAAACATGAATAATACTGTAATAAATCTATTACTAATAGTTTGTTCATGTTATTAAATACATTCACTAACATTAACTAATCAACCATTATTTTAAAGTGTTACATTTTTTGTTACCCAAATGCTGCAAAGTCCAGCCTTTTAAAAATCAAATATTCTGGTATGTGAAAATTAGGCACTACTGCACAATTATGCAATGCAGAAATGTTCAAAACTTATAAAGAGCTGTAGAAAACATTTGATGGTTGAATCTGCATCATAAGAGGCTTATGAGTAAACAAGAAAGCAAGCGAATGAAAAGGATGTGAATTGGCAACGACAATTTGGAGAAAGCAATTGGAGCAAAAGCTTTTTCAACTACCTAAAAGTGGTTGAAAGTGGACAGGCTTAAATCGTTTTAGACTCCTTTAACATCTATATTTAGCATTTTCCACTTGTGAATGGATGGATAAAAATGCATTCATATACAGAAAAAAAAACCTTTGTTAGAAATATTATATACCGTGATACCCAATTGCATATGCTGTAAGATATGTTTAGTAATACTACTAAGCCCTAATAAAGAGCATCAACATTATACACACACACACACACACACACACACACACACACACACACACACACACACACACACACACACACACACACACACACACACACACACACACACACACACACACACACACACACACACACACACACACACACACACACACCTTCTGCTGTTCATCAGCCTCTCTCTTCTGCTGCACGATGACAACCAGATATTCCTCACACTGTTTCTGGAACTCAGCGACTTTCTTCTTGGCCTCCTCCAGCTCCACAGACATGGCCTCCACCTTACTGCGTGTGTCGTCAATCTTAAACAAGCCGTTCCTCAACTTCGACACCTGCTCTCCAAGCTCATCGCGCTTCTCAGTCAACAGCCTGAGAAAGGAGAAGAAGTTTTCAGAATAAGTGCTTTGTTTTAGTTAGAGTAAGAGAGTTACAGTTACCAGACATGGAAACAGGGAAGTGTCTTGTCTTTTAAATCTTAATGGCAAAAAAACAAAACAAAAGAACGTTTGATTCCTACTTCTTGTATCCAGAAACGAGCTCCAGGTAGTTGGTTGGTGTGACGTAATTGTGTCTCTTCAGCTCCACTTTCATCCTGTGAGAGAACTGGGCCACAGACTGGTGCACGGTGACGAAGATACTGGCAACTTTAGTCTGGATCTGTGAAGCCACCAGAGAAATGATATGAAGTGGCAGTCTCGGTTTAAAACAAACCTTGCGCAAGGTCAAAACAGAAGTATGCTAAATTCAAACTAATCCTAAAACAGACTGAATCAAAAGTAGGCATGACCTCTCTCCAAGCAAATAATGAGTGTCTCAACGGAAAACCTCAATTCAAAGTGATCTGTAGTTCAAAACATTGAGGAAAAAGCAACACAGTTTGTATGAACACCTCTCTCAAAGGAAACAGAAGATCTTTACTGAGATGAAGGATGAGAGAGTGAAAGACTCGTGATGAATCTTAACTTACCTCTATTTAATTAACCTAGGATTCTATAAAGGCCACAAAAAGCAGAAGTACCTCAAAAAGACTACAAATTGAAGCTCAAGGGAGAGTGTCACTGTTTTTTTTATAAAAGCACAATTCTAAGTTAAGAAGTAATATTTTAAGGTGCACTCAAAAAAAATCATCCAAAGCGACATTTATTTGATCAAAAACACAGTTAAGAATGTAAAATTAATACTTTACAATTTAAAACAGGCCTTTTCTGTTATATATACAGTATAAATATAAAAAAAAAACAAGTTTAATCCTGTTATGACAAATAATGTCAATATTGATCAATATATCTTATCAACAGTGGTGTAAAGTAACAAATTACAAATACTCTAATTACTGTAACTGAGTAGTTTTTCTCAGGAATTGTAATTTACTAAGTTGTTTTAAAAATGTGTACAGAGTACATTTTTAGTGCAGTATCGCTACTTTTACTCCACTATTTTCCTTCAATCTGCAGTCACTACTTTATTTCTTTCTTGTCTATGGTGATTGGCTAAAGTAGAAAAATCAATCCTTCAATTCCTGTCCAATCAAATCACACATAGAAAGAAAATCGCATCATACTGAACAACCTGAAGACATGGGTGCTTTATAAATGCAGCAAACCTTTTGGAAGCATTAAAAATGTTCAAGAAGATGTCCAAAATCCTTACACACAATGACCCAGAGACTGCATGTCACTGATGAGAAAATGAAGGATGTCGACTGTAAGATGACTGAAATCACCAAACAGCCTCAAATAATCACTAAATGGAATAAAGGAAGAATGGAAGGAAGGGACAAACGAATGAACGAGTGAGCGAGTGAGTGAGTGAGTGAGTGGGTAAACATATGAACATATGAAGGGAGGGAGGGAGGGAGGAACGAAAGAAGGAACACATGAATGAATGAAAAAATAAACAAACGAATGAATGTAGGAAGGAAGGAAGGACAGAATGAACAAACAATGGAAGGAAGGAAAGAAGGAAGAAAGGAATGAACGAACGAATGAACGAACATAGGAAGATAACTAAATGCACTAAAGAATGTTACATTTACACATCCCTTCACAAACTGCATGTAAATGCATCAACTTTTCACAGTGTAATACTCACTACTCACTACTCTTGAATACTTTTAAAATGGCTACATTTTACTCATACTTTGAGTAATATTTATAACAGATACTTTTACTCTTCTTGCACTACATTTTTGAGCAAGTAATGGTACTTTTACTCGAGTATGATTTTTCATCACTCTTTTCAACACTGCTTATCAATATTGAAAACAGCAACACTGAACTCATTCATCAATGTAAAAATACATTTTTTGCATTTATTTAAATTATTTTCAGCTAATTTTGATCAATTTAATGTTTCCTTGATTAATATATATCATTCTTAAAAAAAATATAATAAAAGCCTTAAATTCTTTAAAACAATAAAAGCTTTCCATCTTTCTTTTTTTCTTTAATTTATTATTAATATTAATATTATTAACATTGACATTGGTTATGACCAGCAAAATGCTAGTCACTATTTTTTTTACTGGATAAAAATTTATTCCAACTACAAATTGCACATAGCATTTTTAAAACTGAACAATACATTTTCAGCTACATCTACACCACTAGGGGTCAGTATACATCAAAAATGACAGCCAGCACTAAAAACACAAAAATATAGAGTGGAGGAACTATGACGTCAATTTGTATGCAAAAACCCGAAAGCAATTAGCATTTTGGCAGTTCTGGTTCTCTCGTACTAAAGTCAATGGATTTTTTGAACGGGATTTCGGTTAAATCACTTAAATAAGGTTCATGGGTACCACAAACTCAAGATACTTTCACGTTTTATTCTAAGACTTTAAACACATCGTTACGTCACATTCTCGCTTTTTAAATCGGTTTCTCTACTTTAAAAAGAGCATTTGGATTTGTCTGATTGAAGTATTTTCATAAATAGTATTTTATAGTTTGTAGTATTTTTCTAATTGTGAATTCATATAGTGTGTAGATAATGCCTTCACTTGCAGAGACCGTCAAGAAAGATTAATTTGTTGATCATTTATTTTATTAAAACATTTTTATTATTATACTGCTTACCAGTGCAGCCTGTCTCTTTCCTACTCTCATGCAATTGTGTGAATAAATTCGTAAAAATACGTAAATATTAACACTCATTTTAACGTAATCAATAGATTTTTTTTCCTCGTTTTTTTTTCTTTATCTGAACACATTTAACTCTATCATAACTGCAATATTGACACTCCTCAAAATTTATAGCATACGTGAGTGTATATGGGCTGCTTTTTGCTGTACTTGTGACACGCTGTGACAAAAAAGAATATTGAATATTGTTCTCTATCCATGATGGAACTTGTAGACATTTGATATTCCTGTCAATCGCGCCTCATCAAGGTAATGAGGCTGTATGTGTCACAAAGGCACTGTAGTCTGTTTATAGCCTAATGTTAGCTTTTCAGTTCTTGCGTTTGCATTTAAGATCCAAAAGTTATAAAAGTGATATTTTCATGTGAGGATTATCCGGTTGGACAAAACGTGTGAGTGTAATGAACATGGCTTATTATTTGCAATCTTTGAAAAGCCTATAGGAAAATCCTATAGGGATTTTAATCAGTTGTATAGAGGGAACCAGTTCTGCTAGCAGCCGATTGGCCTACAAGGTGACATTATAGTTCCTCCACTCTATCAAAGAGCTTAGAATCACCAAGAAGTGACACTTAATAGAACGTTCCATTGCAAAAGCAGCGCCCAGCAACAGCTCCGCGATTCCGTCATTAAAGCTGAGATACAACCTGTGTGATCATCAGCACTTTTAATAGTTTATTTTACAGACTTGATGTTTATATTTTAACTATACTTATTTTCTTGGAACTGTCACTTTTAGATGAAATTACATTAAATGACTTTAATTTAATAGTTTATGCACTGGCATAATATAAATTAATACTGACATGCTAAATTAACATGACTTTCGAAATGGGATGTTGATAACAGACTGACAGTACACTTTTGTTGCAGTATTATATGTCATAATAGTATATAGTATTTTTTTCCAGTGTTGTCTGTTAAAGAAAGACTAATAAAGCTTTTATGTAAAAAGCTACTTTGTCCAAAATGATTGAATTCTGACACATAAATTCATCATATACAGTATACACACACACACACACACACACACACGCATACACATCTATGTTAATATATTATATTATTACAAATATGTCTCCTGATCTGAATCCAATTAAACACATATGTGGAGTTCTGAAGAGACGTCAATTTGAGCATCTCTTTGAGCAACTCTAAAAGAGGGGTCATTTTTGAAGAATGGAAAAGATATACGTTGCAAAATGAAGCCAACTTGTTCATTCCATGCCTAGAAGTCTTAAAGATAAAGTAGTTTTTAAATGTGGGGTCTCCTCATTTTTGCATCACCCTAATTTAAGTAAAACAAAAAAAAATTGTAATTTAAGTTATTTTGTTAGCCTTACTACTACTGTCATAAGTTAAACAGATATTATATTAAACTTATGTCATGTCAACATTTTGGAAATTGTTTTCTTTTCATTGAGATATTGTTTAAAATGTTGCTTTTTTAATGGGAGTGTATGAATAAATAATGTTTTAACTCACATTAAACTCAATATTTTAACTCATTCTGTCTAACGTTAGTTATCTGTGCTGTTGTTCTATTGGAATTTTCATTCCAAAATGGCCGCCGTGTAAAACTAGCGGCATCTAGTGGCTGTTTCCCAAATAGCAACAGAGTGTCACCTCTTGGTGATTCTACGCTCTTTGACTCTATTGCACATTTCAACATTGTATTTTTAAAACTAAACAATACATTTTCAGCTACCTCTACTCCACTAAGGGTCAGTATACATCAAATATGACAGCCAGCACTAAAAACACAAAAATATTGAGCATACCCTTAAAAATGAACAGTCCCTTGCATTTTTATGCTTTGTAAAACACTGACAGTATTTATAAATCCAGCTTCTAAGTCTTTCTATTTATGTCTCACCCCATCATCGCTCCCAAGAGACAGTCCATCCAAACATCTTTCTGCCACTTCCAACAAAGCGTCCCGTGGCCATTCAGAAAACCAGTCTATCGTTGTGCAGTTGACCAGTGCCGGGTATTGACGAATACGGTTCCTAAACAAACACACACACATAAACAAACAGGCTAACAAACCCATAAACCTTTCGTTATGTAGACAGTTCAAAATGGTTTGCATTGATTTGTCACCAAGACTAATATCACCCACTGGTCCAATTATGCTTATTAAAGTCAGACCAGTGCCAGGCCAATCAGAGTGAGTGCTTGGATGATTTGACCTGTCATATTTAATGAGTCAGGGCCCTGCGGGTCACATTACGCACAACCGCCTTCTTCATGCGACGGCAGATGCAAATGAGTGATTAACGAGGACATTTCTATGCATGTTTCTATAGTGCTGCGCGTGTGACAGGCATAATTACAAAGCATGAATGTTTTTTGCCTGTCATCGTCTGGGGGGCCAGTGAGCAATGTACTGTGCCTACTTATCACTGTCTCTCTTTCTCTCTCTCTCTCTTCAGCTAATATTTACCTGTATTATAGCTCTTCCTTTGTATTTGCATTGTCTTTTTTATGATTTTTTTAATTGACCAAATTCCTAAAAGAATTTGTATATATTACTATTTATTATTAAATAAAAAATAATAAACTGAAATACTTTATTTACAAATTGAAAGATTTTGGGCAACAAAATTCTACAGATTTAAGTACATCCTTTAATATATGTGTATATTAAAACCAGTTATGATATTGAGTTATATGTAAAATGTTGATGGTTTTCATGATTTTTGTACAATTTATAAATGTTTTCTATGTTCTTATAGTAGTTGATGCACTATATGAGATCTACTGCAGCATTCTTTAAACATATTTTCTCGTCCAAAAAAATGAAGAATTAAGAGTTAAGAAATTAAGAAATTAACATTTTTGATTGTATTTATGTTTCAGTTTATATACTTACAAAAACATTCTGTATGAATCAACAGATTTTTTTTTTAATTCACAGAATTTCTGAGGAGAATAACCAAAAAAAAGTCTGTAGATTCTGTCTGGCCCTGAATATGACTTATCATGATGTATTAATGGTGCAGTCTGTAAGTTGGATACCCAGTGGTTGAACTAGGTATTGCATTCCTGAATCAAAACTCATGCAAGCGCAGATGCTGGATTAAGGATCAACAGGTGCATGCCTGACTATCTAGCCTAAAGGCTGAATGAAATCGTGTTCTAAATAAAAGCAACGGCACACAATAGAAAGTATAATTTCCATATTAAAACGAGTTTTTGTTCTAACCAACACCTCGAATTAATATATTTGAAATATATTTTGATTTCTTGAAGTTGAACAATCAAAAACTATGACAATGATCACCTCAGGTACACCTCATGTGCTTTATTGAGTGTTAAATGCTAATAATGTGAGTTGAATGCCATTTTACATGACATTTATTGCAACACTACTGAAAGCAGCAGCAGATAGTTCACTTCAGATCTAGAAAACAAAAATAAACCGTTTGAAATTGAACTTTAGACTCAAAACTAACATATACAGTATCTGTGATTTAGCATCTATTTAATAATGTTAAAGAGGTTTAATATGTATTAATTAGATCATAAGCCTTACAATTTTGTGAGTGAGTGCATATTCTGTGCTTCTGAATGGCTGTGTTTACATTTCTGTCATTTTTTGTCTGCTGCAAACAGCCAAATTGCTTATCACTGCAAATCTCGTCACGTAGCATGTTGTTAGGACACGGGGTTACAATGTAACCTGCTTACCTAATGTTCACATTCGTAATATTTATATTATTTGGTACCTAATAACCTCATGTGGAACTGAGTCTGCCTCTCATTTCGGAGTCTGCTACTGTCCACTGGAGGTAGCATTTTGATCACGGACGCAAGCTTTGAGAGCTTTTCTGAATGAATGAATGAATGAATGAATCAACGAATGAATGAAATATGCTGTTTTCTAACAAGGGTGCTGAAAATATAATTAGCTAAAGTGACAGTGGGTGTGTTAAAAGAACCAAAACAAAGACACCGATTCCGACATGTAACTCACATTTTCAAAGCAGAATAACTGACTTTTGCATTATTTTTCAGATAAACAAGAATGTTCACTTAGCATGTTTATTAAATATCTGCAAACTTATTATGGTATTTTTATGCTTTAGAAGAGTCAAAAACATACAGCACCTTTAATACTTAAAAAAAATTATGAATATTCTAAATAGCAATTTTTAGGTTACAAAGAGAAGGTAAATACTTTAAACTGTTAATATAACACCTTTATGTTAACAACAACATAATAATAATATTAATAATTCCTTACATTTATATAGCGCTTTTCTGGGCACTCAAAGTGCTTTACACATAGGGGGAATCTCCTCATCCACCACCAGTGTGCAGCATCCACCTGGATGACGCGACGGCAGCCATTTTGCGCCAGACCGCACACCACACACCAGCTGATTGGTGGAGAGGAGACAGAGTGATTAAGCCAATTATGATATGGGGATGGTTTGGAGGCCATGATGGAAAGAGGCCAGTGGGCAGATTTGGCCAGGATGCTGGGGTTAAACCCCTACTCTTTTTCGAAGGACATCCTGGGATTTTTAATGACCACAGAGAGTCAGGACCTCGGATTAACGTCTCATCCGAAAGACAGCGCTCACTGAGCAGTATAGAGTCCCCGTCACTATACTGGAGCATTAGGACATACACAGACTGCAGGTTGGGCGCCCCCTGCTGGCCTCACTAAGACCACATCCGGCAGCAACCTAGCTTTCCCATGTGGTCTTCCATCCAGGTACTGACTGACCCTGCTTTGCTTCAGTGGGCGACCATGTGAGAGTTGCAGAAAGCTAGCTGCCGGCTACATTAATGTTAATGTAAGAACGAATGTAATGCATGCATGGAAATCATTCAGAGCTCTTACCAGTTAAAAAAACTATTAGTACTAGTTTGATAATTTCTTGACTTAGTAACTGACAGCAAAACTGCAAAGTTTAATGTTCCTAATTTCTTTTTGAGGTTTATTAAGAATTATAGTGATATTAATTTGTCTGTATTTGCACTTGCAATTGAGGAGTGCACGAGAGTCACTGATCAGGAAAGTTTTCATAAGTGAAAGACTTTTAATGTCATAACAACTAACACAATCAGCATTAGAATAATGACACTGACATCTAGCTTGACAATATATAGTCTGACAGCAGATACACAGGCCTGGAATCTTTCAAAATCAGTTGCGAATCACACCAAACATGCCAAAACCCACTCAAAATGGTCCTGTGCGCCGCCGGTTGAGAAACACTGGAGTAGAGCTAACCTGCTACTGCTCTGGCAATACAAACACACTGTTGTTCGTCATGCCAATAAAGCCCCTGAAGCTGAAATTGACTGAGACGCAGCAAGCTAAAAAAGGAAAGTAAACAGAGATCGAGACAGGGGAAGCCAAATTTGCTACATCGTTTATGAGGACGCTTTTGAGTTTACGACAGCACTTGGTAAGAGATTGCAGATGGAGGGCAGAGCTTTGTCTTCATGATGTGTGTGAAATGACAGAGGAAGTGAGGTTTGCTATTGCCATTTCCTCTAATTTCACACAGTTGTATCTCTCATCCATTTTGAACTGGAGCACTGAGTCATAAGCGGCTATACTGTGTGCGGGTCTGTTCAGTTAAACCGTATATTGACGTTCATTGTGAATCAAACCTACAGAGAGTGATCTTAAGCCATAAGAAGCCACAGGATGGATCTCAAATGTTAGCATGCTAATCAAGGCTGACTCACTATGCGCGCATGTTAGATTATAAGTGGTAGGCGAGCATGTGCACGCTATATTACAGTTGGCTATAATAAATCCACACACATGGGGTTTTGTAGAGACACTGAACATTAAATTGAAGGTGGGATACAGTTCTGCTTTTTAATGTGATATTCATAGAACGTAACAAGAACAGCATGACTGCCTTCCTATATGTTTCTAACTATGCTTATGTTCAGCATCAGCATTAATATCCACACCTTATAAATGAAAACAAAATAACTTGATTATAATGTTAATTGTCAACTTAATCATTTATTTTTTTAATTAAATGAATTGAATTAAAATTTTAATATATTATAATATACATTTTTCAGAGTAGTAGTAAAGAATAATTCATATTTCATTCATTCATTTTCTTTTAGGCTTAGTCCCTTTATTAATCAGGGGTCACCACAGCGGAACAAACCGCCAACTTATCCAGCATACGTTTTACACAGTGGATGCTCTTCCAGCTGCAACTCATCAATGCAAAACAACCATACACTATCAGTCACACACATACACTATGGACAATTTAGCTTACCCAATTCACCTATAGCGCATGTTTTTGGACTGTGGGGGAAACCGGAGCACCTGGAAGAAACCCACGATAACACGGGGAGGACATGCAAACTCCACATAAAAATGCCAAGTGACCCAGCTGAGGCTCGAACCAGCGACCTTCTTGCTGTGAGGCGAAAGCACTACCCACTGCCCCACCGTGCCACCTTATATTTCAGTCATTTATTCAATTTAGTCATTTATTGTTTTACAATCTACTTTAATTAATGTAATTTCATAACTACAAGTGATCTGATAGCGTTGAAATAATTATGCAACAATAATAATAATAATAATTAATATGATTATTATAATTATTATTAGTGAATAGTCACATTGATTGAAATACTGAAACAAGAGTTGATCACAACTTTAATAAATCATCACTATTATTAAATTGATTGTTACTTTAATTCAATTAATTATGTATGACAACACAGTACTTTTAATAATGACACTTTCAAAATATTGCAAAAAACGTAACAATTATAAATCTTTAAGAAATATCACTACTCAATTAATACCACTCAATTGTTAAACAAAACCAAGTATTGATAATCATTTTCATTTGATTTTACAGATCAACAGTAAAATTGTTACTACGGACTGATCCGATTCATGAAGATCCAACACAATCTCACAGCAATTTGTAACTTTCTGATTGAGTGGCTAATTCGTATAAAATCATACGATCTCAATTGTATAATTTACAGTAGTACGATTTGCTCATCCACCAATGACGGTTGGGTTTAGTGGCAGGGTTGGGTGCCACACCTTCTTTTTGAAGTCGAACATTTTCGTACGACTGAACTCATACGAATTTGTATGAATTAGCCACTAAACTGAAAAAAATGTAAAATAGTTATGTTTTCTCATGAGATCAAGATGGAAGGAAAAATCACATCAGTCTTTAATTGAAATGACTATGTTCTGATAAAGTGATGTTAAACTAAATGTTAACTGAATTAAGCTGAATGATGGCACCATTGTCTCACAGCCTAATCAGATTCTTCAAAACAGACACTTTAATTGAACTGAATTGAGCTGAACTTATTTCAAACTGACGGACTACACAATGAATATCTGACCTGAGCTATAATGACTATTTATGTTTTACAGCTAAATCTGAATTGTCTCCATATTTGAGCTATTTTCCTCTTGATTGCTGTGAATCGCTTTGACAATCTGTATTCTACCTGACAAAAGTCTTGTTGTCGATCACTATTGTAAGAGCAACAATGAATAACTTGACTTCCAGTTGATCATTTGGAAAAGTGGCAGAAGGTAGATTTATCTGTTGAACTGCATCCCAATCATCACAAATACTGCAGAAGACACATTGAAACCCGCATGGACCCAATATTCTCACAGATATCAGTCAAGTTTGGTGAAATAAAAATCGTGATTTGGGGTTACATTCAGCATGAGGGTGTGCAAGAGATCTGCAGAGTAGATGGCAACATTAACAGCCTGAGGTATCAAGAAATTTGTGGTGCCCACTACATTTAAAACCTCAGGAGAGGGCAAATTCTTCAGCAGGATAGTGCTCCTTATAATACTTCAGCCTCCACATCAAAGTTCCTGAAAGCAAAGAAGGTCAAGGTACTCCAGGATTGACCAGCCTAGTCACCAGACATGAATATTATTGAGCATGAGGTAAGATAATGGAGGAGGCATTGAAGATGAATTCAAGTAATCTTGATGAACTCTGGGAGTCCTGCAAGAACGCTTTCTTTCCGTTCCAGATGATTAATAAGCTATTTGAGTCATTGTAGAGATGTATGGATGCAGTCCTCTAAGCTCATGGTAGTCACACATAATATTAATTCTTTATTAATTCCTAATGCCATGACTTTATATTCTATACTGTACATTATTTCTGGTAAATGACAAGACTTTTGTCTTAGCAAAGTCAGACCTTACTGTTCTAATTAAACGATTAAAAATCAAGGCATGATCATATTTTATTTTGGTAAAATAAGCTTAATCTAGATGCCTTTGCCTTTCATATAAGCCACTTCTGATACCAAATGATCAACTAGAAGTCAAGTTATTATTTGTTGTTCCTAAAACTTGGATAGACGGCAAGACTTTTGTCAGGTAGTATACTGTATAAAGCGCCATAGAAATGCAGGTGTTCTTACTTGATGCTAATAGTTTGCTTCATTCTACTGTTGTTTGCACAATTTTTCATTGTACAGTATGTAAGACTGCAAATAGCAATATAAATGCTGTTTTTATCATGCAAATAAAAAACACTAAAACAAAATTGCACCTGAAAGGATCTCCTACAGGGCTCATGCACAACACAATGTGCAGGTTGTTCCTGACGCGCTCTATCAGGTAGTTAAACATGGCGTCTGGTGTCTCCAGGATATTGTCCTTCCTGGCGGAGTCTGACAGAGTGCTCTGGATCTATACAAACAAAACACGCTGAAAACCTGCTCACATTGTCAAGCAGACATCGTCAAACACAAGCCTGCAGTCACGCGCATTAAAAATGTATACAAACGCACACACACCTCATCGAGCTCGTCTGCTTTATAGAGATTGGGCACCTCCCCAGAGCTCAAGATGTTGTTAATGTCTTCAAGGAAGGACTCGTCCACGATCTGTGTGTCATTAAACAGGAACACAGTGGGCTTGTTTTCCACTCCTGTCAGCCGATAGAGCTTTTTAATATCTGTACGGGGAGAAGAAATGTGTCAAATATTCCACCGAGGCCACATTAAACTGTGCTGTGAAGGCTACGATGTGCATAACATAATACATCTTTTGGTACCGAGCAATGGGGCAAGAGGTGCTATTTTTCAGCATTTGGAAACACAACATGCCACAGGACAAATTTTTAAAGCCTTTGTTATATATCAAAAGAGCATTTTATCCGAGATGTAAAATTGAAGGAATAACTCAACCAGCTGTCTAACATTAGTTGGTCTTGAAATACTATTTAGCTAGGCTGAATGTTCAGATAATCCATTAAATGAGCAGCAAAACAGGTTTAGATGCTGTTTTAGCAGGCTGTTTAAAGTCTGCGGGAACCTGAAGTTGCTGAGACTTTTATTTCAGTATGTTGATGTACTTCAAACTAAAACAGAATATTGAGCAGGGGGCGGGGCCTGATTTTTTTTTGATTCATTCCCTAATAGCAAACTAACGGTAAGAGAAACTGACATCAACAGAGAATGACTGGCACTCCAAACGTGGAAGCAAAGGGTTAGACTTTGATTGAAGATTATCAAAACAAAATTATTATCCATTTAAAGAATAACAATGTGCGCTAGCAAAATAAACATTGTAAACTTTGATTTCATATGGACTTTAGAGGTTTGTCCATTCCAGAACAAAAAATCTGTTGTGACTTTCTCACCATTATATCAATTCACACCTAAAAGACTTTAATATATCATTAAAGTACATTTGAATATATTTTTAAGACATTTTTCAAATTATTCATACCTGTAATTGGATTAGGAAGTATCTGATATTTTGACTCTCTCTCTATATATACATATTGGACTCTCAGTAACTATTTTGTTCCAGCAGGATATGCATTTGATGTGAATAGCTAATTTATATCTTCAAATTATGTTTCTTTTTTATATATTTGGTTTATTACGTCTACCTCTGTAGGCTTCAGTGTTTGCTAGTATGCTGTGGATTTGACCTCTTTAGCATTTCAGTATTCAGCCCATGGTACATTGTTTACAGAAATCATTTATGGGTTGAAAACACTGAATGGCAAATCCCTCTCAAAGCTCTAATGATACCAGTGTGATCAGTCACCAATCTGTGGTAAGGACTCTGATCTTTGGTTTATATTATGTCAAGTTGAAGTCAAGTTGCGAACTACAGTTGTAAAAGTTGAGTCACAGCACATCAAATTTGAGACTTGAGTCTAAGTGAAGTCTTAAGATTCGGAGACTACAGCACTGCTGTATTGGTTCTTTGGCTTGAGGCAAGCATACTTGAGCTTTTGAGACCAAATCTGAATGCTGAAGGCATGATCACTGTCTCCTATGAATGTTTTGAAGCATCAGTTTTGGGATGAAGAGACTTTCAATAGAGGGAACAAATCTCTCAGATTTGATTCAAAATATTGTATTTGTGTACCAATTGTATTGCTTATGGATTTGGAATGACATGACGGTGAGTACATGATTAATTTTGATTTGTTGTTTCATATTTTTATGATCGTTTGATAGTTTGTTCCTTTAGTTTTTGTCATGCCATAGAGTAATCTGATATATGCCCGTATATGAAGATTATAGCTAATATATTTGAACATATATGCATATATTTGTAATTCTAGCAGTTGCAAAAAATATATGTAAATGACCATTTTTGCAATATTTTTAAATATGTTGCATTTAAATCCTAACATGGGCTTTTATGCCATATATGCAGCTTGCATATATTTCCATATATCAGATTTCTATATACAGGGTTCCTACACACTTTTACTACTAAAATTCCATGACCTAATGTTTCATGTAATGTCTACGTATATGTGGTAAATAAAGAAAAACAATTCACTTTCAAATTTATTACAGAATATCATAAAAGACGCAACAATCTATTTAGTTTTTTTATTTATTTTTATATTGATGTAAAATTGACTTAAGCCCCGGTCAGATCACACAATTTTTATTGTCGATTACGAAAGTCATTATGTCAGATTTTGCGATTTTGTCTTGATAAAATCTTGACTTGTCATGGGTAACAAATATGCCAGACTACATGTTGCTTCACGATCCGTCCTCCTGTGATGAAGAGCGTTATTTCCCAAAGCAGTCACAAGTGTTGCTATAACAATACTTCTTATCTCATTTATAATTTTGTAATCGCAGACATAGTATTGGTTGTCATGAATTATGTCACATTACACAAGAAAAAATGATTGAATCTTGTGTCACAATCTCATTTGTTGTTTACGACTCCCCACGACACCCTACGTCAAGAAACTTGTGCTGAAATCATGACAAATGTGTATGATCTGACCGGAGCTTTAGATAATGCTTACACAGCACTAATAATGGGAGAGCATTGTTTTGGCCAGGGACAGAAAAAAGTAAAGACCATTAAATATATTCAAGTATACAGATATTTTTTAAACTATACTTTTAAAGAGCCCCTATTATGGGTTTTTGAAAATGACCTTCCATGCAGTGTGTAACACAGCACTAAGTGAATGAAAACATCCAGCTGAGGTTTAAATCTGAAAGTGCACCGTGTTTAAATCTATTGATTCTTTAACGAAATAGTCAACTCAGAGTTGAATGAATGAATCGTGTTGGGTTCGGATCTTTTGCCTGAACGCATCGATGTCGATACGGTACATCACCAAATATGTACAGTAGAACCGGATCCGGTAAAACGTGAAAGCGTCTTTCCCTTCAGACACTAGCGGAGCGTAGGAGATCGCGTGACTGATCATGACGTGAAGATGATGATCACTGACAGATGGAGTTTTGACTGTGGGGAACAAACCGGTTAAAGTTTAATTTCACAAGGAAAGAAAGGAGCAGCAGAGACTATTATGTACGGGACTTTTTTAGACTTTGATAGGGACTTTGTCAGTAACTGTTACATTTCATATGGACCAGTTTTTTCTTCCTCCGGATCATAACATATAAGTGTAATTAACGACGAGTGTGTAATCATCGACGAGATGATCCCAAGGTTTTCTGGACCAGGCCGTATCCTGAGCAGCTGCTGTGGTGGTCATCGTGGAGTGAGAACATGAGACTGACTCCTGTGATGCTCCAAGGACAGACGAGTCTTCGCTGAGGTCCAGCTTCCTGCGCCTAGGCTGCAGCTCTGCACAAAACGTTTGGCCATAGGGGAAATAGGGAAATAGTCGTGCTCAACTGAGCCTGGTTTCTCTCGAGGTTTTTTAAATCTTCGCTTTCGCCAATTGGTGAAGTTTTTCCTCGCCGCTGTCGCCACTGGCTTGGATGGTTCGGGATCTGTAGAGCTGCGCATCGATGGATTTGCTATTCAGTGTTTGGACTCTCAGTAGTGATTATTAACCCACACTGAACTGAGCTGAACTGAACTGAACTTAATCTCTGAAAACTGGACTAACACTGTTTTAATTCACTATAATCTTCCATGTGAAGCTGCTTTGACACAATCTACATTGTATAAGCGCTATACAAATAAAGATGAATTGAATTGAAAATTGTTGCCTTGTTTTGTGTAGTTTGCAAAATATGCATTTAATTGTGTTGTAACTTGTAATCTCTCTGCGCGGCTTGTAATGACTAATCTTTTATAGATCAGTGCTTGTACTGTATCTCTCAGATTAAATCTGTATGGGGCTGTTCACATATTGCGTCCAAAACCATGTTGAAAACGCGACGCGTGCTTCTTCCTTTACCGATTTAAATGCGTTTCTGAATTTGCGATTGTCTGCCGTTTATCTTTGCTATGGCCACCATCAACTGTTCCTACACATGCAGCATGGTCATTTTTCAAAATAGTTCAACTTTTGCCACTGTTGACCAATCAGTTTTAAAGTTTTGACCAATCACAGCAGATTAGCCTCAAACAAAGGAGGAGTTTGGGAACAAATGAATCGCTGAACAAATCATATGGAAGTTGTTAGGTAAAAATAAATGCATGCTATAAGACAATGAAAGTGTTTTTTGACCTTGCATGCATATCAGACTGTTGTTGGAGACCCCCAAAACCAAAATATGACCTTTTATAATGCAAAATAGTGGCTCTTTAAACTTCAGTGATTCCAAAATTCCATGGTGGATGAGGAGATCCCTCCTCAAAGTGCTTTGAGTGTCTAGAAAAGTGCTATATAAATGTAAGGAATTAATTATTATTATTATTATTATTATGACTTTTCCAGGTTTTCCATGATTGTATGAACCCTGTATAAGGGATGATTTGACTCCTATGAATGACACATATTCATAACATGTACACCTTTGATGCAATATTAAGTAGGTGTAGTAGCTTTGAATAAAATAATTCCCTAAAGGAAGGTATAAATGTAAACAGTGTGCAGAACTCACCCTCTCTGAACTCCTGTTTGCGGTACTGTTTGGTGACCTCCACCTGGAAAACCGTAAACCTACAAATGTAGGCAGCCAGTCTGGTTAAACTCTGCCTCCCTGAGCCACCAATACCAACCAGCAACATGTTCCCTCTGAGCTGACTGATCACTCGCACCAAACGCGTGACTGCGGGGGCAGAGAGAGGGCGCTGTTTCCATCATCATAACCATAACTGTGTGCATTTACTAGCATGAATCATGTGCGTCATTTGGTCAATGCAACATTTACAAACCCAAAGTAAAAAACATTAAAATGTCAATGCATACAAACACACACACACACACACACACACACACACACACACACACACACACACACACACACACACACACACACACACACACAATTCATGACGAAGCTCAAACAAACAAGCGATCACAAAAGAAACTAATTGGCACAAAACCATAATTAGTTATGAACACGTACGCATATAAACATACACGTTATACTTGCTAATTTCGCAATCAATCAGCTGCGATCAGCGGCGTGTCATTGAAGTGAGTGTTTGCGACTTCACCGAGCTGAATGTGCGACCGCTTTAATGTCACAGTGTGGTGTATGCGTGACAGGATGCATATAAAGCATTCTTATATGAGCCTTTGACAGTAAATGCCTGTATGCGGCTGAGTGACATATAGACTGGGGAACCGGCCGCCTAATTATTCTCCCTGCTGAGGGGTTTGTAATGCGATTGCGTTCTTCTTTGTGGGAACGAGAAGGGTAATTATTCATGCTGGTGGGGGATCTGAGGGCTGAAGTGCATGTGATTTGGAAGAAAGTTATATTTGAAAGAGAACTGAGGAGATCGGCCACTGAATTATAGGACTCGAGAGTGTGCATTGAATCATGGGTATTTTGATGTGGACGTAACCAAACGATGAGAGCCGTTTCATGAATATTGATGGCTGCGGCAGAACAGAACTAGTGGGATTTGTTTTCCACATAAAGTCATCATTCAAAAGCTTTTTGGAAGTTGGAAAATGGAAACAACTCTGCTCAATGCACAATGGTGATAGCTCATGTTACAGGACTTGCAACCTTTCCACCTTTTAAATAAGTTTTCACGGAACATCCATTCAAAGTACCTAAAAATAAATCTTCTAAAATTATGGTTGATCTACTTTGTGTGTGTGTTTTTGTCATGAAAATAATGCTTGGTATTGTAATGTGACATTAGTATTACATACAGAGTTCATTGTGTTTTGTTGCTCCAGATTATTGTTTTAAAGTGGTGGTCCACAGTGTATTTTTAAGGCTTGGTTGTGTTTATAAAATGCAAAGCAATGTGTGCTCATGCTTCCCTTGTAGAAAATCACAATATTTTTTATTTTTTATATATATCTTATTTTGATTATATACAGCTACTCAGCTAACATGAAAACCTCCAAAAGGCCCGCCCTGACGAGACTCTGATTGGTCAGCTAACATAATGTGCTGTGATTCGGGGATTGGCTCCAAGTCACCAGGAAAAGCGTCACACCCCTATAAGCACACACTTTTGCGCTTTGTAAACACTGTCAGTCAGAGTAGCTGTTAGCCGTACTAGTCTGTGCCTGAATCAGACAGAAAATGACACAGAGGACACAGCTGAACCTCACGTCTGCTCTCCAAAATAAAATCTGACAAGTGTCTTTAACATATATTCGGAATAAGCATGTGTAAGTAATATGACACGTTATCATATCTTTTGCGAGTATGTTATTTAGATGTATAACACAGGGAAAGCGGCCACATAGAGAGACACTGCACGCGCTGATGAAGATTGTGTGTGTTTACAGCAGTTTGACTGATAAATATGAAATTGTAGCTATATTGTTAGTGGTGTCAAACAGCATTTCCCGTTGTTTACATCCTTGTTTATGTCCTTGCTACAACATAATGTAAATGCTAGAAACTGTGCATGTAATAGATCAATTTGAACAAATAAAAACACTTAAATGTTGTAGCTCACAAGCCACAGCTTCTGCTATTATGGTTGGAGCTGCTCCTTCATTGCGGAGTTTTGACCGAATCCAGTACTGAACACGGAGAGATTCTGAAAGCTGTCCTTTGTCAAATGCTAATTATAATTCTCTGGAACATAATTAAAATTAAATTATAAGCCCTTCACTCTTTGTGCCATGTCCTTTGGAAGCCCAAATACACAAACAGAACAAGCTCTGTGGAAATAGCAGCATTTGGACGGCCTTTTAGCTTTCTCTGCTGTAACATTACAGTGCCTCTGGCCACGCCCCTTCGCTGCGCAGGGTGTATGTGCATGGTGAATGCACGTAACCTGAAGCGTTTGTGATCTCACTAGCCCGGATGTATTTTTTGTAGTCCCCAAACTTAGTTTGCTGTAGGCTCTGCTAAGCTAACTCTGTAAAAGCCCTCTCTCCCTTTGCATTGAACTTTGAGTGAATTACATTCAGAGATGTTGTTTATGTTCTCACAGCTACATTACACATTAACTAAAGTTTAAAATATGATATCGTAGTGGACCACCCCTTTAAGCAATATTCAATATACATCCGTAATACTGCTGTAAAAAGACTTGTCTCTGGCTATTAGGGGTTATTCATGCTCTGCTGAAAGTAATTTGCTAATTCTAATAAGTTGTCTTTTCCTTTTTGATGGATGAACTGAGAGAAGAATTATGAAAACTTCTTGTACCAATTAAAAATAAAAGAGCATTTCACTGTTTGATGGAAGTTACTCCCACACGAAGCATCATGAGGGTTAGTAAAACCGTGGATACTACGTGATTCAGTCTGAACAAGTTCTTACCGTGATCTATAGCATCTCTAAAGAGCACCAGGCTCATGGGCACCACACCAGGCGTGAGGTTATAGTCCTCCAACTGGTTCTCCATATGAACCTTCAGAGCTTTAAAGTCCAGCAGGTCCTCATATATCTGTGGCTCCCTCAGGAAATCACCTACAGAACAAAACACACATATAATATGGTACGTATGATGGGTTAGGAGAGACATGTAAAAAATTAAACTAATCATCAATTTAAATGGTTTATTTAAAATATGAATATTGTTTCATTTTAATAATGGCACACACACTATCAATAAAAAGTTTGGAATCACTCATTAGAATCACTTAGTCCCTTATTTATCAGGGGTTGCCACAGCGGAATGAACCGCCAACTATTCTGGCATATGTTTTACGCAGTGGATGCCCTTCCAGCTGCAACCCAGCACTGGGAAACACCCATGCACTCTCACATTTACACACACACTCATACACTACGGCCAATTTAGTTCATCCAACCGGATTAGTTCAGAAACCGGAGCACCCGGAGGAATCCATGTGAACACGGGGAGAACATGCAAACTCCACACAGAAATGCCAACTGGCCCAGCCGGAACTCAAACCAGCGACCTTCTTGCTGTGAGGCGACAGTGCTAACCACTGAGCCACCGTGCCACCAAGTTTGGTATCAGTAATATGTTTAATGTTTATAAAGAAGCCTCTCAGCCTACCAAGACTGTAATTTTTTGATATTAGTAATCAGATAATAAATAATTAAAATAATAAAATGATAAATAATTTATATAATTCAAGACTATTGAGTTATTTGATAAAAATACAATAAAACAGCAATATTTTGAAATGTTAATAGCTTTTTTCTAATTAAATATTTGTTTAAATTTATTTTTTATTATGTTTTTAAGGTTTTTCTTTTCTTTTAAAAATACTTTAATTTATCAAGGACACATTACTGACCAAAAGAGACAGTTGAGACAATTGAAATGCTACGAAATACATATTTTTCTGTAATTTTTTTACTTGATATTCTTAAAATAAACATTAAAAATGTAAAATTTATCATGGGTTCCATAAAAGAATCAAAGCGGAAACAATGTTGTCAACACTGATATAAATAAGAACCATTATAAATAAATAAGAAACAAAAACAAGACTAATTAGCTATTCGAATAATTAGCTACTATGTTTTTTTTAAAAGTTCAGGCACAAGTATTTGATAATTTTAGTATTTTTACATCTGATGGAAAAACAATCCAAAGAGTAACTTCAGAGTAAAGTTACTTAGTTATCTGGATTGAGAGTAAGCTTTTATTCAATGTACACACTGCTAATCTGGGGTGCGTTTCCCAAACAATGACATAACTTACAGCTGAACTATCATAGTATGATGCATCGTTTAAGAGAACGATGAAGTGACGAGTGTTTCCCAAAACCATAGTTGCTTTGTCACAGATCCATCATTTAAACCACATTAGTTATAACGTAAAACTTCAATAAGGATGCTCTAAACAGAGTAGAGTAGCAACTTCTTTAGAAAAAAAACCTATACTTTTTTGTGCAAATTATTGTTTGTTTTAGTAAAAACATTCACTTGTTTTCCATGTTAATTGAAATATATGTAAAGGGCACATATAGGGCCTATGTTTCCTTTACAAATATTATTGAGAACATTAGATATTCTATTCTAAAACATAAAACCACTTTGCTAACGCAAATTCTAATCTCATAAATAAATCCTATAAATCGGGTTAGGCTAATGATTGTAATTTACAGTGGGCTATTTATTAAGAAAAGATAAAAAATCCTACTTAATAATTATAATTAACATTCTTATTACAAATTTATTACTACTGTTGTTATTAATGTTATTATTAAGTAGGATATTGTTCATAATTTTTTTAAATTATTTTTTAAAAAGTCTTTTACAATTTGGCATTCAAAAATATAAAAAAAATACTTTGACAGCAAATTAAGAGAGATGGTTTTAATGTTATTTTAATCATTCCAAGTTTAAATGTTGGAACGTTCTAAATGAATAGGGCATAAGGGAGATAACTAGGAATAAAACACAACTAGGAACTATGCTTCTAACTACAGCTTCAGAGGTGTAGTTGCAATCGTGCAAGTTTGTGACGCAGTTTGCGAATGTTCGTTAAAATGACGGATCAACGCCAAATCAACGAACTATATTTGTAAGGACAGAACTTGTGACCTTAGTTGGCTAACGATTGTTTTCAGAAATGCACCCCTGATTAGGAAACTGAAACTGAAGTTTGGCTTTTATTTTAGAAATAAATCTAATTTTACTTTTAATGCTAAAAAGAAACTTGTAGAAGCTACTTTCTAGCTGTGCTTATGTTGATATATTATACTGTACATGTATGCGGCAATGGAAAATCCCGTACTCATCATTGCATTTTATATGAGATGGTGGGCTGGACATCTCTAGCTGTAAGCAGAAAACAGCACATACATTTTTATCTCTAAATCTATTTTAGGTAATCTTCCAGGTTATCTTTGTACTCTTTTTGTCTTAGCTCTGGGAATTAACAGCTACGCTCTTCCAAGTGCTTTTTTAACATACCTCAAGTTTGTACAGAGCTGGGTAAAACTGCATTTTCTTATTGTGCACCTTGGGCTTGGAATAATTTGCAAAAAGACTTAAAACTAAGTAAAATTGTGTCTTTCGGTGAATTTAAACTAATTAAAAACGCAAAAAAGCGGTATTGGAAGCATGTGATGATTTTTGTTGAGAAGACTGATGTAATGTTGTTGTTATGTGGTGTTTATGTTTTTAAAAATTGTTTTACTGTATGGCTTAAATCACAATGAGACTTAAATAATGGTAAAATAAATCAAATAAAAAAAAGAAATTTGGAATAATTTTTGACAGATCATATCAATGACTTTTGCGAAAATTCAATAATCTAAATTGACATTGACAATATAAGTGCATCTGTAAAACAATATTGCCAGTAAGGAAATTCTAAATGTCAATTTAGAGTCTAATTCTGTTTTCACCATATTTTTAAACCAATAAAAGCAAGCCTTGATGAGAATAAGAAACTAAACATTAAAAATCTTTAGGTCTTCCACCCTCTAAAACTAATTCACGGCATTGGTTTGTATGGTGTTTACCAAACAGAGGGGGCTGTTTGTTGGGGCAGATGGTGTGGAAGGGCACATCAAAATGAGAAGCCAGTTTTTCTGACAAAACTCCCACAAATGTCTCCATGTCTGCATGATCCACCAATCGATCAGAGAAGACCCTGAAACACAAACACAAAACCCAATTCTTTTCTTCTCCAAACGCATGTGTGTGTGCATGTGCAGGCCTGTGTCTGTCTGTACCTGAAGCACTCATGAATCCAGAGGCGCGTGATGCTCTGTTTGGTGTCGTGGAAGTCTTTGTGCGCTCGCAACAGACCCTGGAACACCTGCATTAGAGGACATATTGAACATGCACACAATGCCTTCTTCACTGCAATTTCATTTTATGTATAAAAATATTGATTTTCTGTCTGATCAAGCTCAAAAGAGATGCACAAAATGTCCTTGCAGGCTCAAGAGGCTTTCAAAGGTTGTTTTTAAAAGGCGTTACTTGTATAAGCATATACAGTCTCAAAATAAAAGCAAAAGAGTTTTAAAAAGTTTTTTTGGACAGTTTGGGGGTATTGTGGCTAATGGGATAAGCTTTATTTAATCACTCTAGAATTAAATCAACTTATTGGTTGGCCCCTCCCCTTTAATGCAGAGGGTCCAATGACAGTTGAGTACCAATTACAAAGGGACAACTTTGACATCTTTAAGCTTCAGCGCCATGTAGAAACACTGCTATATCCAAAGCTGGTGGTGTTTATGCTAGACAAATGGCAAAATGATATGTCTGGAGTACATTCCAGGTATCCTGAGAGGATTTTCAACAAAATCTATTAGTTTTTTTTCATTTCCTAAACAGAAAACAAGAGAACTTAGCATCCAGAAGAACATCATGGATGTATATATGTAGGTAAGTCTATGCAAAAGCTTTTTATTTTCTTTATCATTATGGAGTAAAACAGCATCTGTTGGATAGTTGGATAGACGGCACTAATGTTATAGCTAGCTTGGGATAATGTTAGCCAATTTTAAACGGATCGTTCACCCAATCATTTACTCACCCTTCAGTGGTTCCAAACCTGTTGACTTTCTTTTTTTTGTTGTTTAACACTAAAATATATATTTTGAAGAAAGCTGGAAACATTGACTTCCATAGTATTTGTTGTTCCTACTATGGAAGTTGATGGTTGCAGGTTTTTGGCATTCTTCAAAGTATCCTGTCAGACTCTCCTCATAAGCAGAGCAAATAGTGAGCTGATTTCAGTTTTGGATGAACTATCTCTTTAATTGCCACCAGCAAAGTAAATTAAATGTAAACTATTTGAATCATACCCCTTCAGCACTTGAACAGTATTGATCCTGGATGTTTTCAATTCAATTCAATTCAATTCAATTCAATTCAATTCAATTCAATTCAATTCAATTCCAGTTTATTTGTGTATTGCTTTTTAAAATAATTATTGTTTCAAATCAGCTTTATAAAATGTGCACATTATTGCATTACAATCAAATTAATTTAAAGTTACTATCAAATATATTTTTTTACATACATACATAGTTAACCTGCAATTTTATTGCACATAGAGTAGGTGATGTCTATGTGTACATGTTTAATGAAGTGTATTTGTGTATGAAGTGTATGTGTTGTCCTGGAAGTCCTTTTCATCAGTAATCATGTTGAAGGTAAAACAAGCTTGCATTTGTGATCTGTAAACCCTTGGTTTCCCAATTAATCTTGACATCCACCATTTTTTTTTAACATTTTAATGGCATATTTAATACCCACTTGAATAATTTTTTTCAACACATTTCTAAACATGATAGTTTTAATAACTAATTTCTAATAACTGATTTATTTTATCTTTGCCATGATGACAGTAAATAATATTTGACTAGATATGTTTTAAGACACTTATATACAGCTTAAAGTGACTTTTAAAGGCTTAACTACGTTAATTAGCTTAACTAAGCAGGTTAGGGTAATTAGGCAAGTTATTGCATAACGATGGTTTGTTCTGTAGACAGTCGAAAAAATATATTGCTTAAAGGGGCTAATAATTTTGACCTTAAAATGGTTTTTAAAAAATTAAAACTGCTTTTATTCTAGCCGAAACAAAACAAATAAGACTTTCTCCAGAAAATATATTATCTATGTGTACATGTTTAACGACGTGTATTTGTGTATTAAGTGTATGTGTCCTCGAAGTCCTTTTCATCAGTAATCATGATGAAGGTAAAACAAGCTTGATCTTGTGATCTGTAAACCCTTGGTTTCCGAATTAATCTTGACATCCACCATTTTTTTTACATTTAAATGGCATATTTAATACCCACTTGAATGATTTGGTCCTTCTGTGTACAGTTGAAGTCAAAAGTATTAGCCCTCCTCAGGCCTGTAACCAGCCTGGTAAAAGAGGTGGTTCTTTTCTATCAAAAGGTCCACTACCTTCTTGCTGTTATTCGCCTCATTTTCTATTTAATTATGAGGTTTAAATCTTGCATTTTAGTGATATTTTAAGCACTATTCTTTGCTGGATTGTTGTATGGTCATCATAACCACACGTTTTGATGTACCAAAAACATTTCCTAATGATTTAGAATAAATGAAAGCAATTGCTATGAAAGCATTATTGTTTTTAAATACAAATTTATCACATTATATATCATTAAAAATATATAGGAATCTGTTCAAAGTTTAAATTATAAACTGTAGCCTATTGGCATTTATTAGGCAAATAATAACAAACTGGCCAGCACATTCAACTTTCCTCAGTCAGAATTTGGGATGCCAGAAGTACATCGAAGCAACAGCTGACACAGGATTCCACTTGGTTTTAAAGCCTTCTTCTATGACTTATTTTTATAGGTATTCTTTTACAATTTAATATGGCATTGCGGTCAAAATAGGACAACTGAGCTCATGAATTGGACAAATTCTGGACTTTTATCAGTGAGGGGTGGGTCTTTTGAACCACCCGAACCCCCCCTGGCTACGGGCCTTCTCCTGAACTATTAGCCCCTCTGTTTATTTTTTTCCCCAATTTCTGTATAACGGCGAGAAGATTTTTTCAACACATTTCTAAACATAACAGCTTTAATAACTCATTTCTAATAACTGATTTATTTTATCTTTGCCATGATGACAGTAAATAATATTTTACTAGATATTTTTGGAGACAAACTTAAAGTGACATTTAAAGGCTTAACTAGGTTAATTAGGCAGGTTAGGGTAATAATTTTGAACTTAAAATGGTTTTAAACAAATTAAAAACTGCTTTTATTCTAGCCGAAATAAAATAAATAAGACTTTCTCCAGAAGAACAAATATTATCAGACATACTGTGAAAATTTCCTTGCTCTGTTAAACATCATTTGGGAAATATTTAAAAAAATAATAATAATTCAAAGGGGGCTAATAATTTTTACTTCAACTGTAAGTGTCCAAAATGTATTAAAAAAACATCTTAAAACAAGGTTTTCCCGCTGACATGAGTCATGAAAAGATAGTCTGCAAACTTGTTTGTCTGGCTTAGCAACCGTAACTAAGAAGCAGAGGGGTGTTACTGATAGATCAATTGGTCATAACCAGGAGTGATATTATCCCTAGAGTGGGTTGATTTAAACCACGATTTGCTCTTTTGAGAGCCATTCACACATGACGTTAAGTACCTTGGAGATGTCTCTGAGGTTGAAGAGATAATGTATTTTTGCAGGCGTGGGTAAGAAGCGGGAGGTGATGGCATGGTAGAGCTCCAGGGTGGCCTGAGTCAGAATCCCCCCGATGGGCTTCACCTCCTCCTCAAACTCCTGCAGCTTCTGACTGATCATGGTCCCATAGATGCGCTTTATCTGAGACTCCTGGAGAGAATAGAAGAGGAGAGGGAATTACAGGGGCGGATAAAACAGAAGATAAATACAGCAGATAAGACAAAAGATAAAAGGTGATCGGTTAGTTTGATGGATAGAAATGGAGCAAGGTAAAATACATTAATATTAAACTATTATTAGAGAAAGGAGAGAGCTTTGTTTGAGACGTTATTGACTATATATCTGCTTCAGGTTTAAATGGGTGGTGGGCAAGACTTTCAGTCAATGAATTCTGTTTCTTCTTCACACACTGCTCTCACATGACTTCATAAAATTTAGAATATAGTGCACAAGATGTTTGGACTGCTTTTATGGTGCTTTTATGATATTTTGGCAGTGCTTTTATGTGCTTTTTGGAGCTTGACAGTCACAATCATCATCCTCTCATCTCTCATGCAGCTCCTTTTGTGTTTCACAGAAAAAAGAACAAACTACATGCAGGGCGAGTAAATTATATTTCAAATTTGGGTGAGCTTTTCCTTTTATGATGCTTTAGCAAAACTGCATCCCTTTTACTACTACTCCTTTATGTTTTATTAGATGTATTAAAAGCTACTTTTAAATTAAATGTTAAATGCAGTGTAATCAATATTCAACACAACCTAAATAATGTATACAGTTTTACTTCATTTTTCAATAAACCATTTTCACAACAGAATGAAATAAGACTGAAATATTTCATTATTGTTGCCTCCTTTATGATGAATTTCTGTTGTTTTGATCTCATTTTTTTAGTGTCTTTGAGCTAATTTCAAACTGTTGGGAAGACCACAAAAACAATAACCACTAGTTTAATACAAATATATATCAAAATAAACCATCTGTAGCTACTCTGCACATTAATGCACAGTTTATTTCAGTGGTTCTTAGGCAAAGATATACTGAAATTTCTTCTTATTACTTTTTTTTCTCCAACACTAATAAATTTCAGCTGAATCCCCTTAATACAGAGACTTGATTCTGACATTCGGAAATCATTTCTGTCTTATATTTGCTGTTGCATTAATACTTGCACCATTAAAGTTTGCATATATAGCATTGACTTACAATGTTTTTGTGCTTTCAGTATACTGTATAACCAACAGTGATAATGCCACTGTAATATTTGTATACTGATAATCAATCATTCTTTTTCATCATACATTTATTTGTATACAAAACCAATTGATCTTTTCTATCTTTTACACCTACCTAATGTTTTAATACCACTCTAAAGATGGAATCATGTCCCGTGTAAACAGAAAAGTGCATCAGTCATATTGCGAATAAAGCAGCGTTTCCATCCAACGAGTCAAAGAGAACAAAATCGTCACTTCCTCATTATCTGGCGGCAAATATCAAATATTGAAGGCGTGAGATGTGGAGCACAGACGCTCTTAATTCTTAAGGTAATTAATAATATAATAACACTAATACTGAGATGGTTAAGGTGTTTTAGAATGACCAAAACAACATTTCAGATGTTTTACAATGTGCTCAGCTTGCTGGTTTGTCTATTCACACACATTTTTATCATCACATGACCTTTTTTAATGCGCATACTAGTATTTGTTCGGTAAAAGTGTTTCCATCTTAGTTTATGCACATCTTTTCTTATTTTTATTATATTATTCTACTT
Source organism: Danio kyathit (assembly GCA_903798195.1). Lineage (NCBI taxonomy): Eukaryota > Metazoa > Chordata > Actinopteri > Cypriniformes > Danionidae > Danio > Danio kyathit. The sequence goes on along the minus strand of LR812525.1, from coordinate 26,144,048 downwards.
TTTATGCATAGTCATAAGCTACGTTTCCATCCATCCATTTTATGAGCATTTTGCATATGCGCATAAAAAATCAGTTGATGGAAACGGCAAGATGCGCATCAATTCTGAAAATGCGCATAAAAAACGTATGTGCATAACTGAGTAGGATAAACTTTTTTATCAAATAAGAAAAGATGCACAGAAACTATGATGGAAACACTTTTACCGCACAAATTCCAGTATGTGCATAAACAAAGTCATGTGATTTTGTTATAAAAGATCATGTGATGATAAAAATGTGTGTGAATGGACAAACCAGCAGGCTGAGCACATTGTAAAACATCTGAAATATTGTTTTGGTAATTCTAAAACGCCTTACCAGTTTCAATATTAGTGTTATTATATTATTAATTACCTCCAGAACTATAAAGAACATCTGTGCCCATGTCTCACGCCTTCAAACGCCACCACGAGTTCACTGCGTGTCAGGATTGCCTTCTGAGGCACAAGTCATTTATTAAATAAGGAGAAGATTCACGCAGCTTCTCCTACCACAGCAAATTCCATTTTTACTTTTGATACTTCGTGCCAGTTAATCAGGAAGTGATGATTTTGTTCTCTTTGACTCGTTGGACGAAAACGCTGCTTTATTCGCACAACTTTTATGCGATAATCCTGTTTTGCACAAAAAGTTAATTCGCATTTTTGGATGGAAACATGGGTATAGACTGCTTCCTGACATTTATTCATTCATTCATTCATTTTCTTTTCGGCTAAGTCCCTTTATTAATCAGGCGTCGCCACAGCGGAACGAACCGCCAATTTATCCAGCATTTGTTTTACGCAGCGGATGCCCTTCCAGCCGCAACCCATCTCTGGGAAACATCCATACACACATTCACACTTATACACTACGGACAATTTAGCCTACCCATTTCACCTGTACCACATGTCTTTGGACTGTGGGGGAAACCGGAGCACCCGGAGGAAACCCACGCGAACGCAGGGAGAACATGCAAACTTCACACAGAAACGCCATCTCACCCAGCTGAGGCTCGAACCAGCTACCTTCTTGCTGTGAGGCGACAGCACTACCTACTGCGCCGCTTCTGACGTTTATTATTCCTAGTTATTCCTCCCATAGGCAACTAAATCAGATGATATAAAACAATCGCAAAAACAAGCACACTTCCACACTTCAGAATAAGGTCAATACTTACTGTAGGGAATGTCATGTTGATGAGGTTAAAGCGGCTCTGTAGGCGTCCTGATATGTGAGTCCTCCCTCCACCAGGGGGCCCCATCGAAGCCAGTAGGAAAAGGTCCTTTAAGGTTATGACAAAGAGAGTAAGAAAACACATTTTATTAGCATATGGAAAATTTCTTTGCATTCATAATTGCACATTTCAATACAATAAACAAGCAAACAACAAAGCAAATTCACTCATAAGACAGCACCCGGATGATCAACTACTGTATTTGTCTGTGTAAAATTGTATAAGATGGACAATTTACTATCCCATGAGGCCAAGAGAAAAGATTTGTGAAACAACTGACACTGGTAGGTCACAAAATAATGACATGATGAATGTTACAGTATATGTCCAGATTACATCCGTTATATGTTCAGATTGCAAACAAAGAAATCTTCAATGTCACACATTGTGGTAAAATTCTTATGCGCAAATCTCTACAAAGGGCAGCATAAACAAAACATTTACATAACTGATTTAAATATACATAAATAACAGTAACACTGTTCTACAACTAACGTTATAAACAATATACATGGCACGCACCAAAAAAAACCACAATATTATCCATGAAATACATGTATTCATGATATATTTAACAAGCTTTTTTGTTTGAGATTGCAACAAGCTTATATTTTATAAAATAGGTAACAACACACACTGGGTTTTTATGTTTTATGGGGAATGCCCACCCCCCCCCCCCCCCCCCCCCCCCCTCGGCTCCTTCCCTAAACCCAACCATCGCAGAAAACATTCTGCAGATTTACATTTTTAATATATAGTAGTCAACATTTGAAGTGGATCATCACCTTTCATCAAAGTTGTCCTAAAACTATTGAACAACACCCATTCTTGTCAATTTTCAAAAACATTTTTGATGAACAGGTTTCCTCATGGGGACCAAAAAACTTCCCCACAAGGTCAAAAATGTCTATTAGTATGTTTCAGGGGATATTTGGTCCTCAAAACGTAATGAATACCCATTACCACATTCACACAGTCTTACCTTGATGTATTTGAGGGTCTGTTTCTGACGGTCATACCAAAAGCCGTAGTCGATCCAGAGGCGGAGCAGCTCCAGTGGTGGCTGGGAGCCGAAGTTATCCACGGCGGGCATGTTGAGATCATCCAGGAAAACCACCATCTTTTTCCCTCCCACTGGAACGTAGACACCTTTAATCCTCTTTTCCACCCGAGACTCAATGATCTCCTGCACGTTATTAGAGCTAGTCTGAAATAAACACAGAAAAAAAACACTGTTATGAACATAAGAACACTTGAATGTATACGCAAAGACGGTAAAATATTCAGAGTGTGACTGATGATTTAGAGTGAAAAACTCTTTATTATTATAACAAACGATGATGATGATGATGGTTAGAGATTGATGATGATGATGATGATGATGATGTTAGTGCTCTCAGCATGTGTTGTAATAGCTGCTAATAATGTTGGGCAAACGAAGAAATGTCTTACTACAGATGTGAGAGTGAACTACTAAAATATCCCTACGCACACACACAGACAAAAATCAGAGATCACACATGCATACGTTACATACACACAGAGCCTGGAAGTCATGAAAGTTGTAAAAGCTCTATAAATTAATAAATAAATAAATGAAATACTTTTATTCAGTAAGAATGCATTAAATTGCATTTCATACATAATTAATGCTATGATATTTATGTTTATATATGCTATATATATTTAGCAAATGTTTAGTCTTTAAAAAACGCTGAAATGTGCATTAGCCGGTAGTTAGCTCTTTGCAACTCTTACATGGTCGCCCACTGAAGCTAAGCAGGGCTGGGACACCACAGGGGAAAGCTTGGTTGCTGCCGGAAGTGGTGTTAGTGAGAGCAGGGGGCACTCAACCTGGGGTCTGTGTGGGTACTAACGCCCCAGTATAGTGAAGGGGACTCTATACTGCTCAGTAAATGCCGTCTTTCGGATGATAAGTTAAATCTGAGGTCCCGACTCTCTGTGGTCCTTAAAAATCCCAGGATGTCCTTCAAAAAAGAGTAGGGGTTTAACCCCGGCATCCTGGTCAAATTTTGCCCTTTGTCCATCATGGACTCCTAACCATCCCCTCTTCAATTTCATCAGCAATCCCCAACCACCCCCCCTCCCCCCCTCTTCACTTTCATCCGCAACCCTGCACCCGCCCCACCCCTCTTGACTTTCACCCGCGACAATTCGCTTGTCAGAGGGCCGTGCATCCCACTGCATCCCCATATCATAAATTAGCTTCATCACTCATCACACAATTGTTCTCAACATTGATAATAATAAGAAGTGTTTCTTGAACAGCAGATCAGCATAACTTAAACATTTATGAAGGATCGTGTTTCACTTAAGACTGCTAGGGAAATGATGCCTTTAATAAATTACATTTAAATTTATTGTATTACAATTCAATTTATTGTTTTTTAAATGCAGTCTTGGTGGATATAAGAGACTTTCAAAAACATCTTAAAGAGATAGTTCACCCAAAAACTATTCACTTCCATAGTATTTGATTTTCCTAGTGTGGATGGCAACAACTTCAGAACTTAATAACTTGAGTTTTCGTCTTTCTTCATAATATCTTCTTTTGTGTTCAGAAACTCATAAAGGTTTATAACCACTTGAGGATGAGTATATTTTCATTTTTTGGGTGAACTATCCCTTTAAGAGGTCAAAAACTTTTGAATAGTAGCTACAAGTAATACACTGAATGAATTCTAGTTCTGTGGAGATATATTTTTTAACGTGTCAGTCTTTTTATGCTAGTAATTTATATGGATATTTCTTTATTAAAACAAAAATGACCTACAGCTCATTTTAGGTCCTTCCTTTATTGAAGGTAAATTACAGCTCATTTACAGAAGAAACCTGTCGATGATTCATTAATGACCCCTTTTAACATTTCATGTGTCAACGGAAATCAATGTCACTGTGATATTTTTCTGCTTATACACTTCACTTATCAACACGGCAGTACTTTACATGTCTTTCGTGTTTTACTAATTACTCAAGAAAATGGTAAACGTACACGTCTTCATATCAGTGTTTAGATAACTGGTTTACTAGTTTACTATATAACTGCAGGTTAACTACTATATAACTGCAGGTTAACTACCTTCACCGGCCACTTTATTAGGTACACCTATCTAACTGCTCGTTAATGCAAATTTCTAATCAGCCAATCACATGGCAGCAACTCAATGCATTTAGACATGTAGACATTAGGGTTGTCACAATACCATAAATTTAGGCCATGATACTATACCAGCTGAAGTATCACTATACCAAGTATAGCGGCTTTTGACGCACGTCACTTCACCTCAAATGTTATTTGTTTTTGTTTTTTTGGTTATTTTGTAGATAACTGACCATCAAAAAAAATACATTAAAATTAAGATACAAATTAGACGAAACAAAATTAGCTTAAGGAAGAGATTTTTTTCAACAAAATATGAAGTGAAAAATATTGTTTTCTTAGTGTTTCCTGTTGCTATTTTCAGTTTTTCTCATCTATTGTATTTTTTTATTCAGTCTTATCTGGTTAGAATCCAAAGTAATTATAAATTTCACTTTAGTGAGTTGTTCTTTTTAAGAGATTGTCACGGTCATTGTAGCTAAATCATATTCACAGGAAGAGAAATGAACTGATTCAGATGTGTGTTTGAAGCATCAGAAAACGTTTAATAGAGTGTTACAATTACAATAAAATAAAGTAGTCTATTGATTATTTGCTGGCACAAATGAGAGAGCATTTTAGGGACTTTTCCACATGCTATTAACTATTGTAGAACCACTAATGACGATACTATTGTTTACAAACTACAGAGGCAGCGCCAGTATTTTGGAGCCATAGTATCACGATGCTACCGAAGTACCGGTAAACAATGCAACCCTAGTAGACATGGTCAAGATAATCTGCTGCAGTTCAAACCGAGTATCAGAATGGTAAAGAAAGGTGGTTCATGTGACTTTGAACGTGGCATGGTTGTTGGTGCCAGAAGGGCTGGTCTGAGTATTTCAGAACCTGCTGATCTACTGGGATTTTCATGCATAACCTTCTCTAGTTGTTTACAGATAATGGTCCGAAAAAGAAAAAAATATCCAGAGAGCAGCAGTTCTGTGGGTGCAAATGCCTTGTTAATGCCAGAGGTCAGAAGAGAATGGCCAGACTGGTTTTAACTGATAGAAAGCAACAGTAACTTAAATAACCTCTTGTTACAACCGAGGTATGCTGCACAACATGTCGAACCTTGAGGTGGATGGGCTAAAGCAGCAGAAGACCACACCGGGTGCCACTCCTGTCAGCTAAGAACAGGAAACTGAGGTTGCAATTCGCACAGGCTCACCAAAATTGGACAATGGAAGATTGGAAAAACGTTGCCTGGTCTGATGAGCCCAAGTAGCCTGATTGCTCCAAATCTGCAGCAACTGCGTGATGCTATCATGTCAATTTAGACCAAAATCTCTGAGGAATATTTTCAGTACCTTGTTGAATCTATGCCACAAAGGATTAAGACTGTTCTGAAGGCAAAAGGGGGTCCAACCCGCTACTAGTAAGGTGTACCTAATAAAGTGGCTGGTGAGTATATGTTTAATATAATAACTTTAACTGTTTAAAAGCTATAAGTTACTAGTTAGTTAACATTATTAGTAACTAATAAAATTATAGTAACTAATAACCTTAACTTTTCAGAATTTGATTGTAATGTAAAGTGCACATTGCTGAATTATTGGGAAATAAACTTGATCTGAGTTGAATTGAATGCATATTTCAATGCAAAACAATGCCAGAAAGGATCAACGTCAATAATAAAAAAAACACTTCAGGCTGAGACTGCTTGATCACCTGTGAGGACATGTTGACGGTAAGCGTGGCCCATGTGATGTTGTCCAGGCTCTGCAGGACACTCTGGGCCACTGACGTTTTCCCTGTCCCCACTGGACCTGTCAGGAGCACTGGATGCTGAGTGGACACCAGAGCCTTGACCAGGTAATGATAGCGCACCGTGTCCACTGTGGGGACCATGATCTTATAGAACGGAGCACTGCACAGAGACACGTGATAATTAAAAAGATGCCAGCAAGAAAAGTTGAAAAGTGGGACGCCTAAGTATGAGACACTCTTTAAAAAGAGGACAATAAATGAAGAGAAAAAGCAGAATATGGAGCATGTGAGAGAGAGGGAATAGAGTTGAGAGAGCTGAATGGATGAGAATACCGAGGAGGTGAAAAGTGCTGATTGAAAGACTGAAAATTGAAAGATGTAGCAAGACAATTCAAATGAACAGAGGGATAAAAAAAGACTCAGGTAAGGGGGAAAAAAGGAGAACCTCGGGATGAGAAAATGGACAGCTGACAAAGAGGGAGCAAAGAGAGCCAAGAGGACAAAGGACAATGAAGGGGAAAGAGCCGGACTGACATGACAAATGAGAGCAGGGGAGAGAAGAGAGAGACCAAGGAGGATGAAAAAGATGAGAAATATGAATAGACGGGGAATTCAGAAGTCTGGGAGGGAGCCAGGCAAGAGGCCTTTGACTGAACCCGCAGGCGGCTGGCAGAGACCCCTGAATAGGAGGAAAGGGGCACGCACACACACACACACACACACACACACACATACACACGTCTCACTTGGAGGCGTAGCGCCAGCCCTTGGGCAGCTTGTCCTCAAATGACGCCCACGTTTTGTTCTTGGTGTCCACGTAGTACTCGTAGATGGTGTCCTGAGGTTTAATACAAGGTGATTATTTCTACAGTAATATATTTGTTTCTGTAGGCAGAACGTCTTAAACGTTTGTTGTCGGCACTTTTCATGTAACATTAGCATGAGTATGCATATATTTGCATTTATTATGTCTATTTCTGCTTCATGTACACAACTGTCAACTCAAAACTATATTTTTTAGATTTTATTTAAGCTTATTTCTTTTTTAAATACAAAAACAATACAAAGGAAAACTACTGGTATAAACATAACAACCCCAGCAATAAATCAGAAAATAAAAATTAATGAATTAAATAAATTAAAGTGAATAAATAACAAACAAATGGGGGTATTTACCAATCAAAGCAATCATAATGTTCAAATGTAATTATCAAAGTATGATCAATTGTTCTAATAAATCATTGGCATAGCAACTCAAACCTATTTCAATATAGACACATTAAAATGTCATATAATCAGAAATATACTGAATAATAATAACAATAATAACACCAAATAGCATTTTCTTGAATGTCAAAAACTGATTAAGGTGAATGTTGTTTTGTATGTATATATGTATGTATGTATGTATGTATGTATGTATGTATGTATGTATGTATGCACAGTTGAAGTCAGAATTATTAGCCCCCCTATGATTTTTTTTTCTTTTTTAAATATTTCCCAAATTATGTTTAACAGAGCAAGGAAATTTTCACAGTATGTCCAATAATATTTTTTCTTCTGGAGAAAGTCTTATTTGTTTTATTTCGGCTAGAATAAAAGGTCAAAATTATTAGCCCCTTTAAGCTATATTTTTTTTGTTAGTCTACAGAACAAACCATCATTATACAATAACTTGCCTAATTACCCTAACCTGCCTAGTTAACCTAATTAACCTAGTTAAGCCTTTTAATGTCACTTTAAGCTGTATAGAAGTGTCTTGAAAAACATCTAGTAAAATATTATGTACTGTCATCATGGCCAAGATAAGTTTACTTTCAACACATTTCAAAACATAATAATTTTAATAACTTATCTCTAATAACTGATTTATTTTATCTTTGCCAAGATGACAGTAAATAATATTTGACTAGATATTTTTCAAGACACTTCTATACAGCTTAAAGTGACATTTAAAGGCTTTACTAGGTTAATTAGGCAAGTTATTGTATAATGATGAAGAAATAAATATTATCAAACATACAGTGAAAAATTCCTTGCTCTGTTAAACATAATTCGGAAAATATTTAAAAAAGAAAAAAAAAATTAAAGTGGGGGGTGGGGGGGGGGGGGGGGTGGGGTGGGGTGCTAATAATTCTGACTTCAACTGTATGTATGCTTTGTGTGTCATTTTGCTATGTTCGATTAAACTACAATAATGGCACAAAAACTAGACTTTAACGTTTAAGGTCACGGTTTACCTTGTTAGGGAAACTTCCCTCAATTTCTCGTAGGAAGGTGTCGATCTTCTTTCGTCCTTCCTCATCTACTGAAGCACACACTGACCATATGAGACTGAAGATGAACCAGAGCTCCACCATCCGGCCAAAGTTCTCAGAGTCCGCTGGTTTCACCTGACCAATCAGAGAATACACAGTCTTGATCAGCATGACTAAACAGAAACCAAGCTAAATATCATGTTTATTTTTTCAAGGCAAAACCTGGCACAATTACTGACAGTAGAGAAATCAACATGAATTACAATGGGTTTGATTTGATTTTCAGGCATAACTGTGGTCATACTACCCAACAAGACAACAACACAAAAGGAAATTATTTTTATATTTATTTATGCACTATATTATTATTTTTTTTCACCATGTAATGACAAAACCTGTAGGATTTACTTTCTTCCAAGTTACACATAAGAGTAAGAGGAATTTCAGATAATATACAGATTTATATAAAATTGCAACTGATGTTCCAACTTCAAAAATGAGCCAATAAACCACTATAAAAGTATAACTAGAGCTAGGCAACATGTTAACCCTTATGTGATGTTGGGGATGTTTTCATCCACTCTGGGGTGATTTTGAGTCTTAATTTGGCCATAACTTTCTCTGTGTTTCAGTTAGCGGAATGATTTTTGGTGACAAATCTTAGTTCGACAAATTTTGTGAAAATGCTTTGACTTTTTAAAAACCTCAACAATGCACTCTGGGCAAATTACTACCCTTTAGTTTTATATTTTCAATATAAAAAGTAATTGTGGACTGGATTTTTTTACCTTTTACCAAAGTCTTGGACATTTGAAACAACATTGCCTTTGATGCATTGTTTTTGATTGATTTTCTTTTTTTTCTCTCCCTAATTTACTGCTGTTTTTGCCGCACTGACTTCCATTATAACCACATTTTTTTGATTGCAAAACCATGAGACCATATGATCATGCATTTTTGATAGTTGGTGGTTTTTCCTGTTGGGAAGGGATAAAATTAGTAATTTTACTGTTGATCTTCAGTTGGCATCATTAACCTTTTAGATAGGCCTGTGCAAAAAAAAACTTATATAATATAACAGCAAATTAAAGTGTGTGTATTGTGTCTGCGAGTGTGTGAGAGTGACCTTTGTGCACTTAACTTGTAGTGTCTGAGAAAACAAAACAAGTAAACAAAAACAAAAACTGTGTATTTATGCACCATCAAATGTGGTTATAATGAAAGTCAATGGGCAAAAAACAGCCACCAACAATAAATTAGGGAAAAAAAAAAATAAATCTAACAATGCATCAAAGCCAATGTTGTTACTAAACATTCACACGTCCAAGACTGTGATAAAAGGTAAGAAAAACCCAGACCACAATTACTTTTTATATTGAAAATACTGTATTTTGCGTGGATTTTTTTTTCACCAAATCAGTGACATCATTTGTGACCTTGCCAATTAAAGAGTTAAAATTCTCTAATTTTTAAAAAGATTTAGTAGTTTTGATCAGGACTAAGGTTGATTAACAGATACCTGCAAAAAATGTGAAAAAAAAATCTATCTGATGCCTTTTACAGCAGTTGAATTCAGTGGATGTTGTCATCCCTAACATAACAAAAGGGCAGTAAATTTGAACAGTGCACAAGGGTTAACATGTTATTACCACATTAATGCATTAATTAATTAATGCCGACAATTATTTTAATGCATGTTTTATTGCAGTTTTAATTGTTATTTTGATTTTTTTTAATCGACCACTGCTTTTTGGCTCTGAATACACATGCAAACAAATAATGGGTCACAGAAGGGACGTGATGTGTAAGCAGTATTGATGAGAGAAGTATATAAAATGTGCAGAGCAGTGGCTCATGAGGATCGGGATTGAGAAAAGCTGATTAAAGTAATAGTTCAGACCCTATGTACTTTAGTAAATAATAAAATTCAGCTTTGCAGTGGTTACAAATTACTTTGGGTTTTATCAACTCTGCCGTAGAATAGATTTTAGTAGAAATTTCTTAAAATTTTTATGGTTGTCCAGCACTAATGATAATATGGCTTCAGAAGGCCACTTTTAAAGTACTTTTTGGTTATTTCAGATAACAGCCCATTTCATGTTGAACAAATGTCATGTGATCCAAATATAGCTGTAATACTGGCTGAACATATCAAGGTGAAAGTGTTCAGACCCCATTTTCTGCAGTTGCCAGCGAGTGGTAGAGTCTACAGAGGGACGCCACTCCATTCAGCTCAGTGATGGCCACTAGCTCTTTACAGTGAGTCTTCTTAAAAGTGAGAGTCTTGTCTATGTATCGCTCAAAAAGCTGCCGAAGGAGGTCTGTTTCAACCTGAAAGCCAACAAGAGAGAAGATGCAGGACTTTGCCAAATGTTTAATAGTACAGATACTTAAGTTTAACAGTATGTCCCAAACCTTCTGCCGCTTTTCCATCCAGGACTGAACATAAGGCTTCCAGCCCAAGTCAGAGTAGTCGCTGTAAACCATCCCACAGCGAGACACAGTGGCAGGAGACGCCACTGACAGATCCTCCACTTCAAACAGTAATGAGACCTAAAAAAACACACTCTCATTAGAACCCAACCGAATAGCTCAAGAGTGAATCTCATGAAACCTGTCAAGAACATGGCGGTGTCCTATTTTACACCAAAACAAAATGAACAAGAAGTTAGTATTATTATGTTCATTTATTTTAAATTGTATTTATTTATTGTGACAATAGGGTATATGCACAGCTAGTGTTTTTTAACCAATGATAAACTTCTGGTGAAAGCTTAATGTGACTCTTTTCAAATTTACAAGGTTGCTTTTACAGCATAGATGTTGTAATCTCATTCAGTTAAATAGACTTAAGCATTCACTTAACTGTTCTAGTGTAAAACGAGATGAAAGACTGTCTAGGAGCTGTCTAGGCATGGGTCAGTATAAGATTCTGACGATATAATAACCTTGGATAAAAATATCATGGTTTCATGGTATTGTGATTACTGCTCAAAAATAAGTTCTTTTTAAATGTCTGGGTGAAAAACAACAACCTTTTCCTCCCTTTGAACACAATGTATTTTATTTTAAGAAACATTTTGGAACAGTAGCTTTTGATGCAGAGGTTACTTTTCTGCTGAAGATACTGTTCCCTAAAAAACTAAATGAAATAGTTGTGAAAAACATGTATAAAAAAAACAAAACAAAAAAAAACTTACACATACCTTAGAAATGGTATAAAAAAAACGTTGGCGGGATATTGATTAATAAACAATCAATTAACATTAGATTATGTCTCATCCAGTTCAAGGTCCTACATAGACTACACTTCTCCAATAAGAATTTACATAGGATTTTCCCCAATATATAGTTGACGTCAGAATTATTAGCCCCTCTAAATTATTAGCCCACCTGTTTATTTTTTTTCCCCAATTTCTGTTTAACGGAGAGAAGATTTTTTTCAACACATTTCTAAACATGATAGTTTCAATAACTCATTTCTAATAACTGATTTATTTTATCTTTGCCATGATGACAGTAAATAATATTTCACTAGATATTTTTCAAGACACTTCTATACAGCTTAAAGAGACATTTAAAGGCTTAACTAGGTTAATTAGGTTAACTAGGCAGGTTAGGGTAATTAGGCAAGTTATTGTATAATGATGGTTTGTTCTGTAGACTATCGGAAAAAATATAGCTTAAAGGGGCTAATAATTTTGACTTTAAAATAAAAAATAAAAAAAATATTAAAAACTGCTTTTATTCTAGCCGAAATAAAACAAATAAGACTTACTCTGTAATAAAACATATTATCAGGCATATTGTGAAAATTTTGTTAAATATAATTTGGAAAATATTTTAAAAAGAAAAACAAATTCAAAGGGGGCTAATAATTCTGACTTCAACTGTATCTCCTATTTGTGATAAGTGCAAATCAGAAGCCGATTTAGTTCATAGTTTTGTATTCTGTCATAAAATACAGGGATTCTGGAATGAGGTTTTTTAAAGTGTTTTCAGATGTTCTTGATCTACATGTAGATCCTGACCCAGTGCTTATTAAATTAGGACATTCTGATTATACAAGATTTATTGAGCAGTCCACAACAGAAATTCCTTACATATTGTTTGATAACAGTCAAAAAAAGCTGTTATTATTGTACTGGAAAAATGTTAATCCTCCAACTGCTAAACTATGGCTTGAAGAATTGATATCTACTCTGCACTTGGAACGAACCAGATATCTTTTAAAAGGCAACATTGGACAATTTCAGAAGATTTGGGGCGCTTTCTTCTGTCACTTCATGGGAAATTCTTTTTCCCCAAAGCAATGTGTTGTAACTAAAAAGTTGTTTTGATTATCACTGTATTATATACTTACAGGCTAGGGTTGGTGTGTTTGTTTATTTATTTACTTATTTTATTTTATTTTGTTTTTGTAAGTTTATGCATATCAGAAAATTAATCCTGGAATTTGTGATTATTGTAAGTCTATTCAATGACCAAATAAAACTTTTAAAACCTTGACTTTTCCAAACCGCGGTAAAGCTTGAAACCGGTTATCGTAGCATGCCTAGTGCCATCAGTACCAGCAGGCTAGCGCAGAAACTCCATTCAAAATACTGGGGTAAAATAAATTGTCATATTTGAAAGACATGGCGGGGGAAAATGGAATTAAATGCAGTGCTTCTTGTACAGTCTGACACCCACTTCATATCATGGCAGTAAAGATCACTGATTTTTAAAGAAATTTGATCTTAAACATGGCAATTTTGTAATGAAAAGACAGTTCACCGAAAGCGCTGGGGCTGGCTGGCTGGCTGAAAATTAAAAGTCTGTGTGCATATACCCCATTTTGCCCCATGAAAATGACATAGATTTTCCTATTTTCCCATTCTCATAACATTATTATTATTATTATTATTATTATTATTATTAATAATAATAATAATAATAATAATAATAACAGATTAATTAATTACATTTTCATATAAAATCATTAATACATATGAAACACTATATAAAAAAACTGTAATGTATCTATACACTTTTACACCCCATGCTGCATCATTGGTAAAATAATTATTACAAATGTGTTAAAACGTGTGCTCGTAGTTGTGTAAAATAATGCGTGTTTTCAATATATAAAGTTATTTGTTTTGTAAAGTAATGTGGCTTTCAGTTTTAGTTTGTTACCTCAGATTTAGGCTAATTCATTTAGATTTGATTCAAATGGCACGAGACACCGAACATAGACTCAAGCAACTTTGCCATGCTTGAAGATTAGAGGTAGAACATAATTAAAGTTAGTCTCCTTGTGCACAACCGGAGGGACTGTGAACTGTACCCAAGTCTGTGTGTGGTTAGAGCATGGTTAACGCGAACGATTCACTTGTAATCTCATTTCGCACCAAATCACGGAAATACCACACGAATTGGTCAAGCATTTAATCACTCACTTTACTGACACACATAGGCCTATTATAAATAACAAGCAGCAGATCTAATTTCTGATTTAAATATGTCATTCCAAATCATATATTTAAAATACAAGTTAACGCTTAGATTTCAAAGATATACAAAAATGTCATGTGTACATGCAACTTATATTTTAAAATGTATTAAAAAATTGTATATATATATATATATATATATATATATATATATATATATATATATATATATATATATATATATATATATATATATATATATGTACAATTGAAGTTAGAATTATTAGCCCCCCTTTGAATTTTTTTTCTTTTTTAAATATTTCCCAAATGATGTTTAACAGAGCAAGGAAATTTTCACAGTATGTCTGATAATATTTTTTCTTCTGGAGAAAGTCTTATTTGATTGTTCGGCTGAAATAAAAACAGTTTTTAATTTTTTAAAACCATTTTAAGGTCAAAAATATTAACCCATTTAAGCTATATATTTTTTCAATAGTCTACAGAACAAACCATCATTATACAATAACTTGCCTAATTACTCTAACCTGCCTAGTTAACCTAATTAACCTAGTTAGGCCTTTAAATGTCACTTTAAGCTGTATAGAAGTGTCTTGAAAAATATCTAGTAAAATATTATTTACCGTCATCATGGCAAAGATAAAATAAATCAGTTACTAGAAGTGAGTTATTAAAACTATCATGTTTAGAAATGTGTTGAAAAAATCTTCTCTCTGTTAAACAGAAATTGATAAAAAAAAATAAACAAACAGGGGGCTATAAATTCAGGGGGGCTAATAATTCTGACTTCAACTGTATATGACATAGCCTATATTTATCAGGTCCAACCAACATTTCCAGTTTTCTAAGGTGGTACTTGGTGAAAAAAGTTTGAGAACCACTGCTTTAGATAATAAATTGTAAGAGAAATCTTTGTAACATTAGAAATGTCTGTATGTACTGTATTTTCATTTCATTTACTTAAAAAAAACTAAATTAATAATAAAATAACAAACAAACTCAAACTTCTAAATGCTTTATACAACAAAAAAGAAAACTTTTGCATTTTTTCCCTCTTCAATACTAGAATAAAATATACCTTAGGCATTTTTTCATGAAACTGAAGAGCGATATAAATGAAAGAAATGATAAATAGCTCTATGATGGGTTAGTAATGTGAAATGCACAGTATCAGCTCTGGAATCAGAAGTGAAATAATGCTGGCTGGGCAGCATTTGAGGGTTTTAGTGTGTGCCGAGTGTCGTCTGGCACCAGTACCTGTTCGGGGCATGGAGATTCTCTCTCCGTTGATGAGTGTGAGGACTTTGTTGTCGTCCATTACAGAGTTCATGCTCTCGATCCACAGCGTGTCCACTGGCCCGTCAAACACAATCCACTTCTCATCAGGCTTCTCATCTGAGCTCGGCCACACACAGAGGAAGTGTTAGTGCTTCACACACACACACACATGCACAGGATGAATGTGAATTTCCTAATACGCCTTGGATCTTTTTGTCTCTCTATTTTTCATTTACTCTTTCTCTACTTCTCTCTGTCAGTCTCATTCCTCTGCTTTGGTTTCGCAGACACCGCTGAGACTTGCAGGCAATTGCGGTGAAGCCTCTAATTGATCATTTATCTTTTCCTGTCCCTTTATCTGCCCATGTGTGTCTCATTTACTGAACTCAAAACAATAAACACAAACACAGAGCGCAGCCCATCTGTCTTATACACTCTGTCTGGAAGCAGCAGCCCCGCTGGCTGCTGGGTAAACGTACAACACCAGACCTGTCACACACAGATACAGAAGTGTCACATCTCCTCTGGGCCTTCTTCACTCTCTGAGCAGAGAAGAAGAGACGTGCACAACAGACACAAACCTTTCTGAGCCACCGCAAAACTATGATTAGAAGGCTTAGGTTCAGAATGACATCAGAAAGGGATTCACACACACATATCACACATCAACTTAAAGGGAAAAACAGGCAGGAACTAAACAACACCTCTGTTGCTTTATACCTAAAGGTGATGATACATGGGACAACTTTAGAGCAATGTTGCTTGTCTACTTTCCCATTTAGAATGGGCAACAAAATTGTATCTGGATCCATTAGATTGGCCCTCTGCAATTTTTTGAGATCCTCCAACCAGAATGCTAGCAGCAAATCAGCTTGGAGCTGTCAGAAAAAGTCTAAAAATTGAGGTAAAAAAGCGTGAACTCATAGTTTATTATTCCAATAAGTTGTCACGTGTCAACACAAAACTTTAAGTAATTTAATTCTTACAATGCAGACAATAACAGTTTGGGTGTGTTTGTTTTGTGCTCACTTGTTGTGCATTCTTTCTTTTAGTTTTATTTTCATTTGTTAAGCATTATTTTGCTTGACTTCTGTTATATGATATAGACATTCGCTCTTGCATTCAGGTTGTGAGAGCTGTTCAATAATGTTAAACTGTATAATCGGGGCTTGGAGCAAGCTGCTGGGAGCAGACAGTAACTATGAATTTTTGTTGTGCTAAATAGTTGCCCTGTGTCTCACCTGGTTGACTGCTGACTGCAACATTGCCAAGAGTGTCTGGGCAACATTGCTCTAAAATGGACCCTGCGTATCATCATTTTAAAGACGCCTTTTCACTGCACACGACATTTGGACACGACGATGTGGCAGTCGCACAGAATTTTCAGTTTTGTTGTGTACCATGGAAGAGAAGCTGATTCTCTCTGTGTCCGAAATAAAGGAGTGCAAATGAATTATGAATTAATGAATACTAGAAAATTTGGAGGGAATGTGGAGACAACATTAAAAATAATAGTATTTTTATTACTCATTTATGAATAGAAATGTGTTTTTTTCTGATTCAAAAAATAACAAAACAACTACTATTTCTTATGTCGCGTGGACAACACTGGAATACATCACATTCGGTTGCATCAGGTCTAGTCGCAGGAGTTCACATATTTTAATGGATCTGCAGCTCAAATGAGATCCGAATTTTACTCATATGGAGATGATCGAAACTCCATGCAGCTCTCGGACTACTTTCCATTGGAAATGATTGACTTTCGGTCTGTCGCTTATCATGTGTCGTGTGCAGTGGAAAGGCGGCTTAAGACCTTTGTTCAATTTTGCAATCGATTGATTTCTGTTTCTCCACTGAAAATCCATTGCATCTAAACTTTAAGCAATTTGATGACAGTAATTAATTACAATTATTTTATTGATTCATTTGATTTTATTAGTACTGTAATTATACTCAATTCTGTCGTCATGGATAATAAATACTATATCTTGAACAATGCTGGTAACCAAACAGTTTCAGTTCCTATTTACATGTACATCCATAGCTGGCAGCTAGCTCTTTGCAAAACTCTCACATGGTCACCCACTGAAGCAAAGCAGGGCTGTGCCCGGTCAGTACCTGGACGGGAGACCACATGGGAAAGTTAGGTTGCTGCCGGAAGTGGTGTTAGTGAGGTCAGCAGGGGGCGCTCAACCTGTAGTCTGTGTAGGACCTAATGCCCCAGTATAGTAAAGGGGACTCTATACTGCTCAGTGAGTGCCGTCTTTTAGATAAGGCGTTAAACCGAGGTCCTTCCTCTCTTTGGTCATTAAAAATTCGAAAAAGAGTAGGCGTCCTGGCCAAATTTGCCCACTAGAGATTCCTACAATTTTTAAAGCACTTTGAGTGTCCAGAAAAGCACTATATAAATGTAAGGTATTATTATTATTAATTTTATTATTATTATTATTATTATTATTATTATTATTATTATTATTTCATGGAATAAATAAATAATCACACAATCAAATAGCTTGCAAATACCTGACATGATTGGTTACCAGCATATTTTCTTTTGTCTTGAGAGAAATTTTTTTTAGAATTTCTTTGTGTAAATATGATGTAGAATTGGTTACCAGTTCAATTGAGTAGCTTTATTTTTTTAGTTGCTGGAATTCTTAGAGCAACCTGAGGGTGAGTAAATGGTGAGTCAATCTTTATTTAAAGAGAAAAAAGAAACTGAAGGAGGCCCTAAAAAGAAAGAACACACTGGATGATGAAAAACGGGATGATTATTGCCTGGTCTCCACTGATTCAGAGTTTTCTTTTTGGTCAAAACGGCCACAGAGTTCAGGAAAGAGTTTATCGTACAGTATAAGGGCAACAGACTTGACAAATAAGGTTAAAGTTATGGGGAAGTAGAAAGGCACACACTAAATGAAAATTTAATTGCAGGGGAAGCAGAAGGAAAAGAGAGTTCTAAGCAAAATTAAATAAACAAACAGCCTGAGGTGTCTGAATCAGCTATTCAGATCAGAATCCATTAGATCTGTGCATTACCGCGTGAGCGCTAAGACAAAACGACTGCATTAAAAAGCAAATGCACTACAGCTAAATGTTGTAATTCCAGCCCGCTCTCCAAAAGCTACTCAATATGGCTCTTGAAGGGGGAATGAATTTAACCATAATGACGACTAAAGCATTTGTGTGGGAAGTAACCAGGGAAGGCTGTTTTGTAGTAATCAATACCAGACTCTTAGAATTCCTCGAAAAGCAGACAATCTGCTGGGCAGAAGTAAAAAATTGACTTTTTAATACCAAAACTACAGCACATCATATTATACTTCTTACATTTATTGAAATAAATATCACACAAAAATTTGATAATTTTTTTAAAAGAACTTTACAATAGCTACCTGACATCAAAACAACTCTCTGGAGTATTTAATATTGACTGTCTGATCGTAAAACTCTGGAATTAGATATTTTACAATGTTAAATGATTAAACTGCAATGACCATCAGCTGATTTCCAACATTATCAAATCACTCTGCAGCATTTAAATAGTCCAACTGAAACATGCTTATTCAATTCAAAGCTATTTGTCTTTTTATTACTTTATTAGTATAGCTGCTTAATAATTAAGAGAGTTTTGCCCTAAATGGAGCTTTGAGATAATATAACCATGTATACAACAGTTCTGTCTGGTTCTTAAATCTGATTGGCTGATAGCAGTGCAATATTCTGCAAATAACAGCACTCGTCAAGCCTCTTCACACTTCACCCTTGTGTATTACTCCGCCCACATACAGCAACAAGCAGAGGACACTCTACAGTTTGACAAATATTGCAGCTGTTGGACAACATTATGTACTTTTGAGGCATTTTTAGTCGAGAATGTAGTTGTTTAGATTGCAATTATGCAGTTTATTTATATGGATAATGCATATTTTAAAATATTTATTATTTCTGAGAGACATCGCTTCGGCGGCCATAAGCCTGTCTTTGAGCAAAGACGATTGACGATGTTCATTGGCAAGATGGCAACAGAGACCACATAACAATCCCTTAGAGAAAAACAGCGTAATTTCAAACTACAGCTGATCAAATCATTATTAAACAGGTAAATGTCTTTCTACTGTAAGTCGATCTCTCTCTTTTGTATGTTGTAGTGCTGTACTTATTAGTAAAATTGTGATCTCCCAATTGCAACAGAGAAATACTGGGAAATCTCTGTAGACTGAGATGGCATTTCATGCCGTTCAGCCTTTTAATCTTAAAATGTGAGCAAAATCACCTGTTTTGTCATCACTTTAGACATTACACTAGAGAATCATTCAAATACTAGCTGAATGAGCAATGGTTTCTGCTGTTCTGACGTCAGATGCATATGTGAAGGAATGGCGGAAGAAAGTAGATCCTCTTACAAAAGGGTTTTGAAACTCTCAGTATTTGATTTTCTTTTTTATACAGACGATTATGCCGTCAAACTGTTTTATAAACGCAATATCACACTCGTAGCAGTGCGATGTGGCTGTATATCGTCACTGGTGGGGGCCAGCTGCATCGTGCGAAAGCACGCCTCCCACCAGTGCCAATATACAGCCACATCGCACTGCTACTAGTGTGATATTGCTCATATAAACTGCAATGTTAAACTGTTAAACTGCAATGACCATCAACTGATTTCCAACATTATAAAAATCACTCTGTGGCATTTAAATAGTCCAACTGAAACATACTGATTCAATTCAAATCTATACTTCATGCCTATTTATTACTTTATTTGTAAAGTATAGCTGTTTAATAAGAGGGTTAATGAATGGAGCTTTGAGGTAATATAACCAAATATACAGTGCTCAGCATAAATGAGTTATGTTTTGAAATAAATTAGTTTACTTTAGAAAATTAACATCTTTATACATTTCTTTAAAAAAGCCAATCATTTTAGTACACTTAACAACAGTTTTATTAAACAGTTATATTCAATAAACATAAGAGTCTGGTCACCTAATACCCTTAATAGGAATAGAAAGATAATACATTTCAATTCTGAAATTAGTTACTTAAAAAAAAAAAAAAAAAAAACTACATAATATCAACCTGTTTTGTATTTTTTTTTTTTTTTTTTTATGTTTCTACTGATTTTTTCTGTTTATTAAAATGTTATTTAATATGTATCCCCAACAAATAAATTGTTTGCTAATCTTTGAACTGTGATCTTGAGTTTTTTTGTTAGATGAGCTCCAGTTTTGGTTTTGGTCCTGACTAATTAAATGTATGCACAAATATATTATTGTAAAGCATCCTATGGAAAATATGAATTTAAAAGAGAGTTCTGTGAGGGGTGTACTCATTTATCACTGTAGATATTCAACCATTCCAGACACAGCCATACGTCATCTAAATATCTAAAGCTTCTGGTTTCCTTCAGAATTCCCTAATCTATACGCAGGAGCTGGTTATGATCTTGGATAAAGCAAAAGTTGAACCTACTAGAACAGTACTGACAGACCTGCACCCATACGCCCTGGCAGTAAACTTCAAATTAGAAAGTAGAATATTGACCTTCAAGATCCAGACGTACATGCATAAAAACATACTCATTTCCAATTATCCCACACATTCATCAAAGTACAATTAGGGCAGAATCTCTGGTCCACAGGCAACATCAACCCTGCGGTGAAAGAATTGAGAGGAATGGCTTCCAGGGCCCACTCTGTCATAAAAAGGCAATGTCCTGTAGAGATTTCAATTAAAATTAGGCTGAAAATATTACAATCGGTAATTGAGGCCATTGCTTTTTTATGGCAGCGAGGTGTGAGGTCCACTAACAAACCACAAACTACCCAAATAGGAAAAACACCCAACTGAGACCTTGCCTGTTGAATTCTGCATGAAGAAAGTAAACATAACTCCAGAAATAATGCATGCAGGGTATAATTAGGCTTATATCCATTAACTATGAAGACACAAAACAGGCAATTAAATCCTGGAACAACTTACAACTTAGTGGTCTCAGAACGTGCCATTATAAAATGCTGTAAATTCAAGAGTTGAGCAAAGAAAAGAAAACAAGCCCCTGGCTACACACTAAGGGTACATTTACAACAAAAATGCACAAAAAATTGAAAGAGTTTTTGAAATGTGTCTACAGATGACCACTTTGTCAAAATAATTTCTGTTCACATGGATCCATGAAAATGACTGAAAGAATTTTACATCCCAGGCCAATAAATGTCACTTTGTAAAGAAAGAAACTGTCACGATCACCAGTGATCCAGCCTGTTCAGATCGCTGGTAAACACACAGTTCACTAATGGACTACAAATCCGCCATTTAGGGACTACATATTCAGTCATGCACCACACACACAAACACAACCAGTTCCAAATCCTGTCTGATTGCAAACTCACAGCTGAAGTCGCTCATGAACTGATTACATGGACTATAAAGTCAGCACACAAACACACAAAAGTTGCTGAGTCTTGTTATCGGTTTAAGTGACATTACAACGCGTTTCCTTTGTCTTGCTTTGCCGTGTTTTGATCCTCGCCTTGTGAGGGATCTGTTTATCCCTGTCTACTGCCTGCCTTCTGACCATTTGCCCGCTATTTCGACTACGACTCTGGATTGCCCATATACATCTGTTTGCCCCTGTGTTGACTATTGCTTACCTGATCTCGCTAATAAACCTGCATGTGGATCCGCACCTCTGTTGTCAGTGTCACATCCCTGGTTACAGAAACACTGTGGCTGTTTCTCAATTACAAGAACGAAGAAAACTAACTTGTGTTCTCTTGGTGAGCGGACTTGCCAGGTTATATCAGAAGAATGAACTCAGTGGGGCCGCGAGAACACAAAACACGTCCTGTGAGAAATGAGATGCTGTGTTCTTCCTGATGGTCACATGACCTTCACGTATTTTTTACGGAAAATTACAGAAACATTACAGCATTCAAACAACAATTTATTATTTTTATCCTTTTCAATATATATAACATGCACAAAAACCTTACAAATATACTTTGCACAATACAAATAAAACATATTTTAATACGAATTTCAGCAAATAAACACCCTTAATGTGTTTATGCCTTTATTAAGATTTTAATGTTAGTGTGTACTTTCACCGACTCATTTACGAAAACTCCTGAGATAAAAAAAAAAGTTACATCTCTGAACTTTAATAATAAACAGGTATAGAATGCTGAACTTCCAACCTCTTTTATTCAGCCGCAATAACTTCTGGGGCTTTGTTGGAAATTTTTATTTATTTATTATTTTTGTCTCTTTTTCTTTTCATTAAACAAATGTATTTGTATTGCTTAAGGTGAAATATTAACCAAACTTCTTCTCTTGAGTGTGATATGCCTTGCATACTAATGAAGTATTTTTAGAGAAGTAGATGAAGCTGATAAAAATACAAAGGCCTGATTGTATAAAATTAACTTGAGCTCTGCAGCTAAGCTTTCTGTGAGCAGAGATGGGTTGAACATAGAATATTTGCACTTGAGAAGTCTTATGCTTTTAACGTTGTGTAGAGAATTCGTAGAAAAAGAGGACGCATGTATGGGTGCGGCCAACGGGGGACTGGAGAATGATTGACAAGTGACGAATTCCACTAAACTCAACCTGTTAATATCAGCTGCGTTATAAAAGCTGCGTTATAAAAGTCAACAAGTAAAAATTGTTGTGCACCTCCTGAATGTAACTCTTGCATTGCATTGGGGATTACCAGAATTCTGTGAATCAAATTATTCATTTGTATCCAATAAATTACTAATATTTTTGACGTTGAAGAAAACCCTCTCCTGACCTTTTTTATTAAACACGCATGAAATTGGCATATATTCCAACAACTTCTTGAGCGAGTTTTGCGTTCAAGTCTGCATCCACGCATCCTCAATATCAAAAATGCATCCGGGAACTTTCACGCATCCTCCGTTCTTGCAGTCTTGAGTTTTGGAACTGAACTTTGACATTACACGAGAACACAAGGACGCAAGAACACTGAAGAACGCATATTGAGATGCTTATGCGCACATACAGTGTTGTGGCCTGTCATTGTTGTTTTGTAGTTAACAAAGAGACATTTCAAAAGTTGGTGTTTTCAGACATTCAAAATGGCTTTTCCATGTAAATGAATGGCCAAAATGAATACAAAGGTGTTCTGCTTTAGTTGGCCTTCAGGTTCAGGAACAGATTAATTCTTTGATTAGACTGAACCCCTCTAAAACACAACTGAAGCGTGATTCTAAACAAATAAGTCATCTCTAAGTAACACACAATGTTATCTGGCCCAGAAATATACACCTGTCCTCTTTGAAAAATGGGGATTTTCTTAGGCCCATACTCAGCAAACAACCAGGCAAAAGGAACAAGAAGGCTGAAAACACTGCAAAATAAACAAAGAAACAAGATAAATGGCTGTTCTTCTAGCAAACCAAACAAAATAGAGTCAGAGCTGTGGTTTCACTATTACTCAATACACAAAGTTAAGTAAAAACTGGATACAGGGAGTCCAGTATTTTTAACAATGCAGGAAAAATAGTTGGTACTGTAAGCAACCTGTCTATTTCATCTTTTAGTCCACCTATAATTACAACTGTCATCACTCTTAAGCTGTCTCTGTATGATAGTATGTGAACAGTTACTTCTGGCTTCCATATAGCATGTCTGTTGTACAGCTTAATTAATATTTGTCTCCTTTTTATTCTCCACTTTTCTCCTTTTAATTGTCCTTGACTCATTTTCTTTGGCAGATGCACCATTGCTTGTCATGCCAATAAAGACTATATTGAAACATTAAAAGGAAAACAGAGGGGAGGAAGAGACTGCAGAAGTCCAGAGAGAAACACAGGCATCTGGGGAACGCCACAGTTTTGGCTCAGTCAGACAGAATCAAAGGAGTAGAGTAGCTTGCATACACTCCAGTGGGTAAACGTCAAGAAATCATTTTTAATTTCTGTATAATGACTTCCAATACAACTCCAAGAAGAACGTATTTTGAGGGATTTTCAGAGGAGTCAGTGGCAGGCTTAGACAAAACATGTTTAAAGGTTAAAAAATTTGACAGGATTAACTCTTTAGTCTCTGGGAGTTAAACTGCTCAATAATGTTAGCAAAAAGAAATGCTCTGTAATATTACACATGAAAGAAATGATTTGCAGCCATTATGAGCACATACCTTGTCAGCCATTCTTTAATTTTGCATTATTATCATTCTTAAGTTTAGTAAGCTGCAAATGTTTGTACTGCAGCTATCAGTCAATAATTCAGACTAATCTCAAAATAAAATAAAATAGAAATCAGAAAGAGAGAGAGAGAGAGAGAGAGAGAGAGAGAGAGAGAGAGAGAGAGAGAGAGAGAGAGAGAGAGTTATGATCACCAGCGATCTAATCCTTGCAGATCGCTGGAGAACTACAGATAGGTCACTGAACTGGACTACAAATACCATAATGCACCTCATGCACACCAGTTCCTGATTCCCTATGATAACACACAACTGGCCACACATCATGGCATGATTAGCTGGCCTTTAAATTAACCCCTCACACACACACACACACACACACACACACACACACACACACACACACACACACACACACACACACACACACACACACACACACACACACACACACACACGTTGTGGAGTCTTGTTTTGCCTAGTGAATATTACAAAGCACTTTTCTGTTTGTCTTGTTTTGATCCTTGTCTGTTTTCCATTTTGATTCTTTGCCACTTGGCCTGACCATCTGCCTGTATTTCGACCACGTATTTTGGATTATCTGTATGCTACTGTTTGCCCGTTTTTGACCATTGCCTGCACGACTTCTCTTTAAATAAATTGCACGTAGATCCTCACGTCCGTTGTCCAGCATCTTTCGTGACAGAGAGAAAGAAGAAAAGTGATGGAATTTAAGATGTATGTTGGACAAGTCAAGTAATATAGAAGTGAAAGAGGTGAAAACAGATACAGACAACATCAAAAATACTGAAAGACCAGATCAATGTCACAGCAACTCACAACAGACCAAGATACACTGGATTAAAGAACAAAAATAAAAAGTAATAATAATAATAATAATAATAATAATAATGCATTTATTATTAAAATCAATTATATTAAATAGTTTTTTTTTCTTAGCCAAACACTCCTGCATCCATAAAGCAATAATTAAGGCATATCATAATTCCACAATGCACCTATTGTGAAGGGCTTTTAAGTCTACTTCAGACAGATTGACAAACTTCATATTGGACTATACACAAAACACAAGCACAATAATGATGAAAACACATACAAACACAGCCAATCCCTGCTGCTTTAGCAGGCTGTAATGCGATCAAAGAGAAAAACTGGGGGGGGAAAAAACAAGCTATGTGATTTCCTGTGATACTCCACAGAGAAGGTTTGCAGGTAGAGACCATGCTGGACAGGATGGTGAAAAGAAAACTAATCAGCAAACTTTTCTAGAAGTCATTTTCACTCGTTCTTTGCATCGTTCTCATCCATTTGTTCTTTCTTGTCACATCAGGATTCATTGACCCATTATCTTTCCTCTGTCTCTGTCAGAGCTTCAGCTGATGTTGCAGAACACCTGCTTTCAGCAACTTTCTAGCAACTTCTTGATGAACGCAAGCCTTAATGTAAAACCGAAACTGCATTCACAACACATTTGTCTTCTACATGTATCTTGAGTAACAAGTTTCAAAAAGAAATAAATCTGTGATATTTTACTATAACTGAATGTGTGGGTCGCAAAATTTATTCAAAACATAAGATCTGATCTGTATTATTTGTTGCAATGAAATGCCACATCTGTTGTTAATATCAAATAGCATTAAACTACGGTGCTAACTACAATTAATAGGATCTGTCATTAGTGATCATCTTTTCTTTTATTATCATTCTATAGCCCAACTAAAGCATGGTCATGTTTCTTTAAACTTCAGTTACACTGCAAATCATTCAGCGTTACACTTAATACCATTAAAATGTCCATTACTACAATAATACCCTTTCAGACTTAAGACAAATCAATACTATGGGTGCAAAACAGATTCACAGAGTAGCTTCTCCTTTTAATGAGACACCTGAGCTTGTTTTTCTGAAACAAGTTTTGACAGTTCTCGGGGCAAATGCATTTGGTGTTGTATTGATGTGAAGGAGACAGAAGCATGAGAGCAACGATTAAAGAGCACTGCTGCAAAGATCTACTGCAGACTGCTGTCTTTATATGCACATATATTTGACTGCAAGTGTGATCCAAACAAATCGCTGAAGCCAAATCTAACATATGGTTTCAAATCTTCAAACTCAAGAGAAGCTGACATTTACACAGCTTACAGACAGTATACTGAATTTTTTATAAATGCTTTAAAAAAAGGTAACAAAACAAAACAGAAGCACAAAACAAAGAAAGAAATGTACATACTGGCCATTCTCAGAAAAAAAAGGTTAACAAAACAAAACAAAAAAAATAGACAAAAACAAACCTTCTCTTCAAAGGAAAGGTTAACAGAAAAATGAAGCAAAAACAAATGAAACAAAATGAAATTAACAAACAAAACAAAATAAAACAAAACAAAAACAAAATAGTAACAAAGTAGTCAATACAATAGTCCATTTTAGAATGATGGAAAAAACATTCTACATTTATGGGTATGGGTACACCCATACAGCCAACCCAGGCTCATTCTGAAAATGTAACCCTATATTAAATTCTGGAGAGTGCCAAATACGTCCCAGGAGGTTTTTTTTTGTTGCCGATTTTGTTTTCGAGAATCCATCAGAGGCAGCTGTGTACAAATTTTGAGATAAAATTTCTCTCGCAAGTGCTATTCGCATGTAAATCAACTCATGATAATCAACCAGAGGCCGCTGTTGACAGACTGACTGACAAACCGACCGATTCCCCCACCCAAACCTTTCCCTAAACACAACCGATAATGTTTTAAAAAGCCCAGATTGACCAGCACCCACCCACTTCTTTAAACCCAACCAACAGTGTTTTGAAAAACAATCCAGAAAAAAGAAAAGCCCCCTGATTTTTACCACGTTTTCAGATTTGACCACATTCTCACCCTGTTATTTAATTGTTTATTTTATTTTTTGTTTTTGATTTACCTGCTTTTTGAAACCGTTCTTTGCCAGACTCAAATCCTGTCGTCGCGGTCAACTCCTCTCTGCGTCTCCCACATACACTTCGGGAGATAGTCCGCCGACATACACTTCGAACAACTGGATAAACTGGTAACAGCAGGAAAGCCATCCATATAGAGGTGAGAGGTCAGATGGTAAGCGCAAAACTGCGTCATACCACCCTGTAGCGTTCGTTTTAAAGATGAAATGCAGCCATACGCACTTCTGAAATCTCGAGTAATGTATATAGGCTACGTTTTCAGAATGAGCCTTTGTTGCATACACCTTTTTGGTATAACAAAGATATTCGAGACTTTGGATGCAGAAAAGAATTTATACACTAAAATAAATTTCTGGTTGTAATAGCATGTTATATTTTTTTAAAAACTTTGTGAGTGGTATGAAGCTGAACCCTCCTCTCTTTTTATATGTTTGTGCTTAAGATCGGTTATAAGGGCCTACGGGGTTCCCTGGAGGGACAGTCTAATCATTGCTTGGCTTGACTTGTCCTCTACTAGTCATTTCTCAGAGGCTACAGTAAAATGCTTAGCTATACAGCACACTTGGGAAAAAGATTGTCAACAAGAATAGGGTGTAATGGACTCTGGAAGAGTTTGGCAGAGCATTTACTTGATCTAAAATTTCCAAACACCAACTCATTCATTATGATTTTTGTCACAGAACTTATTGGACTCTTATTGGACATATGCTGTGGACAAATTTTCGGAATGATGTGTATATTATCTTATCTAAAACGATTGAATATCCTGTCCCAGTGAACCCTTCCAAATTATTACAGAGTGTTGATTCTATGTTAATTTCACCAAGCTACAAAAAGCTGTTTGGCGGACAAGTTTAACATCTGCAAAACAACTGTTAACACAACACTGGCTACATCCACATAGCTTGGATACATACAAGTGATTGATACAATTTCGGGACATTATAATGCTGGAATTTATCCACGACAAGTAAACTTGGCTATAGATCTGGACTATAACTGCTGAGAAGATATCGATGTATAATGCAGGACCCAGAATCAATGTCTTACTATGTATAGTTTTATTTTATTGATCTTTCATTCTTTAATTGCGATAATTTATTTTATGATTTCTGGGCGTTTGCTTTTCTGTTAACTTCTGTTCATTAGATACCACATATTGAAGAGGGTTGTGGGGGTTAACACTAACTCTCTCACTTTCTTTTAGCTTACTTCCTGCTTTATCAGGGTTGTCACAGGAAAATAAACTGCTTATTATTCTGGCAAGTGTTTTACACAGGATGGATGCCCTTCCAGTACAACCCTCAGTGCTGGGAAACATCCACACACTGTACCATTTACACACTATGGCCATTTTAGTTTATCCAATTCACCTATGTGAACTGAATGTGGGTGAAACTGGAGCAACATTCAAACTCCACCAGGACTCGAAACAGCAACATTCTTGCTGTGAAGCAACCATGCTTACGACTTAAGCCTGGTTTATACTTCTGCGTCGAGTGATCAGCGTGACCCACGGCGCATGCCTTGCGTGTTGCCGTGCATTTATACTTCTGCATGCTGTTTGGGTTGCTCTGCAAAAACACTTCCTAAACACCAGCTGGCAGTGAGGTTTTTATGTTCCTCTGTGTCAAGCTTCTTCGCTGGTGTTTTGATTTTTCTGAACACTACCTTTATATAGTGGTGGGCAAAGTGAGACTTCATGAAACACTAAGACAGTCGAAGCAAATGTGTCAAAGCTTCGAAACGTTTCGAAACCCGTCTCTACAGCGAAACATAGTGGCCATTTTATGTACTGCTCTGGAATAGCCTCAGCAAAGAAACAGTTACGCAAATTGAGGAATTTTACCTCACGTTGTAGCATAGAAGTTTCAAGTGATTTTGTGGAGCGGTGAGAGTTCCAGACTAGCATGCAGAGATAATGGGTTCGAATCCAGGGTGATTTAGACATTAGTTTTCAAATGCTCTGTTCTTGTAATGTGTTTTGTTTTAACATTGGTCTGACATCCAAATTAAAACTTTGTGAATAAATATATCTTGTTTATTCTTGTTGAGTATTCGCACAAGACGGGATTTGAACTCTGGACTTTTGAAACACAGTTACTATTTACGCACACACACGGTCCACTATAGGCTACATGAGATAGAGGTTTTTTGTGCAACCCTGTCAGTTAAACGTAGATTCGCCAGGTCTCGAAACGCTTCACAATTGACAGATGCTTTGAATCGCTTTAGTCACGTGACCTGGTGTTTCGAAACACTTTAGTCACGTGACCTGAGTGTTTCGGATCATGCTTTGACCGTCAGCCATACGTCAGCCATCTCTACCTTGATGTACAAGTGGCTCAAACTCGCTCATTTTGAGGCGGGAACTGGCGGACGTGCAACAACTTTAATCATAAGGTAAACACAAATGAAAACTTTCCACCTGGAGCTCCTTCACAGAACTCCACTTTTGTAAACACTCGCTCCAACGGGTTTGCGCGGCTCTTGGTTCTGCCACACTCATCAGCGCTACCAAGCCAACCAATCACAGAGCTTGTGCTATGCGTCATTGCGACGCGTATTTACATTTTTTGAGAGGTGCGTGTCAGCGTCAGCCACAGTGAGGGATATGCGACCACGCACAGGCTGCACCGGAGCATACGTGTGCACTGGACGCAGAAGTATAAATCAGCCTTTAGCCACCGACCGAAAAAATAACAAAACAACTAAAAAAAGCTGTCATCTAGAAAAATAAATAAATAATAATAATAAAAAAAAATGAAACAAAACTAAATAAAATAAAACAAACAACATACCTGCACAGGCCATCCTCATTAGTGAGGAGAGGACGCCGTCTGTCCACTCATTGGTGGAAAGGTTGTATTCACCATACAGCTCTCCCAGGCTCACTGCCTTAGGGTTTAAGGGACACTCCTAAAGGGTCAAAAGCAAATTACAAAGGTTTGAGTTCTAAGGAGGAGGGAACCAATCATCTGTGGGAGAGGATTCAAGCAGAGTTGAAATACAGCAGTGAGAGACTGATACACAGGAGACTCAAGTGTGTACGTGTGTGTGTGTGTTATATGGAGTGGAGGTAATGAGGAAACAGGGTGAGGTGATGTTTGCATGGAGAGATAGAGATAGGCACCAGAAATAGATATGCAAAGAGGGGGGTGTTGAGTCAGATATGAAAGAGTGAGGAAACAGGCATCGAGAGATGGAGAGACAGAAGGAGAGAGAGAGAGAGAGAGAAAGGGAGGATGCAAATAGAAATGGCAGCTTGAGTCACAGAACGAGTGGAGAACAAGATGGACCCCCAAACAGTAAAGTACTACACGCACTAGGCAGAAAGCGTCTAGAGATGTGAACCAACAGAGATTTAGACTCACACACACACATACCCACTCATATGCTAACAACAGGACACCGAACCCACACAGACACACAGTCACCACAGGTGCCCAAACCCACAGAGAATTAGACAGTGACAGGGGCAGGGGCAAAAGCAATGGAGAGAAAGAGCGAGAATTAGGCTATGTTCAGAATAGAACGCTACCTTACTGAATACCGTGCTGTATACAGTGTATTCTGGTGGAATGGAGTTTGAAATGAATGCTAGTGTGGTTTTACTGAGTACTGGAATGCACACTTACTGAAAAACTACTAAAAAACACAACTTTATGTGGTTGGCATTGTGAAGTCCTCATTAATTATTACATAAAGTAGTACTGTTGGAGAACGAAGACGAAAGTGATGACCCTTTCAGCTGTAGCAAAAAAATTTGGTCTTTCCAAACCTGTGATTTTTTGAATGCATCTTTTTAATGTCATAATGTGAAGGGGACACTATACTGTACTGTCAGTGAGCGCCGTCTTTCGGATGAGATGTTAAACTGAGGTCTTGACTCTATGTGGTCATTAAAAATCCCATGGCACTTCTCGTAAAACGTAGGGAAGTAACCCCGGTGTCCTAGCCACATTCCCTTCATTGACCCGCCTCATCATTCGTATCCCAATAGTCCCCATACACTGAATTGGCTCTACCACTGTCTCTCCACTCCATCAATAGCTGGTGTGTAGTGAGCGCACTGGTGCTATTGTCCTGTGGCTGTCATTCATCCATTCATTTTCTTTTCAGCTTAGTCCCTTTATTAATCTGGGGTCGCCACAGCGGAATGAACTGCTAACTTATCCAGCATATGTTTTACGCAGCGGATACCCTTCCAGCTGCAACATGGGAAACTCTGTGGGTGTCATTGCATCATCAATGTGGATGCTGCACACTGGTGGTGGTGTGGAGAGAGCGCTCCTCATGATTGTGAAGCACTTTGGGTGTATAACCATACACAATAAATGCGCTATATAAATTACATTACATTACATTGCATTTACTTATTCAAGACCCCCAGAAAGGCTGGATGTCCATGAAATACAATTTTATGCAGAACTTTGACACCATAACACAGCAAACGGGTAAAGCACTTCCTTAAAGCTGAAACACTAAAATAATGAAATGGCCAGCCCAGAGTCCTGCTGTAAACCTTGAAAATGGCTAAGTAAGTGGCTTTCACAATCCTTACTATTATAATTTTAGGCTGCACAGTGGTGCAGTAGGTAGCACGTTTGCCTCACAGCAAGAAGGTCGCTGGTTCGAGCCACAGCTGGGTGAATTGGTGTTTCTGTGTGGAGTTTGCATGTTCTCACCGTGTTCACGTGGGTTTCCTCCGGGTGCTCCGGTTTCCCCCACAAGTCCAAAAACATGTGGTACAGGTGAATTGGGTAGGCTAAATTGTCCGTAGTGTATGTGTGTGAATGAGTGTGGATGTTTCCCAGTGATGGGTTGCAGCTGGAAGGGCATCCGCTACGTAAAAAACATATGCTGGATAAGTTGGCAGTTCATTCCGCTGTGGCGACCCCAGATTAATAAAGGGACTAAGCCGAAAAGAAAATGAATGAATGAATGATTATAATTTTGTAATTGCCAATAAAAAACAGCCGTATGCTAAAATTAACCTGACTTCATTTTGTTACATGTCATATACCACATACAGGACTTTACATAGAGATTTACCACTCTAATTAAACCTGTCTGAATAAACCAATTAAAGTCTTTAGTTTTACTTGAAAATTGCAGCCAGGTGAGCTGGAGCACGACTGAAAATAAATGCTGCAAACACTATAAGAATAGAATACTATTCCTAACATTATAGAGTGCGATACAAAGGGGGTATATTTGGAAGGCATCTAAACAGATAAACAAATGATTTTGA
This sequence comes from Danio kyathit, assembly GCA_903798195.1. NCBI lineage: Eukaryota > Metazoa > Chordata > Actinopteri > Cypriniformes > Danionidae > Danio > Danio kyathit. The sequence continues at coordinate 26,111,542 of LR812525.1, read as the reverse complement.
CAGCATCAATAAAGCCGTCTGTCAGACCTCACCTGCAACTCTCTCTCTCACAAACACACATCATTAAAGAAGGAAAAGCTGAGAAACACATATTCCCCCTTCACAGCCCCACTCTTCTATTTTTACCCACATCAGGATGAGACACGTGAAAATGGTTACAAAGAATGAATGGGAACAGAACCAAAAACAAAAAGCCATCAGAACAAACATGAACGCTAAACTTGCAGTTTTAGACAGGAGGAGTCTCAACCGACAGAGTGAAAAGACTGCAGTAAATGCACAGCAGCCATCCAACTGTGAACAGAATGAGATCATATAAGCGGGAGCAATTAGCATTAGCTGCTGTTTTGACTACGCCATCATTTTCAAAACACCTACGAGTCAGCTGAGTGTCGGTCAGGGAGGGCTGTTAATGAGTGTCAAGTCCTTGTTGCCACTAAACAGCAAAAACTGTTTAAGGGAAACTTGTATAGGTACAAAAACAAATTTCTTTTTTTTTAACGCTGGTTTAAAGCAAATATTCTCAATTATTTAATGCAAATGGCCATTTATTAAATTATAAAGAATTTCTTATTTTCTTTTCCCCCCTAAAGAATTTGCTGTTGTATTTGATGCCTTACCATCTGGAGTTATTAGGTTATTCCAAGGCGTCCCCTATCCTTCTATTTTTTCCCCCTTTAGACCCCTCTACTACTATTGTGGGAAAATGTAGTTTCTCTGCAACTTCTTCAAACAAGTCAATATACTTTTTATTTCGTAATGGAATTGCATCAGTTTTAAATGTTACTTTTTATTGAAATTCTTTTGTTCCTGATATTGGTTGAAAAAAAATATGGCTCATCCCAAATAGCTCCTTAATTACAAATAAAATTCATTTAGAATTATTCATTGTACACATCCAGTGAATACTCTCTTAGCAAAATACAAGAAAGATATTGATATTAATTGTTCCTTTTGTAAGCGACACTCTGAGTCCCTAGTTCAATTATTTTGGCAATGCAGTTATTCTAATTTGCTTTGGAAAGATTTTTCTCTTTTTGTAATTGAGATTGTAATTTTTCCTTACTATGGGGAAATGTTTTGTTTGGTTTGCTTAATTACATACATAAATGTAAATTTACAAACCAAAAACCTTTTTTTAATATTTTGCTTACGGAAACGCAGTATTACTTTGAAACTATTTCTAACTCTTTTCCAAAAAAGGCTTTAAAAACAATAGAAAATTGTAAATGATATACTCTTTTTCTTTAACGTGTGATATATATACCCCTTCTGTTTTTTGTTGTTGTTGTTTTCTTTTTGTCAATCTTCTTTTTTTTTTTTTTTTTTCTTTATAATGTACTGTGATTGTATATTCTCACTTTTCGCATCATAAAAAAAGAAACTTGTATTGGTGGTAAATGTATCAGGTGCTGAATAAGCATGGCCGCTGATGGCGGTTCATTTTCATGGTAATTAGGGATGAAGCGTTAGTTTACCCTCTAAGGCTCTAGAACAGCTGTGAAGTAGAAATTCACCCTCAAAGGCATGATCTTTGCCCTTAAAACCACTCAAGAATAGAGACAACTCATTTCGATAAAACTAACAGGGCCGGTTTGTTATTGAGGAACCTTGTGTTGACCTGTGGCTCTATAAAGTCTGACTAAACTGGAAGTTTAGTCAACAAATTTCAGTATGTTAATGTACTTCTAATGTACAGGGATGCCTAAACTAGGGCCTGCGGGCCAAGGTTGGCCCACAGTAACCTTTGGTTTGGCCCGCCATCCCATCTGAAAAGAAAGGAAGAATGATGGGCATGGTTTAGAAGTTGTCATTTCAAATCTAATGTAACCTTTTTTCAGTTTGTTTTATTGTTAAAAAAGCCAACTGAAATAAAACGTTTCAATTAAATAGTGGAAATTAATCAGATTTAGTTTAAATGTACATACTGTACCCCGACAGATGGAGAACAAATCAAGGCAAAGACAGATTCTGCTTGACTAGTGTATTCAGCATTGAACTCTACTGTGTTATAAATATGAATGTTTATGTTATTATTGCATTGCATATTAAATGTTATACTGCATTAGTTAATATGACTTAAAGTAATGTTTCCTATTTACTTTTAAATCTTATGAAATAAATTATCCATGGCAACTTTAATGTGATATAGCTTGGTATATTTACCTTCGGCCCATAGCTCTTAATGATATTTGGCTTTTGACCCTTTATGCGAAAAAGTTTGGGCACCCCTGTTCTAAATGTAAAGGAATATTGAGTAGGGGACGGGGCTTTCTCTTTGCTCTTCATTTCCTTATAGAAAATCAAACTGATGTCAACAGAGAATGTGGAAGCAAATGGACAGAATTTGATTGAAGATTATTCATTAAAAGAATTATTCACCTAAAGCTGAGATGCCCAAACTTTTTCTTATAACGGTCCAAAAATCAACCTTGATTGAGGGCTGTGGGCCGAATATAACCATATGTATAATATATATTCTTGCTGACATAATATATATTTATTCCAAACCATATTTTATTAAATTTACCATGGGTAATTTCCTTATTGTTTTGCTAATATAAAAAAAAAACATAAACAATCCCATTTATAACACAATGGAGTCCTCTATCGGTCAAGTGACCCAATTTACATTTTAAAAGTCAGATTTATTTAAATTTTTCAATTCTGTTGGACTTTTTTATAGCTCAGCAATAAACCAAAGAACGCCGCAACCACCTTCCCACCATTCTCCCTATCTTTTCAGATGGGATGGTGGGCCAAATCAAAGGTTACGGGCCTTACTTTGGGCATCTCTGACCTAAGGAACAAAATAAATATTGAAAATTTTGATTTCACATAACAAAAGGTATGACTAATTGGAATAAATATGAAATCTCACGCGTATGAGGTTGAATCCTGGTTCTCCATTGCGGTGCAGGGTGCTGAGGGTGTTCTGAAGGGTTCTCCATGTGACCGTCTTGCCACTGCCTGTCTTTCCCACAATCATTGTAGAGTGTCTGGAGTTTTTGGTCTCATACAGTTGAATCACCTTGGTCACGGTGAAGGGAATCACCTGGAAGCCGCTCTGTCGAAGTTCTGCCTCTATAGCTTCTTTTAACTAGAGATAAAATGAACGAAAATGCATGTCAAATAAAGTAGCATCTAAGTTAACGTCGAACCAAATATGTGCTAATTGCTTCATAACATCCCATAAACTTTTTTCCAAGATGGAAAAAACATCCCTTCAGTTGGAGTGAATCCCAATGAAGCACTAAAGACAAATGAACTGGCAAGAGGTGGGCGGCCATCTTAATATAAACACCCGCTGATACTGCACCCTCGAGTGAAGTCGCAGCAACCAGAACTGCTCCAGAGGCACTAAAGCAGCCATGCTAAACTCTCAGGTTAATTTAATCTCCCTCTCTAAGTTCTCTCTCGACTCGTTAAACAGATGGAGAGGAGGAATAAAAGAAAGGGCTCTGAGGCGTTTGTGCTGGAGTAAGGTGGAGATGAAGATGCAGAATGGGTAATATAAAACAGCAATAAAACCGGTATGATGTGCATGAGTGGAGGCAGAGAAGGAGAAATACAGTACGCTACTTTCAGCCTCTCTCTCTCTCTGTGTATGTGTGGATGTTTGGCACTTCAATTTTGTCCTTCTTGCATTTGATTGTGGAAGAGGCAGGAAGCAGCTGTGCAGAAAGGAATCTGCCTTATATCTCTAAACCTGAGTCGCAAACACTATAAACTCATCGTCTGAAAAAGCACTTCTCTCCTTCAGAGTCTGTATTCAGCAAAACAGGTTTAGATATTCAGTAAGTCAAGTGATTTCCATTGTTAAATGTGTGTTTGGACAATGTTTTGTATTGTTGTTCAAATAATGAGTACTGAATCAGAGGTAAAGAGATCAAAAAACAAATCTATACAAGCTAAGTACTCACTTCATCACTTCAAGATTTAATTTAGTCCTTTATTCACATGTAAGCATTGATCAATCAACAATGTTTACAGCATTTAAATTTGGTCACAGATTCTTAAAAATGCTTGATGTGCGAGAACCAAGGTTATGCATTTTTTTAAATTAGTTTTTTATAAATACAGCTTTAAATGTCAGTTTTGTAGTATATTGTATAAGTATCTGTGGATTATATGTTTATAATTTTTGTTTGTTGATGTGTATGTGTACACTGTACATGGGCTATTTCTAAATGTGAACGATCCAACATATATTGTATGCATAATTGACACTAACTATGCTTTTTAAACATTTTTTTCTATTTATTTTCTATGTATTTATGTATTTTTTGTGTGTAATTGTAATTACATTTTGTTCTTGGGGGAAGGGTTTGGAATTATATTTGTTTCTATTTTCCTGTAAAACTATCCTGCTATTTTTGTAATTAACTTAGTAATTATGCTGCTATTAAGCTTAATAAACAAATCCAACAATAAAAGGTTTGTTTTAGCTCATTTTATTAATGGTTTTTGTTAAGTTTAGTTTTTCTTATTTTGTGAACACATTTGTATTTAGTTTTTTTTTTCATTTATATTTGAGTTTTAGTTTTAGTAAGTCTAGTTTAGCAGAATAAACAGAAGATGTCAAGCATCTACCAAAGCAAACAAGTTTTATGTTTAAATAGACATTTGTGTTTATAATTGTCTACTCTACATTTAAGTACATAATGCTCTTGACTGATGTGTTTGGCTGAAAAATCGTCATCGACAGGTGTTTCTCTAAACAGTCGCAGGTCAGACTTTCCACCACAGAATTAGTGCTTAATAAAGAGACCCTATTATGGATTATTGAAAATGACCTTCCATGCAGTGTGCAACACAGCTTTAAGTGATTGAAAACATCCAGCTAATGTTTAAATCTGAAAGCACACCTTGTTTAAAAATCTTGATTTTTTAATAAAAAGAATCGACACAGAGTCGTTGAAATGATTCGTCGTTCGTCCGGATCTTTTGCTTCTTCGTATCAACGTAGACACAAAACAATACCAAATATGAAGTGCCGGATTTGGTCAAATGTGAACGTGCCTTTCCCTTCAAACGCTAGCAGAGTGCGGGTGTGTGTGGGACTGATCATGACTGAAGACGAGTGAACGTTTCGGTGATTAATGCAATAATCTACCCTGCAACGGGTGATTTGTCGGCCGTTTGTTAAAGGAGAGATCAGAAAAGACTATTGATGTATGGGACTTTGTCAGAGCTTGACAGTAACTTTATCAGTTCATGGATCAGTTTCTTCCTCTATTTCACAAGTGTAAGTAAGTGCGGTTAAAATGGTTGCCTCCTTTTTTTCTCTAGCTTGCAAAATATGTGCTTAATTGTGTTTTGTTACTCCACGCAGCTTGTACTGTATCTGGTTAACTCTTTATATACACATATCGTGTCTAAAGTCACGTTGAAAATGTGACGTGTTATGCATTTAAATGCGTTTTGAGCTCGCGATCCTCCGCCGTTTGTCGTTGTCATAGCTAACATCAGCTGTTCCTACAAACATGCTGTGGTCAAGTTTCAGAATAGTACAGTTTTTGCCACTGTGTGGATTAATACTGAATGTGTTTTGTTGTTTTTACTTATGGTTAAGAATAGAGAAATATGCTGGTGTTTAACTGCACTGCTTTATTGCACTCCTGTATTGGGCTCACACATACACTCGGCACTCTGGCTACTTAAACAATGTTGATATGTCGTGGTGATGTTGATTCTCTCTTTTAATTCATTTAGTTGTAGAAATGAAAACATTTTTTGACCAATATTTTAAGTCTTCGTTTACGTTAATCATTTACATTTTATTGTCATGCGGGATGATTAAGCTTCCACAATCATAAATCAACCAGGTGTAGTTGTGCTTCTTTTACAGTATATTTACTGATCAATGTTTATATGTAAACATAATCCCAAATTAAATCGTAATCAGATTAAGCTAACATGTCTCCTCAGAAGACATGAATTAAACCACTTAAATCATAAGAATACATTTTTCGATTCTGATTCTTACCTCTGTTCTCATTTTTTTACTCATGTAGAATAGTATTCATTAGCAAATGTACCTTCAAAAGAGGTGCAAGTATATCTCAGATTTCATTCCAAAATATCTTCATTTGTGGACCAACATACTGTAAATCAATGATTAGAGAATTCTCATTTTAAACTAAACTAACTCTTAAAATACACTAAAACATTAAAATAGTAGTATATACATATCCAGATATTGTATAAAACCAAACAACAGCCTAGTATAGGAGACCAGCTAAAAAAAAAATCAAGAGGGAAGGGCAGTGAAAACTACAAGTAAGCCATTCCAGGAGAACGTCCTGAGTTATTGGTGCAGAATTTATAGACTGCACTTTAAGGGCGCCAAGTTAAATGTAACTCTCCAGCTTGCTGATCAGACAGTCTTGGCTTAAAAAACAACAACCTTTTGGGTGCTTGTCAGGGTATCTATCAGCTAAGCTCCCACTAACACCTTTGCACTGGCCTCCAACTGTATTAAAGGGAGTAGACTCTGCATATTGTGTACAGACAGGGCAGGGAAACATCCACAGGCTTTAATGGATCTTTTGAAAGGTGTTTCAGCGAGAGAGAGAGAGAGAGAGAGAGAGAGAGAGAGAGAGAGAGAGAGAGAGAGAGAGAGAGAGAGAGAGGAGAGAGAGAGAGAGAGAGAAAGCCTATGTGAGAGCTGTTCTCTGAAAAATAGGATGGGTGTAATCAGAAGCATACAAAAAAATATGCTTTTAAGAGCTGTGAGTCAGAGCACACATTCATACACAAATGCACACACTTTCAATTGCTTTATGAGTCCATTATAAGGCCAGATGCACACCGGGACAGGCTACCTTTCCATAGTTGATAGTGGGCGTCTCCACGGCAGGGAAGAGATCCTGGATGATCCCATTAAACAGTGGCAGATCGATGGAGCTTAGTTTAGCGATGTTCATGTCCTTCATAGACATCAGCAGGATCTGAGGTCAAAGGGCAAGAGGAAAAAAAAAACATTATGTTAAATTAGCTGAGCTCAGGAGTACATGTTCAAAGCTAAGGCAGGCCAGCTTCACTCGACCAAATGTCAACCTTAATTTATGAGCCGGAAACCTCATAACCGCTCTCGGATACATCTGAAAACGGCCCTCTTGCTCTTCGGTTATCAAAAGCTAGTTGCCTTAGCACTTCCGAATGACATTTATTTTAACAAGCGTACCTTACTCATATGTGAACCTTTAAATAAACATGGGCCACCTTTAGCATGGGTGATGATATTCAAGTAAAAAGAGAGAAAGAGACAGGTGAGCGGTGAGATAAGCTCTCATGTGGGGGTTTACGAGTCCCTTTCAGTTTCTCTTTTAAGGTTTTGTCCCCTTTGATACATTTTTTATCACAGCCAGAGAAGAGCACGTTTTAGTGGCATGTCAGAATGGATTCATTTTTCTCACACAGATAATTCAGCGCACATACTGTGCACACACAGTCTGTCTGTTTCGCTGAGCGCACATTGTTTGGTGTTCAGGTGAAGCAGGCCTCTTAGAGAAGCGTTCCTGGATTTATTGGACGCTGAAGGTCTGTGTGGCGTCTCACCTCTTCATCGACAATGTCAGGCCGAGCTCTGCGCTTCTTTCCAGCATAGCGAAGCAGAGAGGTGAGAGCTCGCAGGCCAAAGTCATAGTGGTCCTGTTTAGACAACTGCTGCACTGCCAGAGAATACAGTGTGAAGACCTTCTTAGCCAAAACCTGAGAGAAACAGAGATGGAGATTAAAACAGTTACTCTCTTTGAATAAAATACAATGAGAATATGATGAAAACACTTGACAAATGGGGAATAACACTTTGTCTATTGGGAATTGGTCAGATTGTGTGTAGTTCACTGATGAAAGTTCTGTAATAAGACTAGGAAAATGTAGTATAATAGTTTCTAAAGGGTTTTCAGATCCAGTTGACATTAACATTATAGAAATCTCTTAAAGGAATACGAAAATGCATCATGTGACCTTGATCTCCCACAGCTAATACTGTAGAAACCATAAGAGGAGATCCAGTAATATCTTTGACAGGGATACAGTAATATGTCAGGTGGACAGGTGAAGAAAGAGCATGAGAGGGAGTGAGAACAAATGAACAAATTCAATAACCTTTATTGCATCATTTTTTTTTCATCTGTGAAAGGAACAGGAAAGTCAAGAAATAAAAAAAATAGAACAGTCAGAAAGAAAAACAACCTCAATGTAAATTACAATCAATGTTTTTTTTTGCCATTGTGTACCATTGTTTGACTGACTTTGGGGTTCTAAGGCAACTGAAGTGAGTTTATGAACAGCTTATAATTATTAAAATAGTATAAAAACACAATCAGTGTTCAGTAACATGTGCCATTGTTTGACTGTTTTTAGGGTTGTGAGGGAGTGGGTTTGGGTTTATGAAAAACATACTTATTCCCAGGGCCATTAATATCGAAGTTGACAATTAGCCGCACTATGTTGGTGTTTCGTAACATCTAATTTTTACAACCCAGGCTCATTCTGATTTAGTAAAATATGCCCCAGGAGCTATGTTTTTTTTGCAGTTTTTGTTTTCGCGAATGCACCAGAGGCTACTGTGCACGCTTTATCAGATCTGCCCAGTAGCGTTCGTTTGAAAGATGAAGCTCTACACTACATAATTTGTAATCTCCAGAAACGTATATAGGACTATGTTTTCAGAATGAGCCTATGTTGAATTTTTATGAGGTGAGTCGTTAGCCCAATGCTCAACCCTCAACCTGGAGGACCAGGACTTTGAAAAACATACTATAGTATAATACAAAAACAGACTAAAAAATAAATGTGCCTTATTGGATGTCACATGACTAGCCCACACGGAATCTGCGCGCAGAATTCCGCAGATTTTCCGCAGATTTTTAGCCCATCATTAATTCTGTTTATTTACTCTAGTAAATGTGTGTAAATTTGAATTTATTCAGTTTTTAAATTACACATATTTCACATAGTAAGGTTTTAGTTATGATACTCCCAAAATAATTCCGCAGAAATCCGCAGATTTTTACCAAAATTCTCCGCAGAAATTGCAAAAAACGTTCGCAGATTCCGTCTGGCCCTACACATGACCAATAGCCAACCAATTAGAGAGCTGTAAATGCGTGTTAATAAATTATTAAAATATTCACTTCTAAAATATTTAATTCTTATTTTGGTGGCAGAGTCTATACACTAGTCCTGTCCTGTCTTTTATGTTGTGTTCAGTTTGAGTCTTCTCAGGTCGAGCACTCCTATTCTGTTCTTGTCTGTCTTTGTTTTTTTATGTGCGACATCTTGGCCGCTTGATGCAGGCGCAGGAGGTCTGGGCATGCTCGGGATCCACGCTCTAATCCTGGTGTATGTGTTTGTTCGGACTGCTTCTGTTTCTGTCTCAGTGTCTCTGTCTAGTTGGTTTCAGTTGGAGCTGGGATGGAACACGCACCTTGCATGTGAGTGCACAGTGAGTGTTTTTATTTATCGTGCACTTGTGTCCTGTGTTCTGTTTGTATTGTTTTTAAAGCACGCGGCCTGTTGTTTACATTGTGGCCGCGTGCTTTAGTGTCATGTATCATGTGAAAGCATGGTTAATGAGTTGTCTTATTGGCTGCGTGTTCTAGTCTCATTTTAAGTGAGCACATATGTTGTTTCTTCTTTGTGTCATGTGCTCCCCTGTCTATTGTCTAGTCCCACCCTCCTTATTAAACCATTATTAGTTTATTCTGTTCACCCGTTTTCTTGTTAATAGTTTCTGCTTATAGTCTCCTCTTGTCTGCTGTTCTATGCCAGTTTGTCGTTGTTTATCGCCTTGTCCTGTCCTGTCGTGTCTTCCAGCCCTGATCCTTGCCAGCCTGCCCAGTCAAGTTTGTTTGTTTATTGTTTTGGTAATGTTTTCCCCCTCTGGGTTGTTTTTGTTGCCTTTTTGTTTTATTTTTATTATTAATAAACCCATTTTTTCAGTTACTGAGATTGAGTCCTTGTCTCCTAACTACCCGAACGTGACATATTCACTTTCACTTTTCTAGGTTAAAAGGGCTAGGCTGACCAAAATATTATTGGAAATTATGATTTACAGATATAAATGAACAAATAAATATTGTTGGAACAAAAATGTATATTCTAACAAGATTTATAAAACAATTCTAAAATAAATAAATAAATAAATTATATATATATTTATGTGAAGAGCGTGTTCAACACAAAAACAAAGCATTGCAATGTGTAAACATAATAAAAAATAGATATATTTCCAAAAATAAAAAAGTTAAATGATGACTGGATTAATAAAAAATACAATACGACTTTGCCAGGAGCAAGGAGCTCTAAATCTGCTTTTATAAACATGTTAAACACCCACAATGCAACTGCATGACAGTAATACACCAACATAAATAAGGTATTAATGAACTCAAATGAATAAGCAAAGTCTAATTTAAGAAAAATAATTAGTAAGGCAACAATTAAAAGCACAATTAGATTAAGTGAAAACTAATGATAAATAAAACACAACAATAGTTTCTATTTATGCCTGAAAGAAGCAGAATGCAAAAAAAAAAAAAAGGTTGAATCATAAAGGTGAGAGTATGCATGTGCCCATGAATGTGGTGAATATGTAACAGACGCAGTGTGTGTGTGTATGTGTGTGTGTGTGTGTGTATGTGTGTGTGTGTGTGTGTGTGTGTGTGTGTGTGTGTGTGTGTGTGTGTGTGTGTCTGTGTGTGAGTCAGGCTAACCGTGTCAGCTCAGTTTCCACACTGCCTGCTAACAGTCTTACTTATACGGACACAAACGCACACACACAGGAACACGCGCCAAAGTCACGCTAGGCTGAGCAGACTACGGGCTCGCAGGGGACGGTCATCTCGCTGTCAGTTATGCCTCAAAACACCAAGACCTGCACACTCCGGTGCATCAGGCCAATACACTTCTGCTCTCTCTCTAACATGGCCTGGCATTGATATGTCCATTTCCTTTCATTTGCAAAGGTAATAGTTCTCTCTTGACAGCACGCCGTGATTCTGCCGTATTGACTATGCAGAGGGAGGGGGGGCGCCGGGAAGAGGGCCGAGTATGCCGGGACAATCAAATCTGCCATTGACATTCTGTGCTTGGCTGGGGCCGGAGCTGGTTCCCTTCCCAGCTCTCTTAATCTCAAGTCCATTATTTGTAATTCTGAGTCCAATTCCCCATGCCTGTGCCGCTGCCAGCCCGCCGGGTCTGTGTACAGCATCAACAAATGAGGCTTCCCGTTTGGAGCGCACAGGCTGGGGGAAGAGTGGCGACGCAGCCAGTGGAAACTTGTGGGATTTTGGTCAGCCACAGGGGTGTGTGTGTGTGTGTGTGTGTTTGTGGAGTGTGTGTTTGAAGAGGTTGGCATTACGGGTTGGTCGGGTGTCTCGCGCGCACACGTGTGCATAAACACACAATTGGCATGCCTGCTGCGTGTTGGAGGTAATCCGATGGCAGGATCAGCCCCCTGGAGTGTGTAAGAGTGTGTGTGAGCCAGTTCATCTGTGTTTGTCTAACTGAGTTGATCTCCTCCATCTTCAATGGAATCTAATATCTCGTATTAAATAGCTCTTTCAGCTCCTTTAACAATTGTTTTCTCTTTCTGACACTGAAATGACTCGCTTAAACAATAGTAATGTGTGTATGTAATGATGAACATCACTCAAATGGTGCTGCCTTTTGAGTAGAATTGAACTATTACTGCTCTAAGTGATGTTCAGACTTCTAATTTTCACTTGGGTTAAAATGAAATAGGCGAATCATAGAGACTTGGGGTGGGTTGTTGAATTATGCCAGCAATTAACTACATGGGACACTTGAGAAAACCTTTTAGTGATGCCCTAGGAAGCAAAAGCGCAGCACACCCTTGAAAAAATATATGTGTCTGTACAATTGTTTGGAAAGAATTTAAGGGTGCTTTCACAGTTGGTTCAATTGCCTGGTCCAAACCAAGTTTGATTGTCCCACCTTGCCACCCTTTCGGCTGGTTTGTGTTCACACTGTCTTGTTCCTTTCTGAACCCTGACACGCTTGCTGTTGTTGCTGTTGTCCACGAAAGCCAATGCGCTAAAATGGAAAGATGTACGCACATCACGTTTATTGTGCTTTTACTGAATCTTTTGATTTTAGTAACATACAGAGAGCAACTTGTGACTTGCGTCTATCTGCCGCAAAACAATATTGAAAACGTTCAGAACATCATGCGATGTGAGCAGTAGTTGTTTTTGGGGGAGACGAGCAGACATATCACTGTGTTTGCACTGGCTCAGTCCCGCTTGTCACCAAGCTAACGTTAGGTGATACACAGACATACACACACGAATGAATGTTATGAAAACTACAGTTTGTTGTACAGTTTGTGGTTCACTTCTGTTATTTGGCATGATTGCATTCATATCAGAAGTGAAATGGAGAGTTTGCGCGAACCGTAACTAATGTTAACAAGCATGAATTTGGATGTTAATAATGCATTAGTGAATGCTGAACTATGATTAATGAATGCTTTACACGTTGTTCATAATTAGTTCACGTTAGTAAATACATTAAATAATTAAACCTTATTGTAAAGTGTGACCCATTTAAAAATATCACTGTTTATTTACATCAAGTAAAGTCATTCTGAACGAGAAAAGCTCTTTCAGCAACATTTTAAATCTTACCAAACCCACAAACTCTGTGATATTTGTTGTTTGTATTAAAGAGAATAGCAAAGTAGTTTAAATAATTACACACTTCACCCTTAAATATCAGCTTTCCTCTTTTGTGCTCTCAATGTTGTCAGTGGATGATTCTCGATGCTTTAAGAGAGGTCTTTTAAGTGTCCAAAAAGAAGAGCAAAAAAAATAAAAAAAATCACACTCTCCAATTTTACTTGAAATTGTTGAATTGGCGTTAATCATACTGTGAAGCCACTCAAAGCTTAGAGAACTTTCAGATTAAATATTTCAGATTCAACTTTTATGTGTGTGTGTGTGTGTCTGTCTGTCTGTCTGTATGTGTGTGTGTACCTTGCAGTTATTGAAACCCTCTGCAAAAAGAGTGATCTCAGCTATAAGGGTGGAATCTGGCACTACCATAGAGATTGGCCGAAACATGGATTTCAAATTATCAGGCAACTCTGTGCGGCCAGCGTAACCTGCAGAAAAACATACCCAGAAAACAGAGGAATCATTAAAACCACAATAACAAAAACAAAATATCAACCTTATAAAAATATTCAAAGTAATAATAAGCATTAATTCCAAAAAAACCCTCATAATATACCCTTATACTGTTCTAAACATGAACACATTTTAGTTTATGATTAGATTTTTGTTTATGCCCCAACCACACTTTTTCCTATAATGCACTTGCACAATGTTTTGGAGACTAGCGCAGTCAAGCTCCATAATAATACTAATACTAATACTAATAGTAATACTTATGCCCCGTTTACACTGCCAGTTAAATGTGACCCAATTCCAATTTTTTGCTCATATGTGACATAGATCGGATCTGTTCTGGCCGTGTAAACATGAAAAAAATGCACGCATTCGGATATTCAGAGATCGGTTTCAGGTCTCCTTCATATGTGGAAATAAATCAGATGTTAATCGGATATGTGACAATGCGACTATCATGTAAACAGGCAGATTGGATTTATTAAGGCATTTCGTTTTGTACATCATTACATTTGCGACAATGTTGTACTTCTTTGTGGTTTAATGACGTAGAAGGAAGAGCGTATGTGTGCTCATCCTAAAATTTTGGACCCACTGCTTCTCATTAAAGCCCGCTACAATTTGCTCTGAGCAGACCTGAGCTCTCACAAATTCCTCTGAATGGTGGAGGACACCATATACAGTATAAACCATAGGCGCAAGCTATGATGACGACCCTTTCCTTCCTCTGCCTCTGCCTCAAAATCATTTTAAAGTTGGGCGAAATTCTCATATTTCGCAGAGCTAAAAGCAAGACAATGTCTTTAATCGTGGCTAGTGTGACGCAGATGCTAGAACCCGCCTTTACGCATGCGCAACGTCGTAAATTGTATGGCAAATGTAAACACATGAATCAGATATGGGTCACAATTAAAAGAACGTGTAAACGGACAGGCAAAAAATCCTATATAAGCAACAAATCGGAACTGGGCATCAAGACCTTACAGTGTAAACGTGGCCTAATACTAATAATAACACCTTAATAGCATAATAAAGTACTAAATATAACTAGCAGGCAATATGTTTCAAGTGTTCAGGAGCTATACAATTTGAGATACAAAAAAACAGACCACAATACACTGTTCGTATTCAGTGAAATCTTGGCATCCACTCAGTTCTCTTTTTACAGGGATCCAGTACTAGTGATTAAATGCTTACAGAATGTAAAGATTTTCAGTAATTAATGACATAAGGCCTTGACCACACAAAGCTAAGAATTATGAGTTGGCATATATCTGTACCAGCCTGCGCAGAGTGTTCTGCCGTAACTTATTACTTTTAGTTCTTATTTTCAATTTGGTATATGGCCCTTAGATGCCAGTTTTGTTTCACCCAAATTTACAGTACCATATGGCTTCAAAGGACCAATGTGTCTACCTTTATGATGTGTTTTTGCTATTTTGGAGACTGAGAGCCTCATTAACTTTCATTATATGAAAAAAGTCAGCAGACAAAATCATGCTGCACAGAAAAAGAAAAGAAAGAAAGGCACTTGACATAATAGAGAAACGTTATGTGAGTGAACAGCCAGAGAATTCTAACTTCTAGGTGAACTACTACTCTAATAAATCTACACAACAAAAACATGCACCTGGGTTCATGGTGATGAAGATCCCACAAGACCAGACCAAGTTGATTTGTCTGCCCTCAAAGCTGAAATTATTGAGTCCCGCAGACAGAGCAGACAGGATGGACAGAATCTGCTGAGCCACCACAGACAACACCTCAATGTTTATACGGTTAAACTCATCAAAACAACCCCATGCGCCTGTCTGGAGAGAGAGAGAGAGAGAGAGAGAGAGAGAGAGAGAGAGAGAGAGAGAGAGAGGGAGAGAGAGAGAGAGAGATGCACATATTCAACTCTACATTACCTGTTCTTCAGATCCTTGAATAATCTGACTTACTACTGTACATACCTGAGCCAGGCCAGAGTACATGCGGCCCATAGATTTGAAGTCCAGACCCTCTGAGCAGTTAACCACTATCACATACATGCCCAACGATTTACCCAGATCTTTAACAGTCTCTGTCTTCCCAGTTCCAGCAGGGCCTTTGGGAGAACCACCTCGGTGCAGATGAAGTGCTGTGGTCAAAGTCATATAGCACCTACACAGAACAAATACACTGATGAGCCAAAACTTTATGACCAGTAACAGGTGATTTAAGTATCCACACACTAATCATTGCCTAACATTCTCATATATATCTTATAACTAGGCCCACACGGAATCTGCGTGCGAAGAATTCCACCGATGTTCCTCAGAATTCCGCAGATTTTTAGCCCATCATTAATTCTGTTTATTTACTTGAGTAAATGTGTGTAAATCTGAATTTATTCCGTTTTTAAATTACACATATTTTACATATTAAGGTTTTAGTTATGAGACTCCCAAAATAATTCCGCAGAAATCCCCAGATTTTTACCAAAATTCTCCCTAGAAATTGCAAAAAGCGTCCGCAGATTCCGTCTAGCCCTACTTATAACTCATATATAAAGGTCTTCTTGCAGAGTCAATTCAGATCATTGAGATGTTACTGTGAGTGGGGCTATCCATAGCTATGGCAAAAGCACAAGTAAAGGGTCATTCACACAGAATGCATCTATGCATTCATGCATCTAAATACACGAGACACACAGATCAGGAATGGTTTTCAAAAACGCAGTGTAGAGTGTGAGGGTATCTGGACACAGCCCCTTTGAGAGCCTGTCAATTGTAGCTTGCAACACTGTGTTAAAATTAAATAAAACCGTCGGCGACAATAGCCTAGTGGTTAGTGCGTCGACACATAGCACCCAGGTGCTCGCGGCGACCCGAGTTCGATTCTCGGCTCGAGGTCCTTTGCCGATCCTTCCCCTATCTCTGCTCACCACACTTTCCTGTCTGTCAATCTTCATTGTCCTGTCCATTAAAGGTGAAAAACCCTAAAAAATAAATCTTAAAAAATTTAATAAAACCTTTGTTATGCTAACTTGCTACTGTAAACAGAAGTTTGCAAAACTTCCCCCACCTCTGAGTTCTTCTTATTAGTCCACTGCTTATAATAAAAACTTAAAAAATTAAAAAATAAAACCATGTAGAGCATCGGAATGGAAATACACATTGGCTGTTACTGAAATCGCATACTTCCATACTATTGTAACCGAAGAATGCTGGACAACGGAGGATCCACAGGCAGTTTATTAAACAGATTAGTCAGGCAGGCGGGCAATGGTCAAAACAGAGGCAAACAGAAGCATACAGGTAATCCAAAATACATAGTCAAAAACAGGCGAATGGTCAGGACAGGCGGCGAAAACAACAGAAACAATAAAACAATGCAAAAGGTTAGAAAACACGGCTAGACAAGGCAAGAAAAGACAAAATAACGCTTCGTAAAGTTACAGACTAACAAGACTCAGTCCAGAAGTGTGTGTGTGCTGTGTTTATAGTCCCGATAATCAGAGAAAATGATCTTCACCTGTGTTTGTGTGCGTGCGTTCATACTACTTATTTAAAATAAGCTGAATCAACACAATCCTTGAGATTTCTTTGGGACGACTTAATTTTTTTATGTTCAATCCACATAAATTTGTTAAAAGTGTTAAGTTAACGTAATCGATTTGTGCTGGGACAACATGAATGAATTGTGTGGAACCCTGCATTTACAGTGTATATAATACTTTAAAAACAGTGTGCGAGCCGAGTGGTATGTCTGAATTTATAGTATTCGAAAAACAGTACGTGAGAAGTACCCGGATGGAGATTCTAAATTGCACATCTAATGGACACTACGCTATCCCATGATGTCACATCAGAGCGGGTAGCTCATGTGATAATGACTAAGATGTAGGCTGTCAAACATAAATGCAGAAGTTCACATTGATGGTCACACAGCTGTCTTTTTAATTTTTTAATATGCAAATTGCTAGCGAATCATATCAGTATAGAGTTAACTTCCAAGTCTGCAATTGGCCATGCTTATTTTGGTCAAAACAGCACAGAAAATAGCCTACAACTAGAAAATGTTCCAATCCCCTGAGACTTTTGTTAATCATTGTAACACAATTAAAGATATTGGTCACACTTTATTTCGATGGTCCGTTTGTTGAATTGAAGTTACATTGCATCTACATGTCAACTAATTCTCATTAGATTATAAGTTGACTGTAAGGTTGGGGTTAGGGTTGGGGTTAGTGTAAGTTGACATGTACTTGCAAAGTTTCTTATAGTCAGTTAAATGTCTGTTGAAGAACTGTTAAATGTCAGTATCAACAGATACACAGCAGACAGTCTACTAATACTCAAATGGACCATCAAAATAAAGTGTTACCAAGATATTTAGGTGAAATCTGAGAGCTCCTTCATAGACAGCAAGGTTCCTGACTTGTTCAGTGTCAGTACAGGGTGCACATATTGTGCTTGGTTGCTCCTCTGACATCTCAAATGCTGTTGTGCTTTGTTTTAAACATAGAAAGTTGAGCGTGGGCATCCAGCGGATTATACATTATAATCGTTACTCATGCTCATGAATGTGGCGTGCACCCTATACTGACACTGAGAAGAATAAAGTCATTATTTTTGTTTTTTGTGCACACAAAAAGTATTCTTGTAGTTTGATTAGATTCCGATCGTACCACTGAAGGCATATGGTCTGTTATTAGGATGTTTTTTTGTACCTTTCTGAACTTTGCTGTCTATGGAGGATGAAAGAGCTCTCAGATTTCACCGAAAATATCTTAATTTGTGTTCTAGATCTCAAGGCTTTGAAACAACATAAACATAATTTTCATTTTTGGGTGAACAAACACTTTAATACATTGGTATTCGTAGCATATTTTGCAAACATCTGGAAACATGTTTTAGCAGTCCCTATGGTTGGGATAGAAACAGACACAGACAGACTGGCACAAACACTGTCATTTGTTGAAATCTCATGCATTTGTAAGCCATACACACATGGAAAAAGAGACAGACAGGCTTAAGCACATTGTCCATGTCCTTGAGTGGGCTTAAGATGTCACCCTCTCAACATAATAAACCCGGATTAGATTCTTCCTTTCATTCCACTGGAGGCACGTTCGGTGCTGATTTTCTGCGGCCTCTGAAGGCACACAACAGGAAATCCGCCATTGACTCCTGACTCCACTTCCTAGCTGAAATCTTTGCATAGAATCATGCGGAAATTCACATTTTTGTTTTATTATCTCTCAGAGACATCTGGAGCTCCTCTCTGTGTGTGTGTGCAGGTGTGCTCCTGCTGATGGAGCGGTGAAGATCGTGACTGATAAGGTTAATGACATGATCCCTGTCTCTCTCTCATAATGACTTGGATAATGGCTAAAGTTAGATAACAGCATTAGAGTCCCCATAATGATCATTATACACCAGCTGATCACATCAGTCAAATGCAGGAGTTGAGACTGTCATACAGGACAGGATATTGATATCTCAGAGTTATTGTATAATATGAGTGTAGGCGATTATATCAGCTGCAGGTTATATATATATATATATATATATATATATATATATATATATATATATATATATATATATATATATATATATATATATATATATATATATATATATATATATATATATATATATATATATATTATCTTTATAGTGTTAATGCATCACGTAATATGACACCTGGGTAAAATTCACTCACATCATTTTACCCAGGAACTGAAATCAACATACTGTATCAAGAGTGAGCCAAATAATACAGACTTCACTGATGTCTGTTCTGTTTGATAAACTCAGGGAGAAAGTAGTTGGGACATTTGATTTATTGATTCGTTCTTAAAAAGCTTGATATATATATATTTTTATTGACAAACATATGATGCATGAATGCTTTTACAAAACTAAAATAAAAAACAACACTAATAAACTGAATTAAATTTTTGGAAATGGATGAGTTGGCAAAGAAAATGAATTAAGGCAGATATTAAAGTGCCTGACAAACATTGGGTGTCCAAGAATGCCCTTATAAAAAGATGACTGAGAGAATCTGATATATAATATTATATAACATACTTGTCATTTCAGGGTTTTGAAAACATGCACAAGTTTTAATGACTTTTTAAAAAATATATTGTTCTCTAGATTCACATTTTAGAAGGAAATGTGGCTGTGATGCTACTTTCAAATCACCACAGGGTTTTTTCTCTTTATGACTTGATGTTTTTTTTATTTTATTTTTTTTATTCATGACATTTAAATGTTTATGACTTCTTATTTTTCATTATTTCTGACATTTAAAGCATTCTGCACCACATATATCTTCAATATCTACTGTACTACTATATTTTATTGCAATGGACAGAAAAATAACTGGCAAAAAAATGTAATTCTGGTGTAGGAAAAAACAGGACAGGGAGAATAAAGAAGGCCTGCATAATTTGTATGAAGTAATATGAAACACTTTTGAAAATATACTGTTTTTATTTGGACTTCCACTATGCATACTTTAGAAATCTCTTTAAAGTCATGTAATGTGTGTATTTATCAGACCCCCTAGTTTTTCGCAATTCCGCGATCGCGGAAACCAACGCAAAATCAACAAAAAGTCGCAAATTTTTGCGATCCTGCAAAATTCTTAATTAAACAAAAAATAATCGCAAAAAATGTAAATAATCTCATAAAACATTCAATTCCAAACCATATAAACAAATTATATTTATTTCAGTTTGCAATTCATTGTTTTACATGACTTATAGATGTTGCATCTGCAGTGCATGTGATGTATTTGAGTGTCTCTCGAAAAATGACAGTAAGTGATTTACATGTGAAGTCAAAGATGCGATTAGACATCCTGTGACGCAAAATGGCTGTTTTGTGCGTTTGACGCGCTTCAGACAAGAAAGTGGAAACATCTAAGAAACATTATTTGTGCTCTAGATGTATGGCTTGTATTAAGTCAAATCGATAAATGATTTTGTTTAACTCTTTCCCTAGAATTAACAAGAGAAAACGCTTCCCTGCCAATGACCAGTTATATGGCAATTCGTGCTTAAGTGTATTACGGTAGGGGAAGCCCCAACACATGTCCTCAGTGAGGTACATGATGTCAGATGCTCTGGGGAGTGAATTCTGAGAGAAAAATTTCATTTGGGACATTTGGGATCTCTCTACACCACCACCAGTGTGCAGCATCCAATTCAATGACGCGACGGCAGCCACAGGACAACGGCGCCAGTGCGCTCACCACACACCAGCTATAGGTGGAGAGGAAAGACAATAATAGAGCCAATTCGGTGGATGGGGATTATTTGGACGCCATGATTGGTAAGGGCCGATGAAGGGAATTAGGCCTGGACACCTATTCTTTACAAGAAGTGCCCTGGCATTTTTAATGACCACAGAAAGTCAGGACCTCAGTTTAACATCTCATCCAAAAGACGGCACTCACTGACAGTATGGTGTCCCCTTCACTTTACTGGGGCATTATCCAGATACTGGCCAGGCTCAGACCTGCTTAGCTTCAGTAAGTAACTGGCCTTGGGCGGCAGGTGTTACCTGTCTGTGAGAGGAGTGATGACCAGACGACCAGAGTTGCCCAGGTACTCGTAGCCATAGCGAAAGTGTGTGTTGGTCTGTCTGATGATGCAATCGTCCACATCCTAAACACATACAAAGTCATTTAAATAGGCATAAACACTTTCTTCTAATTCTCTATGGGTGCTCCATCCCTCTATCCTGTACCTTTTCCCAGTAAAGGCGGAGTTGGCACAGCCAGTCAAATGCGTTGACATCACAACAGCCCCCTTTAGCCAGTTTACTGATGACATCACGGGCGTGGACCTCCACCGTGACAAGAGCGACAATCTTCAAACGTAGAATCTTGGTTAAGTTCCCTCGTATAGCTTCAGAGTATTGATTGAGCATGGACACCTGGATAACACAACCCAAACACTCATTATTGGAAGACAGAGAATCTCAGACACAACAAAATCTAATTTTATGGATCAGAGTTCCAGATCAAAACTAACCTCTGTTACTTCCAACAAACCCAGTAAACATCAGCTGAGATGCTTATATGCAAATCAATGACAAAAAAAATCCCCACCATCCTAAAGCCCCATGAAGCCACGCTCTGAGACTAAATCTCAACTGTCAAACACACAGAGACAGACCTGAGCCATTCTCTGTGTCTCACTGGCTTTGGCTTATAAAACGCGATTGGATTAAACTCATATGAGCTGCCGTCCCTAATTAACTTGTGCATCCCGTGCTCCAAGTACAAACACACATGAAATGAATAATCATTTTCCATAAAGGGTTTGAGTGAAGTCAGTAGCGAAAATGGAGTTCATCCACCAATTATTAGCAGACTCGTATTGAATCTGTGCCCACAGTTCTCCACAGAGAGCTCCGCAGATTTCTGCAGAATCAGAACACCTGTCATTCCTAAAATTCGACAAATCCCCCAGCACTTGCGCGTTTGTTAATTAAATATCTGGACTCATTTTATTTTGCTTTCAGCTACAAACAAAGTGTTGTACTCTCAGCTTCATTTAACAACATGTTGTAATCTATTCCAGAGATTCCCACAGATTTCCTTCTAAATCAGCACCCAAAAAATAAGGGGAAAAGACTGCAGGTTCTATCTTTCTCAAAACAAAAATTTTAAATCAAAGTACAAAGTGTTCACATACACATTCAGCAACATACATGTTATCAGTAGTAAATAATCAAGAGACATGAGATGTTTATTCATGTTAATTTAGTACTATGACTAGATTACTAGATTACTCAATACTCACGAGATTTCACTCTTGTTAAAACACAACATTTAGTTTTGTTTGATATATTATTTAAATAAAAACAAAGATTCCCCCCTTCAAGATGCTTCTCATTTACATTTCATTAGATGTGTTTGAGCTCAACCACTCTCACTGGCAGAGCTTTGATAAAACAATGCTATTGGCTGTTTTTTTTAAAAGAGGAGGAAGTACACTATGTCCCGCCCTCTCTTCAAGTTTTATTTGAGATTACGTCAAACATTGAATAAAAAATGCAGATTTCACAGCACTTCATGGGACCTTTAACCTCAGAAGAATTAAGAAATCAATATTTGGAATATCTCTGATTTTCAATCACAACAAATAACAAAATTCATTGTTCTGATCAATAGCGTTTACATACATACACACACATATACTTTCTAGTGTTCAAAGCAGTGACCATTGGCCTTCTAGCCTAAATCTGGTCCAAAGGTGCTCAGCTCTCCCCTCACCTGTTTCTTTTTCAGTGATTTAAGGGCAGATTTATCTGCTCTCTCTTTGCTGGTCATAAGGGCTCTGGTGACGTCTGTGGTCCACTGAATTTGACTGGCTGTGATCAGCATCTACAAAGACACACAAAACACATTTTACACCTGATTCACATAGGGCTTTAGCGGCAACGCTTGACGGAGGGCGTGTCTAAAGTTGGGGATGACACGATTGTTATAGCAGCGTCAGCCAATGAAATTATTCTGCAATTGGCTACTGTCTGAGCTGGGGTATTTGCATAAAGCGATCTGATTGACTGACGCTACCATTGGTGCTTAAAAAGTTGACAAATTCCCAACTTCAACAGCGAGCAACGTCACTGAAGCAGCACCGACGGATCCACAATTCAGTTCAACATTGCTTGACGTCACCCATTCAAAGTAAATGGCATTCGTTGACGCTGAAGCCCCATGTGAATGCGATTCATTCATTCATTTTCTTTTTGGCTTAGTCCCTTTATTAATCAGGGGTTGCCACAGCGGAATGAACCGCCAACTTATCCAGTATATGTTTTACGCAATGGATGCCCTTCCAGTCTCAACCAAACACTGGGAAACACCCATACACTGTCATTCACACACATACACTATGAACAATTTAGCTTATTCAATTCACCTGTATTGTGGGGGAAACCAAAGCACCCGGAGGAAACACACGTGAACAAGGGGAGAATATGCAAACTCCACACAGAAATGCCAAATGACCCAACCGGGACTTTAACCAGCGACTTTTTTGCTGAAAGGTGATCGTGCTACCCACTGCGCCACCGTGACACCGTGTGAATGCGATGTTACTGTTAATTAACTGCACATACACAAACACAGGCATGCAAACAGACTAACACACACACGCAGACACTCACCTGTCCTGGCCAGTCTCGTACCCATTTGCCCCTCTTCCCTGGCATCTTCTTGAGAGCCATGGAGCAGTTCTTCAGGGAGTCCTTCAGAGTCCAGCGCATGGTTCGCTCAACATCACACAACCATGCCTATACACACATAAAAGATAAGAAACCTAATGGAGAGTGCATCTGTTACAGTAGGTTTAAAACCCACCTCCACTGGCCCCTCCAGAAGAACAGGATGAGTGAAGTCAACAAACTCCCCATCAGCTGAGAACATCCCACTGGCCTCTGACTTGTTACCAGTCCCGACCTTCAAACACATATACAAATATATTATTTAAACTAATATTCATGTTTAATTTGTGTATTTCTGAAACTTAAAATAATTTACACCAATAACACGACAAAAAAAGTTGCTCAAGTGCACATTGAGATTCTGGTCATATGCCCTGCAGCCTTTATTTACCTTGCTGATGCGGAGACTTTTGATGTTGTCAAAGCACTTCTTGAGGTGTGGTTGCACAGCCTCAGGGTTGCGGGACTGGCCCAGGATCTCCAGCAGGTCATCGTTAGACAGAAAGTAAAAGCGAGGAAAGACCTGCCGTTTGGTCTCCAGGTACATGTCCAGAGACTTCTGAATCTCCTCTAACTTAGTGTTCATCTCTGACAGCTTTTCTAGAAGACCTGACACAACGACAAATATGGAAGATCAGAGGTTTTTATTATATATTCTTCATTTATGTTTTACTATTAAGTTTTTTTTCTTGTGAAAAACTGAGTGAGAAACTGCAAAAGTCAGTGTGTCATCTACCAAAGGAAATCCAACTTTTAGTAGGTTTATAAAAAAAACTGTAGCAGGAGCTATTTCTCTCTTCTTTTTTAATTGGATATGAAGAGTCATGTTTGGATTGGGCTATTCCATCGTGACTGAAATGACAGATCTAAAATAGTCCTAATATACTGTAAACGAATTCTGATTTGGGATAGGAGAATGCATGGTTTAAAAGAAGGATTTATGAATTGCTCACTCAGCTTTAAAGTATGTTTAAAATGTATTACATTTAATATTGTAATGGTACTGGTTTCCTCTAGAATGTACAAATGAACTAATAAGACAATAGCTATTATATGTATGGAATAATTGGTAAGGGGTCGTTTCTTTTATAGTAAATAATGAATACGCAAGGTGGTGGTGTGGCCAGAGTGAGAAGCAGCTTTTGTGATGTGCAAACTAGTGAAATAAAAAAATATATAGCATAAAATGAGAATTTGTCAAAACAATAAAAAAGTCATGATTTTAAAACCCTGTTTTCAATCCAAAAACACTGATTTTCAAATCACAAGGCAAATCAAATCAAAAAGCATTTGTTATTTTATTGTTATAAGTGTTATAATTCTTCTATATGACAATATTTTTATTTAAAATTTATACCAAACCAAACTCAAACACATACAGTTAATCGGTAACAATTTAGAATAATGGTCCATTCGTTCATGTATTTACTAACAACAACTAAGTATAAATAATATTGTAAAGCATTTATTAATCATACTGTAGTTCAACATTAACTGAGGCATTATTAAAATCTAAAGTTGTGATCTTTAACATTAGTTAATGCACAGTTAGTTAACAGGAACTAGCATGAACTAACTTTATTTAACTTAAATAACATTAAGTAAGGGCAACCCAGTGGCGCAGTAGGTAGTGCTGTTGCCTCACAGCAAGAACGTCGCTGGGTCGCAGGTTCGAACCTCGGCTGGGCTGGGTCAGTTGGCGTTTCTGTGTGGAGTTTGCATGTTCTCCCTGGGTTCGCATGGGTTTCCTCCGGGTGCTCCGGTTTCCCCCACAGTCCAAAGACATGCAGTACAGGTGAATTGGGTAAGCTAAATTGTCCATAGTGTATGAGTGTGAATGTGTGTGTGGAAGTTCCCAGAGATGGGTTGCGGCTGGAAGGGCATCCGCTGCGTAAAATCGTGCTGGATAAGTTGGCGGTTCATTCCGCTGTGGCGACCCCGCAAGGGACAAAGCCGACAAGAAAATGAATGAATGAACATTAAGTAATGTTAACAAAGATAAATAAATACCGTAATAAATACATTAACTAACATTAATGTCATGATCACCAGCAATCTAATCCTTGCAGATTGCTGAACAACGTTACATCTGTCATTAAACTGGACTAGAAACACCATCATGCACCTCACACACACCAGTTCCTGAATCCCTGATTACACAAACACTGAACTGATTACCTGGACTTTATATTCACCTCTCTCACTCTCACACACACACTCACACACACATGCACGCATGCACGCACGCACACACACACACAAACACACACACACACACACACACATAAACACGTTGCTGTGTCTTGTTAGTCTGTAACACCATGAAGCGTTTCTTTGTCTAAAGGGGGTCGCACATCGGATGCGCCACTCGGCAATACACTGTGCCACGCAGCGCCATGCATTTTAGAATTCTAAACATAGATTTCTATCAGAGTACGCACACCGGTGCAGCAAGTCTGCGGCTGTCCACGGCGCCCAGCTATGACTCGGGACACTGTTCATATTTCTGCTGCACCACAGATCGCCATCCGAATAGTTTCATATTAAATAACATTCGAATGTGAGCACCTGGTGTGCTATACTGCCAAATGTCAACTGAGCAGCGCATCCGGTGTGCGACCCACAAAAGTCTTTCCGTGTTTGATTCTTGCTTTGTGTTATTATGTTGATTCTTTGCCGCCAGTATTGACCTCTTCGCCTGTGACTTTGACTACGCTTCTGGATAAGCTATATGATACTGTCTGAACCGGTTTGACCATTGCCTGCCTGACCATTCTCTATTTAATAAACTGCCAGTGCATCTTCAACTCTGTTGTCCAGCATCTCTCGATTACAAATAACTAACAGACCATTATTTTAAAGTGTTACCAGTAAGTCGGGGAAAGTAAGATGCTGTTTTCCTACAGCTGTATGTACTTTATATGCACGCTACTGTACAGTATATACATGATGTGATTTGACATACTAAAAGATGTCACAACAATGCTTTTTTTCTCTCGCTGTGAAAATAAAATGTAAAAATTAAATGTTTGACATTTCCAATTTTACAGTAATGACAATCCCCTCCGAGAATAAAAAAAGAGGCTTAAATTAATTGTGTTTTTTTTGCAGGATTGTAAATAAAACAATTCTGCAATCCTCCCAAAAATCTTAATTGTTAACAGGCTTCATTTTCTTTATGCCAAACAGAATTTTAGTTCTTTTTTTTTTTTTTTTGGCCGGGTGAAATGTGACCTGGACACATTTTATCCATCTGTCCAGGAGTGTTGCCAAGACAGCTGCCAAGTGAACCGACTCACTCCAGAAAGGTCTTTTTTTTTTTACAACCACTGGAGGCGATGGATTCCTTCATTACCTGGGTGGTGTGTTCCCTTGAGAGCATTTTTGTCCTTGTCGAGTCGTTCCATGATGATCTTCCAACTGGAGGTGACGGCATCGAACTCTGCCGTCTCACGAACCAACTGCTTACGTATGTCATCTGCCAGAAAGATGTTCTGAGGATAGAAAAAAGGGAAGAACGACGTAGCAGACAAGCGAAATGAAGAAAAGCGCAGAAGGGAAGACAAATCAGCTTGGTTGGAGCCATCACAGGTGTGTTTACAAACACTCGTACACACTGGAAATCCAGGCTGACAGCCACTGTTTACTCTTCTCATCAGCTGCGAGACAACAGATGTGTGACTCTGTGTGTTTGTGTGTGATGCTCATCTTCACAGCAAGTTTGTGCATCACATGTAGAGCCTTTTTTTATTAAGAAAGCTGCATGTATGTGTGTGTGTGTGTGTGTGTGTGTGTGTGTGTGTGTGAGGATGGTCAGGAGTCTGCTGTTGTGTATATACCTGGATAATGTAACCATAGACTGTTAGTCTTTAAGAGAAGGATTTAAATAAATAATGTGCTGGTAAAACTTTAGGAAGTGATGCGAGTGTGTGTACCTCTAGATACATCCACTGTCTTTGCACTGTGAGGATCATTTCAATGACTTCCAGGACCAGAGAGAGACAGCGTTCCCAGTGGTCAACTTCCTTTTCAAATGCTTTGACGAAACGAGATGCTTTCATTACAGAGAGTGTCACCTGGTTATCCTCCAGAGCCTGGAATACTTCATCTGTTCCCCTGTGCACACACACATACACACACAGTTTAGCAGCTATATTTGAACATCTCACAGAGCAGAGGTTTTCAACCAGTGTGTTGAGACCCATCAGAGGTCTTTAAACACCTCCAAAGGACCACAAAGTGAATAAAATGATTTAAAACTGGATTTTTGTTTAGCTAAAACAACATATTTTTTCTAACTCCATCTATTATATGCCATCTGTCATATGATTGACAGTTCATAGTTTATTAATAGGGTAATTACTATGAATGAATTCTATCATTTTAACTTTCAGGTCATGGCAGGTCTTTCCTGTTTTTACTCCATTTTTTACATTCATATTGTTAGTAATATTTCAAGATGAAATGGACCGTTCACGCATCAACTAGATTAAAAATACAGTGTTTTGATCACAAGTTCAGACATTTCAATATTACCATACAAAGACTTATTATTCAGAAATATAGAGTGACAGCTGATATTTGTATCCATTTTTATGCAACTATTCTGCTGTACTATTTGATTTACATCAAAGTCCCCTAAGGTAAGTCATTTCACTCTGCGGCCATGTTTTAAACACCTCTCAGCCAGTATGATCGGGTATTCTGTCTGAATGGGGAAACATCAAATTCTCCAAAACTGTTTTTCAAGCTTACGATTACGTTACATATTTGGAATCACTAATAAAATTAAGCAACAACTGTCTTATAAGCTTCATTTTTAAACATTTGAATCAAACTAAATCAGCATTTTTTTTAGGGTGCCAGAGCTTCAAAAGGAACAAGATCATGACACCAACCTCATTTATGGCACATTATGGTGTTACACATTATCATCCTCTGGATAATACTTTGTCAGATTGCGCTGCTCTTCTGAAGTAATTCACAACTTGATCTTGACGCTAAATATCCTCTAGAAATAACAGCGACACTCTGTTTACATGTTTATGGGCGTTTGAGTAGTTGCTGGCATGTGATGTGCGTTTGACAGGACGGACTGTACCTTGTGTTCATTTTAGTTCTGTAAACAGATTACAGAACTAAAACGCTTTTGTTTTCAAGTGTAGTTGGTTCATTTAAAAGCACAGATTCAAGCTTTATTTGGATATATTTCTTATATCTGTGAAGCAAGTATTGTTTGTTGACCACAAATCGGTCGTAAAAGCACATGTCTGGTCCAAGCTTCTCCCCCAGAGAAATGTCAGTCTATAGTGATCAATGATTGGCTCCTGTACAAGTAGGCAGGGCTTAATTCGCCATATTGATCGTTACACTTTTCCCCATTCAAAACTATAAAATGACATGTCTTGTGTATTCTAGTCTTTGTTTACATTAAACGCTATCAGAATTTTATCTTACTTTGTGGCCATGTAAATATCAGGATCTACACAAAACTGCTTATTTTGTCTCAGTTTGTTGGCCTCTGAAAATGGCTTTCTTGAGCATGAGCAAAAAATTCTCATTGTAATTATATTAAGAATAAAAAATCAAAGGGATTGAATATTGTCTTGGACATTGGCGACACATAATGACAGTTATATAACAATGCACATATAATACAGCACGCATTGTTTGTTTAGTAGTAAAATATTTTTTTATCTCATGCTCAAGAAGGCCATATTCAGAGGCCAACAAACTGAGAAAAAATAAGCAGTTTCCCAATCAAAAAGAGCTTTAATGGCAAGTATGTTTACACATAAAAGGAATTTTGGTAATACTTTACTACACACTAATGTAAAACTACACACTATGAATCATTTATTAAGCATTAGCAAATAGTTAATTTATTATTTGTTAAGCATTAACTCTACATTAATAGACATTAGTAAGCGGTTTATAAAAACAGCTACATTTGCTGTATTCTTGACTTATACAGTAAGCACATGTATAATAATAATAATAATAATAATAATAATAATAATAATAATAATAATAATAATACATTTTATTTATAACCTGCTTTTCTAAGACCCAAAGCGCTTAAGTGTATAATGTGCTTAATGATTGTGTTTTCATACTTTGTTTATGTTTACTATGCTTTCATACTTTCATTACTAAATTAAGTAACCAGTTATATAAGAATTGTTGGTGGTTTTTTAAGATCATTCATAATGCGCAAGTAAATTATTAATAAACTATTCAAATTAACATTTACATATCTTATTATTCAGGCGTATAGTAATAGTTACTTTGTATCTTAATAAATGCTTTATTAAGTCAACTTCATCCAGTTTTGTGACCTAATCTAGAGTAAAGACTATTTATGCTTTTTAAATCCCTTATAAATGACAATTAAAGGCTTAGTATCAAATGAACAATACATCTTTGCAATATTATCAAACCTTTTAAAAAAGTTTAAACATTGCTGAATAACAGGAGTGTCAAAATATAACATAAAATTGAACAGAACAACAGCAATACAGTATAATAATTTAACCATATATTATGATACAACATTTTAATGTGTAGCGATGTTTAAACTGTACAGTATGTTTCATTAGGATTCCAAATATTTATTTATCTGATACAGTTTCATTTGTGTATGTTGAAATGAATAGAAATGAATATTTTACTTTATTTTCATTTGTTTCCTGTTTAGAACATAACTAAGCCTTTTATTGTCATTTATAAATCATTTACAAAGCATTAATAGTCCTCACTTTAGATTAGGTCACAAAACTGGATGAAGTTGACTTAATAAAGCATTAGTAACTAAAAAGTAACTATTACTATATGCCTGAATAATAAGAATTATAAATGTTGATTTGAATAGTTTATTAATCATTTACTTACATTTACTTAATTATTATAAAGTGTTACCGGAAATTGTCTTTGTGACAGAAGTTCCCACAGTGCAACAGAATAACAGTGACAGGACAAAAGCACAGATAATAAAGCAATATACAATTTGACAAACGTATGCACAGTATATTACTATATACAATATTGTATGTTTAGCTATATTATGTGCAAATTGAAATAGCTATGTGTGTTGTTAAATAAATACAGTTCAAGTCAGTTTTATTAGCCCCCCTTTGAATTTTATTCCTTTTTTAAATATTTCCTGAATGATGTTTAACAGAGCAAGGAAATTTTCACAGTATGTCTGATAATATTTTTTCTGCTGGAGAAAGTCTTATTTGTTTTATTTTTGGCTAGAATAAAAGCAGTTTTTATTTTTTTAAAACCATTTTAAGGTCAAAATTATTAGCCCCTTTCAGCTATATTTTTTTCGATAGTCAACCAGAACAAACCATCATCATTCAATAACTTGCCTAATTACCCTAACCTGCCTAGTTAACCTAATTAACCTAGTTAAGCCTTTAAATGTCACTTTAAGCTGTACAGAAGTGTCTTGAAAAATATACAGTAAAATATTATTTACTGTCATCATGGCAAAGATAAAATAAATCACTTATTAGAAATGAGTTATTAAAACTATTATGTTTAGAAATGTGTTGAAAAAATCTTCTCTCCGTTAAACAGAAATTGGGGAAAAAAATAAACAGGGGGGCTAATAATTCAGGGGCGCTAATAATTCAGGGGGGCTGATAATTCTGACTTCAACTGTAAGTGTACACTTTCAGAAATAAAGGTACAGGAACTGTCACTGGGCCAGTACCTTTTCAAAAGGTACATATTTTTATCTGAAGGGTCCATAAGTGTATGTATTTAAACAGTGTTTGTTGCACAATTAGTTTCGTACATATGCTGATATTTACATGGCCACAAAGTAAGATATAATTCCGATAGCTTGCAATGTAAAATCTACTGTAACCTTCACACAACCTGTTGACATTTTTTTAATAGCAGCAAAACCCAGTTCATCTGATCTATATGCTATGCATTTAAAATAGTAATGACTGCTATCAGTGAAACATAAATCAGGTTTACTAAATCTGAATACATTTTCAAAAATCTGACCCTGTGAATCAGTACATGGACAAAGCATATCCATAAAAGGCACATTCTCCATACAATCAAAGAAAATGGTAATATAAAGAGCTCAAGGTTTGGTCTGTTATTAATTTCACCGAACTATCACACGTTTCTTTGGATCTCGCACACACGGCCAGATGAACGAAGCAAACAAAAGAGAGGACAAAGTGAACAGCAGTGCCTCTCGACCCCCTCCTTGGCATACTGCGTTACCATGGCAGCAGCCTCACGCGCTGCCGCAGCCGTCGCCATGCCAACAGCGGGCATGAGCGCTGACTACCCGCACCTGAACACACACTCAAACACATTAACAAGAGCACACACACTCAGAGCAAAGACACACACACGGTGGGTTTAACACTTTCACGGGCACAAAACATGTCACACACCTCCTGATTCCTCAGACTGAAGCCGCAGGTGTGTGTGTTTGTGTGACATTCATCTCTGTTTGTCTCCATCTCCCTGAGCTCTAACCCATGCCCTGCATGCAGAGTGTGTGCATATGAGCACTGCACACATACATTCTTTCTGCACAAGAGGTCATTTGATTTATTATTTTATTTGAATAAGACACTTCATAGCTTTATTTCGTTGACATTTTCTTTTTTAATTATGAACTTAAAGGATATGCAGATTAAGAGATCATATAAGACCATATGAGAGCATGTGCAGTTTAAGAGACCACTAGAAAATTCCGTAACACTTTAGTTTGTCACAACCATTAACTAACACTACTAGCTTAATAAACTACTAACTAGCTGTTTATTAATAGTTAGAAAGGTAGAAGTTTGGTGTAGGTTTTGGGTAGGATTAGGCATACAGAATAGAATCATGCTTTGTAACTACAAACGAACAGTTAATATCTTAATAATAGGCAGGTAATAAGTAGGGCCAGACAGAATCTGCGGAATTTTTTTGCTATTCCTGCGCAGAATTTTATAGATAATCTGCGGATTTATGTGAAATGATTTTGGGAGTATCGTAATTAAAAGCTTAATACATGAAATAAAAAATAATACCTTTTTAACAGTTATTTAATGTTTACAATGCAAATCATATTAGATCTACTTATACACTAGTAAACAAAGTAAGTCTCTCATGTAATATATCTCCTAAAAGACAGAAAACATTACTTTACAAACCGTATTGTAAATAAATCAAATGAACATTTTCATATTAGTCAATAATATTACTGAAATGAAGTTAAAAACTGAATACATTTAAATTTACACACATTTAAACAAGTAAATATATAGACTCAATGATGGGACAAAAAAATGCGGATTTCTGCATGCGCAGATTCCATGTGGGTCTAGCAATAAGCCATTAGTTAATAGCATGAATTGTAACCTAAACTAAAGTGTTATCGAAAATTCATTGTTTCTCAGTACTTACTTGATTTATTTATATACTATAAAGTTGTGATGAATCTTCTTCCCAATTTCAAATAAATTAATTACAAATAAAAGCAAATGAGTTGCAATCTTAAAATAGCAATTAAAGTGTATAACAAATGTTTTTATTTGGTATGATTGAAAAACGGGGTTACTCCATCAAATAATGATTTCCTAACTTTAAAATTTTGGTACTGTGTTGTCTAAAAATGAACACAAATATATCTAAAAGCATGAAAACTTTTTTTCTTTTATGCAAAATGCTCTAAAGGACATTTTTATTTAAAATTTGTAAGAAATGTCATCAGTAATTTACACAATAAAACAAAAATAGTGTTGTAATGAAACTATAAATCATAAATTCAGTTAAACTGTGAATTTGTAAGTGGTCTTAATTTCTTCTCTAGATTCGATTCTGCATTAATTTACTTCTGAAAAAATAAATAATTAATAGTTAACAGATTCAATACAGTGTTACTTTAAATTTACTTAAATTCTTAGCCCATAAACAAAACCTAACCCTGCCTTACCAAATCAACAAGTAGATCAAGCTCATTTTAGGACGTTCAAGAAAAGCAAGCAACATAAGCTCATTCTGAAAACGTAGCCCTATATATACATTTCTGGAGATTGCGAATTATGTAGCCAGAGCTACGAATGGCTGCATTTCATCTTTAAAACGAATGCTACAGGGCGGTATGATGTCGTTTCTTTTCTCGCTTACCAGCTAACCGATAACCTGCGTATGGACAGCTTTTCCGCTTTTACCAGTTTGGCTGGTAGCTCGACACGTACGTCAGTGGACTTGAGCGGAGTTGACCGCGACAACGGGGTTCGAGTTCTGGTGAAGAACGGTTCCAGAAAGTGGGTAAGACCAAAAAAATAAAAAAAGCTAAAAAATAAAATAAACAAGTAAATAACAGGGTCAGAATGTGGTAAAATCTGAAAACGTTAAAAAACTGTCGGTTGGGTTTAGAGAAGGGGTGGGCGGGTTAATTAGTGCTTTTTAAAACACTATTGGTTGGGTTTAGGCAAGGTGGAGGGTGGTGGGATTGTTGGTCATTATGCGAGAACAGCAGGTGCGAGATCTGAAAATGCATACACAGTGGCCTCTGATGGTTTCGTGAAAACAACCATTGTAAAAAAATAGCTCCAGGGACGTATTTTGCTCTCTCCAGAAATGTACATAGGGGTACGTAATCAGAATGAGCCTGGGTTTAAAGCAAGACATCAGATAGGTACATCCTGTACATTTTTTTTCGTACCGTGTTTTGTTGTTATAGGTTTATAGACAACAGAAGCAAAGACTTTACTTTTCCTTCCCGCAAGTTGTTAGAGCCCTCAACACCAATCATCTTATTTCACTTTGAAATATTATCCACAGTCCCAGCTCCCAAAACTAGGACCCCCTCTTGTCTCCACCTACTACACCACACGAAAACCTCAAAACATTATGAAATTCTGAGTGTGCCTCACACAGGTGAGTGGGCTTGACAAAACACCTGTAGAAAACAGGTGTTTTCTACACTCTTTCATCTCTCAGACACCTTTTGCACATGCATGAGACGATTTCTTACAATCACTCCATATCATTGTGCATTCATGACATTTGCTTCCCATGGGTGAGTGGGCTTGACAAACCACCAGTAGAAACACTTTTCACTGGACACTTTACCTAAACTCCTTACTCTAGCACTGAATTCTCTGAGCACTAACAGTTCCTTTGCATAATTAGAACTTTTTACGTGATTGCCTGTTCTTGTTGAATCACTGAATGCCTCCTCAATTGTAAGTCGGTTTGGACAAAAATTTCTGTTAATTGAATGACAAAATTTGAAGCAAATGTTTTGAATAATGTCTTACCCTTAGTCTTTTCATATTAGTATTTTAAGTTAAAAGGTGCAACTAAATCATTAAAAAGTGTGTGTTTGGCAAATTTAGTGGACATTTACACACAATAAAAATTATTCTCCACATTTTAAAGTCAAATAAAACATTTGCCAAGCAAACTTGATGTAAACGAAATCTCAGTATTTGCCCAGCCTCAAAGTTCTCCTTATTGGTCCACTGCTTTGCAACTGACATTAATGAGTGGTGCTGTATGTAAAAGTTGACTTTTTGTGTGTGCTAAAAACAACACATTCATTGTGAATACATACTCCTGTATCCATTTCTGGAGAGCACAAATCATGTAGCCAGAGGTACGTATGGCTGCATTTCGTTTTTGCCGCCGATGGCTTCTGTTTCTTTTCACACTAGCTGACCGCTTACCTCCCTATAGATGGCTTTTCCACTGTTACCAGTTTGCCCAATAGCTTGCCACATACGTAAGCGGACTTGAGAGCAGAGCGGAGTTGACCATGATGACGGCATTCGAATCCAGCAAAGAACGATTCCAGAACGCAGGTAAAACAAAAACAAAAGGCAAAAAATAAAATAAAGAAGTAAATAACAGGGTGAGGACGTGGTAAGATCAGAACGTGCCAAAAATCAGGCAACTTTTCTTTTTCTTGATTGTTTTTGAAAACACAGTCGGTTGGGTTTAGGTAAGGTGGTGAGTGGGTCAATCGGTGGTTTTAAAAAAACTTTCGGTTGGTTTTAGGGAAGGGGGTCAGTTAGTCAGTTGACAGTGACCTCTAGTGGATTTACGTGAGAACAGCAGGTGCGAATGGCACTCGTGAGAGAAATTTGAGATCTGAAAAAGCACACACAGTGGCCTCTGGTGGATTTGCAAAAACAAAAACTGCAAAAAAATGTACCTCCTGGGATGTATTTCACACTCTCCAGAAATGTATACAGGGGTACGTATCCATAATGAGCCTGGGTTGGCTAAAAACCTGCCCCATGTGTTAGCTATAGGTGCTGCAAAAGATGCAAACATAACAATAACATGGGTCCATCAAGCTTGTGTTTATGCCTCTGGTAGATTCGCAATAAAAAAACTGCAAAAAACGTACCTTCTGGGACGTATTTCACGCTCTCCAGAAATGTATACAGGGGTACGTATCCATAATGAGCCTGGGTTGGCTAAAAACCTGCCCCATGTGTTAGCTATAGGTGCTGCAAAAGATGCAAACATAACAATAACATGGGTCCATCAAGCTTGTGTTTATGCCTCTGGTAGATTCGCAAAAAAAAAACTGCAAAAAACGTACCTTCTGGGACGTATTTCACGCTCTCCAGAAATGTACAGAGGGGTACGTATCCATAATGAGCCTGGGTTGGCTAAAAACATGGCCCATGTGCTAGCTATAGGTGCTGCAAAAGATGCAAACAAAACAATAACATGGGTCCATCAAGCTTGTGTTTAAATAGAAAAAAATAGAAATAGCTTACAGTGTAGCCTAAACAGTATTGTGTGTTGCCTGGTAAATCATTTTTGTTAGTATACATCACTAAAAAACAAGCAACAATGGAGTGACAAGAAAATGCAAAAAAATTTCAGAAAACTGACAAAATGTTCCAGTTAACATGACCCCTACTTTGCACATCCAGGACAGCAAAGCAAAGCCAGTTTGTGAAGGACACATGAGTGGAATAAGAATGAAAAAATGAAAAGTGTAAATACATCTTCACACTCTTTCTTTTTTTTCTAAGACTAAGAGGAAGCATGGGGCTGATGGGAAGGAGTACATTTTGTTTGTAGTGTATTATTGAAGAAAGAGTGGAAGAAGAAAGGCAGGAGTGAAGCGAAGGAGAAGAGAGTTCCAGAGAGAAGGAGAAAATAAGAGGAGGTGAGTGACAGTCGTGGGGCACCTGACCTCCAGAGCGACAGCATGAAACGAGCCACAATCTCTCGCCCGCGGCACCAACCACCACACACTCAGAGGAATAATCTGTCTGTTTTCCAGTCCAGGCAACATGACAGACACATATAGCATTCGACACACATCACTGAACCAGCGCCTGAGGAGAAAATACTTTACACACACACACACATAAGTGAAGTCCAAGAGCATTTACGGTGGAGGTGAGCTACTTTGTCTGTAATGGTGGATATTAGATGAATTCACAGTTGCAAATCATAAACATGTTTAAAGGGATAGCTCACCCAAAACTGAAAAATCCACCATCATTTGAAAACCTGTAACCATTGACGTTCATAGTAGGTAAAACAAATATCATTAAAGTCAATGGTTACAGGTTTACAACATTCTTCAAAATATCTTATTTTGTGCTTAACAGGACAAAAATCAAAGGTGAGTAAATAATGGCAAAACTTTCCCGTTAAGAATATGATCAACAGTTCCATGTCTTTCATGAACAATGGAGTTCAAACTCTAGTATTTTTACATTTGTCTAATATTGATTAATGTAATATTGATTAATGTTGTTAAGTTTCCATGTTTTAGCACTCTCAATTTAGCTTTTATTGAACTAAAAATACAGTAAAAACTCTAATATTATAACAAAACAAACTTTTTTTTTTTTTCATTTTAAACTGTTTTATTTCTGTGATGGAAAAGATGTGTTTTCAGCATCTATTACTCCGAAGGGTCAGTATTGTAATGTGAAGATTTGTAAAACATAGTTTTGGAAACAATGATTATTTGAAACATGTCTTACTGTTAGCAATTTCGAAACCAGTTTGTGATGTGTAATATTTTATAGAAATTTTATATGAACAGCATTTACTTTAAATACAAACCTTAAATATAAACCGTATATATATATATATATATATATATATATATTATATATATATATATATATATATATATATATATACAAACACTCACTGGTCACTTTATTAGGTACACCTTACTAGTACCGAGTTGGATCTTCTTTTGCCTTCAGAACTGTGGTGTTGACATGATGCTCAACTGGTACTAATGGGCCAATTGTGTGCCAAGAAAATATCCCCCACACCATTACACCACCGGCCTGAACCATTGATACAAGGCAGAACGAATCCATGCTTTCATGTTGTTGAACGCATATTCTGACCCTACCATCCGAATGTCGCAGCAGAAATTAAGAGCCTGTGCGAATTGTAGCCTCAGTTTCCTGTTCTTAGCTGACAGGAGTGGCACCTGGTGTTGTCTTCTGCTGCTGTAGCACATCCACCTCTAGGTTTGATGTCTTGTGCATTCAGAGATGCTTTTCTGCATACCTCGGTTGTAACGAGTGCTTATTTGAGTTACTGTTGCCTTTCTATCAGCTCGAACCAGTCTTGCCATTCTCCTCTGACCTCTGGCATCAACAAGGCATTTGTGCCCACATAAATATCATTGGATATTTTCTCTTTTTTGGACCATTTTCTGTAAACCCTAGAGATGGTTGTGCGTGAAAATCCCAGTAGATCAGCAATTTCTGAAATACTCAGACCAGCCCATCTGGCACCAACCACCATGCCACGTTCAAAGTCACTTAAATCACCTTTCTTTCCCATTTTGATGCTCAGTTTGAACTGCAGCAGATCGTCTTGACCATGCCTACATGCCTAATTCATTGAATTGCTGCTATGTGATTGCCTGATTAGAAATTTAAGCTAATGTGGACAGGTGTACCTAATAAAGTGGCCTGTGAGTGTATATATATGACACATATATGCTTTACAGTCACTTGTAATTACTATAATGCATCCTTGCTGGAAAAAAAAAATCCTTAAAATAAATTGCAATGACCCCAGAATAATATAATTAATATAATATAATATAATATAATATAATATAATATAATATAATATAATATAATATAATATAATATAATATAATATAATATAATATAACATAACATAACATAACAACATAATATAATATAATATAATATAATATAATATAATATAATATAATATAATATAATATAATATAATATAATATAATATAATATAATATAATATAATATAATATAACCCGGCAACCCAGTGGCGCAGTGGGTAGTGCTGTTGCCTCACAGCAAGAACGTCGCTGGGTCGCAGGTTCGAACCTCGGCTGGGCTGGGTCAGTTGGCGTTTCTGTGTGGAGTTTGCATGTTCTCCCTGGGTTTGCGTGGGTTTCCTCCGGGTGCTCCGGTTTCCCCCACAGTCCAAAGACATGCAGTACAGGTGAATTGGGTAAGCTAAATTGTCCATAGTGTATGATTGTGAATGTGTGTGTGGAAGTTCCCAGAGATGGGTTGCGGCTGGAAGGGCATCCGCTGCGTAAAATCGTGCTGGATAAGTTGGCGGTTCATTCCGCTGTGGCGACCCCGCAAGGGACAAAGCCGACAAGAAAATGAATGAATGAATGAATAATATAACCCCTGCTCAGCAACACAACATAAAAACCCTGTGAATCATAAGGTGGCTTTAATCAAGTTTAAGTGCACTCATGAGTTTTTGCCCCGAAGCCACCATAAAAATATAGCACAATAAACGCAAGTGATGATGGCTGAGAAAGAGGAAATCATGTTAGTACGCTCTGTATTTCAGCATAGTATATGAAAAAAAATGACCCATCATGAGCTTCTCCGCTGACAAAGTTTTGGATTATGATCATCAAAGAAAGCCTTAAAAACATATATTAGAATATAACAGGATATATCCCAAGATGAATGGCAGAGAACCCATTTAAATCCCCACATCAAGACAGTTAATGTGAGCTTTAAGCTATTACAGTATAAGTGGATTATCAGGGCGTATATAATTTCAGTAATATCGCATAACGTAAATTCAACAATTCTGATCAATGTTTAAAAAGTGATTAGAAATGCTTATTACTTGGCTAAGGGGTTAAAACTGTTTTGTTATTAAGGAAAATGCATGTTTTTATCTGTGGAACAGGTGTTGCATAAATATAGATGACTGGTCACAAGATTGAAGGAGTTTTTTTTTATAATTTATTATAATTAATATCAAATAAGTGACAGTAAAGTGTTATGTTAAATCATGGAAATGTATAATGTTTAATTAGGTTTTTATTTCAAATGAATGTTCTTTTGAATTGTCTATTCATCAAAGGTTTTAAGCAGCACAACTGTTTTCAACATTGCTCAATGTCATTAAATGTTTGAGAACCAAATTAACATATCAGACTGATTTCTGAAGGATCATAGTTAATGATTTTTTCCCATAAAATCACAAATAATTTTAGCTACAAATTCACCAACCATTTTGGTATAAATATAGATGTTTGACAAGTAGAAACTACAGTGATTGCAGGGTTTGGATTTCCATATCTAGAATATTTTTGTCATATTCCAATAACCTTTTTGCTTCAAGCCATTGTTAAGATTGACTCTGACAATGATATACAATAAAATCAAATGTTAGTGAAAAAATTAACACATTTCAATGATTTCTGAAAGAACTAAAGATTTTTTTATTCAATTGCATTTAAAAAAATATTTCAAACAGAAAACTTTGATTTTAACAGCTTTTTACTCTATTTGGATTAAAAGAGTATGCAGTATGTCATTTTCATCACTAGAGGGTGTATATTCACAACAAACAATGGCATATACAGTATGTTTCAAGAGTCCACACTTAGCTGATGATTGATAAGTAAAAGTGTGTTTTGCATGCTGTCCCGGGAGAGAGCTCTGAGCTCAGAAGATCCTTGAGCCCGGGGGTTCCTCCTGTTTCATCGGGAGAAAGGGGAGTCTGAGCTCAGGTAGGTCTCATGAACTCCCCTGTATTATGCCAAGAAAGAAAGGAAGGAGTCAGGGTGGATGGGGGGATTCTTCAAGATGAAGATGGCTAAGGTAAGGAAATCTGGCTATTTATGTGTGTTTGGATTTATCTTGGATTGGATTGGATTGGTATATCATGTTATACTGTAGCTAATGCAGGACCAGCCGTGGTCAATCATAAGAACGTGATCCTCTCGAAATTAGTTTATAAATAAACTTCACTTATCACTCTGTGACTGAGTGTGGAATCAAGGGAGTTGTCATCTTCATTACATCCTACTAGAATCGCAAAAATCATGTTCTTGAATGAACTAAAGCACTCAACACTTATATCATGGCAGTATGAATCAGAATAAGGCTGAAAGCCACTGAAGTGAAATGAGTGGTTGAAGCAATTGTATGAAAGTAGATTAGCTTTTATTATACAACAGTCCACCTCTTTTGGTTCCTCTAAACTCAAAAAAAAAAAAAAAAAACTTTTGCTGATTGTTCAAACTACTGCTTGTTCAATCACTGGCAGCTAGCTCTCTGCAACTCATACATGGTTGCCCTCTGAAGCTAAGCAGGGCAGTGCCCGTCAGAACCTGGATGGGAGACCACATGGGAAAGCTAGGTTGCTGCCGGTCTGTGTGGGTCCTTATGCCCCAGTATATTGATGAGGATGTATATCAATCAGTGAGTGGCGTCTTTCGGATGAGGAGTAGGGGTTTAAATTTGCCCACTGGCCTCTGTCCATCATGGCCTCCTAACCATTCCCATATCACAACTGGCTTCATCGTCTCCTCTCCACCAATTAGTTGGTGTGTGGTGTGCGGTCTGGCGCAATATAGCTGCCGTCGCGTCATCCAGGTGGATGCTGAATGAGGAGTTTCCCCCAAAAATATGTGTTAAACACTATATTATTACACTATTATATAGCGGAAAAGCGCTATATAAATGTAAGGAATTATTATTATTATTACTTAAAGTATTTAAAATTAGTTGAAACAACACAATTCTTAAGTATTTTGGGGGGAACTTAAATGTTGTATGTGCAATCCACTCAAATTTGTAAAAACGATTACATTAACTTAATAGATTTGTGTTGGGACAGCATGAAGGAATTGTATGGAACCCAGCAAAGAAGCAGCGCTGTTTTATCATATACCAAATACATGTCAAAGTTCTGTTTTAATGCTGCTCTGTGCAGTCTATTAAAACACACAACATATTAAAGCATCTTGCTGTTTCCTTGTTTTCTGTTAAACAAAACTGATTTGAACATTCTTTGAAACATTTACGTTAACATAAGTAATTAAGCCAGCAAAATATATATATATATATATATATATATATATATATATATATATATATATATATATATATATATATATATATATATATATATTTTATATTTCAGTGAAAAAAATTTTACATATTGTACTTTTACATATAAACAAATCAACTACTGACTGTACAGTAGCCAAAATAAAAAATCATACAGATATTTATATAAATTATAGCATAAATATATAAACAAAAAAATCTCTGTATAGTCTACTATGTTGCTATCATTTTAATAGTATTGTTTTGACACACGTTACCATGTTGAATATGGTCAAAATCAGTACAGGCCGGCTGCTCTGAGAGACTGAGGCTCTCTCTCACACACTCAGAAAGGCTGTAAATTATCACCTCTGCTATAAGTGATCACACGTTTCGCCCGCCTGCCGCAGGCCTCTGATTCAGACCAATCACAGCCTCCCTGCTCAATCTCCAGTGCTCTCAACTCTTTCTTTTACTTGGACTCACACACATGAACATCAGCAGTGGGAAAGAGGAATCATCTCTCTCCCTTTCTCTCTCTCTCATATATACACACACCGCTGCAGCTCTTGATCTGTCATATTCATCACTCTCATCACATCTCATCACCACTGTCTTCACTGCAGGCTGTTCTCAGAGGAGCAGCAGGTGAGAGAGACACAAAATCCCTGACTACATTAGCACTGTCACAGCAATAAAACGCACACAAGCATGTAACAGGCTATCAAAATAAGGACCAGCCATACTGCGTATATGCTACCTGGAATAGATTTACATCTTTATGAGGGCATATTCTTTTCTAAACTTTGGAGAATTGTGGATGTTTCCTATTAAATCACTATTACCATCACGCTGCACATAACACACAAGATACTAAAATAATAAACTGATAAATAAAATTGTAAAAATGAATATTTAAACTGGTGCTTTTTTAATTAGGATTCTACGGCTCTCTGATGTTTACCATCATGGTGGATCATAATAACTAGTTGTTCTTGAAAAGCCAATTCATGTTAGCAACAAATTCAGCAACAGTTGCTAGTTAGACAGTAAATACAGATCTTTGGCAGCTGCAGTGTCTGCAGAGACCTGAAGGCATAATTGCCACAAAATATTGTGAATTTCTATATCTAACCATTGCAAATACTGACTGTGGCAATGACAAAATAATAGTATTGCATGAATACACTATCTGACAAAAGTGTGGTCACCTATCCAAGTTTTAGGAACAACAAATAGTAACTTGGCTTCTAGTTAATCATTTGGTATCAGAAGAGGCTTATATGAAAGGCCTCTAGGTTACGCTTATTTTACCAAAATAAAATATGATCATGCCTTGATTTTTTATTATTTAACAAGGACAGTAAGATCTGACTTTGCTTAGACAAAAGTCTTGTCACTTAACAGAAATAATGTACAGTGTGTAATATAAAGTCATGGTGCAGTGGAAAAAGATGTAATATTGTGCATGACTCCCATGAGCTTGGAGGACTGAATCCATACATCTCTGCAATGACTCAAATAACTTTTAAATAAATTCATCTGGAATGGCAAAGAAAGTGTTCTTGCAGGACTCCCAGAGTTCATCAAGATTATTTGGATTCATCTTCAATGCCTCATCCTTCATCTTACCCCAGACATGCTCAATAATGTTCATGTCTGGTGATTGGGCTGGCCAATCCTGGAGCACCTTGATTTTCTTTGCTTTTAGGAACTTTGATGTGGAGGCTGAAGTATGAGGAGCGCTATCCTGCTAAAGAAATTGCCCTCTCCCATGGTT
Organism: Danio kyathit; assembly: GCA_903798195.1. Lineage (NCBI taxonomy): Eukaryota > Metazoa > Chordata > Actinopteri > Cypriniformes > Danionidae > Danio > Danio kyathit. The sequence continues at coordinate 26,068,029 of LR812525.1, read as the reverse complement.
TGTAATGTAATGGGGAGCACAAATGTCTTGATAGATCAGGTTGTTGATGTTGCCATCCACTCTGCAGATCTCTTGCACACCCCCATGCTGAATGTAACCCCAAACCATGATTTTTCCTTTACCAAACTTGGCTGATTTCTGTGAGAATCTTGGGTCCATGTGGGTTCCAATAGGTCTTCTGCAGTATTTGTGATGATTGGGATGCAGTTCAACAGGTGACTCATCAGAAAAATCTACCTTCTGCCACTTTCCCAAATGATCAACTAGAAGTCAAGTTATTATTTGTTGCTCTTACATCTGGGATCGACGACAAGACTTTTGTCAGGTAGTGTATTAGTATGTATGCATGATTTTGGTGTGTTTTTAAAACACAAAAAAAGCAAGACTAAAGAATGAAATGCTTGTAAATAAATAAAAACAATATTAAACACAAAAAACTGGTAAATGTCAACCACAAAAAACAAAACAAAAAATACAAAAATAAAGAAAACAAATTAAAACAAAAATAAAAACATGTTTGCATATGCTTTAAAACACAATGTACTTAAAAATAAAAATAAATGAAAAACAAATAAAGAAAACACACAACATCCAGCAAAGTTTTGTCAGATTTCGATTTCTAAAAGAACAAAACTGAAGGTAATCACCAACTGAAGATTCTTTCATTATTGCAATGAATTTAAATGTTTAAAAATAATAATTGCAAACAGATCAAGAATATTTATTTCTATCTCCCTTTATAGCAAACAACATTTCCTTACCTCTTTAAAAAAAAAGTCTACTGTGTTTGTGTGTGTTTGCATTTGATCAATGACTTTTCCATTCACCCTGCTGTCAGAAGCAGAGTTCATCAGAGAACGGCGAAACTCGCATTTACTGCGGGGTAGTAATTCCTGCGCTGGCCTTTATCTCTCTTCCCATCTCTCTGTTTCTCTCTGAGCCCAATCAGGGGGCTTGTGGATGTTAATTGAATTGGGCTGGGGGTCTCTTTCTAATGTGCAGCAGATGGTTAGGGCATTCCTGCTTCCTTTATCTCTCACATACGCACCATAAGCACACATATGCACACACACTAGGTGGCAGTGTTGTACTACCCTGACCCGATGAGTCACGCTCGCAACTATTATGAAGCAATGAATGCTGATCGTTTGGAGAGAGTGAACATGTGTGAGTATAGCTTTGCTCTCTGTTTATAGAGTAAACTTAGTCTGCTTACCTAGGCACTTTTCTAAACCTATAGTGACATTCAAATTGAAGCCATTGATGTTTAAAAATGCTGTCGAGCTTGCCATCTCACTATTTTCATTGAACAGCCTATAGGCATAAAACACCCACACGCACACACGCACGCACACACACAAGCACACACACCCCAACCAACTTACAGTGTACTAACAGAAAAAAAAGCACATAGAAAAGGACGTGACCTCTCAAAATACCCAGTCATCAGCAATGCTGTGCTGGGACGTTCATCCGCAGCTGCGCGTGTGTGTGGGTCCAAACAGCAGCATATGTGCGTCAGGGCAAAAATGTGCACTGTGGCAAACTGTAAATAAAATACAGTGCTGGTGAGGGTGGTATATGTGTCTAATTTAATTACTGAAAGCAGCATATGCTGAAAGTGTTTGCACACACGTTTTATCCTGCGTCATTAAAGACCACTTCACTTTGCTAGACGTTACGAGAGAGTCCTTGGGTCAGTCGAACCTTCGGTGCAGGACGGTTTTACCGCATATTCTGCAGAATTGTCACTCTTGTAACTGCAGAGCAGGCAAATAGATGTTTCTATGCACTGTGCTTATACAATAGCTATGTGTGTGTGTGCTGCTGCGTGTACAATGCGGGGCTGTAGGTGGTAATTACAGGTGATTTGCACTCCGTCCTGCTAAATATGTGGAAACGCTCAATTATAAGTACACGGCAGAAAACAGAAAGCCTCTTCACTGCAGGACCATTAACACACACACACACACAGCTCCATCTGTGTGTGCGCACACTTCAGCTTCTATCATGAATACTATCATCATTAATCATCTTTTCTCCTTGCGGACGGGGCTGTCCGTTATTGAGAGCCTGAGTAATTTGGAATTGATTCTGTCCCCTGTATACAACCCCACCGCTGAATACTAAACACACGGTATTTGTTGATATGGCATACACCCCGCTGACAAAAAACAGAGGGAGAAATAGAGTGATCAAAAGAGAGAGAGGACTAAAAGATAAAGCATATGTCCAGCTTTTGTTGCAGCACTGATGGGGATGAACAATACCAGCAGGTATGTGCGCTAAAGAGGGGAAAGAGAGAGAGTGAGAGAGAGACCACATCCTTTCTCTGTTCTGCAGGATCTAAGCTTCCAGAAATAAGCAATAAAAAATCTCCCCCACTTCCTCTATATGTCTGTTCACTTGCTTTTTTCTCCCCATGCTTACCTGTCAGTAAGACACCACCGCCTGTGATTCTCTCTCTGTCTCTCTCTCACACAGGTGGGTGTGAGACACTGACGCATACGACAGCTTATAGCACACACACACACACACACACACACACACACACACACACACACACACACACAAACAGCTGCAGGCTTTATGACGCTGCGTATTAGAGCAATACTGAACATACACAAGTGCAATCACACCAAACTCATAAAGAGCATGATTTTTTGCTTGATTTTTTTTGGATTTATGAGTCGTTTTCTTCATGGGGACCAAAAAATGTCTCCACAAGGTCAAAATATACTGATATTGCTATACTTGTGGGGACATTTGGTACATACACACTGTATGTACCAAATAAATAAAAAAATCTAATCCCATTGCCTTAAAAGTGTCAAATTTACTTTACTTAAACAAGTTAGTTAAAAGCACTGTAACTTGGAACTGTTAAATTGACTACAACAGTGTTTCAAATACCAACCAACACCTCAATTTACACTGCACACAAAATTAAGGCGCATCTCCTATAATCATATCTCCCCCTCACTCGCCTCCCGCACTAAGCACCTTTCACACACAATCACATTCAACATACAACAAGTATAAACACATATAAAAGTTTAAAAGGACTTCCCTCCACACAGAACTTAATTTTTATAATTATGTCCAGTTTGTTTACTAATAAATTTTAAGGCAACGGGGTTACTTACTTTTGTATGTAAAGCCAGCTAATTATTTTAAAAGCAACAGGTTTACTCACTTATTTCAGATAAAGTCAATTAATCACTTTTTTACAATGCGCGGACACAAACACACACACACACACATACACACACACACACACACACACACGCACACGCACATACACTATGGCCAATTTAGCTTATTCAATTTACCTATACCGCATGTCTTTGAACTGTGGGGGAAACCGGAGCACCTGGAGGAAACCCACGCCAACATGTGGAGAACATGCAAACTCCACACAGAAATGCCAACTGGCCCAGCTGGGGCTCGAACCAGCGACCTTCTTGCTGTGCTGAGGCGATTATGCTACCAATTGTACAAAAATATTTTGGTGGTAAGGTGTTTTGTAATGTTTCTTTTAAGATAACTTAATTTTATTAGCACTAAGAAGGGACAGATTAAAACTGGACTGACACAGTTTCAATTTACTAGAACTTCTAGTTGCTTTGACACAATCTACATTGTAAAAGCACCATAGAAATAAAGATGAATTGAATTGAATATTGTGAAATATAAATTAAGTTATTTTTTAAATTTTAAAAGCAAAAAAAAGTAACTTCTCTCAGTGATTCAAATCATGTGAATATGTTCTGTTAAAAAATGAAAACATCAAAAAAGAAAATATAAAAACATTTACTGGTGTTCAATCATTAAATTGGCTCTTATTACCAATGTTGAATTAATTTTTTTCATTCTACATCATTTTAAATAAAAAAAAAATCTCCCCCACTTTTTTTTATATCTGTTCATTTACTTTTTCTCATGTCTACCTGTCAGAAAGACACCACAACCGGTTAATTTAATGAAAACCACAAAACGTGTTACTTTTAGGATTCTTTGATAAACAGAAAAGACAAAACAGCATTTATTTAAACCAAAATACTTAAGTCACATCTGATTAATGTACTACAATAAAAGTCTTTCTAAAATAAGTTAAAAAAAAACTTTCTTAATGGTACTATGAATAATACAATACCTCTAAAATATGAAGCACCACAACTATTTTCAACATTCACAATAATAAGAAATAATTATTGCTCAGCAAATCAGCATATTAAAATGATTTCTGAAAAATTATGTTATATGGAAGACTGTAGTAAAGATGAAAATAGAATATATATGCAGAAGTATGCAGAAGGGTTAAATGCTTTCAGTGAACTGTATGCAGTTACAAAATTGGCACGTTTAATTGGTCTGTTTTGTTTAAAAATCAACAATCTCCACTGCCTGGTTGATATACAATATAAAGTGGGTCTCAGACTGCACTGCACTAAATTACATTTTCCCACGCCATGTCTTTAAAATATGAATATTTACTTTATTCCAGTATTTTCAATGGTGTTTCAGCGCTTGCCTGCTGATCCTGAAGGGCACGTGCATGTAAACGGCTTTTCATCTCGGTTTATGCTAAAATGCTACTAAATAAACGCTGAAATCTATTTAACTGATTATATTTAAATTACATTACGTCATCAACGCTGTAAAAGGAACCATATACAAATTGAAAAAAGTCAAATTGACCGTTCACCGGAAGTTTATTAGTATGGGAAGAAACACTAGCTGCGCATACCCTACACATGGATCACAGGGAGATAAAAAAAAAAACTATAAATCATAAATCCAGAGAATTCTCAAGGTCTATTTCCATAGCTGTGTGTGTGTATGTGTTTATATGTGCGTTTGTGTGTAAGCAAACTCCCCCAAACAAGAACAAGATGGACAAATAAAGACACCATGCAAAAATCTGTGTGGTAATTCTCCATACAAATAGATAAAAACAAACATATATATTACAGAACCATTTCTTCTATCAAAACAGAAAAACAGTCTAAGACTGTCACAAAGAACACTTCTGACCCTTTCCTGAATCATCCACATAAACACTCTCATACGCACACACCGCTTCCAGCTAAAAATGAACAGGCCTGAAGGCATTTTCAGAAAACTTTCAGCCCTTGGGAAGGCGGCTGCTTGTACAAATGATTCTATTAGATTAGAGCTTTTGTGCGGCTGCCATATGCACAAAGCATCCTCTCCAGTTCTTATCTGCTCACAGCTCGTTTGTATAATTGTGAGGACCGAACACTTTGTGAAAATCCCAAATGGTCTCAATCAAACCCAAAAGAGCAACAGCATCATTTGAGCTCATCTAAACACAAGAACGTCTTTTTCCGCTGGTATTTATTCATGCACAGACAGTCGGTTTATGTTCTTTATTGGACCCTTGACTTGTTTGCCCACAAGGCTTAAAGCCGCCATTCTGACTCTTGCTCTCTAAGGAGATTGATAGTAATTATGTTTGTGTGAGAGCTCAAGGTGCCCTGGCATTGATAAGCCATTTAGTCTGCGCATGAAAACATGGCGTGCTGTCAAACACAGATTTGAACAGGGCTCTGAGAAAGCAATGCTGTCCAGCCAGTGGCTATTTTTCACACCCGAGCAAACTGCCCACCTAGGCAGCATTTTTGGGCATCAAAGGTGCATTTAAACACTGGATGAGTTTCAAATCCTACTGAGCTACACACCTAGGTGGCATTTCCAGGTATCAAAGGTCCATTCAAACGCTGGCTGTGTTTCAAAATGCTCTGAGCTGCATTTCAAGATGGCATTTTTGCACATTATAAGAGCATTCAATCCAACATGGATATTTAAATCTGCTTATGATGGCCAAAATTCTGTCCAGCATGTGGGAGGCGGCTCACTAAGTTTTAAAACACAGCCAGCGTTGTGTCTCATTTGCTGGATTTTCTCTGTGGTGGTTGTGTCACACAGAGTAATATGATAATGCGGAGTTACTGGCTCCTCGCGCGTGGCGGTTCTCCCCTGCAGCAGGGCGCTCCATCATGTTGAGGAATGGTGTTTTTTAGGCTGTGGCTTGTTTTTGGCATTAATATATTCACATTACGCTGCCGTTACAGCACAGATGAAGCCAGTTACAGTCCCTTGGTGGACAGGGACTTCGCCACAAAAAACTATTCAGCAATTACCCCTCAACCGGACAAGCATGAAAGTTATAGTACAATTACGGCTCAGTAGAAAAAAATAATCTAATACATCAATTAGGGAAAGTCAATTAGGACAACTCCCCAATTAGGCTGAAAATCTGCTGGTGGAGGCTGTAGGCTGTTGCAAGCTGCTTGGGAAGACAAACTGTTTTAGGCTTGTGTGTACGTGCTAATTTTGTACTGGCTTTATTTCTTGGAGTTTTTATAAAATAAAAAAATAAATACTATTTTATAGATATTAAAAAATAATTATAATAAAAATAAAATAAAATTAAGGTCTGTGGTACTGGTCTGGGATAAAATAAAATAAAATAAAATACTAGTATATAAAAATAAAATAAAATGAAAGGGTTTGGTATTGGTCTTGGACTTGGATAAAATAAAATACTAGGATAAAAAAATAAATCAATTAAAATAAAATAAAAATGAAAGTGTGTGGTATTGGACTTTGATCAAATTAAATGAAAATAAAAATAAATAAATAAATAAATAAATAAATAAATAAATAAATAAATAACTAAATAAATAAATAAATAAATAAATAAATAAATAAAATACTTGGATAAAAAATAAAATAAAATAAAATACTTGGATAAATAATAACCATAAAATTGTGTGGTACTGGTCTTGGACATGGATAAAATAAAAAATAAAATAAAATAATACATAAACAAATAAATAAATAATTAATTAATAAAAACATATAATAAATTAAATAATAATAAAATAACAAAACAAAAGTGTGTGGTACTGGTCTGGGACTTCAGTGCCATCTCAAGACGCTGAATCATCATTATCATCTGTTTAAGATTCTGTTTATTGAGCACCTGAGTATCTGCAACCTCTTGACATTTGACCTTTGAGACCTCTGGCTTCTCACCTTAGTTTGTGGTGACCTTTGTCTTTGTGGGGTGTGATGTCCAGGGACATTTCCTTCCATGTCTTCGTGATGCCTTCCAGCGTCTGTAAATAAGAGGTCAGCATTAGGCTTTTTAATGTTAGCACTAATTTTACCAGACACATTCCAACTCAGCACTGAATGCCACATTGTATGAGAGCTGCAAGGACTGTCTCGCAGGAAAAGAACATTGATTAGGAGCCCTGCAAAGTTTCCCCCCAATATAAATGTTATAGATGGAGTCTTTCTATAGAAATGCCAGACATGATGAGAAATGCACCAATGACACTTTTTATTTACTGTACATGCTTGAAACCTAGCAGGCAACCTACCTAGACAGTAGCCTTAGGGATCGTTTAAAGGTACCATGAAATTAAAATGAAGCTTTTTAGATGTAAGTATCAGTATTACTTGTTTGTAGGATATCTATAAGCTAGTGTACCCCAAAACAGTGACAAAATTTGCATTTAGAAAATACTAAACTGATATAAACATATAAAGCTTGAAGCTTGTCACTTCCTCCTATATGGATCCAAATGGTTTTATTCATGTCACCACATTCTTCACTTTCTCATCAAATCATAACCAATCAAATGCTCTCTAGTATCTGACATGCCCCGCCCCCTTCAAGACACTTCTCATTTGCTTTTCATTTGATGCACTTGAGCTAAACTTTTACTTCACTCTATTTTGTATAAGTGTAATATCATACTTTTATTTTCTACATTTAACATGCCGTTCTTTGTTATTTTGAAGTGGAGAAAGTCTTACATGATCTGAAACTAATAAGTAATAGTGATGTCCATTATGTGACTGAGCTGATCCCTTTCAGTTATCATGTTAAATCTGTTCACAAATCAAACTGAATGATTAAATCATGAATTGGACTGATCAAGTCACTGATTTATAAAACTACAGTTAATGCCTTACAGATTCAACTCAACTGGTCAAAGAGATCCTGTTTAATAATTCAAAGATTCAAATGATCCAGTAAAAGATTCAAATAATAAAGCGAGTCGTGTATTGACCTTATTCTTAAATGTGGAAGTGCGCTCGTTTTCACGATTGTTTTAGAACTTCCGATTTAGTTGCCTACGGGAGAAATGACTAGGAATAATAAACGGTAGAATACGATCAAACCGCTTGCTCTATAAACAAATGTGTTCATAACTGTACACAAAAGTAGAATAATATAATAAGAATATATCAGTTTGCAACATCAATCTGCGTAACGAGACGTTTTTAATGTCTAAAAATCAATGCAAGTGAATGAGACCGGCGGTCTTGAGACAAAAAGATTCCAATGGCTGCGCTCGCTGGTACATGAAGAATAATATCAATACAGTTAGAAAAATCACAGAATTCACAAAGTCAGACCAAAAAAAAGACAAGACCAGGAGTTCCTCAGAGCTTGGCTATGTACATACTCAATAACTGTAAGTTTTTAAAGCAGAATATTAGGACTTTTTAAAATTATAAATCAAAATTATACTTGGGTCATAACCGTCAGATTTCAAAATCTGGTGTTAAAAGGCAGAGAAAAGGTGAGTTGTTTAAGCTCAATATATGAAATGCTTGACTGTCCGATATTGTATATTGAAGCAATAGTAATACAATGCAAATTAATGTCAATGAATCTGCTTGCATAGTGCTCTTGTTAAATTATTATTAAATGTATTACCTTATGTTTTTATTTTCTATGTTTATATTTTGTTCACATACAGTATATTGGTTGGTTTAGCTCACATATATTTATTATTCATTCATACATTTTCTTTTCATCTTAGTCCCTTTATTAATCGGGCGGAATAAACCACCAACTTATGCAGCATTTGTTTTATGCATTGGAAACCCTTCCAGCTGCAACCCATCACTGGGAAACACCCATACACACTCATTCGCACACATACACTACAGACTGCACTCTGAAATTATTATTAATAACTAGTAAAAGATATCAGTTAATGTATGACAAGTTTTATTAATAAAACATTTTATTGCAAAATAAAGAAACATTGATGAGACAGTACTTTATCAAGTACATTACAAATCAAGTACATGTGTTTTACAAGTCTACAAAAGGACAAACAAAATGAATACTTTTACCAGGGTTATAATTTATTAACAGTGCGTTCCAAATAAGATATAAATTGCTCTCTGAAGGACACTTCAGAGTGAAAACAATCATGGCCGCCATATTAAAGTGTTCCAAACCGAAGTGCACAAAACTGGCCACTTCGAAGGGCTCTTCGAAATGAAGGAGTTTGAAAGGTGCAACTGATAGTCACTTCAGTCGTCTCGTTAAGATGACTCAGAAGTGCTTCCCAAAAACAGTTTTTTTGACCCCTACAAACTTCATCCCTTCAAAGCTGTCACTTCGGAGGGTAAACCCTTTGAAGTGATTAGGGCATAGGGATGAGTCCTTCCAAATGAAATGCAGTGTAAGTCTGTACTTTCACTCAAGTACCTGGTTTGTGTACTTCACCCACCATTGATTGTTAGGCATTACAGCAATGTGTGAACACAGACAGCATTTCAGATATATTGAGCTGCCTAAGTAGACTTTCAAAAAAATTGATTTGCTTCACAAATGTATTTAAAGATTCATACACTGGTTCTCTTTCAAAACTTATAGGCAGCACATCTAGAGTTACTGGGCATCATAGATGAATTTAGTGATTCAAAAGTATGACTTTAAAACATAGTGAGCTACCACAACATTTTTTGCCCAAAATAGTGGGACATTTACCAAGATGGCACTTTTTGGGACATCATACAGGCCAGGTATAATGGCAGCTAGCTCTCTGCAACTCTCACATGGTCGCCCACTGAAGCGAAGCAGGGCTGCGCCTGGTCAGTACCTGGATGGGAGAAAAATCCACTACATGAGAAAGCTAGGTTACTGCTTGAAGTGGTGTTAGTGAGACCAGCAGGGTCTCTAATGCCCCAGTCCAGAATGTCCAAGGTCCAGAATCTCTGTGGTCATTAAAAATCCCAGGATGCCCTTTGAAAAAGACTAGGGCTTTAACCCCGGCATCTTGGCCAAATTTGCCCACTGGCCTGTGTCCATAATGGCCTCCTAACCATCCCCATATGATAAATGGCTTCATCACTCTGTCTCCTCTCCACCAATCAGCTGGTGTGTGGTGTGCGGTCTGGTGCAATCTGACTGGCGTCATGTCATCCAGATGGATGCTGCACACTGATGGCGGATGAGAAGATTGCCCCCCAAAAATGTGTAAAAGCGCTATATAAATGTAAGTACTTATTATTATGTATGTCTAGATGCTTAAACATTTGGTTGTTTCTCCAAAACTAGTGAGCTGCCAATCTAGGTGACATTTTACTGTATTAACTCTCATTTTGCAAATTTTCATGGAAAGAATGCATACATTTTAAGGAGTTTGTGCAATTGGAAATGTCACCCGAGGCCCAAGTTTAAATCTGCATTGATTAATGGATGCTCCTCTTATTATAAAAATAGATTGATTTTAGGACTTCCCTAGAGTTAAAAAAGTTGAGTTTAACATTTTTTAATCCAATAAGTCAATCTCTGGGTCTGATGGGTACTTCTACCGGGTCTGGCGGGTACTTAAAGCTAAGCAATTTTAGCTTAGCTTAGTATAGATCCATCAATTGGATTAGCATCTCGCTCAGAAATGACCAAAGAGTTTTGATAATTTTTCTATTTAAAACTTGACTCTTCTGTAGTTATATTGAGTGCTAACACTGACAGAAAATGGAAAGTTGCTGTTTTCTAGGTCAATGGGGCTAGGAAATATACTCTCATTCTGGAGTAAAATCAAACAACTTTGCTGCTATAACATGGCTGCAGCAGGGCAATGATATTATGCAGCACCTGAAAATAGTTCTGAATCATCTTTCACAACTGTCTTCATAGTTGCAAGGCACAATCTAAAGTTACTTGGCATCATAGGTAGATCTAAAGATTCAAAGCATGACTTTAAATGATATTAAGCTATCACAACTTTTTTGCCCAAATAGTGATAAATTTACCAAGATGGTATTTTTTTGGTACATCATACAGGCCAGGTATGTCTGGATGCCTCAACATTTGGTTGTTTCTCCAAAACTAGTGATCTAAATGATACTTTACTGTAATAACTCTCAGTTTGCAAATTTTCATGGACAAAATCCACACATTCCAAGAAGTCTGTGACTCCTTGTCACGCGAGACCCAAGTTTAAATCTGTGTTGATTACAGGAACGCTCCTCTTTTTTTTTTGAAAATAGGCTAATTTTATGACTCCGCTAGAGTAAAAAAAGTTGAGTTCACTATTTTTGAATCCATTGAGCTAATCTCTGGGTCTAAATCAATCAATTGGATTAGCATCTTGCTCAAAAATTACCAAAGAGTTTTGATAATTTTTCTATTTAAAACTTGACTCTTCTGTAGTTACATTGAGTGCTAACACTAACAGAAAATGGAAATTCACTATTTTCCAAGTCAGTATGGCTAGGAACTATACTCTCGTACCATGGCTGCAGCAGGACAATGATATTATGCAGCGCCTGAAAATAGTTCTAAATAATCTTTCACAAATGCCTTCATGGTCAAGCAGGTGGGTATGTTGGTTATATTGATGGAAATTATTTGATTTTCATGCGCTGCATAATATCATTGCGCCTTTCAAATTATCGAAATCATCTAAAGTAATTTTTGATCAAGATGCTAATGGTCTAATCCAATTCAATGATCTATGCTAAGCTACGCTAAAAGTGCTTCCAACAGACCTGAAGAATGGCTGAATGAATTTAAAAAAATTGTAAAACTCAATTGTTCAACTTTAAAAAAAATAAATAAAAGTGGATTGTTCTTTAAACAGAAGGTTGTTTGGTTTGAACATGACCTCTGTATGTGCTAATAGCAGACAATAGGTCACTTTGCCCATAAACTTTTGCCATTTATTGTATAAGGACGAGAAACATAAACACAAAATTCCCTGTCAACAGACGTCAAAGATGGGGTCTTTCCAAAAACATCAGGCATGCACCATGCCAACGACGCTTCTCATTTACACTATCTGCCTTTCTCCTCTCTCTCTCTCTGCGGGTGACTTCTAGGTGAACCGCTCTGTGCTTTGGGGGTTATGAGGGTTTGCTCTCCCATTGCTGCTCTCGAACCAAAACTGTGTTGTTGTAACCTCTGCAAGCACAGAGCAGAACGTCTGGGAATCTCCCTGGGCCGAAAGCGAGAAGAAAGAGGGAGAGAGGGGAGAAGGGAGAAGTGCAGCCTCCCACAGTCTGACAGCTGGACAGGGTAGCTCTCCTCTGCAGGGCCAGTAAAGGCTGCTCTGAAGGAAATTAAGCACAAGGCTCATTTCCCCTGTGGCCGGCACACATGACCCGCGACTGCAGCCAGGGGACAGACGCCTCCAGTAGCACTGCGCTCGAACTGTACTGCGCCATTACTGAACACAGTCCAGGAAATTTTCCCTTTTCAAGTCTAAAATAGGACTATAAACCAGTCGACTCTTAGGCTTGTTTCACACATCCTGCTTTTGAGGCACATAGAGTAGCTTGTGCTTTTACTGTAAAGACACTTCTGCTGCATAACAGCTCTATGTGGAAAATAAAGAGACTTCTGTTTTGTTTTATTTTTTATACCGCACATTTCCTACAATAACCGTCGTAAATTATAATACAAATAATATAATGGATATCACTAGTGGCCCTTTGAGGATTATTACAATCTTGGTGGCCATGAAATCTAATTTACATGAGGAGGTGGAATGACATTTACTTCCAAATGGTAATTAATTTACGCTGAACCCAAAACATAGCAATAAACTGCTTAAAGCGTCTGGAGTCAATCAGTGGTGCTGAATAAAAGTATTTGGGAATTTGAATCAGGCCAGGTTCTTTTTTTAAACAATGGGGAAGTTATTTGTTCCAGTACTGTGTTTATTCATAAAATCTGATATAAACACATTTATAAAAAAATAAAAAAAATAAACAAATAAATAAAAAAATAAAAGATTATATATATATATATATATATATATATATATATATATATATATATATATATATATATATATATATATATATATATATATATATATATATATATATACATATACATAAGGTTTACAATGCACTGTTGTCACATTTATGTTGTCATTGTTGCCACATTACAGTAAAAATATTGTAAATACACTGCAGTTCAAATGTTTGGTGTCAGTATGAATTTAAAATGCTTTTGTTATGCTCTTTATTTAGATTTCTATTTCAATATTTTATGAAATAGTTCGGATCATTTTACTTACTTCATCGAAATGAACGAATCTTTTTTCGAGTCATTTCATTCATTTTGCCAAAATTACATTAAAAGACGCTTCCAAACACATCTACAACTAGCCCAAACGTTAATCACACCACAAACAAGTCATAACTAGAATACTACTATACTAAGAAAGAGAAAACAATCCTTCATTGTGTACCTGGTGTTTTGTCCATGATTAACTCTGGTCACCTCATCTGGCATGTCTTCAAATTTGAGTCGTTCGTTCACCTGACACTGACAGTTCCATATAAGCTTAACCAATGCAGTCTGAGGCGGAAACATCCGTGATAAGTTCACCTTTCAAGTCTTCTGGTTTTTGAGTCATTTGTTCATCATGTGACGGCATGTAAAGAGATGACTCAAAATGGAAGACTCGATTGAATGAATAGATCAAATGTTTTTCTGGCTCTAAATGCATATGATTGGCTTCTGTTTTTCCTGTGATAAACTGACGACTCAAATCCGATAGAGGATTCGAAAAATGATCTAATCTTCTCCTCCACCTGCACAAATGTGCACATGCGCGAATGAACAAATCACTCCCTGAGAGGACTCATCGTTATTGTCACATAAAAGATTTGTTCAAAATGAATGAATCATTCAAGAACGACCCATCAGTAGTCTCAAGTTTCATGTGTTTCAATGCTTCAAGTTTCAAGTGTCTCAAGTGTTTTAAAGTTGAAAAAAAAAGAGCTGATATTTTGTGAAAACAATTTTTTTTTTGGTAACTGCAATTTAATAATTTGTAATTGTGATTTAAAAAAAAAATAATAATATATTTTTTATTATTGCGGTATGATTTTATATCTCACATTGTGTTTTATTTCTTATTTAAATCTTAAACTTTAAAGCATGCTTCCACAGACTTACACGCAGTGAAACAAACCATAACACCAAAACCTCTTTTCTTTCTGCTTCTGTTCCATGCTACTAATGTTCCATGCTGCTGTAATATGTGAAAGCAGGCCTAAGTTTTAAAATAAATACAAACCTGACCGTTAGTATAAACAAAGAGCAGTGTGATAGCTTTGTACTCATGAACACTGTGCCCTTTAGATTTAGACTGTTTGGCTAATGCAAACACATCTGCACTGCTGCAGACTCTCAAACTGTGGCTCTCTCTCTGCTGAGATTCTCTGCTGGGGCGCTCCGACTACGGGATGTCACCCTGAGGAGATCATCTTTGACCTTGCAAACCTGACCTCTGACCAAAATCCTCCTGACAGTGAATTTCCTTTTCTCTTTTACATACTGAACCTCTGAGGATCGTATGCGCTGTGAGAGGAGCACAGGGAAATGAACCTTGATGAACCTACAGTCCTTCGCTGAGACAAAAGAAAAAAAAACAAAAGTGAATAAGGAAGATACTCTTAAGGGGCCATGAAATGGAAAAAAAAAACTGCTCTTCACATTTCACAATCGACTGCTTTGTGAATTATTCACAATGCTGCTGCTTTTTCAAAATATCTTTTACTGAGTTGAACGTTTCTGAGGTGGAGTGAAATTAAAGGGAAAGTTCACCCAAAGATTTACATTTACTCACTATTTACTCACCCTCAAGTAGTTACAAACCTTACACTCACTCACTTTACTTCAGCTTTGTCCCAGTTTTATCAGGGTCACCACAGTGGAATGAACCACCAATTACTCTGGCATTTTTTTTTGGATTTTATGTGGTGGATACCATCCCAGCTGCAACCCAGCACTGAGAGTACACTAACCTGTGA
This sequence comes from Danio kyathit, assembly GCA_903798195.1. NCBI lineage: Eukaryota > Metazoa > Chordata > Actinopteri > Cypriniformes > Danionidae > Danio > Danio kyathit. The sequence goes on along the minus strand of LR812525.1, from coordinate 26,052,912 downwards.
ACCCCCAGTGCTAGGAAATTCCTATATACTCTCTCATTCACATACTAACACACATACAGGTACACTACGGGCAAGTTTATCCAATTCACCTAAACCAAATGTCTTTGAACTGTAGGGGAAACCCATGCAAACACAGGAAGAACACGCAAACACATAGAAACGTCTAGCCGGGACTCGAACCAATGAAAAAAGTAAGCATGCTAGTCTTTCTGTCTGGTTGCTGTGAGCCTTGCAAGATGTGGGACTGGCTGTCCTCCACAATGACACACTATACAAGATAAAATGATCGATTCTTGCGTCCTGAAAGCCATTGTCATTAAACACAACACCCTACTTCAAACAGATCTTATCGAAATTGTGCTGATATTGTGTAATGTGAGCTAATAAAGTATGGACAACATTTCAGAATGCTTTCAAAAATGTTTCACCAAGGATCAAGGGCAATTCAATTTCTCTTTATTTGACACCTATAAACCACACTATATTTCGAACTGTATTCACTAGCCATTTAAAAAAAAGCGATTTATGTCTTGGTGCTTTAACCCTCAGGGGTCTGAGGCCCCTAAGATATTTTGACATGCCCTGACATTTGTGCTTATTTCAGCTACTTATTACATAGTATTGGCCAACATGTATTTTTTGTATTCAGCACAAACTGTGCTACAATATTATGTGAGAAATATTGGTGTACATGCTTGCTTTTTTTTAGAAAAAAAAAATAATGCGTGGTTAGTAGGTTTTGGAGAAAAAAAATGTAGCTGAAATAAAAACTAAAATCAAAAAATCCACACTGAATGGGCCTGACTTTTGAGTAACCAGTCTTGTAGGCTAGACTATTTACTTCAGAGTTATGTGAAAATTATTTTGTTCTCTCATTTAAAGAAAACTTTACAATGATTTACATTTTGTAAAGTCTATTTTGGGTCATCTCAGCTATACTGTATGTGTGGGAGTGACAATGGTCATGAATAACTCAAACCAAAACAGATAAAAGATACTCCCCCACTGGCTAAAAGAAAGAATGCATACACTATTTATTTTCCTTACTTTGCAAAAGCACACACTTTTTTTGTTATTGTGAGTGTACACAAAAAAGTAGGCCCCTAAAAGATTCATTTGATGTATTGCTTTTATCTCTACGATCAAAACTGAAAGTGTACTTTAAATTCATTACAGCGTTATCAGGAGATGACGCCTCAAACCGCGTATACGCAGTCTTCGACCCCTGAGGGTTAAATTAAATAAAAATCGGACACCTATTTAAAAAACAAACAGGAACATGTGTTAATTTCTATTGAACCATATACAATAACAAACTTTAAAATTCCCAAAAGGGGGGAAATGGTTCTTGTGGCTCTCACTAAAGCTTTCACTAAAGAATAAATTCTGCTTAGAATCGAATGATCTAAAACTGATTAAAATAAATTAACTTAAATGGGAAAGCGAGAAGAGGGTATCGTATCATCTGAAGCGTATCATACCTGTTCTATGGAGAGCTCTTTGCTGGCCGCTCCTGATATGTCACTGATACTCTCAGCATGGTGGTCCAGACCCAAAGCCACAATCTTCTCCAGAGTGAAGTCTGCACTGCTCGGGTCAAACGTCTGCTGCACCTCTTGTCTTATTTGATTCCAGTGTCTAAAATAAACAGATCCACACAATCTTTTGAAGATACAATCTGACTGGTCAAGACGCTCTGACATTGACACATGAATCTGAGCTCGTATAAGATGGAAAAAACCTTTTATCAAAGCCATTTGATCTAGTCCAAAACTTAATGAGCCACGTATGAGGCAGCATTTTAAGACATCAAAGATCGGATTTTCAAAAAGGAAGGCAAACTAATTATTGTATGCTGCCTCCCAAGCTCATGTTGGCCAAAGCAGCTACAGCTAGCATGGTTCATTCATAAATAAGGCAAATCCAGAATGCATTGCACAAATGCATTATACATTGTATTGCATTATACATTAAATAAGATTTGTTGTAATATTGAAACGCATTTAGTAATAAACATTATTTGTTTATTAGAGTATTACCAAGCTCTGGGTTTTGGATAAAGCAGGCATTGAGTACAGTAAAGTACACAGGATGCTGACTTTGAAGGCAGCTGTCTATGTAGGCAGCAGGCAGATTAGGAGGTTATAATATGCCCTTTTACACAAGATTTAATTCCGTCTCGGGTGTTCCTAAAAGGTGTCTGTGAATTTCAGCTCAAAATACTTCAAATTTCAGTCATTACACCATGCTGTAGATGCCCCTTTTTGGGTGGAAGTAAAGGTTGCACGTCATACAAGTATTAAATTAAGATCTCTTTCATCTCAGCTGTCAAAAATACAAAAGCTTATGTTAAAATAACATAGAAACTCTCATGTTAACATAATGTTACTTATATATGTGAATGTAAACAGCTAGAAATGAAATCGCAAGGACAGAGGTGATGAGCTGGAACTGAGGACTGGCTGTCAAGGTGTGGGATTACAACTGATCCTAGAACAGTAATCGGCACCAAACCTTGGCTATTGATGATTATTAGCTGGACTTTACAGCAGAGCCCAGGTCACCATCTAGAGAAGGGGATATCTCAAAGTTCCGGTGTTATTAAAATGTATCTGTGAAGTTTCAGCTCAAAATACTTCAAATTTCAGTTATTAGACCATACTGTAAATTAGGGTTGCACAGTTTACCGGTACTTTGGTAGCACTGCAATACTATGGCTCCAAAATACTGGCGGTGCCACTGTAGTTTTTAAACAGTAGTATCGTATTTTTTTCTTTTTTAAATATTTCCCAAATAATGTTAAACAGAGCAAGGAAATTTTCACAGTATGTCTGATAATATTTTTTCTTCTGGAGAAAGTCTTATTTCGGCTAAAATAAAAGCAGTTTTTAATTTTTTAAAAACCATTTAAGGTCAAAATTATTAGCCCCTTTAAGCTATATTTTTTCGAATCTATAGTCTACAGAACAAACCATCATTATATAATAATTTGCCTAATTACCCTAACCTGCCTAGTTAACCTAATTACCCTAGTTAAGCCTTTAAATGTCACTTTAAGCTGTATAGAAGTGTCTTTAAAAATATCTAGTAAAATATTATTTACTGGCATCATGACAAAGATAAAATAAATCAGTTATTAGAAATGAGTTATTAAAACTATTATGTTTAGAAATGTGTTAAAAAAATCTTCTCTCCGTTAAACAGAAATTGGGGAAAAAGATAAACAAAGAGGCTTATAATTCAGGGGGGTTAATAATTCTGAATTCAACTGTATATTAAATCATACATTTAAATGTGTACATTCCTGAAATGAAACAGAAGCTTATGAGTAAGGTATTTGAAAATGTGTTCCTTTGCAATATGCTTTGTACCTTTGCATATCTTTTTTTATGCTCAAACAGCATCATTAGGCACCAAAGTAAGTTAAATGAGTAAAAAAGCTAAATAAAAGGACCTCTTTAATAACTTTTAGAACTGAGCCATTGTGTAGGCCTACAGGAGAAATAAGGCTGCTGATTTATTAGTAACAAAAAATCTAATGGTATTAAGCTGAATTTACAGAGAATGTGTGCTATTCAAAGTATTTGGAGAGCTGAAGAAAGACAGTCCGCTTTGCTGTTTAGTCACAAAAGACTGGTCATGTTGTCGGTCAGATTTTTTCATAATAAACAGGTGTGACGGCCAATGACAGTGCAAGGATTTAATTCTCTCATGAGAGATCCTGCAGCCATAATGCACAGCTTGTTGTCTTCTCACTGAAATCCACAGAGACTGCCAGTACATCTGATCCACAAAACGAAAGCAGAAAAAAGAGAGCTATTTCAAAAAAAACATCTTGCCAATTGCTGGCCCCTCTGAGATCGGGCCCAAGCATTCTGGGATGTGATCTCTCCTACGAGTGCCTGTTTTTCTTAGTCTCGCGTTCTAGCGGTCATGGACTTCTGAGGCTGGAACCCTGTTTATTTTCATCTGCTTCCCTGATGTGCTGCGCCGGCCAGCGGGAGACGCTAACAGGGATCTTTCAGAGGGTTACATCAGTGTGATTAGCCGGCTGTCATCAGGGGAACGTGAGGCCTGTCTATGCCGTTTCCGCCAGGGCTGTTGTAGCACGTTTGATTGGGGCCGATGGGCTGTTGTTTTGGGAATGCCACATCCAATCAGATGGCTTAGGGAGCGAATGACAGGGCAGAAGAAAAACGCAGAACGGAAAACGCTGTGTTTCTCTCGGCAGGGATGGCGCCGGAGTGCACGAACGCTCTGCGTGATAGAAAGGAGAGAGGTGACGAGCTGGAACTGAGGGCTGGCTGTCAAGGTGTGGGATTACAGCTGATCCTAGAACAGTAATCGGCACCAAACCTTGGCCGTTGATGATTATCAGCTGGACTTCACAGCAGAGCCCAGGTCACCAGCTACAGAGGGCGATATCTCGAACAGACACAAGTTACAAAGAGCGGTTGTCCACTGAAGAGGCAACATGAAAGATGACAGAGTCATTTTGTCAGGAACCACTCTTGATAAGGAGGATTAGTGAGAGAATGACACTTCATTATGCTGAGGACATTGGTGTGTGTCCGAGTGTGTGTGTGTGGTCCAGGACAAAATGTCTCCACAAGGATAAAGGATTGTTAAAGCCTGTAATCTTTGACTATATAGAATGCTTATGTCAATGGTGAGTCTTCATAAAATGCAGAGTAAACAAGAGTAAACTTTTATATATATATATATACACACACACACAGTGCTCAGCATAATTGAGTACTTCCCATTTTGAAAATAAACATTTTTATCCATTTCTCAGTGAATATAGACAATGTATTTTGGTGCATTTAAACAAAACAGATTTATTAAACAGATATATTTCTGAAAATAATATTTTAGTCTCCAAACATATTTAGAAATTGAAAGAGAATACAATTACATTCAAGCAAAATATTGCAAAAATAAATACAACCGACAAAATTTCAACTACATTTTTTCTATTTTCTTGCTTCTCTTGATTTGTCCTCTTTTTTAAATTTGTATTTAATATTTTCCTATAACATATACATTTTGAAGCGTTATCGTCAGTTATTTAGATTATATAAGCTCCAGATTTGGCTTCAGTACTGACTAATCTAATGTATATGCACAAATATAATATTGTATAGCTTCCTATTAAAAATATGAATTGAAAAGAGAGATTTGTGAGGGGTGTACTTATATATGCTGAGCACTTTATGTATATACTGTATATATATATATATGGACTGCACCAAACTGAAGGGTACAAAATTTTGTCCACATATGCATTTTATTTACAAAATTATACTGAACTACCTTAAATATCTACATCACTATCTGAAACTATTTACTTAATGCAGCCTGACAGTACTTTTTACCTCACTTTAATGATCTAAGGTGATTTGTTCTTCAAACAAGTTTGTGAATCAGATTAGAATAAAATCTTTCATAAATTTTTTTATAAAATTTTAAAAAATCTTTCGTAGGATTACAGTAAATGCTATCACCAATATTAATTTCTTTTAAAAAAATATTTTTGAATGGTAGTGTGCCAATTTATGATTATGATTCATTAAAGCATAACCACAAAAAAATCCTCGTTGCACAAAGAATATTTTTAAATAAGAATCTTTTTAATTAAAATATAAAATTAAATATAATAAAACATATTAAATATATTGTTGTAGTTTTATTTTAAATGTTTAATTGTGGTTTGGTTTTAAAGGTTTGTCAGTAGTTATTTGGCCTGTAATCATAGAAGAACAGATTTAAGATCTATACAGAACCTATAAAGAAAAGAAACACTAAAAGGCAAATTAATGAAACTGGCCTGGACAAAACTGAATGGTATAAACAATTTTGTCCACATCTGTATTTTATGTACAAAATTATGTCACACTCCCTTAAATATCTACATCACTATGTAAAAATATTTTAGTCTGACAGTTCATTTTTTGTACCTCCCTTTAAAGAATGAAGGTGATTTTGTTCTTCAAACAAGTTTGTGAATCAGATTAAAATATACATTTATTTAAGATTACTGCTTGTGCTCATGTTTACTGTAAAGGACCAATCTATTGATCCTCCAAATCATGATCAGCAATGCAGAGAATGCAGGCTGGCAGCAAGACAGCAGCTTAATGACATCATCTGATTAATAAACAATAAGCAGCCATTTAAGCAAAATTATACAAAAGTTTCAGTATATAAAACATTTTTAAAATGATACACAATAACTATCCACATTTGTTGTAGGCTATTTGTACAGGCTTTACACTTTTATGTGGAAAAAGTATAGTATTTAGCAATTATTGTATTTTTACTTTTAGAGCAGATTTTCTATGTGACAGTATTCAAGTTTCTTAATCTTAACTAAGTTGCTGTTTTTATTTATTTAGCATCAAAAAGCATTTTAATATCTGAGTATTGGTCTGCATCTCCTGCTGCATCAAATCACCATCACCATTACATGTGCATGACTGTAAATTATTGTGTTTGTTCTCTTTGAACCCCTCATAAATGTTCCAACCCCAATCAGTTTTCCATCTTTACTTTGGAGTGTAAATTACAAATTATTTATTTAAAAAGCTGTCTGGAGCCAGCACCTAAGCTTTTCACTCATCATAGCACACGTGCTGCTGACGATGTGACAATAAAAGTGATTTGATTTGATTTGAGCCACTGTGCCACCCTGTCCTGGATTAATCTAAGAAAGAGGGGGAGGAGTAGGGGTGGATGGGGGAATTCTTCAAAGTGAAGATGACTAAGGTAGAGAAATCTGGTTATTTACTGTATGTGCATTTGGATTCGTCTGATTGGTAATTCATATGATAGCTAATGCAGGACCAGCTGTGGTCAATCATAAGTATGGGATCCTCTTGAAACTAGTTTCTAAATAAACTTCACAAATTAAGGTTTCTACAGTATGAACAATATTATAACATAATATAAAGAGTCCTACTAGACATAATGATGTATGTGTGTGTGAGCCCCCCACCTCTCTCTCAAGGCTGGATTCCTAAGATCTGTGATCAGTGGGATGATCTTCTTAAACTGCTCAATCCTGCTCTTAGAGGAGTCCACAACCTCCCAGTGTTTGTCCTGAAAGAACACATTCACACACATAACCATTATTTTGTAATTGTCAGGATCCCACTGCAGGCTGAATTTGTAAACTGCCGAGTGTTGTGTTGTGATGGAATGATCCCCTGTCAGTGGAAGAGCACCCGAAGGGTCTGAATCAAGCAGGTGTTTCTAATCTGCTTAAAGCTAAATGTCAGGATAATGAGAAGCCGGTAAGAAAAGAAGCTAAATTAGCTTTAAAGGGTAATTAGCTACACAAAAGAGCTTTTATCACAGTTACAAAGAGAAAGGAAGGAATGAGAGTCTCTGCTGGACCCTAATGAAGCAGCATCAGTGTGTGTGTGTGTGTGTATGTGTGTGTGTGTGTGTGTGTGTGTGTGTGTGTGTGTGTGAGTACAGTAAAGATGAGCGAAAGACATCATCACTGATGGTAGTTACAGTAAGTGGAGCCCAGATGGCTGCTAGTTTTTCATGTGAAGGTCTCTATAAGGACTACAACCTGTCACACTTTGATCAATTAATAGTTTAAGAATTAAAATCTTATATTAATAAACATTTATTTGCAGTGCTCATACATATTCTGATGGCCAGGAGGACAGAGGGGCTGTACTAAAAAGATGAAATCATTCGTCACTTCCAGCTACATCAGTGACTAAAAAAAAGGAAAATGACTTTTCCCTTGTTTGATCAAATATAAAGAAAAAAGTATTATTGTGAAATAAATTTACAATTTAAAATAGCAGTTTACTAATTAAACATTTTGAAAAGTTGTAATACTTTACAATAATAGCACTGTTCAAAACAGTTATGTAATATTTTTGGGGATGGAATGTCCTCTTTTTCAACAATTTGCTTGAGAAATATAGCAGTATTTATTAAAAATACTACTAGCAACCAGCAAGAAAACTGTAACTCGAAAGTGGCTACAACTAGAATTGGACAGATACCCGCAATATTAGGAGAAATAGATTGTGCTTATGCCGTTACATTTTGTAAACTGATCTTTATATGTATTTGTTAATATAAGGGCATATGTGACCAGTAAACTGTTCATTTAAGTTTTTTCTTTTTATTTTATTTCTTCCTTAAATAAGAAATAAAAATAAAGTATATAAAAAATATAAAAAATATATAAATATATAAAAATATAAAAAAACAGTTATGAAGCTTAATACCTTTGCAGAAACCTTCTTTGATTAATGGAAAGTTTAGAATGTATTTGAAGTATACAGTAAATGTAATATTTTTTGAATAGTAGTGTTTATGATTATAATTCATTGAAAAGTTTTCCACAAAAAAAAATCCTTTGAGGACAAAGAACATTTTATAATTAGAATCTTATAATTAAAAAAATAAATTAAATATAATTAAAATGTATTATTATTGTTTTATTATATATTATGTTTAACTTTATGATTTTAGTTTTATAATTTGATATTTTTTTATTTAATTGTACATACACTCTAAAAAGGTTTTTTAGTGGTTCTTTGGCTAGTAATCATAGGGGAACCAATTTAAGATCTATACAGAACGTATAAAAAACCTGTATTGGTTCTCCAGTGGTTAAGGTGCTATATAGCACTAAATACACATTATAGTAAAAATAGCACTAAAATAGCACTTAAAGTGGTTCCCCTATCATTATGTGATTATCATTACCATTTAGTGATAGATAGCACTCAAAGAACTGCTGGAGAACCATTACATGTTCTTTATAGGTTCTATACAGCACTAAAAGTGATTAAAGTGGTTCTATTTAGCACTGTGTTTTTTAGCTTAATGCTGCAGTACTAACTTCTGTCTCTTTACTGCCACCCTGTTTGAAAAATTAAACTGCAATTGCAGTACACCTTTGTGTGAATGAATCTGTGATCACCACATCAGAACAGGTGTCTAAAATTCTATTCTGAAAATGAAACCATTGTGCATTTGAAACTCCCATAATTGTCATACCGGCTCCTGAACTGACTAAGGTTGATAACATGAAGTACAGAGTATGTTGCGCTAACTTGCCTTGAATGCTCGGCTGAGTTTGTGGAGTGTCTTGAACATGGTCTGGGCAGTGTTGTCCATGACCTCAGTCTGCAGAGAGGCCAAATGACCCCCCTTCCACTCGTCCCACAGATCCTCCCACTGCCGGGCGATCTCCCAGACCTGCTGCAGGTAATCCACATCCTACAAACACACACACTTATGAACACCATATCCAAGCATCATGGTGTACTGAACCACAAATGACCTTTCACTAACAATATTGTTCAATTTGCTGTCACGCAGGACCAGTAAATTGCCCTCAGCCAAAGAGCTCTCTGCGCTCTTTTGTGCTGCTATGCGTTCAATATGTCTATGAAGACCTGCAGAGAGAAAAGTAGCATTACTTTAACAGGAGTGAATAGGCACCTTCTCTAAAGCGAGGATGTCTTTAGAGGCTGGTTGTTCAATAGTGAAGATGTTGAGACCAGAGCATATGTTCTGCTCTTCTTCTTTAAGAGCCTCCAACTGGGCGCGCAGCTCTGACACCTGCTGCAATGCAGAATGTGGAGTAACACTACTGCCAAACGGACCTGCAAACACATACACACAAATAACAAAAACATACACAAATGATTGCGATGATTACAATTAGGGATGCTCCAATCGATCAGTCGAAGATCGGTATCGGCCGATAATCACATTTAATGACTCGATCGGTACTCGCCAATCTGGTCAAACTTATGAACCGATCACAGGTTTTTGTTTATGAGTTTACAAGCACGTGCACTCCCATATATTATACATAGCCTACAGCAGCCACAACACGTTAGGCAAATGATGTGTGGAGGCGTAAGCGATCGATGTGCTCGCATCACAACAGCTAAAATATATAAAGATGTGGTGCGACCTGTTTATACAGTCTATTGGGGCGACCCACGTGAGTGATAGTCTTTTTTTTTGCAAATGCAACCATAGTATTTACTGTGTTTTGAGCTGCTGTGACACAAGCGGATAATTGTCATTTTTCTTACCAATTTTTATATCTGTGCTATACTATATTTCTGTAAGGCTGCTTCTAACCATGATATGTTCACACCTAAATGGTTAAAAGAGTTACGTTTAAGGAATTATATGCAACATAAGGGTAAGGTAAGGAGAGATATCCACTTAAGTATCAACCTTAGAGGGAAAATGTGCTTAATGCATTATAAAGCTTAAAGCATCAGAATCGGTCCTTAGAATCGGCCGATAACCATGACAAGGAATAGGTACTCGTATCGGCTGCAAAAATCCTGATCGGAGCATCCCTAATTACAATCTGTAATTTCCCTAAAGAGCAGCTTTTTTCTTAAAAAAAAAAACCATTTAGATTTCTATTGGCCAGAAAGTTAGCAAAGTGAGCATGTTTCTCAGAATGTGCTATTAATGCGGTTTCACAGTTGGCAGGTCAGTAGGTCTCTTTCCTGAGCAGCGTGTGAGTTCTGGCCCGGACCCAGCTCGCTCACAGGCCGGGACTCCCACAATTCACGTGAACTTGCGACAGATTTGATTTATGAGATATTTGATCTTTTGAAAAGCAGCTCATTCATCTCAGGATGGCAACACACAATGTGTGTAGTAACACACATGAATGTGCTCGCACAGACAACCGTAGTTGCTGTTATCTGCCCCAAAGGCTTCTGTGATATGTTTACAGGCACAAGTGTTTACGTCTGTCAGCATTTATAATAGATTCCATCAAACACACGGTCTAAATCACACGAATACATCTCCGCCAATTACAAAAAACACACATTTACAGAATTCTGCATTAAGGCGAGCCATTAAGCAGCGTGCATAGATCCATCAGGGATCTCCAGTCAATATTTGCGGAAAGTCTGATTTACTGAAGCATTTAGCACACGCTGAAGTGCGTCGCTGGAGCAGAACGAATTCAGGAGCACGGGTGTTGAGAGGTTTGATGATGCCCGTTCTCTCGCTCCGTTGTGCCTGACTAAAACGTAAAGAAAATCTAATTAGCAAATGTTAAAATGTGCTAAATTTTTGATAAATCTGCCTTGGAGACTTCAGCCAATCATAGATGTTTAATTGGCTCTGCGCTGCAAAATGCAATATCGTATTTTTCCACAGAAAGTCACACTGGGCCCGTGGAGAGCGGGAGATGAGATTTTGAAGGGGCACCTTGGCAGGGGCCAGTAGTATGTGTTTGGACTGAATGAGTGTGATATTATTGAAACCGTCTCTCTCTCCTGAATACAAATTTCTCCTCGCACAAAGCTGCTTCCTGGCCTCATTAACCTGAAGGAGCCTGCTATTGTTTGCAGGAACAATCCAAACAATCCCAGCGTTCTCAACAAGTTGCAGCCACCACCCACGTTCTGAAATTCTGGGGTTGTGGGAAATAATAACGGTGAGTGCTGAGCGCATTTGCCACGTGTTGACTTTCCCGTTAATCGGCTGCGCCAAAGCTCCAACTTTGTCTGAATCAAGGCTTTTGGATTCATACTGGGAGGAAAAGAACATAGGAGGAAAGACGAATGGCAGGAGATCAAACTGAAAAACAACAGACTTCACAGAGCCATCAACGATCACAGGGTAACGCAAACACAATGGAAACGAGATATGGAGCGAGTGAGCAAAGAGGTGCAGGAAAAGGGGAAGAATGAAAGAGGAGGGAAGGAAAAGTAGGACGAAAACTCTGTCCTCTTTGATACAGTTCAGCACAACGTGACTTTGTTCGTGAAAAGAGGTGGCAGCGTGAGTCAGAATAAAGAACTTTTCAATCCCGTTTTTAATAGAGCAGAGAATAAACAGCGCAGAGATGCTAACAGGAGGAGGGGGGTGGGCAGCGTTGTGGGACAATGAGAGAGAAAGAAAGACAAGCTGCGAGTGCAGTCAAGGGCAGGATGTCAGCGTGACGGTCACTTCTGCTGCAGGTGAGGCTTCATGGTGTTCTGAAACATTATCTCAAGGCTAATTGGTTGTGATGTGCCGTGGGGCATGCGGGAGGTTGATGGCTCTACCCAGCACTCCCCACTACGCCAAACACCAACAGTCCCAGAAAGCAAAGGCCTGCTGTGTTGTCCATGTTGCGAGCTGACCTACAGAAAAAGAGGCATGCTGGGATGCGAAGCTCACAGTGGGGTCTGTGAAACCTACAGACTGTGTCTGTGTGTGTGTGTATCCATTCTATAACACTCAAACGTTAATGTGTGTGTTCACCGTTGCTACTGAAGCTCTGCAGGAAAGTCTGCGTCTTCTTCTGAAACTCCTCCGAGGACAGGATCAGCCCACTCTTCATCGTGTCTTTGTGTTTCTTCAACATGATGTCACTGTCAATCACAACCTGCTGGAACCACACCCACTCTGCATTCAGAGCCTCCAGCAACTCCAACACCTACAGAGACGGAAAGAAAGAGAGCAAATCTAAGAGTGCCAAGTCGAACAAAAGCATAGTCAAATATGGAATGGAGGCAAGAGATGAAAGAGTATATAGGAGACATTCTGACTGGAAAACCTGAGGGAGAGTGTGTATGCGAGAGTGTGTGTGTGTGTGCAACACTCACAGCGGGGTCGACGGCAACCTCGTATTTCATAAGGATGGCAAACTGCTCGTGGATGGGTGGAATTTGACTTTCGATCTTATTCAGATCTGCCTGCAGAGTTTCTAGAAGTTTTAAGCTCTCTCCCAAGTCTGTTAGAGTCTGAGGAGGCTGTGACAACCTGAAAAGACACACACAGACAATTACAATGTCCATGCTAAATGTTTCATGCAAATTCAAAGTAAATAAATACAATAACAAAGAAATAGAGGCATGTCCCTGTGCTGCTGCTTTATTTCCTAACCTACTGAGCTGCTAATCAGTTATTAAAGGGATAGTTCACCCAGAAGGAAAAATTATGTAATGATTTTTTGTACTCTTTACTTGTTCCAAACCCATTTGACCTGTTTCTTTAGTTAAAAACAAAATAAGATATTTTGAATAATTTTGGAAACAAGTAACCAGTGACTTCCATAGTATTAGTTTTTCCTACTTCAGATGCCAATGGTTACAGGTTTATACTCAGAATTCAGAATATCTTTGTTTGTGTTCAACAGAATATAGCATATCAGTGCTTTCCACACTTTATTTAGGCGACTGCCCAGGTATATTAATGGCCAAGTATATTTAGTGGCACATTTTGTTTTACTATTATTATTATCCTTTTACACTTTTTAATATCCGCCCAATATATCCAAACATCTTCGATTGATTAAGCAGTAGAAAATCTACTCTCATTTACCTGTTTCGTTCTGTGCACGTGAGACTAGGGTTGTAGTAATACCATTAATTCACAGTACGATACTATACCAGGTAGTATTGCGATACTGTAATTCATAACATTAAAAGCTATGAAATAAAGAACATTGTCAGAAATACTATATTTTATATGTTATAATAGGCCTACTTGAATTAAATTCATAATTCCCTTATTATTGAAAACAGTATTTGCACCTCCCTTTACCTAAAATGCAATAGTTCCTTTTGTTTATTTTGTAGATAACTGACCAACAAAAAATACATTTAAAAAAAGATACAAATTATACCAAACAAAATTTGTTACAAAAGGAGCAAATTTGGCTATATGAAGCGGTCACATTTTTAAAAAATGTTTCCTGTTCCTGTTTCCTTGTTTTTTTTTTTTAGTCTTATCAGGTAAGAATCCAAAGTAATTCAAAATTTCACTTTGTGAGTTGTTATTCTTAAGAGATCGTTGCGGTTGTTGTAGCTACTAAATCATAATGACAGGAACAATACGTGAAACGTGCAATAGGCTACTATAAAACGCATAAATTCTACACAGTTTTACAACCTTAAAGGGCTCCACAGAATAAATAAAATGGTCTATTGTTGCACAATTATGTGAGCATTTTAGTGACTTTTCCACATGCAACATTATGTATTGTAGATAGACCGTTAATGCCCATACTACTGTTTACAAACTACAGTGGTACCGCCAGTATTTGGGAGCCATGGTATCACGATACTACCATAGTACCGGTAAAATGTCCAACCCTACGCGAGACCTGTCAACACTCCCAAAGACCGTCTCACATGCTCTGCAGACCCACCTTTTGCTCTGAGACATGCCTTTTCTGGGACTTAAAAAAATTGTGCAGCCGAGCTTTCTAAATCTCCTAAAATGTCCGGGATTCGACTTTTGCTTTCTCTTTCTAAAGCTTAAATATATGCATTTTTGCATGAGAGCGAGAGAAACATTAAATAATTCATTCTTTAATCTAAACGACTCAGAAAAACTGTACTGTATACTTGGAGAGGATGAAATGACTGGTCTAAACTGTCTGAAAAATATATTTACACCATTAGTAATGGTTAATCAACGCAGTGCCTTATTTAAATAATCTACACGTTTTAATCTTGTAATTATTTTAATTTTTAGAGATATTGTCTGATTTTACTACCTTTTCTGTCATCTATTTCTCATTTGCTGTATATTTTATATACATATCTAAAATGATTTGGCATTCAAGTTTATTTTAACTTAAAAGAGAGAAAGAAAAGCAGATATTACCAGTCAGTCGGTGCACATGGCTCCTGAATAGCATAAAAGTAAGAGAAACAGTGGATTTGTTTTTTATTTCAACAGTCTTTTTTAAATTTAACCCATTGAAGAAATAGAGTATAACAGTGTCATAACAAATAAAATTATTGTTAAAAATTTAATTATGTTTTGTTTGTCACATATAGTTAACTATTAATGTGATGTGGGTAAATGGTGCTTTTTAATCCGGCTACCACCGCAAATATATTTCTAACCTGTTAGAAGCACTGCATATAATTATCATATGATATATTTTCATTTAATGCCATGTCAGCAAAAATGGCTATTTCATTGGCAAAAACGTTTCATAAAATATATAATTGAATACCACAAATAAATGAATACATATTATTAGATACAATTTTTAACTTTAAAATATGATAAATATTCAAAAATTGTTCCTGGTGACACAAAAGGTTAGCTGGAAGGTTAGTAAGTAGTGAATAAATGCTGTTTTTTGAGTGAACTATCCCTTTAATACCAGTAGTAAAATAAAAAAGCACAATTATTTAATTTAGTTTAACTATGTAGTAAAATAACTAAAACTACAATTAAAGTATGACTAATAAATCTTAAAAATTATATGGAGAGTTTAAAAAGAAAAAAAGACAAGGAAAATGGCGAAAAAACTAAATAAAGAAAGCATAAATTACACTGAAATAAAAAAATAACACATTTAAAATTATAATACAAACTACAACACTGTCCCTGCAATACTAAAATAATACTGGCTAAAGTACCCTTCCCCGATCTCCAAGTCTCTTCCAAGCAGGGGTGGCCCCGGGAAATTAGGGGGCCCCGACCAATGCCAAAAATTGTCTAATTAATCATATAGGTAATTTATACATTTTCTATCATATGTTGTAAAAACTGTCTGTAACCATTAAGATTTTAATGTTATTACTTCTTTTCAAACCAGGGGCACCTCATGAATAGTGGAAGGTTCCTTAAGTATTGCACATGCTGCAAATATTAAAATCTAAATCACAAATATGGCTTATTACTGTACATATAGTTAGTTTGTGAACTTGTTCTCCTTGTTTTTTTATGATTTTATTGTATTTAATTTTACATTAATAAGATAAAAGTTCCAATTAAAATATATTTTTAACATGCCATTTATATTACTATTAAAAAAAACTAAACAAAACAAAACTACAGAAAAAATATATCTATCTATAGAGAAAGAGAATGTTTCAAGTTTTAATGCCTGGTCCCATACCTGGAATTGTTTAGCCCCAAATCACTAAGTACGCTCCTTTTTCCAAGTCAATGGAACGATTTTTAACATTGTCAGGCTGTTAGCTTAGCAGCATGCTAATGCCAAACTCTATTGGAATTAACAGAGCGGTTTGCAAAGTCTCTTATGCTCTTCATGTGAGGGGTGTTAATTGGTATGGCATGCATGAGTGACCAATAACAGGGTCGCTGCCCATGAAGAGCGTTTCAAATCGCTCGCTTATGAGGTATCATTTCAGTTAGGATACCAGCTGCTTATATAGACAGCAGACAGTGAGGCAGGGTTTTGGAACAGAGCTTGAGTGGGATTCACATACACGCACCTGACAGCATTTTCCTGCAGAAAGCTGTGCAGTTCTTTGAGTTTGGAGCTGGCCATAAGGCTGAGCAGCTGCGTGAACTTGCTCTGCCACTCGTTACAATGTTGCAGCAGAGAGAATTTGAGCGGAGAACAATCCAGCAACACAAACTGCACACTTAACAGTGTCTCCTCCTTCTGGACATTATTCGCCACCTCAGTGTATCTGTATAAAGAGATAAAGAGAGAGAGCATAAATGAAGTTGTTGATTCTCAGAAATCCAACCTTCAACTATAACACAAAATAGTAAAACAATTCTGTTATGCTAAAAAGAGAAGTTCTCGTTCTTAAAACACTGTTGTTTTTAGGTTTTAAAAGGATAGTTCACACAAAAATGAAAATTTATTCATCATTTACTCATGCTCAGGTTGTTCCAAATCTTTATGAGTTTCTTCATTCTGTTTCACACAAAATAAGACATTTTGAAAGTTGTAGCCATTGACAATCACAATAGTTAATAAAAATACTAAGGAAGTCAATAGGCGCATCTCGAGCAAGGGCCAGTCGAGTTTCCATTGTCACCAAAGTGGGGCTTCCTCGGGGCCAGTGGCCAGCTTTTTTCGGCCCGCCGAATACCTTGGGTCAAAGAGGGCCAGCAGGAGCTTCAGGGTGGAGTGAAAGGAAAGGCGGAGTTTTCCCGAGTCTGGTAAAGACGGCGTGCCGCCATTACACTAGTTTTCCGATCATGCACGAGTACATGTGCCAAAAAAATAAATAAATAACGGAAAGAAAAACATATAGCTGGTCAGTTTAAGATAGGCTATTCCATAAAACACCTTATGGGCTATGGGTCTTCTTTTTTTTTGCTTAAGATCGCCCTTATGTTTCTCTTTACATCACATTAAAGACACAGCAGCCAGTAACTTTCAGTTGTCGAGTTTTGTCAAGTTTAAATGGTATGTTTGTGCATGAAATGTGAGAGCACAATAGTGTTATATTGGATCTAGATAAAACAGCGTAAGCTTTAATGAAATAATTTAAAGAATTACAAATCTCTAATATAATAAAATCACATTAAATAAATAAAGCGGTGGCGCAGTAGGTAGTGCTGTCGCCTCACAGCAAGAAGGTCGCTGGTTCAAGCCTCGGCTGGGTCAGTTGGCGTTTCTGTGTGGAGTTTGCATGTTCTCCCTGCGTTCGCGTGGGTTTCCTCTGGGTGCTCCAGTTTCCCCCACAGTCCAAAGACATGCAGTACAGGTGAATTGGGTAGGCTAAATTGTCTGTATAGTGTATGAGTTTAATGAATGTGTATGGATGTTTCCCAGAGATGGGTTGCGGCTGGAAGGGCATCGCTGTGTAAAAAGAAGCTGGATAAGTTGGCGGTTCATTCCGCTGTGGCGACCCCGGATTAATAAAGGGACTAAGCCTAAAAGAAAATGAATGAATGAATGAATGAATGAATAAATAAAGCAATATAAAACAAACAAAAGCTATAACAATTTAGGTATATACAATACAAATAAATTAAACCATTTTAAGCCATTTTAAACTTTAATTTTACTAAGGCCTATCTGAAAAAAAAGATTTCAGAAGTTTTGAAATGTTATTTTTAAAGTATTTGGATACAATGATATTAATTAAATCGTGCAAACAGAGCTTTTTCTGGGTGAGCAAAACCATCAGAAACGACGCTACTTTCTTTTTTGTCCAGCCTGCACTGCTTTACAAACGGATTGGGAAAAACTGCACACAAAAAATGTGTTCTATGACCTCAAACAAATGTTTATGTTTTTAAATCACGTGGTAAAATGTTAAAATAACATTTTAAATGTAGAGCTTTATTAGAAGGATATTTAATATTTTTAATCGTAAATTAAAAAGGTTTAGAAGGATATTTAACATTTACCAGTTTCCAACATTCTTCAAAATATCTTCATTTGTGTTCAAATGACGAAAGAAACACAGTTTTAGAGCAACTGCAGGATGAGTAAATGATGATAGTTTTAATTTTTGGTTAAACTATACCTTAAGGATTTTTAACTACCATTGATAATGGGAACAAATAAATACATACAAGACACATACACCACATACCACATCCTGCTTGCTTTTTGTAACCCACATACACCACATATTTCTATTACCTCTGCTGATGGTACATTAAAAGACAATAAGTTTAATTCTTAATAATGGCCCCATCTGTAAGATGCAATTGATGTTTTTGCTCAAGCATAATGGCATCATATTAACAGCAAGTTAATTTGTCATCAGAGAACCACAATGTTCCCTAAAAGAAATCAGCTTTTCAAGAGAATAAACAAAGTGTGTGTGTCATCATTTGTTTCTGCGAGCGAGTACAAAAATATAAATCAAAAAGTTACTGTATATTAATAATAGTAATTTAGCAAAGTAATTTCAATGCACAAACTGTTTGATGTAGAAAAAAATATAAATATAAAAGACATTAATTGGTACTGCAGGCAACACACAATTGTTTTTCCAGCTCAGGACAGACAACACAAACATACAAAAGGTCATTAATGCAGCAACACGCACACAAAGTCTGTCTCTCACTGCTCAGACACACACACACTGTTGACATGATAGTGATTTGGTCAGTGCAGATCAGATCTATAGGGAAGAGATGTTGACCCTGCCCTCAGGACTGGCATCTCTGAGCTACATACATGTCAATAGTCTGAAAGGCCAACACATAGTTCTCAGGTGACCTAAAACACTCTGATGTGCTATGGCCACTCATGCATTTTAAAAGAAAGGAAATGCATGAAGATGAGAAGCATTGTGAATCCTTTAGTAGATTTGCTCACTAAAGACACTTTTATTTCACTGGTACCACAATGATTAATTCATAAGTTCATGGATGTTCCTTTTAAAGCATTTCAGCACAATTTTATGACTTTAAAAACTAATTTTGCTGCTAAAAAAGAGAATGATGAAAAGAGAGACCTGGCTATATCAGCGTCAAATGAGGTTACTGTAGGGTTGAGCCGCTGGTAGCGCTGTATAAAGCTGTCTTTTTCGATTTCCCAGATCTCTCTGTGTTTGTCCCAGGTCTTCAGGTAGGTCTGCAGGTAAGATGCATTTGTTAACATTCCGGCAGCGATGGCTCCCTGGATCTTACAGATCTCTTCATCTTGCTCTGTAAAATAAACAAATAGAAAGGAAATCAGCAGATTTGTCATGAGACAACACATACACTTCATACACAAATACACATCATTGAACATGTACACATACTATATATACTATATAACTGCAGGTTAGCTATGTTTATGTGTAATAACTTTAACTGTTAAAAGCTATTCATTACTACTTAATTAGTTGAAGTTAGTAGTAACTAATAAAGTTATGGTAACTAAAAAACCTTAACTTTCCTGATATAGATTGTAATGCAATACTCTGCACCTTTTTGTTGAAACAATAATTATTGTGAAAAGTGCTATAGAAATAAACTTGAACTGAAAACTACTTTTTGGTGTGCAATATGTTGTCTCTGAAATAATTGCAATAAACAATATTATTGTGTTCTAACTGTCACCATCTCACCAGCGGCACGCTTCACTTCACTATATTACAAATAAATCTTAAACCTAATCATGATAAACTATATATCACTCTAAGACTTCTGAATACCTATTTTACCACTGTATTTTGTTGTTATGTAGGAAGAGTAATAGATCAAATCCCATTTACTGTCACCCTATAACCTGTGGCACCATTTGCAATAATGTATTTAAAGCATAATCTTGCAATCTGAACATAAAGCAATCATGACAAACTCTATATTATTTGAAAGATAAAAATATCTAGTTTCCATATCTGGTGGTGACTGCATTTTGATACTCACCAGAGTCGTAAATTATTACTTTGCTATAACAATCCACATGTAAATACATTTGTAAATGTTTTTTAAGGGCCAAATTAAAATCAAATACCACCAATTCTGTTTATACTACTTTAGAATTTGATGTTTAATTGACAAATATTGTCAAAAGAAAAAATACGATTCTTATGCCTTAAAAAATGCAGTAAACGAAAATTGAATACAGTATGCCCTTGTATGGTCAGAAATGAAAACTACGTAGATGTCATCTGGTGGTGAAGTTCAGTACTGCGGCCCCAAAAAAATCTTACTAAAAGCTCTTTTTTTGAGATATCAATTTCAAATTTGGAATATAATTCATTCAGATATATACTGTAGCTTCCATTTTCTGTCAATTTAAGGCTAAATCAGGTTTTGTAAAATACATATTTTATGTAATATAACTAAATAAAAAACATTCATAGTTTTAAGCTTAAATCTATGCACCAAAGCGTTGAAGATGGGCAATCGTTTAAGTTTAACTTGCCCTTTTTATGTATGTATTTAAAAAGTGGGGATGACATTTAAATGCTTAAAACATTTTTTTATTTTTTTTTTGCAACTAATCACATAATGATAATATAGCTGTATAATTTACCAAGTATACATTTTAAACGGGTAGAAAGTGTGTCTGTTTAGTGTGCATTAATTAACATGACCAATAAATACTGAACTAATAACATAACACACATAATTCCATGACCAGGATTGCTTCTAATAATAATAATTACAAAAACTTGTGAAAAGATGTTTAAGTTTTTGGAAACTGCAAATTAATTTAGGCTATTTTCATATTTTAAGGTGTTCGTTTTCCAGTAGCCAGCAGCAAACATCACTTAATGGGTAAATTCCTGGTTATATATATTAAGTTACTCGAAAGATTGTAATTACCAGTTTTGTTAACTGAGCTTGCACCATTTTGCCGAAGATATGGGGTTTGCGGCTTTCAAAACAAGTTCTTTTGGACTTTTCTTTTAAATTGGATGTCATCATCAGAAAATCACTAAGTAACACCTTGAGTAATGCCTATTCTTCTCATGCTTCTGTTATGCACAGTGTGTGTGCAGAGACAATTAAATGCCCGACTCGGCCACAGAGATAAATCCAGATAACAAACACAATGCAATCTGCTAAAATGTTGGTGAATATAATTTTTATGCAAACACAATAGGAATTATATTGTGCCACCGAAATGATGTAGGCCATGCGCATACATCAATATATAAATTATTGAGACAGGCTTTGAAGAGAGATTAATATAAAAATCTCTGTTCATGGAAAATAACTACTGAGAATGTGAAAAACGTTTTTACTCAAAATAAAAATATTTGTTATCATTTAGCCAGCCAAAAAGTGAATCCAAAAATTCAACAAAAAGTTGAAAGCAACAAAAGTTGACTTTTGTGAATCCAAAAAGTCTATATTCAGTTAAACATTTGTATTTGGAAGAACTGTAAACAAAATGTTTGTTTTATCTTTTGTGTTTCACAGAATATGCATTTACAGTACATTAAGTCTTTTAACAGACACTTTTATCCAAAGCATCTTTCAAAATGAGGAAGCATTCAGCAACTCAACATGAATATACACAAGAAGTGCTACCTATACAAAAGGACTGTAAGTGGTCAGAGACATACGAGCTATACTAAGTAGTAGGAGGGGATTTTATTTTATTTATCTATTTATTCTTCTAAGGGCTCACAGAAGAGATGAGATTTAGTTTTCATTTGAATGATACCAGTGAATCAGCAGTCTGTGTAGATATGAGAAAATCATTCCACCAGTGAGGAATATTGAATGAAAAGGTTTTGAAAAGTGACTATGTGATAGCACTATGAGGTGGCGATCACTTACAGACCGGAGGCTCCTGGAGGGAGTGTAGACTTTTTCAAGAACAGACTTAGACAGTCATTGGGTTTGGAATGACATGAGGACGAGTAATCAGGAATATATAAAGGGGATGAAAGGAATGAGATGGAGAGAGGGTGTACCGATAATGCTGTGGATGGGTTTTCTCTGTGATTGCTGGCGAGTCAGTAGGTCTGGCAGACGTTTGAAACCTGAGATGGTCTTGATGAGCTGAGAGCTAATGCTGTTTACTATGTGCGCCAGTTTCTGGAGAGAAGGAGAGAAATCCACCTGGACAAACACACAACAGACGGGGAAAACCATTATTAATCCAGTGTTCAGTGCAAGACCTCCTACTAAATCATTATAATCAACTTGTGAATAAAAGAAAAAAAGTTTCAAAGAAGATACAGTAGTTCGCCCAAAAATGGGACTTTTGTTAAACTTTGGAACACAAATGAAGATATTTTAGGTGAAATCCATGAGCTCCCTCATTCTCCATAAACAGCAACAGTATCCCAAGTCCAGAAAAGGAACCAAAAACATTG
This sequence comes from Danio kyathit, assembly GCA_903798195.1. Lineage (NCBI taxonomy): Eukaryota > Metazoa > Chordata > Actinopteri > Cypriniformes > Danionidae > Danio > Danio kyathit. The sequence continues at coordinate 26,030,434 of LR812525.1, read as the reverse complement.
CCAAAACATTCAGTGGTTCAACTGTAATCATACAAAGCTCTAAGAACACTTGTGTGTGTCAATTGTTTTTTATTGTAAAAAAAAAAAAAAAGGAAGATATAGGCAAATAAAGTAATATTTATAGTTTCCTTTGTCACAAAAAAAGTGTTCTTGGAGCTTCACATGAATGAAGCCCTGCCTTCTAGTACAGGAGCCAATCATTGATCGCTATCGACTGACGAAATGTTTTGCGTTTTGGCTGCACGGTGGAGCAGTGGGCAGCATGTTCGCCTCAAAGCAAGAAGGCCGCTGGTTCGAGCCTCGGCTGGGTCAGTTGGCATTTCTGTGTGGAGTTTGCATGTTCTCCCTGTGTTCGCGTGGGTTTCCTCCTGGTGCTCCGGTTTCCCCCACAAGTCCAAAGACATGCGGTGTAGGTGAATTGGATAGGCTAAATTGTCCGTAGTGTATGCATGTGAATGAGTGTGTATGGGTGTTTCCCAGTAATGGGTAACAGCTGGAAGGGCATCCGCTGCATTAACCTCCTAGGGCTCAGTGGCCACATACATGGACAGCACATTTTAGCTCTTATGTCTTATGTTTTATATTTTGTTACAGACATACAGCATCATCCTGAAACAGTTTTGCAGCATATGAAATGTCCCAAACCCTATTTTAACTGTCCAAAATGGGCAAAAAAATGTTTTGCTTTTACTGATAGACAAAACATGTTTAAAAAATGTGTGTATGTGTTATTATTGCATTAAAAAACAGTCAGGAAAAAAACTGCTGTGTTCAAAGCAGAAATAAAGAGTTTTTCATTCTATTACACAAAGGTGACTTTATTGTGTTTTATGGAAATTCGGACCACGAGTCCACATATATGGACATCATTTTTCTCTAAATGTACATCAAAAGATGATACTTAGGTTTTATTCTAATTAATTCCAATTAGCCCAAATAGAAAAGAGAAATAAAAAATGCATGTAAAAAACAGCTTTGGCCTTAAGAGGTTAAAACATTTGCTGGATAAGTTGGCGGTTCATTCCGCTGTGGTGACCCCAGATTAAGAAAGGGACTAAGCCGAAAAGAAAACGAATGAATGAATGTTTTGCATTTTTTTGGAATGGATTAATTAATATGTATCGGAGTCAGAGTGCAAGCTTTGTGTACGTGACAAATTTCTTGGATATGAATAAGAAAAATAAGCATGCGAAAATTTGGGACTTCAGTGTGCACAGACCTTTAGTGAGAATACATTTGAACGACAATGTTTGTGTGTGCTAGTGCAGAAAAATCTCCAAATCTATTATTATTTTTGTTGCTGAACTTTAACAAAATCTTGATCTCGCTTGCTTGTCCAAGATCTTATAGTTTCCTGTGACCACTTATAAGGTTCTCCTGTGTGAGCTGGAAAAGGCACATTGAGGGCAACTATTGTGCCAGTGTAAATTTGGTTGTCGATCAGCCTGACGGATATTCGTTTCGCTCTTAGTTTAAAGAGACTATTCATCAATGATTGGTTTTGCTTATTCATTTGGAATTCGGTGTGAAAGCTCCTTTAATAGTGTGTCCCGAGCAAGTATTAATGCACTTCCCTTCCCTCTAGCACTTTGAGCGCTTTGCCTCAGGCAGTCTGTCTCCACAGACCAAAGCAACCACTGTCCCTAAAATACACTCAATTAAGTCACACTAACGTTTCTGCTTTTTCTTTTTCACTGTGTTTAGCTGACTAAGCATCATGGGACATTACCCATAGGCCTGGGTCCAAATATACCTCTGTAGAGCTGAGAAGCAGAGTGCTGAATAACGCAGCAGTGCTGCCACAGCTGTGATTTATAGAGGTTGTGCTGTTCTGAATGCCCTCTGCTTGATGTATGATAGTGTCTTTACACTGTATGTAAAACACATGGCCAGCAGCTCCCAATGACCAACACGATGATTCACACTGACGCACAATTTTTATGTATACATTTTGCCTTGGGTATGTTTGTGAATGAGTTGTCTAAATGCAAGATAAGGGTCACCTCGTCATGTTAACAGTGTTATTAATGGCCGCTGCATTATTCGATTTGACAAAGAGAGGGTGTGTTTTGTTCACCTGAGCTGTAGATCGAGCTGTCTGTGGTGTCAGCACAACCTCTACTCTGAATAAGGGGTTCGGGGAAATCTTGCCGTCTCCGTTGATAGCTTTGGAGAGCTCCTGTAGAGAGCGCTTTATATTCACACGAAACGCCTCTTCAAGCATCCGGTCTATCTTCTCCATGTATGACGCCCAGTGCTGTTGCACCTGAAAACACACACAGACATGCTGAAGCCTAGAGGAAGTATTAAGAGATGAATATTGTACTAGATGGATTACCCAATTGTACAAAAGATGAAGATACTGATTTTGCCTATACAATAGAATTGTCAGTGGGGTCCTAATATGAGACATTTGGATAAGTTTTGGGGAAGAACTTTTCTTGAACATTTTTTGGCTAGTAAACAAACCATGAACAGAAGACAAAATTTTAATTTAACAATGCATTAAATGGATTTTTTTTTTTACCAAACACTGTTATTTACCTACAGACTTAATAAATATACGACACGTCACATGCCATTAAAATTGTTTACATTTATTCATTTAGCAGACACTTTTATCCAAATGAAGATAAAACGAGAACTTCAAATCACCAGAGAGCAGAAATACATAGGTGCCGAAGCTAGTTTTTATTTATATATTTTTATACATTTATATATATATATATATATATATATATATATATATATATATATATATATATATATATATATATATATATATATATTTATATATGTACAGTACATACACACACACATATGCACAATATACTGTAGCCTGTCTCCTACAGTACAGGTGGTTTTGTCAAGCACACTCACCAGGGACAGATTTAACCAATAAGCGAAGTAAGCAGCCCCTTAGGGCCCCAGGAAATTTGGGGGTCCCCAATAAATACCTAGAAGTATAAAGGTTATGGAATGCTCTCCCTTATTCTGTTAGAAATGCTTCCACACAAGCTAGTTTTAAGAGGATGTTAAAAACTCATCTTTTTAAGATTTTTTGCTCTTTTTTAACTCTTTTTTTAAAGAGTTTTAAGATTCTTGCTTATTCTATTGGGTTTATATTTTAGAACTTTCTATGCTTGTATTTTAGAACTTTCTAATACATGTATTTTATTGCATGTTTGATTTCTCTGTTTTTGTAGCGCTTTGGATTTTAGAAAAGCACATTATAAATAAAATGTATTATTATTATTATAAAGTATACACATAACATCGTTTTCTATCATATTTTGTATGATGATGGTCAAACAAATGAAATTTAGAATAACATATCTGCAAATTTTCATTTTGGAAAATTTTTTCCAAAGATTCAATTTTAAAAACAATTCGGAAGACCCACCCCTCACTGACAAAGGTCCAGAATTTGTCCCATACATATGCTCATTTGTCCTATTTTGACTACTATGCCACCATAAAAAGTGAAAAAGGCTTTAAGACCAATTGGAATTTTCTGTTGGCTGCCGCTACGGCGGGACTTTTTGGGACAGTTTTGGCCAATGCTAACAAGTATTTTTAAGTGAAGTCATATTTCGCTCCTGTATTGTTTTTAAATAGAAAAAACATTTTACAAGTCACTTTTATTAAAAATGTTGGACCTTATTCTTGAAACAAAAATGACCAATAAAATATGTCAAGTACCAAAAGCGGACCATATTAAAGTTAATTTGAATACTATTTTGGCTATTGTTGTTATCCACAAATTTTCAATTATACCTTTTTATACAAGAGAGGCTAGAAAAATTGTGAAGCTCATTATTATTATGTTTTTATTTATTTTTTTACTCAAATAGTCAAATTGTGACTGCGGAAAGTCAAATGTGATGGCCAGTTTGTCATTTTCCTAATAAATGACAATAGACTACAGATTTTAAATTAAAAACTATAACAGATTTCTTATATTTTTCTAATGATATATGATGCAATAAATTTGTATATTGAAAATAAGTATTTTTCATATTTCTTTATTCTAAATCTTTAGAAAATATTTTTGGTACATCAAAAAGTGTGGTTATTATGACCATCTGACAAGCTAATCCAGATAAAATAGTGCTTAAAATGTCACTAAAATGCAGTATTTCAGTCTCACAATTAAATAGAAAATGAGGCATATACCCGCTAAAAGATCAATTTTTTTGGAAAAAAAAAGAACCACCCCTTTCACCAGGCTGGCTACAGGCCTGAGTGTTATAAGTGAAAGTCTGGAGCACATGGAGAGGAAAACAGTGTCTCATACAGGTAGTTAGCAGACCATTCAATGCAGCAGTGCATCATTTTGTAACTTCTTAAAATGTTTTTTTTAAATTTTGTTTTACTTTTTCCATCTTATCACTATTTTCTTTCCTTTTAAAAATAATTCTGCCATTGTGGTACAAATAAGAGTATACAGCATTAGAATTAAGGTTAAGAGACAGCACACAATCCCTTTAAACTGGATAGATCTTATTTTAGTTGCTGCCCAGTTTAAGCTTGTGCATTATGTCAATCTATAACACACAAACACACACAGACCAACCTCTGGGCCATCTAGGTGGAAGGTCCCGTAGACTCTGGTCATGATTTTGATGATGTCCTGGTGAGCGTTGTGCAGTCTGAGCAGCTGGCTATGCTGATGAGTCTGCTGATCCTCCTGGAACTCATGGTCTCTGTAGACCGTCTTTCCATCCAAATGCACCAACAGCAGCTCGCTGATCTGCTCACAGTGCTTAGAGGTGGCCAGGTTTGCTGCTTTATACTCGTCCACCATTAACTGCACCTGCAGGAGAGATGAGAGATCACGAACAGAAAAACAAAGACAGTGCAAATGTTAATCCTGAAAAACACAGCTTAAACCGTTTGAGGTTTAAACATAACATTTATATGCTACATCCCTGGACTGTTGAGATTAGCAACTGTTCTAATGCAGACAAAAATGACTACACTCATCTTTGTATCACCCTTCCCTGAAATTACTGGATTTTTTTTTTTTTTTAAATAAGCTATACTGCATTCTGGTCTATTATTGATTTCAGAGTTACCTGCTCCTAACATACTGTAAGCAAAACAAAATATTCTCTATTCTACTTGAAAAAGGCAGGCTCAAAAAGACAACACTACACAAACACCATTCCACTGTTCCCCGTGAAACAAAGCATTTACAGGGACTCTTCTATTTGGAAACAAAAACATATGGGAGTACATGTTGTTAACCTGTAGTGTAGAACAGCACACGTGTAGCTTTGACTAACTGCTCTGAGATGAGCTAAAGCACAGAGCAACCATTAACAGCTCAGGTGCTCCTCCATTAGGCTGTCCCAACTAATGAGCAAATTAATAAGGAAAACTAATTGAAACACAATGTAACAGGGGGTAAGACGGATTGTAGCTGAAATACAAAGCAAATTTTAGCACAGAGATTTTTACCTTTACTATTTCTACCAATTAATTTGACCGCAATTAGGGTGCACCAACTAAAACTCCCATGGCCAGGATCATATACCTGAAGTGGATCGACCAATGAGAAATAACCTAGATTTTTTGGGCCAATAACTTATTTTCCTTTTCAGATGATAACGATAAACTTTACACATTTATTGGCATGGTCATGATCATATGCCAAGGTCACAGAGGTTTTATAATTTCCATGCATTTTTGTTGTATTATTAATAGTGATATTTAGGGATGCTCCGATCAGAATTTTTGCAGCCGATACTGAGTACTGATTTCTCGTCATTATGATCAGCCAAATACCAAATACTAAAATACTAAAACCACATTGCATAAGCACATTTTCCCTCTATGTATGAGATCTCGCCTTACCTAAGATAATAAATTAAGTATGTTGCATACATGTAATGGTCAGAAGCAGCTTTACAAAAAAATAATAGATAAAACAGACAGAAAAACAAATGGTAAGAAAAATGACTGAAAATGCAATTTGAAAACATTAATCATGTGTTGTAGCGCTGTGGATTTATAACCCAGGTTGAAAGCTCATAAACAAACACTTGCGATCGGTTTATGAGATCGGCCAGGGGTGCGTTTCCGAAAACCATCATTAGCCAACTAAGATCACAAGTTCCGTCAATACAAACATAGTTACTTGATTTGGCGTTTCCCAAATCCATGGTTCCAATGAACATTTGCAAACTGCGTCGCAAACTTGTATGCTTGCAAATATACCTCTAGAGCTGTAGTTAGAGCTGTAGCTGTAGTTCCTGGCTGTGTTCTATTCCCAGTTATCCTCCCTTTGCCCTATTCGTTTAAAACGTTCAAACATTTAAACTTGGAATTATTAAAAAAAAAGCATTTAAGGGACCACTCTTAGGTGTAATTTGCTTTCAAAGTATTTTTACAGTTTAGTTTTAGCGATCTTCATGTTTACAATTGCGCTCCCTTCGCAATGCACTTTGAAAACATTAATGTCATTTTGAACAAAGCAGTGACTTATGACGAAAGCTATAGGTCGACCTACTATTTATATTATGTCTATTATCATAATTATCATCATCATCATCGTCATGATCATTAATATTATTATTCAATTTTATTTCTTAATAGCCTCATTATTTATTTATTTATATGATTAATATATGATATTAGAACATGTGTTAGCTTTTGTAAGTGGTTTTGCGACAGAGAAACTACGGGTTTTGGAAAACACTCGTCACTACATCGTTCTTTTCCCAAAAGATGCATCGTACTATGATAGTTCAGCCGCGAGTTATGTCGTTGTTTGGGAAACGCACCCCAGATCAGCACCCCAGTACTGTTGAGTCGTAAATTGTGATTATTGGCCAATACTGATCTTCAGCCAATCGATCAGAGCATCCTTACTAATATTAGTCTTCATCCTACTCATTACTCATCCGACTTATTATTATGATTTGTTAGCTGTCTTGTATGTTTTTTTTTTGTACTTGTTTGTCTCTAATTTGTATATCTCTTTGCATAAAAATTGATTAATCTGACAACACCAACTGTGTAAATATTGCACATTACTTAAAACAATGCAATGTAGCTACTAAATGTTTTAAGGAAACAAAACTTTAAAAATCTAATTATCCATGTGTCATGGTTGCTACAAAACTATAATTCAATTTAATTCATCTTTATTTCTATAGCGCTTTTACAATATAGATTGTGTCAAAGCAGCTTAACATAGAAGTTCTAGTAAATTGATACTGTGTCAGTCCAGTTTTCAAAGTTGGAGTCCAAACACTGAAGAAAATCCATAGATTTGGAGCTCCACAAGTCCCAAACAAAGCAAGCCAGTGGCGACAGAGGCGAGGAACAAACTTCACCAGTTGACGAAAGTGAAGGTAAATGCAAATTTAGTTTTGACATGACAGAAGTTACCTTTTAAGGAAGATTTTCAAAAAGAAAACATTTTTTTTTAAATTGTCATAACGCTTTATAACACTTTAATATTTTGCGATATTTGGTGTGAACAAGGGCCTCTATATGTATTAAAAAAAACTAAACGAACTGGTAATTATCTATAAATGTACTGTATAATAGTGTGATTGATTGGCAGAAGAGAATATAAAAGAACATAAGAAAAGACGAACATTGTGAGAGGAATTTGGTGAGAGAAGGATGGAAAACCCATTCAAACGGAGCAGCAGGGGTTTTCCAGCAGGATTTTCCAGCTCATTCTCTCTTCCACAAAAATAGAGCATCTGATTTCAAGCCATCCCTGTCCTTAAAATCAAAGCAGGCAGTTCTTATCCATAAAGCATCACGCTTTTCTCATCCAACAGCTCCCCGCTCAATCTGCGGAGGGAGAGTTTTTCAGAGGCATCTTACATGCCGCATAATCTCACACTTCCTCGCAGCTCTGGATCCAGCCCGTCTCATGACTTTTTCATGGGATGAAACGTGTCACATGAAATAAGCCTCAAAGGGGAAGATTACGTGCAGCAGTGTGTAGAATGTATACTTACATTTCTAAGTGTGTGTGGGTGTGTGTAAGCTCAGATGTGCTGTGTTCTCCACACTTCTCCATTACCACTGAAGCCGTTGCCAGCTCTGTCTGGGCCTGGAAGGATGTCTGACATTGACTCTGACGTGAACCTGATCTCCCCCACAGCTCTCTCCAGCAGCTGAGAGGGAAGCGGGCACAGTGGCGGCACTGAATTGAGGCTGGCTGCTTTTTATTGCGAACGCTGGAGCTGTTTATACTGAGATGTCTGGCCAGCCTTTATTAAAGTAGATGGGGCATTCATGTTTCTGCTAGCATGCCTTTGTATATGTGTGTGTGCGCGCCTTTACCACATGGCTAAAGGGCACTGGCAGTGCTTTAATATCATATTGCCTTGTACAATGTAGGAGTGATGGACAGCCAGCAGAGGAAGTGAATAGATTTCACAATTGCACTCCACTGAGTTGCACTTCCATTCTCGGTAAAGCCTGCTGCCATATTCTTGTATTACAAAAGCAATACCGGACAGTAAAAATGACACGGCTGGATCGGAACAACACACAAGCACTGCCTTCTGCTCTTGAATACCCACGGCGAGTGTCTGAAATGAACTTTTTTGGCCACATTTGATGATAGTAAGTGACTTGAGGAAATTTACTAGCGATAAATATTTCTTACCTGCCACACAGTGAACACTTTGGGTCCTATCATACACCTATCGCAATAATGCAAGACGTAATTTTCATGTTTTGCACCACGTTGTTTGAAGAGCAAATCCATTTGTGCCACTTTGTGGACTCATGGGTGTGCCGGTCTATAGACCTGTTTCTTGGCTGCTGCATGGAGGGCGCCATAACGACCAGCGTCTTCCGGTGAATGGTTAGAACTTCCGTTTACAGTGTTTACAACTGGTAATTTGCGCTCCGAAAATGGGTTTCAATAGCGTTTTGAGTGGATTACAGAGTGTTTTTGTGACACACAACTTTGAAATGTGTGTGTTAAAGCCGTTATAAACCGTAACTGTGGTTCAAGCTCGAGAGAAAAACGTTCTCCTAGTTCACGTGTCTGCTGTCAGAAATACAATGTGTGTGTGTTTCCCCGGCCTGTCAGCTGTTAGCTCAGCGGCTCTTCAGCAGCAGACACGCACGCAATACTTCACTACATCATAGAGCAAACCAGATTACTGGCATGAAACGTAACAAGTGTGTAAGTCATGCAATTTACAAAAATGTCCAATAAAAATCTGTTATTTTTACTCTACTGGCTGATTTGCTGTTCATTCTAATCGTAAGCCATTTATGTTTCATTAGTGTGTTGTATTTACCACGGTTTGTGTTTTTCTGTCATTTCAAAATGTCACTTTATTTTCACTGTCAGTTATTAAATCAGTGTGTTGGTGGGACAGTACAGCAGGCTACATGTGTGTGTCAAACATTTTGGTGAATTACATTTGTTTGGGTTGGTTATATATTTTAAAAAAAGAGAAACTGTTGACTTCAGCGATGACGAGGCTTCATTTAAACTGCAGAAGATGCCGTCTGACATCGAGGGGGAAATGCCTCACAGCGGCTGTTTTCCATCCTATTAGATCACATTTTTTAAATGATCAGTCCAGGAGGTGGTGCTGATCGACAACAGTATTAGTTCAAAGATGATAAAAGCAGGTAAAATAGATTAAAACTATCGTTTTAAAGCCGTCTAAATGTGACCGTTTACACGCATCAGCTGCCGACCGGAAGTTCTTCGCATTCTCCTTGCGCATACACGCAAAGCATAATGGGTAATTTTGCGTTGCAAGAAAAAGGTCTATAAAGGAGGTGTGTTAAAGGCACATTGTTGGCGAGCAGTGGTGTAAAGTAACTAATTACAAATACTCAAATTACTGTAATAAAGCAGTTTTTTTCAGGAATTGTAATTTACTGAGTAGTAAAAATGTGTAATTTTACTTTTCCTTGAGTACATTTTTAGTGCAGTATCTGTACTTTTACTCCACTACTTTCTTTCAACCTGCAGTCACTACTTTATTTTTCTTGTCCATGGGGATTAGAAAAATCAGTCCTGAGATTCCTGTCCAATCAAATCACACATACCGTAGAAGGTACATAGCATCATAATGAACTACCTCAAGACGTGTGCACTTTATAATTGCAGCAAACTGTTTGGAAGTATTAAAAGTGTCCATGAAGATGTTCAAAATCTTTATGCGCATTGACCCAGAGACTGTTTAGATGCATGTCACTGATGAGAAGACGACAGATGTTTACTGTATGATGACCGAAATGGCCTTAAACACCCAGCAGGCACAGGACGTCAACATGACATCTGATTGACGTTGAACCCTAATGTCATGGGGACTTTGCATTTTGTTTGAAAATAAAAATTGGGTTAACGTCAGAACATCAGGCCGACGTCAATGTCCAATGTCCAACCTAAAACCAACCAAATATCAACATCTAATGATGTTACTGCTTGACGTTGTGTGAACGTTACCCCTATGACATCTATCAGACATTGGATTTTGGTTGCCGTACCTGATGAATAAATGTCAGTATTTGACATCAATATGACGTTGGTTTAAGATGTTGGCTCAACGTTGGATTTTGGTCACTTTCTAACAACCTAAAATCAACCAAATATCAATGTCATTTGACGTCATTATGCAACATCAAATAAACATTGTCCTTAGCTGCTAGTTTGACAATTAATTTTGGTCACCTGACGTTACAACCTAAATCTAACCTAATATGAATGTTTATGATGTTGTGCGTGTGCTGGGCAATATCTAAATGCACTACAAAATGTTACCTTTACACACAGATGTATGTAAACACATCAGCTTTTGACAGCATAATACTCACTACTCTGGAGTACTTTTGAAAGGGCTACTTTTTACTCATACTTTGAGCAATATTTACAACAGATACTTTTACTCTACTCACACTAAATTTTTAGGCAAGTAATGGTACATTCACTTGAGTATGATTTTTGAGTACTCTTTCCACCACTGTTGGCGAGTTGCTATTTTGAGAAACTGAAATAGACTGCGCCATTAACCAAGTAAAAGCTGGTTTAAAGTCCAGCGCAGAGTGAGTTAGTTATGTGCCCATGCACGTCCAAATACTTACACATTGCTTAATACACACAGGAAGTACAGCAATACACAAATATCTTTACATATGAAAAAAATTAAAAGATTAAAAACTTTTTTTCAGTTAATACATGACAATTTGCATTTGTATAATGTTATTATTATTAGTAGTATTATTTATTATATGCATATTTATATTTGTTTTAATAAAAGCAAGTTTAGATTTGTCCAACTGTCGGGTTTTGGAGATAAGAATAGGACGTGTGTTTGCTGGAAATTACAACTGAATTTGGAAATAGTTTTGAAGCAAATTGTTGTGGTTAATAAACAAAATTAAATAAGTATGTATGTCTTCAGTGAAGTGCATACAACCCCGTTTCCTTACTCCACAAAAGTAAAGAAGTAAAGTAAAGAGTAAAAGAAAAGTAAAGAGAAAGTAAAGAGGTCGAATGGAAGAGGCTCATTCGTTATCCTTGTGCTGCAGATGGTCTGTTTAACTATCTAGTCATCAAATGATCAATGTATTGTGGTTTCCACTAACTAGTATTCAGCATAACTGATCATAATAAATTATGTTTTAAAGCTGAAATGTAGGTTTGCCTTTAAAGGAATAAAATTTGAAACTGAAAATAGTTATTTAAAATCTTGTAATATTACTATTTTTATTACATATACAGTTGAATTCAGAATTATTAGCCCTCCTGAATCATTAGTCCCCCTGTTAATTGTTTTCCCCAATTTCTGGTTAACGAAGAGAAGCTTTTTTCAACACATTTCTAATCATAATAGTTTTAATAACTCATCTTTAATAGCTGATTTATTTTATCTTTGTCATGATGACAGTAAATAATATTTTACTAGATATTTTTCAAGACACTTCTATACAGCTTAAAGTGACATTTAAAGGCTTAACTAGGTTAATTAGGTTAACTAGGCAGGTTAGGGTAATTAGGCAAGTTATTGTATAACGGTGGTTTGTTCTGTAGACTATCGAAAAAAGAAATAGCTTAAGGGGGCTAATAATGCTTTTATTCTAGCCAAAATAAAACAAATAAGACTTTCTCCAGAAGAAAAAATATTATCAGATATACTGTGAAAATTTCCTTGCTCTGTTAAACATAATTTGGGAAATATTTAAAAAAGAAAAAAAAATTAAATAGGGGGCTAATAATTCTGACTTCAACTGTATGTTTAAATAAATGCAGCTTTTTCAAATAAGCATTTTAAAAAAATATTCCCTGTACATTTGAATATGATTGATTGATTGATTGATTGATTGATTGATTGATTGATTTTGTTTTTACATATACACAGTTTAAAATAAAATAATTATTCTTTTACAAATATGTCCCAATGTTGTTTAATGGAGAGGATGTATTTGCGACCGTTTAAACATAAAATGTTTAACTTAATTCCTGTCTTTTCCAGAGTACATAATATTTCACTAGTTATTTTGCAAGATACTAGTATTCAGCTTACAGCTTTTCAGCTTAAAGTATAATTTAATAGTTTATATAGGTTATTTGGGTTAACTAGGCAAGTTAGGTTAATTAGGCAAGTCGTTGGACAACAATGTTTTGTTCTGTAGCAAAAAATAAATATTAGTGTTACATATTAAAATAAAAATAATATTAAGTATCACACCAGAAATACTTGAAAATGATAAAACATTCACAGGTGGGTGGCACACTGGCTCAGTGGTTAGCAATATCGCCTTAAAGCAAGAAGGTTGCTGGTTCGAGTCCTGGCTGGGTCAGCTGACATTTCTGTGTGGAGTTAGCATGTTCTCGCCATGTTTGCATGGATTTCCTCCAGCTGTTCTGTTTTTTTTCCCACAGTCCAAAGACATGTGCTATAGGTGAATTGAATAAACTAAATTTGCTGTAGTGAGTGTGTGGGTGTTTCCCAGTACTGTGTTGCAGATGGAAGGGCATCCGCTGTGTAAAACAAATGCTGGATAAAATGGCGGTTCATTCTGCTGTGGCGACCTCTAATGAATAAAGGGACTAAGCTAATGGAAAATGAATGAATGAAAACATTCACAGGAGGGTTAATAATTTTGTCTTCAACTGTTTCTATCATTTGAAGATCGTAATAACAAAGTACCAGTCGAATGTTTTATGTACTCTTCAAAACCAATCCTTCCTCTTAAAGTCCAGGCTCTGGACTCCTGGTCTAAATCCAAACATGTAAGGAAAGTCTTTTAAAAAATCTTTAAAACTAACTACAGCTGAATACCAAACAAGTATTTCTGAACTAAACTCAATGTGAAAGTAATAAACATCTCTCATTGACTGCAGACATCTGCTTTATAAGCTATTAAACGGCAAGCTTATATTTAGCCTTCCTGGTCTTGTTTAATAAAAACACCACCTGTCAGTTATCTGACCACTAATTCAAGCGCAGCGTTTGCAGTCTGCTACAGAGCTCAAGTCTCAAACCACATCTTAACCTCCGCTCACCAGAGCCTGTGCCCTCCAGCCTTGTGGCACGCATAAAAATCTCTGTGCCTCTAATAAATGAAGGGAAACCTGTGTGGGATTACAGTGAAACTTTGCATACCAGAATAGGTCTGCAACATGGAAATAACAACACTAATACTCTATATACTTTTTCTTAATTAATATGGGTCTCATGGCGACGCAGTGCCACAGTAGGTAGTGCTGTTGCCTCACAGCAAGAAGGTCGCTGGTTCGAGCCTCGGCTAGGTCAGTTGGCGTTTCTGTGTGGAGTTTGCATGTTCTCCCTGCGTTTGCGTGGGTTTCCTTCAGGTGCTCCAGTTTTCCCCACAGTCCACAGACATGCGGTACAGGTGAATTGAGTAGGCTAAATTGTCCGTAGTGTATGTGTGTGAATGAGTGTGTATGGATGTTTCCCAAAGATGGGAAGGGCATCCGCTGCATAAAACATATGCTGGATAAGTTGGCGGTACATTCCGCTGTGGCGACCCCAGATTAATAAAGGGACTAAGCCGAAAAGAAAATGAATGAATGAATGAATATATGGGTCTCTGTGTTGTTGTGATTCTTTTTAAACAATATTAACTGAATGAATATTCTGTTTATTTACTCAATTCAATTTCAAGATGTTTTTTTTTTCAGGAGAACATTAAAGAAGATTTTTCATAAATAGGTATTAATTTAGTTTTGCTTACAACAGCTTTTTACTCTTAAAGTGGCAGTAGTCATTGGCTTTTAGGACTTATGTATTTGAATCAAGCGGCAACCTCCCGCTCTCCCTCGGGAAGCCAATACGGAAGTAACTAAAACTGCAATTCATCGACTCGCCTTGGGGGGCTGGCTCCAGGAAGTCCAAGTGCTTTCTTTCTGCATTGGTAAATTGGCCATTTTTACAGCTGCTAAAGACATGTTTACAGCCTGGTACAATGATGGCTTTGGTGCATATAGCTATGATTACCTTTCATGACAACTGTGAGGGGGGTGAATTTTTTTATAACTCATCCGTTTAGTTTTTATTAAGTTATATTAAGTTTGCATAATAAAGGGCGTGGCCACTTAAGTGACAGCTAGCCCTCGCTGGTCGCTGTCTCGTCACCTCAGCTGATTCTGGCTAATTAGCCGCTGATCTCGGCATATACATCATATTTTTGTTTTGGTTAATGTTTCTTTACACAGTCATTTGCCTTTTAGAATTATTTCCTGCAATTATCAGATGATATGGCATGCTGCGTGGACTTAATTGTGCTTACAAACCGTTCAAGTTGCCTACATTTCCCAGGTGAGTGAAATTATACATATATACCATCTCTTTAAATGTATTTGTTTTATTTAAGATCATTTATAATTTAAATGTTCTTTAGACCAGTATTGCACTTCAGAATCTGACAGATTGATTAGCTGTAGGCTATAAAACAATCATCTGAAGCATTGTCATACAGTGTTAGTGCTGGATTTTTATAAACAGCCTTGCATTTACTAACAGACTATATCTGAAGTGTTTGATAGTAATTCGCATTTTCCTCCTGTCGAAAAATGTCATAAGAACAACGTTTAGTGGCTCAATGTATTACAACAGTATTTTTAAAAGTCTAGACACTTTATTGATATAGTGTACAAGCAAGCACGTGTGGTCAGAACACAAACGAGTCACAGGTAATGAAGTATTAAACGTTCTCCCAAAGTAAAAAGTCTGTCTATGCCAGGTCTAAGCAAAATGCTGAGAATCCAGCATGCGTCTGTAGCTCCGCTCACTCTCAGCCTCTTTGCCCTTATTTAGTATCCCGCGTTTGGTGCGATGACGCGCTAACAAAATGGCGACGGTTGGCCGCGCCTACTTGTAGCTTCTTTTGAAGTGTTCAGAAAACCTATGGGTGACATCACGGATACTACGTCCATATCTTTTACATTCTATGATTTGAATCAGCAAGGATCTCATTTTTCAACTAAAAGTCTTCTTTAATGTTCTACTGAGGACAAAAGTAATTTCAGATAGCCTAAATTAACAGCAGACTAAATTATATGGAGAGGAACCGCACAAGGAGTCACATTTGCATACAATGAAAGAATTATTTCCATTAGATAAACAGCAAGTCTTAACAGCAAGTGAGCAATTAAATGTCATCATTAAACTTCATGAAGTGTTATGCATGCATATCAATCAAATGTAGCACAACAAAAAGAGAGAGAGACAGAGATAGAGAGCACGGATCAGAACAATGTTAAATCAATATTTTTCTATCTTGTGATTTTTAAAACATTTATGATATTTTACTTTTCATATTTTTGCTTAATACATCTTTGTAACTAATATAGTCTACTCAAACTGCAACCAATATCTTCAAGAACACATGGCAACTAATTTAAGAAAAAATGGATACTAAAAACATAGCTGCAGCACTAAAATCTGGAATGTTTCCAAAACAGCTTGTTTTGTCTATTCTTAAATATATATATATATATATATATATATATATATATATATATATATATATATATATATATATATATATATATATACATACAGGCAGTGCAGAATTATTAGGCAAATGAGTATTTTGACCACATCATCCTCTTTATGCATGTTGTCTTACTCCAAGCTGTATAGGCTCGAAAGCCTACTACCAATTAAGCATATTAGGTGATGTGCATCTCTGTAATGAGAAGGGGTGTGGTCTAATGACATCAACACCCTATATCCGGTGTGCATAATTATTAGGCAACTTCCTTTCCTTTGGCAAAATGGGTCAAAAGAAGGACTTAACAGGCTCCGAAAAAGTCAAAAATAGTGAGATATCTTGCAGAGGGATGCAGCACTCTTAAAATTGCCAAGCTTCTGAAGCGTGATCATCGAACAATCAAGCGTTTCATTCAAAATAGTCAACAGGGTCGCAAGAAGCGTGTGGAAAAACCAAGGCGCAAAATAACTGTCCATGAACTGAGAAAAGTCAAGCGTGCAGCTGCCAAGATGCCACTTGCCACCAGTTTTGCCATATTTCAGAGCTGCAACATCACTGGAGTGCCCAAAAGCACAAGGTGTGCAATACTCAGAGACATGGCCAAGGTAAGAAAGGCTGAAAAACGACCACCACTGAACAAGACACACAAGCTGAAACGTCAAGACTGGGCCAAGAAATGTCTCAAGACTGATTTTTCTAAGGTTTTATGGACTGATGAAATGAGAGTGAGTCTTGATGGGCCAGATGGATGGGCCCGTGGCTGGATCGGTAATGCCTAGTTCACACTACAGGATTTTAAACATCAGCAGATCGCTGTGCAGTTCACACTACATGACTTGATTTTGTGTCTTTTAATCACTGTGTTCACACTACGCGACACTACGTAAATGATCCACAAGAGGGGGGTCACACACTGCATGATCTGACAACAACTTGTTCGCCAACAGTTCAGTCAAGCTACCAAACCACAGCCAATGAAATTTTGAGGGAGGAGTCGTCAGAAAAAGCTGAACACTATTGGCTGCTTGAGTGCTGATTACATCACTGACAGCGTTTCAAGCTTTCAAGGGAGCATTTAAAAACATCATCAGTCAGCTGATGCATCAGCGGATCAATCACTCATCTGCAAAGTTCAAGTGGAAAGATAAACAGAGAGTTTTTAATTTTTGTAATTTTAGAACTCTTTGAAATAAAACTAACATATCTATAACACTCTGACGTTTCCTAAATAGCTGTGTATTTATTTCTAACATAGTTATTTTTTTAATTACAAAACAGTAAAGAACTGAGCATTTCTACCTTTAATTACCATATTGGTCAAAACGACTGCATGCATATCTGCTACTTTTCGCTGTGACTTTATATATACATGTATTTTTTTTACCTAGCAACTTAATGCTAAAATAAACAAAACTTTCTGATAGCAAAAACATAAATTTACTTCCGATATATCTTTCAAAACAGCATATTCTGTGCCGCGAAACAGCTCCTGTTTGAAAGTGAAAATGAAAGCGAGGCTCAGACCTTTGCATGTTCTAGTATCTTAACTACATATTTATAGGCTGTATTACCAAAAAAGATAATATTTTTAGGGTAATGCTGTCATAATATATGATGACATTCAAAGCTTAATTTTAATATTGCAATAGATAATTTAAATTGATTCAAATTAATCGTAATTTGAATGTAAATATGATGTGAGAAAGGTCAAAATTACCATTATGGTAATTCTAATAGTTACAGAATTCTAGTTCCACTGTTAATATATCCTACTCTCGTGTCCGTGTTAACACAGAATGAAGCGAGTGCATGGATGCCCATTCTGGCCAATTACAGACATTTCTCTTCAGCTCCTGAACACACAGCCATTCAGCTCATGCTGATATGCTCTCTCATTGGCTGCAGCTCGTCACTACATCTGACCGCACGTGCGGTCAAGTCGGCCGACTGCTCTGGAATATTTAGCATGCTAAATATTGGATTTCCATCTGCGAGGTGTTGGTGACGCTTCAGCGAGCCTCTTTGACGCGTTGTTCAGTAGTTCACACATAAAGACTGCCGAGCCAGCAAGGTGGAGGTGGAGTACTGGTTTGGGCTGGTATCATCAAAGATGAGCTTGTGGGGCCTTTTCGGGTTAAGGATGGAGTCAAGCTCAACTCCCAGTCCTACTGCCAGTTTCTGGAAGACACCTTCTTCAAGCAGTGGTAAAGGAAGAAGTCTGTATCCTTCAAGAAAAACATGATTTTCATGCAGGACAATGCTCCATCACACACGTCCAAGTACTCCACAGCGTGGCTGGCAAGAAAGGGTCTAAAAGAAGAAAAACTAATGACATGGCTTCCTTGTTCACCTGACTGAACCCCATAGAGAACCTGTGGTCCATCATCAAATGTGAGAGTTACAAGGATGGAAAACAGTACACCTCTCTGAACAGTGACTGGGAGGCTGTGGTTGCTGCTGCACGCAATGTTGATAGATTCTGTCAGTGTTTTGATCTGTTCACCATGGATGGCAGGCTTTTGAGTGTCCTTGCAAAGAAAGGTGGCTATATTGGTCACTGATTTGTTTTTGTTTTGTTTTTGAATGTCAGAAATGTATATTTGTGAATGTTGAGATGTTATATTGATTTCACTGGTGAAAATAAATAATTGAAATGGATATATATTTGTTTTTTGTTAAGTTGCCTAATAATTATGCACAGTAATAGTCACCTGCACACACAGATATCCTCCTAAAATAGCTAAAACTAAAAACAAACTAAAAACTACTTCCAAAAATATTCAGCTTTGATATTAATGAGTTTTTTGGGTTCACTGAGAACATGGTTGTTGTTCAATAATAAAATTACTCCTCAAAAATACAACTTGCTTAATAATTCTGCACTCCCTGTGTGTGTGTGTGTGTGTATATATATAATAATATTATTATAATATTATAATATATTATATTATAATATTATAATTTATTTATTCGTTCTCCTTCGGCTTAGATCCTTTTTTTTTCAACTTCATTTGTGATTTTCAATACATTTATAATACATTACGTTTCATATTTTTGCCTTATAACACCATTGCAACTAAAATAGCCTACTCAAACTACAATCAACAAAAAAAACAGATAATGACAAACAGTTAAAGCAATAAACTAGACTATTTACACTATTCCCAAAATGCCAGGGTATCAAGAAAATCCAGCAGTTCTGGAATTTTTCCAAAACAGCTTGTTTTGTCTATTTTTAAATATATCAAAGAATTCATTCATTTATTCATTCATTTATTCAATTCACGTGTACTTCATGTCTTTGGACTGTGGGGGAAACCAGAGCATCCGGAGGAAACCCACACCAACACGGGGAGAACATGCAAACTCCCCACAGAAATGCCAACTGGCCCAGCCCGGACTCGAACCAGTTACCTTTTTGCTGTGAGGCGACAGTGCTAACCACTGTGCCACCGTGCCAACCATAAAAAAATTCAAATAAGACAAAACCATTTCGCTTGCATTTGCGACTAAAAATAGACGTGTGCGAACTGGAAAATTTATTTAGTCGCACATGTGCGATTTTCTTTTTTAATATACTCGATTGATGACTTAATTCACTCGGCCACGGTAAAACAACATGCTCTTCACACTAACTTATGGTGCATTATGTTGGAAATCTATTGTGACTGTACACTGTAAAAAAAAGCCTAATTTTACAGAAAATATCTCTAAATTTTTTACAGTAATTTTTTGTCATTTCAAATTATATTCAAAACTTAGTAAAATGACAAACAATCTCTCTAAATTAACAGTTTGACTTTCATTTTAGGTACTTTATCATTAAAGACAAATTACTGACATTTGTGTTTTTTATACAGGGAAATTACACTTTTATTTATACAGTATTTTTAATTGTAATTGCCGTATTATTTACACACAGTTTTTTCCTGTTTTTTTGAAGTACATTTAAAATGACGTAAAATTAAAGTAATAAATTGTAATTGTAAAAAAAAAAAAAATCGTAAAAAAAAGGTAAAAGACTGGCAGCTACGGCTGCCAAACAAAAACCATAAAATTACGGTAAAATTTCTTTTGTTGAAATAAAGTGCAAAAATAATAAATCTACAGATATTTTTCATTAAAATGTTTACAGAAATACACTGTTATTTTACAAACTTCTTCTAGATTATTATGATCAAATACGTTCAATAAAGTTACACAATAAGAGTTTTACAGAGAAACACTGTTATTTTACAGACTTTTCCTAGATTATTATGATCAAATCCATTTAATAAAGTTACACAATAAGAGTTTTACAGAGAAACACTGTTATTTTACAGACTTTTCCTAGATTATTATGATCAAATCCATTTAATAAAGTTATAAATAAAGGTCATAATTTAACAGTTTTATTTTGGATCAAAAAAGTCTGAAAAAAAACAAGATACAAGATACAACTGGTTAAAATTCTCACAACTTTAAAATTACAGTGGTTACATTTTATTGAATAGTATTTATGTAAAACATGTTGGTTTAAGTTATATGGAATGACTTCCAAATCTTAAATGAAACTGTAATGTGAATGGGACACTGACAAAGGAGTGCGGATCCAAATGTAAGTTTATTACACAGAGATGGTCACGCAAGGAACAGTCAACAGAGGAGCAAACAGATGTATGCAGGGAATCCAGAGTCATGGTCAAATAACAGGCAAATGGTCAGTCCCAGCAGCTACAACAACATAAACAATTAACAAGCAAAGCAAGAGAAGCGCGTCATAATGTTCACAGTAACAGTATAACAAGCCTTAGCAATTAGTGCGTGCGTCTGTGTTGCTTTTAAAATCCATGTAATCAGTTCATAATGATCCTCCGACTGTGTGTGTGTGTGTGCAAATAGTGGGTGTGAAACAGTGAAAATCAAGTAGCTGTATACGTTTTCAGTATATCTTAAGTTTATCATAATCCTATAGTCTGAGAATTTCATGAAACTGTTGTGCTGTTTACTGTAGTAGTATAAATGTTCCTGTCACAATCATCAGCAATTTAATCCTTGTAGATCGCTGGTAAACATGCAGGTCACCATAGAACTACAAATCCGCCATTATATGGACTACAGATCCAGTCATGCAATGCTCACATGCACCTGTTCCAGATTCCACTGATTGGGCACACACACACAGTCGGAGGATCATTATGAACTGATTACATGGACTTTAAAAGCAGCACAGACGCACGCACTAATTGCTAAGGCTTGTTATACTGTTACTGTGAACATTATGACGTGTTTCTCTTGCTTTGCTTGTTAATTGTTTATGTTGTTGTAGCTGCTGGGACTGACCATTTGCCTGTTATTTGACCATGACTCTGGATTCCCTGCATACATCTGTTTGCTCCTCTGTTGACTGTTGCTTGCGTGACCATCTCTGTGTAATAAACTTGCATTTGGATCCGCACTCCTTTGTCAGTGTCCCATTCACATTACGGTTTCATTTAAGATTTGGAAGTCATTCCATATAACTTAAACCTCAACATGTTTTACATAAATACTATTCAATAAAATGTAACCACTGTAATTTTAAAGTTGTGAGAATTTTAACCAGTTGTATCTTGTATCTTGTTTTTTCCAGACTTTTTTGATCCAAAATAAAACTGTTAAATTATGACCTTGCGCATGTCTTGGCATTTTATTAAAGGTGTTTAATCGTAATGATTTAGGGAAAATTCTTTTAAATAACATTGTTTTCTCTTAAACTTTTAGTGCAGTCACTTTATTGATGGTGTTCGATCATAATAATCTATGAAAAGTTTGTAAAATAATAGTGTTTCTCTGTAAAACTCTTATTGTGTAACTTTATTAAATGGATTTGATCATAAAAATCTATGAAAAGTTTGTAAAATAACAGTGTTTCTCTTTAAAACTCTTATTGTGTAACTTTATTAAATGGATTTGATCATAATAATCTAGGAAAAGTCTGTACAATAACAGTGTTTCTCTGTAAACTCTTATTGTGTAACTTTATTAAATGGATTTGATCATAAAAATCAAGGAAAAGTCTGTAAAATAACAGTGTTTCTCTGTAAAACTCTTATTGTGTAACTTTATTAAACGTGTTTGATCATAATAATCTAGAAGAAGTTTGTAAAATAACAGTGTTTCTTTGTAAACTTTTTAATGAAAATATCTGTAGATTTATTATTTTTGCACTTTATTTCAACAAAAGAAATTTTACCGTAATTTTATGGTTTTTGTTTGGCAGCCGTAGCTGCCAGTCTTTTACCTTTTTTTTACGATTTTTTTTTTTTACAGTGTAGCGTATGCTGACGCTATCAACAACAGCACATCTCTACAGGTTTATTTACTTCTTGTCAAGCGGTCTTTACATTGTTTTGTATACGTTGCTAAGCAACGCATGGCACCAAATAGCGGCGTTTCGCACAATGTGCGAGCCTCATAGAAAACGTCTACAATTCGGCCAAGCATGGCATATCGTGGCACATCTAGTGTGAGACCCAATTCAACATCAGCGCTTCCCACACAGACTTTACCTGGGCGGCCCGGTTCTATGTTCGCGAGAAACTGAGAACACTTTGCCACAGACTCACATGCTCTGCATACAGACCCACAGAGACGCGCTGGATACAGAACTGCTGTTCTTACTTTAGTAGCAGCTTTGACATCTAGCTCATTATTTGGGGTGACAATACATTCTTTTCCCCGGACATGTCCGAAATTCGGCTTTTGCTTTCGATATTAATTGTATTTGTTTTTACATTACTTTATGCGCAAACTTTGGCCGCTGCGTCTCAATCTCTCAGCAGCACCAATACAACAGCAGAGAGAGAGAGAGAGAGAGAGAGAGAGAGAGAGAGAGAGAGAGAGAGAGAGAGAGAGAGAGAGAGAGAGAGAGAGAGCAGATTTGACCTGTCAGTGGTGCACACTAAAAAGAAACACAAACTTATTTTTTAAGTTTGTTTGTTAAATAAGAATAAGAAATCAATAAGTAATTATTCTGTTGCTGAAGGTCATTAAAGTTATATAGAAAATAGAAAATATGGTGTTACTTTGGGGCAGAAGGAAACTTTAATTCATAAAGGGATTCCCATGTTCAGCTCTTCTTTAAGAAGCCCTGAATGATAAAGTGCTCTGATAAACAGTGTCAGCATTGCACATGAGTTTGCAGTTGTGTCTTTCTTTACATTGTCTTACTGTTCCCATGTGGGCAGTAGGGTGGAATCAGTTGAATATGTTAAGCAAATAAATTAATTTTGATAAAATTATTCTTAAAAGTCACATTTTTTATGTGCTGTAGAGAAAAAGGTGTGTTTAAATCTAGCTACTGCAAGTATATTTATATTAAAGATAATGTGTACAATATATATTATTATAAAATTAATAATGTTGTGTTTGGGACCATTGATACAGCCATAATCTTCTTATGATACAAACACAGATTAAAAAGCTCTGGTCATGTGAATGTTTGCACTAAGTATACTGCACATTTTTATTAACTTAACAATAACTTAATAATAACGCCCTATTTCTGCTGGCCAGTGTGAAAGAGATTTTTCAGCTCAAAACTGGATCAAAAATTGAACAAGAAGCTGTCTAGGCATGTCCACAACTGCAGACTTGATTCAGATCATTTGAGAGAGGCCTTCATTAGAGCAATTTGATCCCAGTCCTGCTGTGGACCACTAGCTAAACTCCATACAGCTTAAATTCATTCATTCATTCATTCATTTTATTTTTGGCTTAGTCCCTTTATTAATCTGGGGTTGCCACAGTGGAATGAACCGCCAATTTGTCCTGCACATGTTTTACGCAGCAGATGCCCTTCCAGCCACAACCCATCACTGGGAAACATTCATACACACTCTTTCAGACACACACACACACACACGCACACACACACACACACACACACACACACTACGGACAATATAGCTTACCTAATTCACCTATACTACATATATTTGGACTGTGGGGAAAACTGGAGCACCTGGAGAAAACCCACGCCAACACGGGGAGAACATGCAAACTCCACACAGAAACGCCAACTGACCCAGCCGAGGCTCGGACCAGCAACCTTCTTGCTGTGAGGTGAACGTGCTACCCATTGCGCCACCACGTTGCCACAGCTTAAATTATAAATAATTATTAAATACTATTTAAGCTGCTATACAGTAAAATAAACCTATTGTACTTATTGTATTCAAATGAATGAAACTGCTTTGCTTCTAAAGATCTTCTCGTTTACATTTATTAGGCAGAAACACTATTTATATTATATATTTTCACTGCGCTCCTAAAATTCTTTTAATGTGCTCCTAATTTTTCAACTTAGGAGCGCATGTGCTACTCCTGAAAAAAGTAAGCGTCAAGCCCTGTAAAATATTAAATAAATAAATGAATTAATATGAAATCCAACACTGTAAATAATTCTGGGTTCCACACAATTTCTTTATGTTATCCCAACACAAATCAACCTTATTTTTACAAACTTGAAAGGACTAAATATAAAATAATTTGTGTGGGTTTCCCCCGGGTGCTCCGGTTTTCCCCACAGTCCAAAGACATCCGGTATAGGTAAGTTGAATAAGCTAAATTGGACAGTGTATGAGCGTGAATGCAAGAGTGTATGGGTGTTTCCCAGTGTTGGGTTGTGGCTGGAAGGGCATCCGCTGTGTAAAAACATGTGCTGCATAAGTTCATTCCGCTGTGGCGACCCCTGATTAATAAAGGGAATAAGCTGAAAAGAAAATGAATGAATGAATGAATAATTGAAAACAATTTCTCTTAACTAATGAACAATTGCAAAAGTCACGGGGATTCAAATTATTCTGTAGACAGGTCAGCGGTAATATAGTACTAAAAACACAAGTTAAACCATAAAGTTAAAATCTTTTTTGCTGTAAAATTAAACAAATATGAACTGAAAACGGCAACACAGTGGCGCAGTAGGTAGTGCTGTCGCCTCACAGCAAGAAGGTCGCTGGTTCGAGCCTCGGCTGGGTCAGTTGGCGTTTCTGTGTGGAGTTTGCATGTTCTCCCTGCGTTTGCGTGGGATTCCTCCAGGTGCTCCGGTTTCCCCCACAGTCCAAAGACATGCGGTACAGGTGAATTGGGTAGGCTAAATTGTTTGTAGTTTATAAGTGTGAATGAGTGTGTGTGGATGTTTCCCAGAGATGGGTTGCGGCTGGAAAGGCATCCGCTGCGTAAAAACGTGCTAGATAAGTTGGTGGTTCATTCTGCTGTGGCGACCCCGGATAAATAAAGGGACTAAGCCGAAAAGAATATGAATGAATGAATGATTCAACTGAAAACCAAGTCAAGGTTGAGTATTGTAAATGATTAGCTTTTTTTTTGGGTGAACTATCCCTTTAAAATTAAACCTACATTTTAAAAACTACAAATATCAGTGCTTGGAGTCTACTACCTTCTTCAAGGTTGAAAACCCCTGTTCTATAATTCCCTGTCATTTCTGGACTCCAAATGGAGCTTAGGCGATTTCTTCACCACCTATGATTTTATACTCATAATATAGTGAGGGAAAAGTGCAGAAAGTTTCAGTCTGCCTTAGGAAACAAGGCACTTTTTAGAAAAAAAGAGTTTTTTCTCTTTCACTGACCTTGTTGGCGTGAACTCTACAGTCATTGATAAAGGCGCTGGGTGTTCCTTTTGTAGACCAATGCAGTTTCGACAAGCCTGGTTGGATTTTCTTATCCAAGAAGCGAATTCGCTCAGAAAACAGGCCCAGCTCATCTGCATTTAGATCCTTGATGATTCTGATTGAGAGTGAACACAAACATGCAAGTGTAAGTTTGTCTTTATTTGAGGTCCTACCGCCAATGATCACTTTCTTTTAAAGCATTCTTCAAAAACAAGCAAAGCCATTTTAAAAGCACAACAGAACAAGAGGGTGGTAAAAATGGATTAACAAGTCTTAGTGGATGTGCTTTGCCATTTGGGGCAAGTGGCCTGTTTAGCTTGTGCTTGGTTTAAGTGTTTGTTTCCAGCTGGCATGCGTAGAATGCATTAAATGTGGTAACAATACTGACAGAGATGACTCACTCTGTCCCTCTGAGAGTTACAATGAGTCCTCCAGTCTAAAGTATGTGTGTGTGCGTATGTGTGTGTGTATGTGTTGAGAGGCTTACGTGAGTGAGGAGGAGGTTATTATTCACTACAGAATGAGGGACATAAGTGTGAATTGTTTTGTTCAGTGTGTGTGTGTGTGTGTGTTTAATTCAAGTGCTTTTCTCCAGATTGGATGTGCTAAAGTCTTGAATGGAGATGCGTATATGGATGCTGATGGAATGTAAATACTCCGTTTGCACTGAAGTGCAAGTGTGTGTGGGTCGAAGAGGTGAGGAATAATATCAGTGTGTTTTAAAGAGGTGAAGTTAACTGACAAGAAGATTAGAAGTATGTATGTGTTGCAGAACATGCACTTTTCTTTTATACTGTATGGAAAGCAAATTACAGACAATTTCATGATAGATACGTTGCATTCAGCTTATTATGTCAGTTCCAAAATGTTAATAAATAGGCCAAATATTGTATTTTTACATACAGTTAAAATGTAATCGTTGAGATGGGGCACTTTTGATGAACAAGAAGAAAAACAGGGATTGAAAATAGCATTTTGTTGCCTTTAAAACGTTTCTAATGTTTTGCTTAACTGCAAAACATGCTAAGTATTAACTTTAAGAGATCAAACTAAATCTTATGAGTTGTTACAGTTTAAATTTGTAAGTTAAAATATAATACAAAGTCCATTAATAATAATAATAATAATAATAATAATAATAATAATAATAATAATAAATGTAACATTATTTTCCTTAGTTTGGGTAATTTTCTTAATCATACAGTATATGAGCACAGCATTTGTCTTTGGATCAGCGGCAAAACAATCTGTCTGAAAACGACAGAACAAGCTGGTCTCGGCTGACTGAAAACTAACTCTAGAGCAGTTCGGTTGAGGTGAGAAATCAATCCTACCTAACGGATGAACGAACCAAGCGGTTTCATAATTCATAACACGATATGTTACATAAAAAGCAGCAGTGTCTGATTCTGTGAGAGAGCATATTAGTTATTTCAGCTGAATCCAAGAAGCATCTCTTCATTTTAAATAAATGTTGTGTAATTGCTCTTCTCTACACAGTACACTGCAAGAATGATGTCCTGACAATGCCACGATTCTCACTCTAACTCTATCAACTGCATCAATCAAATTATATACTGTACATTGCTTAAAATATAGATAAAAATATAATTGATCAGTTAAAACTGTAGGCATGGATTTTACTCAGATTTAAATGTGCCATGTAATAAAACA
The DNA here is from genome assembly GCA_903798195.1 of Danio kyathit. Taxonomy (NCBI): domain Eukaryota; kingdom Metazoa; phylum Chordata; class Actinopteri; order Cypriniformes; family Danionidae; genus Danio; species Danio kyathit. The sequence goes on along the minus strand of LR812525.1, from coordinate 26,003,139 downwards.
ACAAAAACTCTGAAATCTGAAGAAAAAGGCTCAGGATAGACTTTGCCCTCTTTCCTAAACGTTCTTTCCCCTCTGGTATTCATAAATACTCAGGTGTGACTGGTAATGAGGTTTTGTTCACTATCTTTGATATATTTCAACAGATGAGTAAATCTTTAAGTGACTGGTTAACAAAATAACCATTCATTGTTTTCATAGGGTATTTAAAGAGAAGGACGAAATGTCTCAGGGTTGCAAGTCTGTATCCAGACCAGCCCATTGTGAAGAGCTCTCAAGCTCAGCACTATGTATAATTCGCACTTCTATCTTTACTCTTAGATGTATCTTTGAATAATTGATGTTGTGCATTTACTTCTGAATTTGCTTTTATTCTTTACAGTAGTTCTGTAATTGGCATGATACACTTTCATCTGGAAAATAAATGTTAACCTTTTTGATTAATTTTGGAGTTTCCGGAATTCATTGTATTCAGTAGATTAAGTGGAGTCTGCACTACCATTAAATGATGTGACATGATCTTATCGATTTCCAAGGCGCTTTTGTCTGTATGAAGCAGTAGGCATGAAGACCTTGTAATCATTTAATCACTGATATTAGCAAGATGTATGACTAAATTCACTACTCTTTTAGTATGAGCGAGCAAAGACTACTTGAGCATTAGTTAACCCTACATCCTCTGAATAACTTTAGAGTGCCGAGATAATGTCCGTGAGAGGAAACGCAATCCTGGGGCGTGGAACTCCAAGCAACGTCTGGTCCCTAATAAACATACAATTAGGAATTTGGGACCCAAGAAAATATCAAAATCTAAATTGTATTACAACAAAAAATGTGATCAGCAAAAATCATAAAGAATAAAATAAAAATTGGAGTCAGACTGAACTCAGAGCTGAAAACAACTATAAATAAATTCTAATAAATAACACAATTTTTTTCAGAAGCGCTAAAAAGGCTTACATGCATTTAACCTTCGACCATTCATCACATTCTGTTGTTGGGCTGATAGAATGGAATCTTACAAAACATTAAAGGGATAGTTCACCAAAAAACTGAAAATTCTGTAATCATTTACTCATCCTTCACTTGTTCCTAACTGGTTTGACTTCCTTTCATTTATTAAACACAAAAGAAGATATTTTGATGAAAGCTGGAAACCTGTAACCACTGACTTCCATAGTATTTGTTTTTCCTAATATGGAAGTCAATGGTTACAGGTTTTCAATTATCTTTGAAATACCTTCTTTAGTGTTCACCAGAATAAATAAACCAGGTTTGAAACCACTTAAGGGTGAGTAAATTAAAAACCTTGGGTGAACTTTCCTTTTAAAAGTGGCTGCAGTACACGTGTGTCATGACAGCAACAGATAAAGCCGCAATAATAGATGATGTAAAGCAAAGTAAAAGGATGTGCTCTCAAAAACAGGAAAACAGTTGTACTTACATGTGACTTGCAATAACACATTTTAGTGTGCTTTTCATACATTATAGACACTCACCGGTCACTTTATTAGGTACATCTTACTAGTACCCCTTTTGCCTTCAGAACTGCCTTAATCCTTTGTGGCATAGATTCAGCAAGGTACTGGAAATATTCCTAGATTTTGGTCAATGATGCAAATATCCCGTTCCACCACATCCCAAAGGTGCTCTAATGGACTGTGATCTGGTGTCTGTGGAGGCTGTTTCAAGTACATGTACAACTCATTGTCATGTTCAAGAAACCAGTCTGAGATCATTCACACTTTATGACATGGCACATTATCCTGCTGGAAGTAACCATCAGAAGATGGGTACACTGTGGTCATAAAGGGATGGACATGGTCAGCAACAATACTCAGGTAGGCTATGACGTTGACACGATTCTCAATTGGTACTAAAGTGTGCCAAGAAAATGTCTCCCACACCATTACACCACCACCACCAACCTGAATCGTTGATACAAGGCAGTATGGATCTATGCTTTCATGTTGTTGATGCCAAATTCTGACCCTACCATCAGAATGTCCAGCAGAAATCAAGACTCATCAGACCAGGCAACGTTTTTCCAATCTTCTATTGTCCAATTTTGGTGAGCCTATGCGAATTGTAGCCTGTTCTTAGCTGACAGGAGTGGCACCCGGTGTGGTCTTCTGCTGTTGTAGCTCATCCGCCTCAAGGTTGGACGTGTTGTGCGTTCAGAGATGCTCTTCTGCAGACCTCGGTTGTAACAAGTGGTTATTTGAGTTACTGTTGCCTTTCTATCAGCTTGAACCAATCTGGCCATTCTCCTCTGACCTCTGGCATCAACAAGGCATTTGTGCCCACAGAACTGCAGCTCACTGGATATTTTCTCATTTTCGGACCATTCTCTGTCATTCTCCAACAATAATGCCACGTTCAAAGTCACTTCAATCACCTTTCTTCCCCATTCTGATGCTCGATTTGAACTGCTGCAGATCGTCTTGACCACATGCCTAAATGCATTGAGTTGCTACCATGTGATTGGCTGATTAGAAATTTGCATTAACGAGCAGTTGCACAGGTGTACCTAATAAAGTGGCCGGTGAGTGTATATTATCAATGAAAAATTAGTTCAAAAGAATTCAAAACAGTTTTTCAAAAAAGTTTTAAAATTCAGAAAAAAGAAAAACAATCCACAAGTCTGAAAAGTCAGATTCTCTTCCACCATACCAACCTGTTGTAGTCTCTAACAACTAGAAGGACGTTCTCTCTTAGGTTATGGAGTTCCTCTCTGCGCTGATACACCTCTGTGACAAAGTGAGGAATTTCGAACTGCAGCCGGTCCCAGTAATGAATCTCATTAAACAGCTTCAGCAGGTTCCTCAACACAAACACAGTTGTACATTCAGATTCTATATGTTTGATGGTAAAACCCTGTTCTGTAAAATGCATTTTAAGAATACAAGGCTTGAAAGATTTAGAATCTGCTCAGCCACAATAAAAAAGCATTTTAAAGGATTTAAATGGGTTGCTTAAGGACAATAACATACAGCGATCAGAACATTTTCATGCTCACTTCTAACAGAATAATCAATGTATTGTAGGATTGAATCCATTGACTCTACTGGGTTTTAATATTATTTTTCTCTGGTCAGAAAAAAAGTGAAAGATATTTGTGCTGTGGGATTTCTATTAGAGGTGTGCAACATTTATTATATTTGATAATATCTTAATTATTGTTTTATAATATATTGTTTTTTAATTATATTGTTTTGTGCAAGCCGACATTGATTATGTGACTTACTTTCGAAAAAAATATATACATATATATACAGTTGAAGTCAGAACTATTAGCCCCCCTTTTAATTTTTTTTTCTTTTTTAAATATTTCCAAAATGATGTTTAACAGAGCAAGACATTTTTTACAGTATGTCCGATAATATTTTTTCTTCTAGAAAAAGTCTTATCTGTTTTATTTTGGCTAGATTAAAAGCAGTTTTTTATTTTTTAAACACCATTTTTAAGGTCAAAATTATTAGCGCCTTTAAGCTATATATTTTTTCTATACAGAACAAACCATTGTTATACAATTACTTGCCTAATTACCCTAACCTGCCTAGTTAACCTAATTAACCTAGTTAAGCCTTTAAATGTCCCTTTAAGCTGTATAGAAGTGTATTAAAAATATCTAGTAAAATATTAATTACTGTCAACATGGCAAAGATAAAATAAATCCGTTATTAGAAACGACTTATTAAAACTATTATGTTTAGAAATGTGTTGAAAAAAATCTTCTCTTCGTTAAACAGAAATTGAGGAAAAAAATAAACGGGGCTAATAATTCAATTAATAATTCTGACTTCAACTTTGTATGTATATATGTATGTATATATATATATATATATATATATATATATATATATATATATATATATATATATATATATATATATATATATATATATATACACATTTTTTTTGTGTGTGTGTCTTGAAAAGCAATAACTGCATGATGAAGTATAGCTTAATTGAGCTAGAATGTGTCTATAATTTAAGTTGAAATCAAAAATATCCTTTTTAATATGCTATAAATTGACAGTTTTCAAACATTTCAGCATGTGAGCATGACTGCAGATGTGATAATCATTTAAAAAAAACTGTTAATAAGTTAATAGAAAATGAGTTAAATTTAAAAGGAAAATTGTCTTCTCTTTTCTGTTTCACCAATGAAAATAGTTCTTAAAAAGAGCCATAGCTTTTGTGTGTATCAGAGCAACACTGCAGTGTTTTGTACTTACTGTACCAAAGAATAAGGACAATAGACATTCAGCAAAATGTTCCTTTACTATAATTATAAACAGAGCTTGACATGAACTGTTTTACTCACCAGCCACCATGGCCAGGGGATTTCCAAAGGTATTTGCCAATTACCATTTTCACTGGCCACAATTTTGTTGTCGGGAAATTGCATATTTTATGATTACAGTTTAAACTATTTCCACACTTTTTTTTTTACACATTTTAATAACCTTATAAAATGTATGTGTCGTATTTCATATCAAATCCTTATATATCTTTTTATAAAGATTTTGCCTTTATTTGTTCATTTGTGCTTTGCCTTTACTAGGATAGAACAGTATATTAGACAGGAAGCATAGTTGAAGAGAGAAAGGAGACCATAAGCCAGGACTCAAACTCAGAATGTCCAATGTAAAATGGCACTATATGTTGACACACTGCCCACGAGGCTATCTTAACTGACCAAATCCTTATATTTTATTAATAATTCTAGTTACAAAATGAAGACAGAGCTGTTTCCACAAAATATTTCCTTTACAGAGGAAACAAGAGCAACGGAATTGGCATTTAGATGTTTTCACAAAAACAATTACAGTTTAATGCTGTCAAAATGTAGCTTTTCTTTCACATTTTCTTTAACTTGCCCTTTCAAAATAACAACATAGTGGCTAATGTGTTAAATCCACCACTAAAATACACCCACATTTGGCAGGTCGGCAGATTTTAGGTCAAGCCCTGATAATAATACAAAATAATTGTTTTATGATGAAAAGCCAAACACATACCTGGTCAGTAACATAGGCATATCTATTTATCCTGACAAGCACAGTGATCACGAAGGTACTAGAGGGTCTGTGTACTGTTTATGTGTGCTTGTGTAATCACGTACTTGTTAAAGTTGATGTCCAACAGGCCCGTTTTCCCTTTACAGCGGATCATGAGTGGCTGGTCAAGGCTGCTGTGACACTCTTTGCTCAGACTCTGACTCCAGTCTGTGAAGATCCTCCTCACCTTCTCGTCCAAAGTCTGACAAAGCTTAATGTAAATCACGTGCATTTCGTCTGCACTCCTGACGTGAGGCAGGAAATGAGCGCGCCGGAGAACCTAGACAACACATGGCCAAAAAAACACACACATGTATACAAACAGATGGGAAGAGAGAAAGCAGAGCCTTCTGTGAACGCACATCTCATCACTTACAAACAAACAGTGACTCGGGATCGACTCTCGCACGGAAGATTGGGCACAATCAAAACAACCATCAGCACAAAACTAAGATAAACAAACGGAGGGTAAACATAAAAACAAATCAGGGCTAAACATCGCTCATGTCGATAAACATGTAAACATATACTATGACGCCCCAATCAGGCCAACGTTAAGCTCTGATTTTTTGTGTCTCTGTGGGGCTTTTTTTTGGATCAATTGTGGGAAAAAAATGCAACATAATCATATCTGTGTCCAATTAAAGCGTACGCCTGCTCTTAATTGCCTTCTTAAAGAAAGCGGAAAATGAATTTTAGCACAATGGAGAGGCAATATGCTCCGTAAGCAAACTAAAGAAAGACAGAGAAAAAGAGAGGAAAAGTGAAAGGAGAATACAAGTACATAAAGGAAAGGTGGGTAAAATGGAAAGTGACAAAAAGAAGGAGAGAGTGAGCACTGTATGTGGAGACACAGCTGGCTTTAATAGCATTAGGGCCTCTGCTGGGGCCCCTCGCTGGCCTTTGACACAAGACACTGAGCTTAACACGCAGAAGAGCTCATCAATGGATTAAGCTGTTCTGTGACACCTTGCAAAATGCACTCTGATCTGGAATCTGATTCAGTGCTCCTTAAAAACCATTAGAATTCAACTACACAGGGTTAAGAGGTAATGGTATGGGAATTGTATGGTATGATTAGTCATCTTGTGAACTTCCCATCTCTCATGGAGATTCTCAGGAACCTGTAATGCTTTGATATGTGTTTCCCCATAGGAACATTTGATGTGGACTGTAAACTTGATGTGGAGATAGCTTGAAGTCAGTGTATTTCATATCTTGATTAGAGATGGGAATCAATTTTGATTTTTAATGATTCTGGTTTGCAGTTTTATTAATACTTAATGTGGCATTCTTGAGGAAGCACAAAATAATTACTCCTAAACACTGCATGTTATGCAACAAGCTTCTTTCACTGATCCCATGAAAATGTTTGGTTTATTTTAAATCAAAATGTTCATTTGCTATAATTATAAACAGAGCTTGACATGAACTTTTTTACTCACCAGCCACTATGGCCAGGGGATTTCCAAAGGTATTTGCAAATTATCATATGCTATATGATTATAGTTTAAACTATTTCCACATTTTTTTACACACAGTTTAATAACCTCATAAAATGTATGTGTGGTATTTCATATAAAATCCTTATATATATATTTTTTTTTTATTAGGATTTTTTTTTACCACTTTTGCCTTTATTAAGATAGGACAGTATATTAGACAGGAAACGAAGTTAGAGACATTAGAGACAGAGAAAAGGGATGAAAGGGACCATAAGTCAGCACTCAAACTCAGAATATCAAGAGTACAATGGCGCTATATGCTGACACACTGCCCACAAGGCTACCTGAGCTGACCAAATCCCTATATTTTATTTATAATTCAGACACAAACTATAATAACCTCATAATTTGAATAACCTCACAAAATAATTACTCCTAAACACTCTATGTTATACAATATAGCTTCTTTCACTGATCACATGCAAATGTTTGGTTTATTTTAAATCAAATATGATGACAACATAGTATGTGAGTGGAAGTCATTTGAACTAGTTCATTAAAAAGATACATACAGTACTTTATTACTAACTCTAAAAGCAAAATAAAAATTAAAACTCAATATAAATAGATACGCATTGGAAATGTAAATAAAAAAGGTAGTTCAAATTGTATATGAATACAGTATAATATAATTAAAATAAATGATACTACTTTTTCACTTTTTATGACGTTTAATACAGGATCGAATTTTACAACTAACCTAAATCATAATATTTTAGGCCACAGAATCATCATTGCAGGAAATACCATGATGGTACTTTACCATTACTGTAAAAACCCATTAAGCCTTTTTTCATATATAAATGTTCTTAAACCATTCTAAACCTCGGGATAACAGAATCCTGGATTTTCTTGCTTTACATAAGTTTTTCATATTGCTAAAAATTTAAACAGGGTTACCGAGAAACCCTCCTTGTCCCATTTTCTCCTTATTGTCACATTTTTATCACTACTTGACACGTATCCCTTCAAACATTGAAACAACATCCAAAGCTATGATTATGAAACTTGACTTTTTTTTTATGATTATGAAACTTGAAAATTGACTGCCGGTTGCTAAATATCAAGCCATAAGAACACTTCATCACTTCACACTGCATAAATTTGACACAGTAATGTAGGATTTACACCACAAAAGTGGTACTATATAGTATGAGAATGCTTATCTGCATAAACCCAGGTAAAAAAAGTGCAAGTGTGAAACCTTTTTTTTTTATCTGGGGTTAAAAGAGAGGTTTAGAAAGATAAAATCCAGAAGATAAGCACAAAAACGTCTTAATATACATTGAGTAAAAAACTGCATTATATATTGATATTTTTTTTTTCAGAATAAAAACAGGATATTGATTCCCAATTTTGATCTGCTCTTTTCTTTTTAAACGTCTCACCTCCATGGATCTTTCTACCCGTAAATGCAGTGCTTTGGTCCAGTGGATCTGTCCTGCATATCGAGGCATCTGAACAGGAATGAGAGATGACGTCCTGCACATCACCAAATTGATTTCAACCAGCTCAGAATTGAACAGGTTGTACACATCCACCGTCTTCCTGTCAATGGTCCGCTTAATGGCCTAAGATAGATATAAAAGAGTAAATGTATAGTGACAATTTCACTGTAATGCACACTAGACACATTTCTTTATGTGAATGGCACCTGTCAGAACCAGAAATGCTATGATTATTACTCTCGAGACCATTACATACTTTATCTTTCTACTATGGTATATGTTTACTGTTTCCCAATAGCTATGCTTCCATTCAAAGTTGTGATTTTAACTTTTGCAGGAAATCTGAATAGTGCATAAATAATTTGCAAATAAAGCACTGCTTCATCCCTTGGCTTCAAGAGAACAACACTGGCACTTGATAAAAGAATCGGCACAAAATATTAATAATGAAAGTATTTTAAGAAAATCATTGTTATGTTAAATTCCCCTTAGATACCTGATTTAGATTATTATTTTATTTAATTTTAAATTTAGAATACAGTATGTTGTGTGACCATTTCAGGATGCAATTTAAACAGATAATGGTGACTTTTATTGATGATGTACTTTAAAGCATTTTATAGTGACTAAGGACATTGTCACAGCTTTCCTCCATTCATTCATTCATTCATTCATTCATTCATTCATTCATTCATTCATTCATTCATTCATTCATTCATTCATTCATTCACTCACTCATTCATTCATTCATTCATTCATTCATTCATTCATTCATCAGAATAGATGAACAGCAGCTCTGTGTGCTTATAGTGGCTTTCTTTGCAGCTTTCATTAAATGATCTTTTAATTTGAAACAATAATCATGGCTTTTTTTGATTTTGATAAGATTTTGGTGTTTTGGTGAGTTGTTATTGCGGTTAAATTTCAGATAGGAATTTTACATCATCTGTAAAATGCTCCAGGATAATCTACAATTCATTTTGAGAGGCCTTCCAAAACAAACACTGCTATTTTTCATACAGTGTACAGTATATAATAACTCATCATACACTATAATAAAACCCGGCTTCATTTTTTCTCTCCAAGTGAACTGTTCTAGAGTTTGTTTTCATGCCGGCAATCTCAGACCTATTGTTTTGGTGTGGATCCAAATGTGACTGCTGTGCTCACATATGCCTAAGTGAACCAGGCTAAGATAGAAATTTGTGCCAGGTCCCCAAACAACTAAAGCTAACACAACAATAGTTAAGGTTGTGTGAGTTATTTTAAGATTCATTTAAGATTTACATTCTTTGTCTAGATATCCAATCACATATAAGTTCTATTTGTTTGGTTACACAGAATTTATTTAGTTGTTTATTAGTTTACGCTTGTATTTCATTGCTATATGTATTCAATTGCATTTCACCTATTATTATATATTTTTTTGTTTTATCAATAGCATCTTTTTTGTTTATGTATTTATTTATTTTATTTTTTATCATTTAATCTAAAGCTTTGAAAATGATGCTTGTAAAATAGTCTAGCCCAATAAAGACTTAATGAAACTTGTTTATGCTTTTATCACCATCCCACTGGATTACTGTTATGGACTCCTCACTGGCCTTCCCAAAAAGACAGTACCACAGTTGCAGCTCATCCAGAATGCTGCTGCCAGGATTCTGACCATAACCAGAAAATCAGAGCACATCACACCTGTCCTCAGGTCTTTACACTGCCTCTGCTACATTCAGAATAGATTTTAAAGTATTACTACTTGTCTATAAATCCTTAAATGGCCTAGGACATTACAGATTTGCTCACTGGATACAAACATAACAGATCCCTCAGCTCATTAAGATCATATAAATTAGAAATTCCAAGAATTCAGTCAAAGCAGGGTGAATCTGTCTTCAGCTATTACACCCCCTGCTGCTGGAATCAGCTTCCAGAAATGATCAGATGTGCTCCAACATTAGGTACATTCAAATCAAGACTTAAAACACATCTGTTTACCTGTGCCTTTACTGAATGAGCACTGTGCTACGTCCGATAGATCACACAATAATGTCTTTCTTTCCTATTTCATTCCTTTAAAACATGTTTTAACACATTTTTATTCTGTTTTTAATCGTTCTTAATTCTTTTAATCGTTTTAATTTTCTTGTTTTTTTATTCTTGTTTATGTAAAGCCCTTTGAATGACCATTGTGTATGAAATGTGCCATATACAGTACACTACTGGTCAAAAGTATAATAATATTAGAGTGATTTCTGAAAGTTCATGTGACTGAAGACTGAAGTAATGAAGCTGAAAATTCATCTTTAAAATCACTGAAATAAATCATTAAATTAAATTATAAACTGCTTTTGAACAGTTATTTTACAGTGCAATAACATTTTACAATTTTACAATTTGGGTTGTATTTTTGATTAAATAAATGCAGCCTTGGAAAGCAGGATAAGCTTATTTTAAAACATTTAAAAATCCTACTGACCCAAAACTTTTGACCGGTAGTGTAAATAAACTTGCCTTGCTTTGCCTAGCCAGTGCAGCTGAATGACAGAACAAATGAAAAAAGGAGCAAAAGAAAAAGACTGAACGGGAAAGCAAAAGTCAAGAGAGATGAAGGTGATTAACGAGGTAAACATATCTTAACGACAATACGAGACAGGTGACAGGGTTTCTATGTCTGCGTTAGCTCCTGCTGCTGAACTGGAAGTGACATCAGAAGTTTGCATGGTTTGTTTTAGCCAAAGCCATTTGTATTCACAAAATTTGCAGAGAAAGCTAGCAGCCTGACAGTGCGCAAGCTTTTAAAGGAGGCGATAAAGTGTGTGTGAATTGAAGGCTAAGCGTGTCTGAGAAAGACCTCTCGTCCAGACAGGTGCTGAAACACATCGAGCAGCTGCACTCCTTCCTCCACACAGTTCACCATCTCGAAGGTCGAAGTGATCAAATTCTGCATCATCACCTCCAGATCTTTCAATTTAGCACGGAACCTAAAACACACACACACACAGAGATAACACAATAAGTACAAAAACAACAAGGAGTTGTACAGCAAGTTCCAAACACAAATCAGTGTCCTCTATTCAAAGGCAGAGTCCAACACACACACATATTGGGCCATAAATGGAGGCTGGTATTGATTTGGGTGCTCTCAATATGCTGAGACACTATGAAACACCTGCCCCAGACACAAGCACAGCTGTTTGTCTTGGCAACAACATCCTAACCCTATGACCCGCCTCGGCCCCAATCCATCATGGCCATCAGACCCACAAATTCGCTCTCTTTCCCAAGGTCCAGCAGTGCCTGAGGCGGGGGTACGGGATGGATAATGGCCTCTAGAGTTTGATGTGCAGTCCAGCTTTCGTGACTCACACACACGCATACACACATGGTCATGATGGTATTCAGATAAGCAGCCAAACTGCCTGCTGTCACAAACTGTTGTGAATGACAATAGGGCTCATACGCAGAAGTCAAAGTGATCCTGTCCCCGCTACAAATGCATTTAGGCAGAATATTCATGAAAAGTATCTATATGATCCGAATATGCGGATTGTTACATGCATATTTATGAAGATATGCTAATACGAGATGTATGGAAATCCCCAACAGGCCAGCAGGCCAATAAGCAGAAGGGAATGACAAACATTCATAAATATACATGAGCACCAGACGGACTGACTGCCTCATAGATAGCGTGGCGGAAAGACCGACACATAATCTAACGCATTTAGCGTGTCACTAAACAACAAAACTAGATCATTCCCATTATAGTCAATGGAGCCATCAACACTGCAAGAGTCAGACGTGGTGCATTCATTTTCTGATTTTGCCGCATTGCAAAGAAGTTCAACCTGTTATATTTTTCTTGTAAATATTAAGTTTCAATTTAGATATGTTTCTAATATAATTGGCCTAACATTCACAACTTTGGGTTAGTATTATACATTTAAAAATAACTTTATTTTTATTTAGCAAGGACGCATTAAATTATAAAGTTTCTGTGAGGACTTTTACATTGTTTAACATTTTTAAATAAAATAAAATAAAATAAAATAAAATAAAATAAAATAAAATAAAATAAAATAAAATAAGGCGACACGGTAGCTCAGTGGTTAGCACTGCTGCCTCACAGCAAGAAGGAACATGAGTTTGCATGTTCTCCCTGTGTTGGCATGGGTTTCCTCCAGGTGCTCCGGTTTCCCCCACAGGCCAAAGACATGCGCTATAGGTGAATTGAATAAGCTAAATTGGCCATAGTGTATGTGTGTGAAGGAGTGTGTATGGGTGTTTCCCAGTACTGGGTTGCAGCTGGAAGGGCATCCGCTGTGTAAAACATATGCTGGATAAGTTGGCGGTTTATTCCGCTGTGGCGACCCCTGATGAATAAAGGAACTAAGCCGAAGGAAAATGAATGAATGAAAATAAAATAAAATAATTGAATGAGATAATGAAAATTATGCAGTTAGATTTACCTTTTACTCCCCTGTTTTTCTTGCTTGAAGGGATACCCCAGGATGTATATAATAAAAACCAGAGATATTTACTACATATACAGTACCGTTACTAAGTGCAAGAAAGATTATAACAATAAATTGGATGAAGCCACACCCTCCAACAGTAGCACAGTGGATGGAAAAACTTGAATCAATATATAGAATGGAATATTTGACTGCTCAACTTCAATTGAATTTGGATTTTTTTAAAGAAAGATGAAAATAATGTATGTGTCTTTTTGTAATTTGTTTTTATTTACTGGTAGTGTTACTTGCAGTTATTATTATTATTTTTATAAATTTTTTTATTATTATTATTTTTTAATAACTGACTATTTAGTTCTGTAGTTCTGTTTTAATGTAAAAATAAAAATAATAATAAAGTTATAATAAAATAAATCAATTAATGAAATTCTATAAAAATGCATTTTAACTAATAAAATATCCCGAAATAAAAATATTACTTTAAATAAAAATATTTTATGGAACAACTGTTTTTAATGTTTATAATAATAAGTTTTAATGTTTATAAAACACAATAATATTTCTTAAACATCAGATCAGCATGTTAGACTGATTTCTGGAAGATCATGTGACATTGAAGCCTGGAGTAATTATGCTAAAAAACAATTTTATTGGAATAATATATTTAAATATAATAATTGAAGTAATATTGAGCAATATTTCTGTAAATTACTTTATTTTTTATCAAATAAATGCATCCTTGGTGAGCATAAGTTCTTTCAAAAACAACTTATAACTCCAAAATTTTGAATAGTTCATTCATTCATTCATTTTCTTGTCGGCTTTGTCCCTTGCGGGGTCGCCACAGCGGAATGAACCGCCAACTTATCCAGCACGATTTTACGCAGCGGATGCCCTTCCAGCCGCAACCCATCTCTGGGAACTTCCACACACACATTTACACTCATACACTATGGACAATTTAGCTTACCCAATTCACCTGTACTGCATGTCTTTGGAATGTGGGGGAAACCGGAGCACCCGGAGGAAACCCACGCGAACCCAGGGAGAACATGCAAACTCCACACAGAAACGCCAACTAACCCAGCCCAGCCGAGGTTCGAACCTGCGACTCATTTTGAATAGTAATGTATTAAAAACTACTTAAATATATTTTTATTATGGTGGCTTGAGAAAGCCACCATTCTGATATACTATATAAACTTATTATTATTCTTCCGTCTTCTGAGACTAATTTTAAAGTGTATCTCCTCCTAAACTTTTCAAGCTACATACTTCAAACTTTCGTCAAACTTTCAAACTGGTCTGACTCGGGTTGCTATATCTTTTCTAACTGATTCGACTATCGGTTTTCTGAAAAACGACCCAGAAAATTTCCAAAAGTCCCATTGACTTAACATTGGGTCAAACTTTGTGAGCTCATAACTCTGCATCAGACTGTCCTACAGACTTCTAACTGGGCTCATTTAACTCAGTCTAGCCAGCAGCCAATAACTGATGACTTTTTAACTTACTAGCCACTCCCTAGCAACCACTTACAGCACCCTAGCAACTGTCCCATAGACTTCCATTGTAAAAGACTGCCATTGACTTAACATAGGATCAACCTTTGTGAGCTCATAACTCTGCATCAGACTGTCCCACAGACTAATGGCTGAGCTCATTTAACTCAGTCTAGCCAGCAGCCAATCACTGATGACCTTTAAACTTACTAGCCACTCCCTAGCAACCACTTACAACACCCTAGCAACTGCCCCATAGACTGTGACTAGCTATTCTAACACATGCTAATAGTGTTAACATCCTACTGACATGCTAATTTTGCTAGAAAGATGCTAGCAACACACTAGTGACATGCTAGTCATGCTAGCACATGCTAATTCATGCTAATTCATGCTAGAAACAAGCTGATTCATGCTAGAATCATGCTAGTAACATGCTAGAATCATGCTAGTAACATGCTAATTCATGCTAGAAACATGCTAGTAACATGCTAATTCATGCTAGAATCATGCTAGTAACATGCTAATTCATGCTAGAAACATGCTAGTAACATGCTAATTCATGCTAGAAACATGCTAGTAACATGCTAATTCATGCTAGAATCATGCTAGTAACATGCTAATTCATGCTAGAATCATGCTAGTAACATGCTAATTCATGGTAGAAACATGCTAGTAACATGCTAATTCATGCTAGAATCATGCTAGTAACATGCTAATTCATGCTAGAATCATGCTAGTAACATGCTAATTCATGCTAGAATCATGCTAGTAACATGCTAATTCATGCTAGAAACACGCTAGTCACATGCTAATTCATGCTAGAATCATGCTAGTAACATGCTAATTCATGCTAGAAACATGCTAGTAACATGCTAATTCATGCTAGAATCATGCTAGTAACATGCTAATTCATGCTAGAAACATGCTAGTAACATGCTAATTCATGCTAGAAACATGCTAGTAACATGCTAATTCATGCTAGAATCATGCTAGTAACATGCTAATTCATGCTAGAATCATGCTAGTAACATGCTAATTCATGGTAGAAACATGCTAGTAACATGCTAATTCATGCTAGAATCATGCTAGTAACATGCTAATTCATGCTAGAATCATGCTAGTAACATGCTAATTCATGCTAGAATCATGCTAGTAACATGCTAATTCATGCTAGAAACACGCTAGTCACATGCTAATTCATGCTAGAATCATGCTAGTAACATGCTAATTCATGCTAGAAACACACAGTCACATGCTAATTCATGCTAGAATCATGTTAGTAACATGCTAATTCATGCTAGAATCATGCTAGTAACATGCTAATTCATTCTAGAAACATGCTAGTAACATGCTATATCATGCTAGTAACATGCTAATTCATGCTAGAATCATGCTAGTAACATGCTAATTCATGCTAGAAACACGCTAGTAACATGCTAATTCATGCTAGAATCATGCTAGTAACATGCTGAATCATGCTAGTAACATGCTAATTCATGCTAGAAGCATGCTAGTAACATGCTAATTCATGCTAGAAACATGCTAGTAACATGCTAATTCGTGCTAGAAACATGCTAGTAACATGCTAATTCATGCTAGAAACACGCTAGTAACATGCTAATTCATGCTAGAAACACGCTAGTAACATGCTAATTCATGCTAGTAACATGCTAATTCATGCTAGAATCATGCTAGTAACATGCTAATTCATGCTAGAAACACGCTAGTCACATGCTAATTCATGCTAGAATCATGCTAGTCACATGCTAATTCATGCTAGAATCATGCTAGTAACATGCTAATTCATGCTAGAAACATGCTAGTAACATGCTAATTCATGCTAGTAACATGCTAATTTATGCTAGAAACATGCTAGTAACATGCTAATTCATGCTAGAATCATGCTAGTAACATGCTAATTCATGCTAGAAACACACTAGTAACATGCTAATTCATGCTAGAATCATGCTAGTAACATGCTAATTCATGCTAGAATCATGCTAAGCAACCACTAGAAACATGCTAACATATATGTACTTATCTATGCCGACTGTTTCAAACTTCATAAAAACTACTTCAGTTATTTACACTTTAAAACTACTTCAAACTTTCAGACTCGGCTTTCTCAAGCCACCATAAAGTTTGTCCTCAAACTTTAATATCTAGTTATATTTTAAAGCAGCAGTGTATTACATTATTTTGCTATTCTAAAGCTGTTCATTTATAATTTATTTTTATACCAATGGATGATGTGTGGAAAATGCAGGATTTTATTATTAATGTAAAGTATTTTCAATTTTTGCTTAATGAAGTCTGACATTAAATTCACAGCACATTGGTCTGTGCTTAGTAAATATTCAGAGGTAATACGCAGCTTCCAGCAGATGCGACTTTGGTCACTCTGAGTGTAGACATAATGTTAGCCATATGGGGCGACTGTAGCTCTTAAAACAATCAAAGCCAGCAATTTCACACAACCTCTCTTTCTCTCTGTGCCCTGATCAATTTACAAACACACCGCACCTGCTGTAGTCCTCATGCCAAGAGGGATTTCGGACATCCAGGATGTCCTGAACAGACCGCAGGACCTGCAGGCTTTTGTCAAAGGTTGCCTCGATGTACAGGAGTTTCTGAGTGACCTCCGACCCCAGACGTCCCGCGAAACACGGCAGAGGCACTCGCTCACCATCCTCCCAGCGAGCAAACTGCTGCTGACACTCACATATCTGAAAGACATATTTAAATGAATAATAATAACCCATTTCATTTTTGTATTTGCTGAAAGAAAAAAAAAAAAAAGAAAAACCTATAAAAAATTATATTCAATCCCAAAATAATAATATTTAAAAAGCTACAGAAAAACAGTATGGAATCATCACTCTTGAAAGATGCTCATTCTAATTTTCAATTTTGTAGAAAAACAAACCAAACACATACATGCCACAAAACTATTTTCATTCAACAATCCAACCTTTTGGCTGTATGAAACACTTCAGAACAGAACACTGTAGTCAATTACAACTGTTTTTGCAGATCAAACAGGGGAAAATATATGGAATCACACAAATCTGAGGAAAATTATATGAAATCACCAAACAAAAACACCCCTAGTACTTTGTGGCACTACCTTTGGCTTTTAAGAAAAGCTTGAATTATAAGGAGTAAAAGAATTCTATAACACTTTATTTTGATGGTCCAATTGAGTATTAGTAGATTGTCTGTTTATTGTCTGTTGATACTGCTCCTTAAACAGACTATAAGAAACTTTATAAGTACATGTCAACTTACACTAACCCTAACCCCAACGTAAAGTCTACTTATAATTTAATGAGAACTAGTTGGCATGTAGATGCAATGTAACTTAAATTCAACAAACGAATCATCAAAATAAAGTGTGACCAAGAATGTTTCATCAATCTTTCTCCAACTTTGTCTTATTGCAGTTGCCAGATCAGCTTTACAGGTTGGAGCCTTGTCATGGACCACTTTCTTTAATTTCCACCACAGATTTTCAATAGGATTGGATTGGATTGGATATTTGCAGGCCATCTCATTGACATTATATGTCTTTCCTGTAGGAAAGTTTTCACAGATTTTGCCCTATGGCAGGATGCATTATCATCCTGAAAAAATTTGTCATCATCACCAAACACCCTTTCAATTGATGGAATAAGAAAAGTGTTCAAAATCTTAACATAAACTTGCAAATGCATTTATAAAGGATATAATGACTGTCATCTCTCCCATATCTTTACCTGACATACAACTCCATATCATTAATGATTGTGGAAATTTGCATGTTTTCTTCAGGCAGTTGTCTTCATAAACTTCATTGGAACGGCACCAAACAAAAGTTCCAGCATCATCACCCTGCCCAATGCAGTTTCATGATTTATCACTGAATATCATTCACATCCAGTCATCCACAGTCCAAGATTGTCTTTCTTTAGCCCACTGAAACCTTGCTCTTTTCTGTTTACATGTCAATAATGTGATTCCTTACAGTCTGGTCAAAGACATTGACTCCACTGTCTGCCCATTTGTTCCTCATTTGCTTTGTGGTGCATTTTCTGTTTTGAAGGCATATTGCTTTAAGCTTTCTGTCTTGGCGCTTTGACGTCTTCCTTGGTCTACCATTGCTTCACTTCTACAATCTTCCCCTTTGATTTGTACTTGGTCCAGATTTCAGACACAGCTGACCAGGAACAACCAACATCTTTTGCAACATTTCGTGTAGATTTACCTTTGAGAAGTTTGATAAACCTCTCCTTTGTTTCAACTGACTGCTCTCGTGTTGGAGCCATGAGTTATGTCAATCAGCTTGGTTCATTACCTCACTAAGGTGTGCAAGCACTCTTTTTTTAAACTGCAGACTAAGGCTCCGTTTACACTAACACGTTTTAGTTTTAGTTTTGCTACAGTTACGCCTTCCATCCACACTATGCCAGAGTTTTCGAGTGCCGAAAACTGAGCTTTTTGAAAACGCTACTGCTCCGTGTTAGTGTGGATGGGGGAAAACAGAGACGTCTGAAAACGGAGACGGGGCTGCAGACATTCACCTATCTGATTGGGGCTTTTTCCTCAATATTAAGTAGCCTACACAAAGTTCAGTCTTGCAGTATTTCCTTGTAAGTTCAGACTTCACAAATTTGATATGGAAAACAAACTCGAGAGGACACGTCGGGTAAGTCTTCAAAGGGAACAGTGTAGGCTACTTTATAACCTCATTCACATCACCCTGGCTATGCTGTTTCACTTTCTTAACAATAAAATGAAAACATGATCGCATATTTTCATTTTGATATTAGCAACTTAACAGACATCAAAAATGTTGAAGCGTCATGTAGCTGCATATTTATAAGAGCGTCATCTTCACTGTATGTATAAAACAAAATAGAACCTATAACATAACTGCCTCCTTTCATTTTCATTAAAAAATATGAACCATACCCTCTCTTTTGCTGAATATCAGTTTAATTATCAATAATGGCCATTATAAAAGTATAACGTACAATAAATTTATACATTATAGGAAATAAAGGCAAGAAATCAGTCAAATGTGCAGAATCAGTGTACGCGGTTACATAAATGAATTTATTAACTTATCTTTGTGCTCAAATAAAACACGTTACCTGAGAACAAGTAATAGATTCAAAAGATCTGGGTAGATGTGCTTAAAGCACCCGCTGACTGCCTGGAGCTCAGATGCGTGCATACGCTGCAGCGCATGCCAAAGTGTGTGTGTGGTCACGTGATGTGCGTTTTCAGCAGTATAGTGTGAACGGAGATTTGTTCAGAAACGCAAGGTTTAACACCAGTGTGGACGCAAATTGTTTTCATTTTAAAACTAAAACACATTAGTGTAAACGGGGCCTAATTAGCAGTTGTAATCAGATACAGTTGTTTGTTTTAAAACTGCAAAGTAAATGATGACTCCATATAATTTACCTCAGATTTGTGTGATTCCATATTTTTTTCCTCTGTTTGATCTGTAAAAACAGTTGTAATTGATAAGGCGTCGATCACACCGAACGTGCTTATTGCGTTGAAAGGCACCTTTTTTGAATGGTTTACTAACAGCTGTGAGCGTTTTGCGCACTGCTTATGCGCCCCTCGCGTTTTAACCGCCTGTTGCGCGTCCCGTTTTTGCCCTTGCTGGCAGTTGAAAAAAAAGTCAACTCTGAGCAAAAAAGCACGTTACGTCACTCGCGTCTTTTCATTCTCCAATCAAATGAAAGCAGGTTTCCGTTGAGGTGCTGGCAGTGTTTGTGTTGTCAAGATTTGCGGTTGCGGTCTTGAGTTATCTGGAGCATATGACTTCACAAATCTTGATTATCACAATATTATTAAATATAAAAATTATATTAATATCAACAGCAACACTCGCGCACAATACCCAGCTGATTCAGTCCTTGCCTAGCGATACAAAAAAGCGCACCGCTCTTCTTTTTTTTTGACAACAAAAAAGGCAGTGTGGTGCACCTCGCGTTTTTGGAACATAAATGCGCGTTCGGTGTGATCGGCCCCTAAAGTGTTCATACAGCCAGAAGGTAGGATTGTTGAATGAAAATAGTTTTGTGGCATAGTTTTTGTTTTTTTTTTCTACACAATTAAACATTTGAATTAATCTTTCAAGAGTGGTGATTCCATACTTTTGCCAGGGGTTGTATTTAAAAATCAATTTGACCTCCTGTGGTTGAGAAAAAAAAATAGATATTTTTCTTTTATTCACCATTTGTTAAAAAATGAGAATTGTTAAGCCCTATTTCCAGTCTTGTTCGAGGAAAGTGGCAATATTATCAGAGTATACAGAAAAAAATGTGCATGAATAAATGTAAAAATGACAAGTGATATAAAATACAGATCTCAGCAGGGACAGGTACCCTGGGAAATATGAAAAATGAAAGCAATAAAGACACACTGTGAGAAATGTGAGTTATTGTGAAATCTGAGATGATATTCACCGGATGTGAAAAAGTAGGGAGTGGAAAAAATCTGCATGCGTTTGTAAAATGAACACTTTGTGAGTGGCATCATTTTGTACTGTTTGCTCACCTCTATTAGATCTTTGCATCTCTGCATAAAGGAATCCACCAGAGCAAATATGCTAATCTGGTCAAGCGACCACCCTTGGGAAGAATATCTAAAAAGAGAAGAATAAAAACACAGAGAGAGAGAGTTTCATAGATCTTCTTCACCATCATTTCTGTTCCTAGATAGTAGGACAGTAAGCATAGAAGAATTGAGAAGTCTGCTGTGTCACTACTCCCTCGCTAAAGGTTTCCACATTTCACACGGCGCACGAGCAAAACAAAACAACGGCGGTGGCAGACTGCCATCCAGAGCAGCGAGGGATCAGGTCAGAAATGATCTGTCATAGGCATAATTGCATCCGCCAAAGTTCCATATCAGCCGGCCTGGCGTTCCTCAGATTGCTTTTCACACCTCATTCTTCTACTGATGGAAAGGTAATCCTCACCGCCGCTCACAGACAAACACCTTTAGCGGGGCAGAGAGGAAGCCAGGGTCACAGAGAGGGGAAAAGAGAGCGAGCGCTAGAGAGATATATAGAAAAGGACAGAGAGACTTGGGCAGGATGACTCTGTTAGCTGATAGGCGTGATAGTACATGTAAAGTGAGTGATTTAGACAAAGGGAAAAGACCAAATCCATGCTCCAGGATCCAAGGATGTTTCCCCCTGGAGATAGAAACTCTGTCAGGGTGGTCTTAATAGGAAACCAGACCCCTAAAATTGAGACACAACAAGTGAATAGGATAAATATTTAAGCCAATATACATTGTGTTTCCCTTTTGTTTAATCATAGACCCTTATGCATCTCTGGGCTTTTGGTGAAAATTATTGACTTTTAGACAAAATTAATAAAAGTTTTGGCACTTTTTGTGTAAAACTTACAAAAAAAAACTAAACATGGACATGATTTGAAAAAAAATGTGTTGTTTATGGTCTGATCAAAGCAACCTAATGTCATTAAAAGCTCATTTCAAACATAACTTGTTTAAATGTATGGCATGATTTATTTGAGTGATTTAGTGTTTGAGTAAAACATTCATTCATTCATTTTCCTTAGGCTTAGTCTCTATTTCATTTTCCTTCGGCTTAGTCTCTATTTCAGAGGTTGTCACAGCGGATTGAACCGCCAACTATTCCAGCATATGTTTTACGCAGAGGATGCCGTTCCAGCCGCAATCCAGCATTGGGAAATAGAGTAAAACATACTGTGCTCATTTAATTTAAGAAATACCTTTAATTACAATGTACATTGACCTATTTTTTTTAATGAAATAAAACATGACTAAGTGCTTCCATTTATGTCAGTTTATGTTGGGAATTTCATTTTCAGGTCATGTTCAAAAAGTCATACCAATACAAAATAATTAAGCCACAGAAAAAGCACCAAAGGGCTGAGACAATTATTATGTATTCCATGTTTTTTAATAATATGTTTAAATATGCAAATCAGGCATTCTCTAATTAAATATACACACTTTTGAAAACAGAAATCTGAAAATGGCATCAGATTTAAACTATTTTGTTTAATTTTTTGATGTATTATTGCTCTTTTTGCTGTCTTTTTGCATCACTCCACAATTTGCAAAAACACTGTAAAAAAAAAAAAAAAAAAAAAGAACTTTCACATTTTTTAGGAATCCTTTGTTACATAAATCAGGTTAATGCAACATGAAGAAGACCCTGTTCATGTTCATATGTGTAAATAAATAAAACAAAACAAAAGAAAATATAGATAGAAACAGTAAGTGAAAACTAAAGATGTCTGGTTTAGGGGAAAAAAAAACTTTTTGGCTTATTAATTATAAATAATGTGAATATTGTAGATAAAGTGTATTAACTACATACTTTTTTTTAACTCTATAGTTTGAATGTTTTTTTCCCTCTAGTCTAAAAAGAGTCAAGTAATGGAAACGAAAATGCAAAGAATTAAAAAATAAGGGTTTTCCCAGTAGAGTCTTGTCTCAACCTGCTATTTCTGTCTTTCTTTCTGTCCTAGTTTCTCAAAATGTGATGTGAAGATACATCGAGACATTGATCATTTGGACCAATTTGTTTGTCAACATTTTTCAATTTCATTCACATACACTCACCGACCATTTTATTAGGTACACCTATCCAATGGCTTGTTAACACAAATTTCCAATCGGCCAATCACATGGCAGCAGTACATTTAGGCATGTAGTACAGTACATCAGTACTCAGTACATTTAGGCATGTAGACATGGTCAAGAAGATCTGCTGCAGTTCAAACTGAGCATCAGAATGGGGAAGAAAGGTGATTTAAGGGACTTTGAATGTGGCATGGTTGTTGGTGCCAGACGGGCTGGACTGAGTATTTCAGAAACTGCTGATCTACTGGGATTTTCACGCACAGCCATCTCTAGAGTTTACAGAAAATGGTCAGAAAAAGAGAAAATATCCAGTGAGGGGCAGTTATGTGGGCACAAATGCCTTGTTGATGCCAGAGGTCAGAGGAAAATGGGCAGACTGGTTCAAGCTGATAGAAAGGCAACAGTA
Source organism: Danio kyathit (assembly GCA_903798195.1). Lineage (NCBI taxonomy): Eukaryota > Metazoa > Chordata > Actinopteri > Cypriniformes > Danionidae > Danio > Danio kyathit. Next base: position 25,980,094 of record LR812525.1, on the reverse strand, counting down.
ACTCAAATAACCACTTGTAACAACCGAGGTATGCAGAAGAGCATCTCTGAACACACAACACGTCCAACCTAGAGGCAGATGGGCTACAGCAGCAGAAGACCACACCGGGTGCCACTCCTGTCAGCTAAGAACAGGAAACTAAGGCTACAATTCGCACAGGCTCACCAAAATTGGACAATAGTAGATTGAACATATGTTTCCTGGTCTGATGAGTCTCGATTTCTGCTGCGAAATTCGGATGGTAGGGTCAGAATTTGATGTCAACAACATGAAAACATGGATCCATCCTGCCTTGTATCAACGGTTCAGGCTGGTGGTGGTGGTGTAATGGTGTGGGGTATATTTTCTTGGCACACTTTGGGCCCATTAGTACCAATTGAGCATCATGTCAGCGCCACAGCCTACCTGAGTTTTGTTGCTGACAATCCATCCTTTTATGACCACAGAGTTCCCATCTTCTGATGGCTACTTCCAGCAGGATAACGCACCATGTCATTAAGTGCGAATCATCTCAGACTGGTTTCTTGAACATGACAATGAGTTCACTGTACTCAAATGGCCTCCACAGTCACCAGATCTCAATCCAACAGAGCACCTTTGGGATGTGGTGGAATGAGAGATTCGCATCATGGATGCTATCTTGTCAATATGGACCAAAATCTCTGAGGAATATTTTCAGTGCCTTGTTGAATCTATGCCATGAAGGATTAAGGTAGTTCTGAAGACAAAAATGGGTCCAACCCCGTACTAGTAATAAAGTACCTAATAAAGTGGCCGGTGAGTGTATATATGGCTCCTATAACAGCATACGTGAGGTAATAACTGGTCACCGCATAAGTTCTAAGGTCTTCATGTGTAAAACCCAAATGTCCTCTACATCTTTCATACTACTTTGATACATGCAAAAAAAAGTAATATCTATTATTAAAGAGAAAAAATAACCGCCGGGTGCAACGACTAAATTACGATTTTCGCCCTCGCACAGAGATCCCAGTCGTCAGAGCGAAGGAATGAGAGCTTAAATTGAAATGCGGGCTAAGCTTTAATGACTGAGATTCAAAAACACATTGAAATGACGGTGAGCGGCGCACCGGCAATCAGTTCTCCTGAATCATTTACAGGACCGCCTGGCACGAGGATCTCAACTTCGTCTTTTAAATCCTTAATCACCAGTTAGCCCGTGTTATTTCAGAAGGAACAGAGCTGTGCCGCGCTTCTCACTTCACTGCAAAACACTTAATATCACCAGGAATTGTGGTCAGTTTGACAGCTATGCCCTTTAACCACGGGGATAAACAGCCAATATGAATGTTTTGGCATGTGAAAAAGCGTAAATCCGTCTAAATTGGTGTCTAATTAAAGCAGGGCTTATACTGAGAGTAATAATGCTCCGGTTAACGGCTGTCATGCCAAAGAAAGAAAGGAGGAAAGGAGGGGGTGGACAACTTTTGTATAGCTAAAAGAGGGATTGGGAAGGAAGGATAATAGACTAAAAGAGATGAACACGTTTGTTCTGGGAAAAGAGAGAGAGAGATGATCCAGTGGTGTGTAGGTCTCAGAGAAGGTCATCATTGGCCTCAAAGTGATGAATGCTCTGTCTAAACACACAGGAGGACACGGAGGTGAATGTCAGACTTAGGCAGTAACACAGATTACAGACGATAAGCTATCTTTATGTTTATTCTCTTGCACGCTCTCTGACTCCAGGGTCACATCCCTTTGAACGAGTTACTGCATAGCATGAGCCATGATAAAATGTTATTACAGCATCTAGCAAGGTTGGAGATGTTGACTGAAACAAAAAAAAAAGTAAGCGAGTGGATGAGCTGAATAGATCAGGCCGAGAAGCTCAATGGTTGTGGAAAATAATTAGTGAGCGAAATCAGTGAAATGCAAACAACCTGACCAAAGACACCAAATTAATTAAAGTAAAGCTGTTTTATTATTGTTATTATTATTGGCTCCAACTATAGACAAAACATTAGGGGAGACCAGATTCAACAACTAAATTGAATTTAAATAACCACTACAGTCATGGCACTTATTCTCTCTTTGCTTCCGACTCAGTTCTATGAAGACGTTCTGAATGTGCAATGTTTTTCTACTGCTGTCTGATTTTTTTATGAATTCAAAGTCATCCCTATTTATCTTTGTTAGGTTAAAAACATCAATGAAAACACTCACTGGTGGTTATTATACAAGATTTCATCATATCTCTGATGTCAGGAGCAATTTTAACACTATGAAAGTCTTTAAAATAAAAACTATTTGACTGAGATTTTATTCTCTTCATAATGGGAACATCTAGTCTTCCATACATGCATTCATAGATTTACACAAACAAATAAACTATATATGTGAACGAGTCAGGATGAGCACAGGCAAATTGCAAGCTAGCTACCTCTAAAAACATTTGATAATATTTAAATTTTGGTCGATTTTTGGGGTGTTCACCAAATGACTTCATTGAGCTTCATTCATCAAGTATTCGAAATCCCAATTAAATTCCTAAAACAATACAGTACATTTGCTGAATGTTATAGACTTCTCATATGATTTTTTTTTTATTAATATTGCAATACTCCCTTTTTATAGAAAAAATAAATACATCTACAAGCTAAAGTAATAATAACTACACTACCTGACAAAAGTCTTGTCGTCGATCCCAGATGTAAGCGCAACAAATAATAACTTGACTTCTAGTTGATCATTTGGAAAAGTGGCAGAAGGTAGATTTTTCTGATTAATCGTCTGTTAAACTGCATTCCAATAATCACAAACACTGCAGAAGACCTATTGGAACATGCATTGACCCAAGATTCTCACAGAAATTAGTCAAGTTTGTTGAAGAAAAAATCATGGTTTGGGGTTACATTCAGTATAGGGCATGCATGAGATCTGCAGAGTGGATGGCAACATCAACAGCCTGAGGTATCAAGACATTTGTGCTGCCCATTACATTACAAACCACAGGAGAGGGCAAACTCTTCAGCAGGATAGCGCTCCTTCTTATACTTTAGCCTCCACATCAAAGTTCCTGAAAGCAAAGAAGATCAAGGTACTCCAGGTTTGGCCAGCCCAGTCACCAGACATGAACATTATTGAGCATGTCTGGGGTAAGATGAAGAAGGAGGCATTGAAGATGAATCCAAAGAATGAACTCCGGGAGTCCTGCAAGAACGCTTTCTTTGCCATTCCAGATTACTTTATTAATAAGTTATTTGAGTCATTGCAGAGATGTATGGATGCAGTCCTTCAAGCTCATGGGAGTCAGACACAATAATAATAATTTTTCCACTGCACCATGACTTTATATTTACTGTACATTATATTTATATTTACTGTACATTATTTCTATTAAGTGACAAGACTTTTTTCTAGGCAAAGTCAGATCTTACTGTCCTAATTAAACAATTAAAATTCAAGGCATGATCATATTTAATTTTTGGTAAAATAAGCATAATCTAGAGGCCTTTGCCTTTCATATAAGCCACTTCTGATACCAAATGATCAACTAGAAGTCAAGTTATTATTTGTTATTCCTACAACTTGGAAAGGTGACAAGACTTTTGTCAGGTAGTATATATCCCAGATCATAATTTGTGGTCTCATCACTCTCTGCAAGAAACTAATCACTATTTACAACATTATAGTTAAGTAAAATGTTAAGTTTATTGTACAGATCAATCATTTTACTCCATAAAACCTCAAAATATTGCCAAAAGCCACATTTATTATTTTTTAGGTATTATTTTTTAAATGTTCTAATAGCTAAAAGTCAACTACATCTTGGATTGCTGTTTTTTTTGGGAGGAACTACCTCTTTAAGTCGCGCACTTGCATATCTTTCTTTCAGAGCATGACTCTCTGAGCAGTCAGTGGCAGCGGTGGCACCATGGCAATGATTCCAACCACAACGGATATTTTATTAGGTCATCTGTGTTTAGAAGGCCTGAAAGGATTCAAGCTCAATCATTATACTAAAGAATAACCAGACTGACCACAAGGGTTATGATTCATATGGGGACAGGGTGCACTGCTCCTTACTGAGCAACCTTTAAAGCCATTGTCTGGAAAATCGGACATGATTGACTCGTAACTCAATAAACCAAAGAAAAAGAAAAAAAATGAAAAAAGCGAAAGGAAAGAGAAATGAAAAGAGTAATGGAGAGAAAGAGCGCTTAAAAGAAAAAAAGTGAGAGAAAATAGAAGGTAATGAAAGACTTTGAAAAGAAAACTGTATTGCTTAGTTACGTCTGATTTCAAAATCAACCTATGTGTCATGTTCCTACTAATTAAATAAACATATAAAAACAAACACTAATTACAGATCATATTTGATGTACACTGTAGTATAAGACAGTATAAACAGCTATCAGATAATTGGATGAGAGACATGCTTGTGTATACTGTATATTGAAATCTCTGTCTATGTTCAAATTAGCAAACTATCTTAGGGCTCATTCACATCGAACGCATCTTTACTTCTTAAAACATGAGATGCAATGGTTCGAAATACTTTGTAAAAAAAAAAAAAAAAAAACAAAGCACAAGGGTATCCAGACACAGCCACTAAGTGCCTGTAAATAGAAACTTGTAATGGTTGCTCCGCCTTCAAGCTCTTTTGATTGGTCCACTGCTGTAGAACTTGACACAGCATCTAAAAAAGCACAGCGTTACATACGTGGCGCTTCAAAAGACATGAGACTCTAGCTTAACGATCACACACATCTGTCAAGCACGTTTACATTGAAAAACAATTTAAAAAGTATTGCATTTAAAAGGAAAAACTCATTCTGTTTTCCTCAAATGGTTTGAGTTGCCTTAACTTATTGGGTTTTATAGTACTCAGTTGGTTTGAGTTCTCTTCATTTATTGGGTTTTACTGTGCTCAAATTGCTTTGTTTACTCAAATGAATTAAGTTCACAGCACTCATTAGGATTAGTTTTTGAACTTAAATGGTTTGTTGCAATCGGTTTTCTCAAATGGCTTGAGTTATCTTAACTTATTGGGTTTTACAGTGTATATTTACCAAATTATACAGAATAATGACTGATAAATATACACCTTTTCATGATGCTTTAAGTGAATTATAGGAGTAACTTCTATGTTAAACTGCAAACAGTCAGTGAATACCAATAATCATGGTAAAAGGTCTGCTCTAAAAATGCAGTCATAATAACTTGCTAAAAATGTACAACGAGGTGATATTTTCCTCCTCACTACACAACCTGAAAGAAGTCCTAAAAATGTCAAAGTAATTTAGTTGCAATATTATGAATGTGTTAAATTAAACTCTGTATTAAAAGGTAAATCTATAATATTTAACATACGCATGTAACTTTTCCATGATAACTGAACATTGATGGATATTTCAGAGTGCTTAAATGTTGTATTTCCAAGCTTTAGAAATATTCCTGTAAATACTTCTTAAAGGGATTAGAAGTAAAAAGTTGAGAAAATTACGATCTGGAGATAAAATAAAACGAAAGAGAAAACCACATCTGCACAGTGTATGGTGTCTTGTTTTACATTAATACAGTAAAATACAAAAAAGAAGGAATATAATCAGAAGAAGGAGAGCACAGATAGTTTACTGGGAAAAAAAATTGTCACTGATATTTTTTCTGATTACAAATGTCACATTAAAAGCCTTTTATCATTTTCCTGAAGGATAAAAATAGGGCATGTCAGAAAACATACAGCATATTCAGTCAAACTGACAGACCAGAATTATTTGTAGGGAAACCTTGTTATTTACAAAGATTATTTTAAGTCACATTGAATGGAGGATGTCTAAAGTGGAAGTGCCACCCATAATTTGAAACGCAGACTAATTTGTATAAAGGTGGACAGAATATTATATCCTATAACGCAATGTGTTTGACTTCCATCTTACTCATTTGATCAGGCTGTCAAATGTTTAAGTCTTGATGAAAGAAGTAAAAGATCTTTTCTTCCATATTGTGAGATGCTTCTAAGTAAAAATGATTATCTAAAAAAATGGGATAGGATTTGTTTCTATACATCTGTTTTTGATTAGATAGAAGTGTTTCTAGTTGATTATAAGAAAGAAGCAGGATTTAAGATTACTTCCAGAATATGTCACCAGAGAGATGTCTTTTGTTTCACAATAAAGATTTTTTCATAATGTCATTTTGACTATGACGATGAGGTAAAAAAGGAAACAAATGCATGAATGAATCATCATTTTAAACTAAACTAAACTAAACTCATTCATTCATTTATTCATTCATTTTCTTTTCGGCTTAGTCCCTTTAATAACCTGGGGTCACCACAGTGGAATGAACCACCAACTTATCTATGTTTTATGCAGCGAATGCCCTTCCAGCTGCAACCAATCACTGGGAAACACCCATCCACTCTCATTCACACTCATACACTACAGACAATTTAGCTTACCCAATTCACCTACCCCATGTCTTTAGACTTGTGGGGGAAGCACCCGGAGGAAACCCACGCAAACACCGGAAGAACATAAAAACTCCACACAGAAATGGCAACTGACCCAGCCAAGGCTCGAACCAGCGAACTTCTTGCTGTGAGGCAACATCGCTACCAACTATGCCGCCACTAAGCTAAAGTAAACTAAACTAAATTACAATACTATTGCAGACAAACAAGAGACAATAGCTACTTTTAAATCTTATAATTATTTTTGTCTTACAGTTCTGAGTTTATCTAATAAAATTTAGAGTTTCTGTCAGAACTGTAGTATATAAACATAACAATTGAATATATAAACTCTCAGTTTTGAGAAAAAGTAAAAAAAAAGCGAATTGTAAATTCAGAACTGTGAGAAGGTCTAAGTTTATATCTTGCAATTCAGACAGACAGTTTTATTCCCCACAATTCTCTTGAAACTTTCTTGAAAATACAAGAAAGCAAGAAAAATTGCAATTTCAAATATACACTCTACCAAAGTCTTGTCGTCGAACCCAGTTGTAAGAGCAACAAATAATAACTTGGCTTCCAGTTGATCATTTGGAAAAGTGGCAGAAGGTAGATTTCATCACAAATACTGCAGAAGACCTATTGGAACCAAGGTATCAAGACATTTGTGCTGCCCATTACATTACAAACCACAGGAGTGGGCAAACTCTTCAGCAGGATAGCGCTCCTTCTCATACTTCAGCCTCTAGATCAAAGTTCCTGCAAGCAAAAAAGGTCAAGGTGCTCCAGGATTGGCCAGCCCAGTCACCAGACATGAACATTATTGAGTATGTCTGGGGTAAGATGAAGGATGAGGCATTGAAGATGAATCCAAAGAATCTTGATGAACTCTGGCAGTCCTGCAAGAACGCTTTATTAAGACTTTATGAAGACTTTATTAATACGTTTTTTGAGTCATTGTAGAGATGTATGGATGCAGTCGTCCAAGCTCATGGGAGTCATACCCAATAATAATAATTTTTTCCACTGCACCATGACTTTATATTCTATACTGTACATTATTCCTGTTAAGTGACAAGACTTTTGTCAAAGCAAAGTCAGAACTTACTGTCCTAATTAAATAATTAAAAATCAAGGCATGATCATATTTTATTTTTGGTAAAATAAGCGTAATCTAGAGGCCTTTGCCTTTCATATAAGCCACTTTTGATACCAAATGATCAACTAGAAGTCAAGTTATTATTTGTTGTTCCAAAAACTTGGATGGGTGACAAGTTTTTGTCAGGTAGTGTATAAGTTGCAGTTTTAAACTCTGGGCCAATAATATGCAATTCAGCTGAAACAATTATTGTAAAAATAAAAAGTCGCAATTACCTTTGTAATGATTTTAAAATTATTTTATTTTAATTAATCATGCCAAAAAAAAAACATTTGCAATAAACTAAAGTATATGACATACTACTAAGACCTACTGTTTCACTTACTATTTAAAAACTGTCCTAAACATAGACTTCAGATGGCTGATTTTAACATCAAGTTAAAACTGAGAACGATTTGCAGTATTGTTAAAAGAAACTTGGCTTCAGCAAATACCCTATTTGCATTCCCATTTGTGATTTCGCTTTCATATGAGAGCAAAAGTGAGGAAAGGCTTGGAAAAAAAATGAGCCTGAGTGATAAAGTGAGAGTGAAATTGCGAAAGAGAAAAAGAAAGGCCACTAGGAGGACAGAGGATAAAGGTCACGCTGCAGCCAACACCACATTAATCATGTCACAACACACATATATAAACATATACAGTACATACACCAGCAGCTTCGGCAAACCAATTTAAGTGATCCCTACTTATACATAAGATGCCGGTAAAATAGCTCAGGAGAAAAACACAGGTGACCTTTGATTCATGGCTGTCCAGACCGATAGAGCTGACGGCTGGGTTTGATCAATCATTTCTCTGAAAGCGTCTGACGTGATGTGAGCTGCGAAAGTGCCAGTGTCACTTGCTGATTTTCTGCCACTCCTGTCTCGACAAACAACAACATGCTATGACACTAAGTGAATTTGTTCACATATGTTTATTACAAACAAACATGAGCACAAGTATGACATCTAAAAAGCCCCATCTCCAAGAACTAACCTTCCAAAGGACAGAGTCGTTTATTTATGTGTATGTGTGTGTGTGTGTGTGTAATAGTCTCCCTTTTCAAACTGAAAATAGAAAGAGGTCTTGCTTTGCTTAACACCAAAACCTCAAGCATCTGGATCAAGCTTTAACATTGGCCATTTATAATGCTGTCTGCGCTACACAGGGTATTCACTCTCGCACTCAATACATCGTAAAGCAGGGACAATCAAATCCTACCTCGGAGGCCTGCCGTGCCTTAAGTTTTTAGTTGCAGCGCTGTATTGAATTTACTAGTGAAGCAATCGATTCACTTCAAGTGCTGCCATCGGCCCGGGCCGCAGGAGTGCAGGCTATTATTGCTGCAGCTGGCAGGCCATTAATGGTACTGCAACAACAAATGCCCCGTAATAACAATACTAGCATGCTCTTCTGTAACGATTCTATTCACAGGCTCTCAGATGTATAGGATGCCTAATGCTCTGGTCTTTTTAGTAAACACAATTCCTTTACTGAGGAAAAAAACTGGAGGAAAATGTGAGAGATCTTGTGAATATCAATATACTAAATAACAGGCTCTATCGAAGAGAAGCGACAAATGGCTTCAATTTGATGGATACCTGTATGTCTGTGCCGCTTCCATTAAATGCAGATATGCTTGAAACATTGCCAGTTTTCACTTCAGTAAGGCTTGTTTCTGGTGAAAAATCAACAATTGACAAGAGCATAAAAATTATGTAAAAATATTCTGTTGAATAGATCTGATATATTTTATTTCTCATTGTTTGCTTACCACCTTGTTGTTCCAAACCATTCTTCTGTTAAACAACTAAATCTATATTACTAACATGTCCATTGTTGTTTTGGACTCTTATAAAGTAAAAAAAAAAGTGAAACTGAATTTCGCAGGATATCTGCTCTTGTGTTTCACACAAACAGTTTGCACTGTTTTTTAGTTGAGTCAAATTATTTGAAATGAATTGAAATTAAAAAAAATGTTTTATCTTAAAACGAATTTAAGAAAAGAAGAATACTGCCGCTTCTCCACAATGTATGTCCAGCATTCTCCAACCCCAGGTGCCTAGACTGCAGCTCTGAACAAGACGTTTGGCCAGAGATGAAATGGTTGTGCCCAACTGAGCCTGGTTTCTCTCTAGGTTTTTTTTCCTTCACTTTCAACAATTGGTGAAGTTTTTTCCTTGTCATTGTTGCAGCTGGCTTGCTTGGTTTGGGACTTGTGTAGCTGCGCATCAATGGATTTGCTCCTCGATGTTTGGACATTCAGCAGTGAAAATTAAACCACACTGAACTTCAACTCTGAAAACTGGACTTACACAGTTTCAATTTACTAGAACTTTACAGTTACAAATATTTAAATAATTCAATATGACATTTTGTATATTTGTTTTTGTCAATTCTCAATATCAGTTTATATTCAGCTGCACACATTAGCCAGCAAAGTTTTTAAAGTAAGTCAAAAGAATTTAAAGTTAGTGATTTGAGAAAACAAGATACTGTGTTCTTCAGTCTGACATACAGTATAACCCCTTCAGAAAAACAACAACATTTGATTTCAGTACTATTTTATTGTCAAACTAAAACTTGTCCAAACATAAACTGGCCAAAGTCATACACTGTAATCATTCATTGGACCACCTTTAGCTTTGACTGCTGAAGCATCATTTCAGTATGCTCCTGTAAAGTCACAACATAGATTTCTATCCAGAGTTGCATTCATTATTTGCCAAGATCTTGTATTGAAGTTGGGAGTTTTAGCTGTGTAAAGTCTTTTACAGCACATCCCAAACATTCTCAATCTAGACTTCATATATACTATAATATCAGGATATACCCATCGCCACTTCTAATCAGTATCAAACCTTTAATTTAATAAACAGTTATTAATAAACAGTTGTAGTTAAATAAATCAATAAAGCACAACCGTGCAAGTGAACTCAGATAAGTTTAGAAGAAATAAAGCTTGAAAGAATAAATTACGTGGTTGTTTTCAGCGACAGGCTTCAGCCACTGTTTAACCTCGTCTTTCTCCAATCAGGAGTACACAAAGTTACATTTTCCCATTTTGCCATCTGTTTCACTCTATGGTTTCGTTACATATGGAGAGCGTCACATCACATTCCTGTGTTTGTCGCAAATTATGTGACATCACCCGGATGGAGGAGCTTGGCCGGACATGCCCTGGCCCGAACCAATCATGTGGATCGAGCACACCGTTGTTAATATTGTTAATATTAATATTATTATACAAATAAATATATTTAAGCTTTTTTGGAGTCAAACACTTTGGACAATGCTTGAACAACATTTAAGACTTTTTAATATCTTTTAAATGCCTCAATTTTCTCACTTTTTAAGGCCCCGCAGACACCCTGAATATAGTGGGTTTTCTTAAGGCTCTTAAGGTGGGTTTTCTTAAGGCGTTTAATAATAATACATTGAGTTCCCTTCACATTGTGCACGTGGAAATGCTCCTACTTTCTCAATTAAATATAGACATTAATTCCACTGTTAATTTATGATTTGATTTCACCAGATGATTAAGTCATTGTTGATCTGGATCTTTCTAGATTCTGTTTTCTTTTTGCTGAGCTCATTTCTTCCTTAAAGATTATATTTTCCCACTATCATTCCAGTTTTTAATAATGCACTGGACAGTTCGTGGTCAATTAGGGTTAAATAACTTGTTACAGATAAAACAATCATGGATGTATAGTAAATGTCCAATAGAAGGCTCTTACCTATTTGCTAATGCTGGTGACTTTGTTTTGTCATCAAGTGTATTACAAAAAACAAACAAACATTACATACAACACAATCTTTTTGTAATATAACTCAGTAGTAATTTACTTGGAGTGTCATGATTATATAAACCTACGGTAAAAGATTAACTGGTGATTGGTCAGTTTGGTCCAGTGGTTCGATCCAGCCTAGTTGTACAGTAGTTATTCATAAAATTCATTATCGAATGAGCACTAAAAATCTGTGATAATCTAAAAAAAGTAAAGTCAAAATTATCCATGAGATAAATAGGATTGTACCATTTATGCTTATTTTAGGAAAGGAAAGGAAAGAAAGTCATGACATTTGACCAAGTATAGTGACCCATTCTCAAAACCAATGAATGTATGTATGACGTACAATTTTACCTTTTTAGTCCGTTGCTACAGAAAAATTATTTTAATTATTACTGGTTCTATTTCAGCATAATTTACTGTATTTACAGTAAGAATCCTTGTACAGTACAGAGGTGTTCCTTGTGCTGTCTGAACACCAGTTGTAATTTGAAGCAAGAGGTCAGCTACTCAAAGAAAGATTGGAGATCTCAGTGCCTGCAGGGCTAAACAAACTCACTACTTCTATCACAACAAATGAAGCCAACAGTCATAAACAACCAGCAGGCCCACAACACTACAAATCTGACACAATCCCAAAAAAACGGCAGGGTTGGAGGTGAAAGCGAAAGACCTTAGGGTGTAACCCGCTAAGAACATTGTGCCGTGTTTGCCTGACCGCACATTATTTTCTGCGAAATACCTCTGGAGCCTCTTGCTGTTTTAAAAGCCACGACTGAATGGCTGTATCCTGTAGGGAAGACTAGCTTAGGAAATAAATGTTTCTTCTGCACAACAGAGCAACCCTCCCACCGCATCTGTTGCATTCAACTTCAACAATACAGCATTTGACACACTGTTAACATCTTTCAAAATCACAGCCATATGAGTTATGCCATAGTTTATGGCAGGAAGCTATGAAGCAGACAGCGAGTTCGGCTGCAATGTGATGAAACAGTATTGCAAAATTTCACCACATATAAAGAAGCAACGGCAACCTAAACCTAAGTGCAATAAAAACTCCAGGAGATGACTCTGAGAGAGCTCCTTTCAAATGGATGCTGCCGCGTTCAGCCTCTGTCATTTGGCGGTAAGTTGCCATCACTTTGAAGAAGAAACTCTGTCATCGCACCGTAAAATGCTGTTCTTTTTGGCAGGAGGGCTGCAATCACTGCACGGCTCTGGCACTCTCATTTAGCACTGGTATCATTTCCATTACGAAAGAGGGAGCGAGCGCAGGTATTGTGTGGAGAAGCTGGGATGGCTGGGTGGGTTAGCGGAGCCAGTGATGGTGGAAATAACAGGGAAAGGAAGGACCATAAAGCTGAAAGATAGAGAGCAGGATGGGCAGTAAATAATATAGTCTTAAAGTGTGCTCTGTATTAGCCTGTGTATAGAGAGAGGTAGACCAGGAGCTGAAAAATGAATTCTATCTGAGTGCCGCTGAGTCAGAAACATTTAGCTGAACGTGAAAAAAGCCAAAGTACTGCTAGAACAAAGGCTGTGGTTGCTCTTTCAGTAACTGTGGCAGCAACGTATTATCAGGGATAATATAAGGAGAACCATATTAACAATGCTAATGTAGCAAATGGCATAAGCAAAGTAAACCGCTGCAACAGTAACCCTATTGGTTGTATTAGCAGTAGTGGCATATTAGAAACAACTGTATTACAGTATAAGGGTACAAAGAAGCAGTGATACCATTTCTAGCCCAACAGATTTACATTATGATAGCCTAAATACATTAATTAATCTGTTACTTTAACACAGGCATCCCGTTCGTCAACTGGCGGATCATGGTCTGGTTCTAGACATGGTCATGGTCTTGTTTCCAACTATACTGCGAGATATACTGACAACATAACACCATTTTACTGTTTCTACAGTTTAGAGTGAGCAGCATGTCAAAACAATGCAGCGGTACACACCGCACATGCACTCAGGGTCGTTTATGGAAATGATTTTTTGCTGCAATGTACTATATTATTTATGTCTAGAGCCAAACATGCTTCATTAAAACCCTTTCCGTTCCGTGCACGTTGCTCCTCACCGCGCGGAAGATGCCGTTTTTCTTAAAAACAGTAGCAAACACATTATTTTATGCACAAATGCTCTAAATGACATGATTTTATTTTAAATTTGAAAGAAATATTATCTGCAGGTTACAAAATTAAACAAAAATTGTTTCACTCAAGCTAACTATAAGACGTAACAGAATTGGTTTCTTATTTTTCTCCCATAGCTGTATACATACAGTATATGGCATTGTATTTTCAATATGTTCATATAGAAAATAATATAGTTATTATATAGTTTTCCTGCATTTCAATCAAATAAATATAAGTGATTTCACATGTTGTTGATATAAATTTGGTTGTGTATTTGTCAGTCATATTTTGTGAATATTAATCATATTAGTCGGTCAACTATTGTATGCAAATATTGTATAATTTGACATTTTGCAAACATGAATTACCTTACAAATGTGTGCATTGCATTTTGAAATACATTATGTTACGTCTATATGACCTTATACAGTTTGGGAACTGTTGTTTTGGTTTTGCTGGTTTTGATTTGCGCTTATAGGATACGCAGGTTGGCTGTGTTGGATGTCAATTAATCAGGACACGGACTGACGTGCGATGACGCAATTGAGAAGAGCCCCAATCATTGCGCTGCAGGACAGTGGGACACTATATAAGGAAAACGCAGCATCAGTTCGGGATAGCCGCCATTTCGTGTGAACGTGAGCTGTTTATACTTTCGTGTGAACTTGAGACATTTGTTTTGTGTTTCTTCCCCTTATGCTTTGATCCATCATTGTTTGATTAACTTTTGTTGGTGTGCTTTGTTTGCCATGTAATACTGAAACGTTTTTGTTTCAAACTCTTTTGAGAACTGGAGTGTGAACATCGCATCTGTATATTATTCAAGATGGAGGAGAGGGAATAGGTAAGCTCTGTCATGTGATATACATGGCACACATGCAGCATTCATTTAGTTATACACACTAGCTTACGGATTTGTGCCACACTTGTAAGTTTTGCTTTGGAAGGAGAGTAGGTAAGATACGACGTCTCAGATGTTGAAGGTTTACTTTTTGTTTTATTTTGTAGTTCTAGAGGAAGAGTTAAATAGGTTAGTTAGTTGATTTTGGTTTTATTAGTTTCTTTTGTTTGGCACAGTCCCTTCCCTTTGCACTTCTTATGTCTGTTAAACTTGGTTAATTTTTTTTTGTGAAATCATTGTCTTATTTCTTATAACTACTTTTATGTGAAACTTTATTTTTCTAAAAGCATTTAAACATCCACAGCTTGTTAATAATAAACAAATTCACTTAAAAAGCACTTTGGTGTCTTGAGGTTCCTCATCTATTATAAACGGCAGCAATAATTACAACTGACTTAATGTTTTCCTTTTCGTTTACCCTCGACCATTATAAAAAGTAATTGAAGGGATGTAACATTACTTTTAAGATTAAATTGTCTCTTTAATAATAGACTTAAAAACAACCAAAATGAGGTTGTTAAAGGTCCCGTGAAGTGCTTTAAAATGTGCATTGTTATTTGATGTTTGACGTAATCTCAACTGAAACACGAAAAGAGGGTGGGACATAGAGTAGCCCCTCCCCTTTAAAAAAACAGCCAATAGCGTTTTGCTTTTATCACAAATCTGCCAGTGAGAGAGGCTGAGCTTAAGCATCTTGAAGGGGGCGGGACATGTCAGATACTAGAAAGTATTTCATTGGTCAAGATTTGATGAGAAACTAAAGTAAGAAGTGACGTGCCAAAAGTCGTTGATCGATTAAGGCGGAAGTGACAAACTGCAAGCTTTGAATGTTGATATCAGGTTTATATCTTTTAAATTTTTTTTTTTTTCACAGTTTTGAACCCACTCTAGCTCAGGGGTGGGCAATTACTTTTTCCAAGGGGCCACACTAGACTCCGGGGTGGTTTTAGAGGGCCAATACAGTTACATAAAATAAACATTCATAAAAACTCCAAAGTATAAAAAAGAATCAATTTCACACAAAAAAAAATATTTTAAAGACTAGCATCACAATATCAACTTCATATAAATGCCACGGGGTTGGTTGTTTATTTGATTGCTTCACCTTAGTTCATTTTTATTTATTTATTTATTCCTATATTCATTCATTTATTTATTTATATGTTTTATGTTCAGTGAGAGAATTTTAGCCGAACAAGTGCACTGAAGTCAGGTTGAATGTGAGGTGGATATGTGATGTAATCTGTATCTGGATTTGTTAAATCGTTAATCTGAGGTAATTAGTCTACCTTTATTACTGTGTCATTCCATACAAAGTGTGAAGCTGCCTGGTTGGTTCCTGTCACATGACACGTGGTTTGCTTGCGGCACTCTGAAATGTTTTGATTTTTTTAACTCGCGGCAGCTGGAAACATGAGCGTGCAAAAGACGATATATGTGAAAGTCCTCTTTTGTTGACTCGCAATATCAGACCTGCACATTGCAAAGCCCTGTTTGTGGTTGAATTTAAAATAAATAAATATTTAATGCGAGCTGATCAAAGAAGTCCAGCAGGCTGCATGCCTGTAAAATGGCCAGGACTGCTCTAGCTTATACTGTAGATATTCTTAAAACTAACATACTGATACTAACATCTAAAAAACATTATTTTAATTGCACAGGACCTTTAAAGATAAAAATTGACAATGGCCATGTTTAGTGAAACATTGCAACAGAGATGAATTTAAAGATATCATTAGCAGTAACTGTAAAAAAGAAATAAATGACAGCTGCAGTGATAATCCCAGGTTTAGCAGTCGCAGTAATACTAGTACTAACAGTGGTAATGCACTGGCAATGCTGATATGGAACAGTATGGCACCCAGCAGAGATAAATCTGCTTAATTATTTTTGAAATGATACAGCACTCCATATGTCACTGCTAACCGGAGTTATGCTGTATAAAGTGGATGGGTGCTGCTGTAATACAGTGCAATCACACAGCAGTATTAAGTTCCTGTGCTGTAAGGATCAGAACAGAACTCAAGAGATAGAGAGGGAGAGAGAGAGAGAGAGAGAAAAATGAAGATTGAGGACTACAGTACTTGTGGTGGAGCTGCGAGGTGTGCAGGTAGAGCTCTTTCCAGGCCAGGCAGCACTGAATACAGTCATTCAGAATCTGTTTGCTAGAGATCGCGTAACCCTGGAAGATCCTGTCCAGCGAGATCTCCCGACAGCACAGACGGATGATCTCATTGCTTATCTGCAAAAAAAAAGAAAATAAATTACATTTAAAAAGATCTACTGTATGAAAGACCAAGTGATCCCTGCACGAATCTGTCTTTGTGTCTGTAGTCCATGTCAGGATGTTCGGTTTCATAACTGAGGATTTGCACATGAATGTTTGATGAGAGAGCCGCATTGACTGTACTAAAGCAAGCACAGACAGGTGTGTGCCGTAATGTGCTCTGCATTCAGGTGTAGATTAACCTTGAGTACAGACTTTTCTACAAATCAGACAGGATTTGCTCGTGTAAAAAACCCGGCTTTTGTGCTTGATGTCACTCAGACCTTTTCGCCTTGCAAAAACAGAGATCTCTGTATAGAAACGAGCAAAAAAAAAAGAAAAAAAGAATGAAGAGAAGGTAACAAAGAGGGCAAAAAGGAAGAGAGCAGAAGAAAGTGTAATTATTGCAGATGATGTATATTGTGGAGGATGTGAAACGACAGATTCCCATTCATTTTAGTTTGAGAACCCTCATACAGCCCTGAAATTAGTGTGTGTGTGTGTGTGTGTGTGTGTGTGTGTGTGTGTGTGTGTGTGTGTGTGTGTGTGTGTGTGTGTGTGTGTGTGTGTGTGTGTGTGTGTGTGTGTGTGTGTGTGTGTGTGTGTGTGTGTGAAAGAGAGAGAGAGAGAGAGAGAGAAAAGAAAAATAGAAGCACATGTGTATATCTGTGTGTATGTGGAAGAAAAGAGAGAGAGAAAACGTGTGTGTGTGCGTGAGCATGTGTGTACTTTTGTGTGCCTGCACTATGCTGCAATAATGTGTACTACACCCTGATTACAGTGCCAGGCAAATTCCTGTTTTAATGAACGAGGCACAAAACAAGAGGAAATTAAATTGATATGTAAATGACTCAAAATTCTCATTTAAGCAAAAGGTTAAGAGAGCCACAGAATTAAACAGCTTATGAGTTCATAATATTTTTTTTTTCATTCCTCTCTTTACAGAGCAAAAAAAAAAGAACCTTCTGTAAATGAAGACAACACATATCCCAACGCCTGCGTCTCAAGAGATTTCTGAGGCCTTGTTCAATCAAAGACGTTTCTTCCATTTCTGTCACAGAAGCTCTTGAAAATCAGCAGAGAAGCGTGTCTTAACTTTGGTGCCGGGGGGAAAAAATGAGGTGTCATTTTTCTTTGGGGAGCTGAAAGTAGGGTTAGGTGGACGTAGGAGGTAAGAATAGATGACAGGCACTGAGCTTTAGGAAACCCGACAGATGGTGTTTAATATCAGGGAACAGACAGTGGGAAGCAGACGGCTTATAGAGTTGTGAATCTCATGTAGGCAATAACAATGAGTACATCAGTCTCTGAAATCCAGCCCATTAAAAATGATTATTTTAAAGGCTTTATTCATTTGACATTGCATCACATACGAAATTGCATACATCTTTACTAAATAGCATTTGAAAAACTACTGAAATACCAGGATGACCAACTACTTTTAAAGTGTACAACCCATGGCCACTTTAATATCCCATGAGGCTATAGGAGAGGATTGGTGAATGGAAGTGACACAGTTAACACTGGTATGACGCAGTATGTCAATATTTCATTCATATTACTTGTACTATATAGAAATATGTATTAATATTATATAGAAAATACTACAGATTTAAGTGTAGTACATACTCTGACAGTGTGTGATTTTGAACATACCATTAGTTCAGAAAATGAGGGGTACGATATGAAAGTCATTAACACTTTAGCTAACATGACTAATGTTAGAGTCTAAGGTTCAATTTACATATAACACGTTTCCATTTCATTGTTTTTCTAGGGTAGAAACATGGTTTGATGGCTGCACAATATTGGAAAAATAACACATTGCCATATTTTTGTTATTCTGCGATATGTATTTCGATATAAATAAATTTCACTAGATGAGTTGAATAAATGTTTGGGAAAAGGTTGATTGATTGGGAAAATTCTGAAGGGGTGTACAATAAACATAAAATATAATATAATATAAAATATTAACAATCTACAAGCATAGATAAATTCAACAAAGAAGAATTTGGTAATTAAAAACAGCGTTTTATTGTTTTCCGAAGAGTCCAAATGTATTCAGGTATAGAGCAATTGAATAATCAAATGTAAAATACTACTGCATAGTCTTCGTTTTATAAACAATTCCATAAAATTAATTGTTATTAAATTGTCAAAGTTACAAACGGTACATTTTCTTATGCCTGAATTGCTTTTAAACCCCTCAGGCCTCATAAAACACTTGCAAAGTGATACATTTTAATCCAGACTCAACATTGCATATACTTGCGATTTAACTATTGCAAAAGATCACATTGCAATATCGATGCTGAGACCATATACTGTGCAGCCCTACCATGCATGACCTTTGTCCATGTTCTTCTCCATGAGCATGTCTTTTGCTGTGTCTCAGATGTCATGTCAATTTTACGTGCAGTGTCACTCATCAAAGTCAGTTTTGTTTTTAAACATTCAAATCACACAAAATCAGTTTCAAAGTAGTGGGCCAATCAGAAGAACTTGAGTGTTGAAAGCAACCATTTACAGATGCTTAGGGGGACTGTGTCTGGATAGCCTCACACTCTATGCCAGGGCTATTCAATTAGTTTGTCATGGGGGCCAGTTCATGAAAGGCATCCCAAACGGGGGGCCGAAGAGATATGACTTGCAATATAAGTGATGACACAACAGCAATATTAGAGCTCATATTCTGTATTTGTGTTCATAAAGACACCCAAGTTGACTTTTTCTACATTAAAACCTTAATATGTTGTATTTTGAAACTACATAACATCACTGCATTGTACAATGTGGCTTTTTTTTACAAGCAAATCCAAATGTATTTCGAGGCACAAAATCAGTGTATTGCTTAAGTAGGCTTCTTCTACATTCAGACACATTCATAGAGTATGTTGTGTTTTAAACTGCGTAACAATTAGGGATGCAACGATTATAGATTTTGGTTGTACGATTATAGTCTGAAGAATAATCATGGTTTCACAGTTATCATCATTATTATGCATTTATTAAATTTAAACACTACTAGTTTAGAAAATAACAAGAAAACTGCTTATATATTAAAGTGTTGTTTATTGCTGCTCAGTAACCAAATACAGCACAAAATATTAATAAAAATTAGTGTGATAATGTGATAATTTTACATTGAAAATAAATGACAGAACAATGAATAAATAAATAAAAGTAAGAATAAATAAAAATGGTATTTGTCTAATGTTAATTTAAGCTATATATTAGCTAAGAATTTAAATGAACTGTTGTTATAGTCTGCGTTCATACATAATAATTTTAATATTTTCTAACATATCTTTAGTTTACATTACACTGAAAGCCACACACAACTCTCACCAATACAGCCTGAGATCATTTCTACTGTGTGCCGCGCCTGCAGGGCGCGAGTGTGTCGGTCCGCTTGTGAGCCGTGGGCGCACCGCTTCAATATGCGCATGTCTCCATTGGAAATAATGTACTTGCGCGCGGAAAAGACGCAATATGTCAACGGCTTGCTGCTAAAGTTAATCCAGTGAGCATGTGTATTGGCATAACTAGTTGCAGCAGCTTTTTTCCCATGCAACAGAAATGCTGCGTTGAGAAGACTTTAATGAATAAAAGCGGGGTTAATAGTGAAATCGGCTAATCTTTGCATCCCTATTAACGATATCAGTGCATTGTACAAAAGGCCTTTTCTACAAACATATCAAAATGTTTCGGCTTCTCGCGCTACTCACTTAATGTCAGGTGACTCACGCTTTGCGCAGCCAACTGCAGCTCGTGCTATATTGAACAGACCCACGTCACTTCATAACTATAGCGGCCGTTTTTCGACTGAACTACATTTATTTTTGATGTCTTGGTCACACTATTTGGGGGGCTGGAACAAATTGCCTCGGGGCCCGGGTTCAGCCCGCAGGCCGCCAATTGAATAGCCCTGCTCTACGCTGTGCTTTTAGATGCAAAGATGGATTCTGTGTGAATGCCCCATAAGGAATGTTAACCTGATGTTTGTAGTTTTTGAATATATGAGAAAACCTATATGTTTATAATTTATTGAATGACAGTAATTTAGTGCCTTATGACATTAAATTTTTTCATGTAATGTGTGATAATAAACATTTTAGAAAACACACCTGATTGAACAATATTTTTACTAGCAAAGACTACAGAAAGACATATAGTCATCGCTTGTGTAGTTTGGGGAAAAGTAAAATGGTCTCAAACTCGGTCCTGGAGTTGCGGTGTCCTGCAGATTTTAGCTTAAACTTGCCTCAACACACCTGCAAGGGTGTTTCTAGAAAGCCTAGTATGAGCTTGATTAGCTAGCCCAGGTGTGTCTGATTGGGGATGGAACTAAACTTTGCAGGACACCGGCCCTCCAGTATCAAATTTAAGAACCCCTGCTATAAACTGACGATTCTCTGGGGGTGGCGCTCAGTCCAGATGTGTGTTTTAACGACAGTATCTGTAGTTGTTATAAACTCTCTGGGGTTGGCAAGTGCACTGGAATCTCATTGAATACTTGCTTCATAGAGAAATATATCCACACAAAGCTTGAAATCTCAGTTAAACTAACTAACTACACTTGACAACAAAGTTCTCTGGTTTTGTAATCTGTATGAAACGAATGTGAGGTACAGTCCATCCCATCAAAATCACATCACATGACAGCAACTACTTGAATGCCCACAAACTTTGTAAACAAAGAGGTTGCTGTCATTTTGGGAGGAAATTTGCCATTAAGACAGAGTTGAGTATCATTTCAAAAGCTTAGCATGATCAGACAAGGCATTACTAAGAGGATGAAAATGTGTAACATGTAAATATAAACAGCCATAAAGGAGGTTGGTGTCGTGATCTTGTTCCCTTCGAGCATGCATTCGATTGGGCAACCTGAAAAAATGCTGATTTTGTGTGATTTAAACATTTAGAAACAAAACATAAGAGACATTTGTTAAATTGTATTGGAGATTCCAGATATAAATCGAATCGAATCCTAAGCTTAGCAAACAGTTTGGGTTTCTTCAACAGTATTTGTTGTTTCCTCATTCAAACACAATGCCTGAGAATACTGACTGAGAGGTGTTTCAAAGATGTCCACCAAGTGAAATAACTTGTCTTAACTGGCAATTGCCAAAGATCACAAAACTAAATTCACCCATGTCAGATTTAGTAAGCTGTAAATTGGGCTAATATTCTACATCAGCATATGTTGAAGCTGAGTGCTGCTGTCTGGGTACTTTCTTCTTGAGTGGATATCAAAAGAAGCTAAAATGGCAGGTAGAATTCACTTGAGTCTACAGTTTTAATGAATGGGACAAATGTATGTGACTTTCTGTGTTCAGATCAGCGTGGACTATGTTGTAAATAAAAAAAAAAAACAAAGAAACCAATTCCCTACCATTTCATTTGATTTACTATACCACTATCAGTCACATTCCACAATGATAGGCATATAATGGCCTGTTTCCACTATGGTACAGTACGGTACAGTACGGGTCACCTTTATCAGGCTTGCGTTTCCACTGCCTAAAGGGTACCAATGGTATTTTTTTGGTGGGTGTGGTGTACGACAGAAAGTTTCAGTCAACGTCACTCTCACTCAAGGAAATGTCAAAGTAAAGCTGTACGGGTTGTTCGCATATGAGAAGCACTTCTCACAAAACAGATGTAAAACTTGTGTATAAATGTTCATTACTCACTTTTCTATGAAAATGATTTGATTATAACTTCAAATCAATGATAGTGATGATAGAAATAGCCTACTGTAACGTCTGCAATTATATAAAATAAATAAATAAATGCTACATATATGAACACATCCTCTTACAGTCTCCGATATGTTACTAATTACAGATAAACTACACACAGCATACAATTTAGTCCTTATTTGAATTCAAAAACAACACGAAATATAGACCAGTCAGTGCAAACCTCTCATCTGTATCTTTAATCTTCAGCAGCACATGTAACCTCTTGTTAGAAAGTAATTTCGTCGTTCTGAGGTCATAATAGCCCAAAATGTGATGATAATAGTTAATAGTTGGTAGTTTGTTCATCTTTTAGGTTGCTGAAAGAATCATTTGCACCTGTTTTTTTCCAGCTTTTCCTTTGTTTTTTTTCCTGTGTCACTCTCGCGTTTGTCCGTTTCTAAAAGGATCGGATGTCAGAAGCACTTCAATAATCATTCGCACGTTATTATCATAAATCAAGTCGTTCGTTATTTCAAATATAGACATGCGGCGAGCTCACGCAAGAAAGTGAAACCGCTTGCGCTTTAGACGGCCTTGTAAACAACTACAGGGCATAGGGTAGATTCTGCTCTTCTTCTTGGTTTTGTGGCTGTTCATCAAGACGACGACAAGATTTGTTTGAGCTCGGGTCAACCATGGCTTGTTATTATATGTATATATTATTACGATGTAATGTCTCGGCTGTGTATTTAAAAATTGCCCTTCAATTGTTTATATTCTCCTGGCTTGTGCACGAGCTAGTGGCGTATCTCTTTAAACCAATAGCATTCAGCTGCGTGTCTCGCTCTGCATTTTGGTACACTTTTGTTGTGCTAGGTACCCTTTCAAAAGGGTACCCAAAAAGTGGTACGGTATGGTACAGTACGTTACGGTTCGTTTTTTGGTAACTTTTGACGGTGGAAACTTTTGACGCCATAAAAGCGTACCAAAGTGTACCGTACCATACCACTCAGTGGAAATGGGCCATTTTAATCAATATATTGCTTAATGTGAATGAATTTCCACAAAAATACAAATATGCGCTGCTTACACATTATTGAATATAGAGTCATCATACTTTAGGCATTATTATGAAAAGCACAAACATTAAGAAATATGAAAACCTCTCAAGGGCTCCATAACCCCCTCAAACCACAGAGGGTTAAACTGACACTGTGTGTTGGAATTTGCTATTGTAAACCATAAACAGTGATTACTTTAATTGGATTGGCCATCTCAATTTTTTTTTACATTTTCATAATCTCACATCACAACTTTCATTCTGACATCAAGACAGACCAGCATAAAAATGTAACTTTTTAATTTTTTGTAGACCCTAACAACAGAGCGCTGTATAACGGAGAGCAGTAGAGCAGTACAAGAATGTCAGATAAAGTTGGGCACAGCGTAATAATTTCTTATTAATGGCGGGAACTTGTCCCCCTCATTGTCTATGGTGGTTATGGCCCTAGTACCGTACATGAACTCCTTCTTTATCTCTGCTTTTACTCTTGGTTTGAAACAAAACAGCAAACCAGAGTCCAAACTCTATGGCCTCTAGCGCTGGCTGATTGGAAAATGATATTAAAGCCAATGTAGGCTTTACCAGCTCAGAGAAATAGGACGCGGGGAAAACAAACCAAAAACAAATAAAAGAAATGCTGAAGCCCTGAGGGAGAGACAAGGAAAGGTGGATGTGACGCACACATACAAATACATACACAAACATACATACACACACACACACACACACATCAGAACTCAAAAGCCTTCTGATTGGAAATTATTAGCTGGAAACCTCTGACTGGAAACCGAATCAAGAAAGCAAGTTCTGCTCCATGTCTTTTCTCTCTACCTCTGCTCTTTCTCTCCTTTCTCACTGCAAGCACAATAAAATGCGTCCCTGCTGAAATAATCAGGTTTCTTGTGTTATTTTATGTCTTGGAGGGGGAGAAACCCTCAAAAGTCTGCAAATACTAGGGCCCATTTCACCTTCATTAAACACAGCACTGCTAGCACGCTACTGCACACAGCCAATGACAACAGAGAGCTGGGTGGACTTTACAGATCATTTAGACGTATTTGTATATGGGTGTTGATAGAAATCACAGTTTCACTGATTTTAGAACAGTTTCCTCAATTACTTCTGAAATGTTTCGTTTCAATTTGGTCAGAGGAAGTTGATCCCCCATCAGTCTTATAGGAATGTGGGCCAAATCTGTGAACCAGGTACAAGATCCAAGTCAGTGAGTATTAATGGAGCTTAGCGGGTGATTTAAATGTACAGTGCATTCATGGCACGATGGAACCACCATGAGAAAAATGGCAACGTTATTTCATGGAACAACAATAAAAACACGAAAATCTCCACAGAGAGGCCTATATCAGTCACTGGAATCTTTCACTCAGGCAAATAGAAATTCAATTTTCCAGCTGAAAAAAAATGCATATAAACTGGTGTTTCATTGCAGGAGAAGAGAACTTTCTTTCACTACAAAAATCATTACAGCATAACCTGAGCCATTTTCATAGCACATGCACTGACCTAACACAATAGATCTTTTCAGTTCAGATAGTTGTGTATTTGACAAGGTGCAGAGTGCTCACTTGACTGAACTGCAGGCATTCGGCCTGGGTAAGAGTGCATAAAGAATTACAGTGTTGTGTCTGAACAGGAGTATGCTTCTGACAGTCTAAAATAAGGTCTTCGGATGTGTCATTTTATGATTATTTATTTATTTTAACTCACCCTCATGCAATACCAAACATGTATAACTCTTTTCCTTTTGTGAAAGACAAAATAAAGTATTGTGAAGATTTTAATTAATTATTTTATGAATATTATTGTTTTTACTGTAAAAAAAAAAAAAAAAACTTACCACAGACCATTTGTTAATCAATATATTGATGATAAAAAAATTGTAAATTACATTTGTTTATTTTTTGTTGTTTCTTTACGATGCAGCAAACTGTAAAATGTATGTCAATTTTAAATACAGTAAATTCTATGGTTAAAACATATAAGGTACTGTATATTACTAGATACAGTAAAAAGGTGCAAATGGTTTAAAACAAAGTGTAATATTTAATGGTGATAATTTTAACACTGTGAATTCACATATAATGTAAAGCATATTTTCCCAGTACTGGGTTGTGGCTGGAAGGGCATCAGCTGCGTAAAACACATGCTGGAATAGTTGGCGGTTCATTTCACTGTGGCGACCCCTGATAAATAAAGGACTAAGCCAAAGGAAACAGTACTAGTATGCTTAAAAATAAAGTCAATTTCCTAAAATTGATCAATTAATATGCATTAAACATTTTCAAAATATACAAGGTTGTTTATAGGCAAAAGGTTCTATTTTTTTTTTTTATTAAATGATTTTCATTCATCCTGCGCCTTTCTACTGTGCAACTTTCTCTTATTATGGTAGTTAAGAGCAGGGCTTGACATTAACTTTTTTGATCACCAGCCATTGTGGCTTGTAGTTTTACGTTACTAGCCACTCACCATTTTTACTAGCCACAACTTTGTTGTTGGCAGAATATATTTTATATCCATAAATTTGAATTTGGCATGCTAAAATAACTTTTTTTGTTGTGTTTTTCCACATGCCTCCTTGCCTCGTTTTATTTTTATAATAGTTTATTTCACATGACTTTTCAGGGCTCGACACTAAGGATTTGACAGGTTTCTTCTCTGGCCACACCAAACTAATTATTTTCTTGCCACAAATTTTAAATAATGCATAAAACAAGCTAAATATGCATGTATACATACACTTTTTATTCAACAAAAATGTTCTTAAAACAATTGATATTTTAAAAAATCTTTCTCATGTATCTAAAACTATGCACAAAACTAAAACTAAAACTATGTCTGTCCAGGCTAAAGGTCCTAGATCATTAGTTAACTATACATAAATAAAGAGTAAATCTCATATTAAAGCAATATTATTGTATAGGATGATAATTAAAACAAAACAACAAAAATAACTGTAACTGTAAGCAAAAGAAAGCAGGTAAAAAACATTCCGTGTGCGATATTAAAAGGATGATCACGCACACATGTTAACGTTAGCCCCAATAATAATCTGTTCAAAGAATGGATAAAGTGAAAGCGGCAACCGCTGCTGCTTACAAAAGAATCTGGAGCTCTTGAAAGCAGCGGGACTGTGGGTGCACGAGCATTGTTTTTATTTCCCGTCTATTTTAAAGAGAACCAATCACACCAGTTCTGTTTTAGGCACGGTTGCTTCGTGCAAGGAAACAGGAGCATCACACTTTTTAAAAACTTGCGCGCATCACATTAGCTGTGCGCGGGACACTAAAGCCCTAGTCAGTGAGTAAGGATCATCTGTGACCTGTGTCTTACCGTGCGCCTGATCATTTCATTCGGTATTCACCTGCTTTCTTTTGCTCCTGTGAACAGTTATTTTTGTCAGCCGTGCTGCTTCTCGATTCTAAGATCACATTTGTATGGAAAGTGACAAACTATCATAAACTAACATTCAAACTTTTAGTGACGAGCCAGCACTTAAAAATTATTTTCAACCAGCCAAAGTGGCTAGTGGGAGTGGCTGTCTAACCCACCACAGCTGAAATCTACCAGCATTTTGGCGGGTTGGTGGGTGTTAATGTCAAGCCCTGGTTAGGAGTTGAGGTAAAATGCAGAATTAGATTGGTAAATTAACAATACATCACTTAATGAAATATAATGTTAAAAGCTGTAAAATATACAGTAAACCTGCTAAGAACTTTAGGTAAGAAAATAGCTGGCTAACTTTGGTTTGGTATTACTGGACTCAGTTTGTATTTCCACTGCTGTTTAGTACCGCTTAAAGTGGGTGGGTGGGAATATCGCTATAGTTGCGTCACTTCCACTGCCATTAAACATCATTGTAAATGCAACATTAACAAATGCATGCCAAAACTAACCCACAACACAGAGGCAATGGATGCTATTGGTGGAATGGTGTTCTTAAGCAGTGGCTGCTGCTGACTATTTACATATAGCTGGTTTGGGGTCTCATATTGCAAATCCATTGACACCTGTAGTGACGCTGGTATTGGCAATTCTCTCTGACCAATTTTTGGTTATGGTAAGGCTTGTTTGGAGCCTCATCTAAGGTGGTACTAAAAGTACCAGATACTAGGTACTGTATAAAGTGCAGTGGAAAAGCCCGCAAAAGTGAGATGTTCTGAAATAAAGCACGTTGTACCGTGCACTGGAAAAGTGCCTAATGATATCAAACCCTCTCTTTGGGTGAACTCTCTGAAAAAAGGTGAAACAAAAGAGGAGAAAAAAGATTGTCCAGACCTGAACTCATTAAACATTCGCAGGTCAAAGGTGCAAATATGACCTCAGAGAATATAAATGGCCGTCTGGAAAAACAACTGCACAGTCAATGTGGGCATTTCAGCAAGTGCACACAATGATTCTCACCCCTCAGGAAACAATTAGACCAAATGTTTTTGTAGCAGTCCGATTTGCCTTGATGTGTTTTCAAAGAAGAGAATTAAAGAGAGGAGAAAAAAAAGAAATGAAACACACAAAAAAGAGAGAGAAACAAAGTGGCAGTGGTACCATGTGATTCCTGCAGAGGAAGGGTCAGAGCGTAATTACAGAAGGTTAAACGGTTTCCCTGATGCTCTCAAGAAGCCAGGGATGGAAATGAAAGCAAGTGAAGCGATGCGAGCTGGTGGCGTAGAGACGCAAGACCCCGCTCCTCTGATCTGAAGAACACGTGTTACATGTGCTACACGACTGTGGCTGATGGCTTATCTTTGTGACGGAGCCCAAAGCAATCCAAACTTTGATGTGCTGGAAGCAGAGGAGGGGCTGTGGGATCCAGACAGCAGGTACGAGTACGACTTTACAGGTCTGTGCTGGGGGAAAACCTCTGAGAGCGAGAGCTTAGCTGATTCATACAAAATTATGCATGAAGTGATTGATCTGTGAGCCTAGACAAAGGGTGATGCATAACAATAAAAAGGTGTAGAGGATCAATCTTCATTGCCGGAGCATCGAAAATCAATTCACTCATATGATGTTATAAAGAGATATCCTATCATATAATGTACTGCTTTACTCAATCATTCCACAGAGGGGATTTGCATTCGTAGAATGTGCATACGATGCAACCATACTAAATAAAAGGATTACATATCATGCATAATGTGATGTTTTAGCACTATCATGCCAACAACCGTGAGATATTTAACAACAGCTCAACAAAAGAGTCTACAGTATGTTTGCTCTGTCAATGAAAATAGAAGAATGAGTCTTTCTAAACAAACACATAACACTAAAGTAGTGTGCATCTGGTTCTGGTAAAGTGAGGTACCTTGCGTAACAGAGCTGTGATCCTGTCACGGGTGTTGAAGTAGCTGGAGTTGACCCATATCACACGAATGAGGTTGAGGATGTGAGCGAGTTTGGGTGCAATCTCACGAGGTTTAAGCTGAGCAAGCTCCTCACACGGCTCTTTCAACAGGGACAGGAAAGTGACGTTTGACTGAGCCTGCAAAGAGCTTTCCTGGAAGAAAAAAAAAACAGATTGTTAGATAGACAGATTGGTTATAAAATGGTTCAAGGCATATCGGATTTAAAGTCAGTGGTTTAATTTTGGTAGGTCAAAATTGATTGTGGTTATGTTTCATTTTAATAATAAATAAATAAATGATTAATATGACTAACTCAGAAATTACTTGCTTAAGACATCACTAATGGATTAACAATTTTTTTAAATAAATATATAGGGAGATATTTAGAGAAATATCTTTTTTCATTTCTCTTGCAGATTAGCAATCTGAATGGCTGAGATAATCTGAAGATATATAGTAGTTGAATGCAAACGTTTACCCCTCCTATGTTTTTAATTATAATACTATATTATATTTAATTATAATTATTCTACATTGTATTTTTTTAGTAGGTAGGTTTTATAGTAATTAAATATGTTTAACAAAATTAAACAATATATTTTCTTCTGGATAAAGTCTTATTTCTTTTAGTTTGGCTGAATACAATCTTAATTCTTAATATTATTAGCCCAATAATAGTTTTTTTGTTTTTTTTTCAATTGGCTACAAAACAAACCACTGTTGTCCAATGACTTGCCTTATTAAACTAACTTGCTGTCACAATCACCAGTGATCCAGGCCTGCAGATGGATGATAAACATGCACCATCACCCAGACTACCATTCTGTCACTTTATAAACTACAAACCCCGTCATGCACCTTACACACACACACCTGTTTCCAAATCATCAATAGTTACACACAGCTGAAAGCTGATCAAAGACACAGACAATATACACTGCTCACATACTCTCACACGAGTCTTGTAATGCTGTAACGTTACAAAGTATTCTCTGTGTCTAGTCTTTCCATGTTTCTTGACCCTAGCCAATGTTATTGCCGTCTGTACCGACCTTATTGCTTGTGACTTGACTATGCTTCAGAATTACCTTCATGCTACTGTTTGTACCTGCTGACCGTTGCCTGCCTGACCATTCTCTGTTAAATAAAGCTGCACAAGGATCCTCACCGGACTTCTTGGTTACACTTGCCCAGTTAACTCATTTAAGTTAAGCCATTAGGTTGCACTTAAAGATGAATACTAGTATCTTGCAAAAAACTATTAAACATTATGTACAGTCATCATGACAAAGACACAAAAGTTATTAAAACATTATGTTAAAAATGAGATGAAAAATATCTCTTCATTAAACTATTTTGCCCTCAACTGTATAGAAACAATGCGTTTCAGATTAAGTTTTACACATGCAATGATTAGAAAAACACTGTATCCGTTTAGTACATGTGTAACGGACTTAAAAACCTGCACCGAAAATGTTTTAATTAATACATACTGTACTATAAATACAAAGATAGGTAAATACAGTAAATAAATCAATAGTAGATGAGACAGAAAGACTGAACTGTATTTTTTACTCCTTTAAAGTGATTCTGACATAGTTAAGTCAGCTTTAGTGACATCTGAATAAGCTTAAAATGTTTTATCCAACTGGGACCTGTTCTTGGATCAGCATCCATTGTTCAGTGCTACTGTGCACAACAGTGGCTGTTATGGGGCAGTGATCAGGCTGACTCTACAACATCGCTATTACAAGCAGCCATGGGTGCCCCTGAAGGTCAAATAGGCCTGATGTTTAATTATTTCACTCTGGTCACATTGATTTTTTTTCAGTGGTTCTGGAAATGCTATGAAATGAAGGACGGCAGCTGCTGCAGCCTTGCAGTTTTGCGCAGTATGAATCTGGAGGCACATCAAACAGAACGCGCACTGATTCAGGACCAGCTTCCTCCATCAAAACTCCAATCCCAAGTCATTATAAGAACAACCATAAACTGATCTAAAATCAGTGTTAAAGGGCAACGAGAGAGCGCCACTAAGAGCTGAAGTAGAGCTGACAGACATGCTCCATCTCCTGTTGAAATGAGAAGTCGGGCCAACTTGTAATAGCGGAGCCCGAATGTGAGACGGCCTCATTTCCGAGGGGTGAGCAGAAGCCGTTCAGAAGCCGCATATAAATCATCAACAGCCAGAGAATGTTCTTGTCCAGCCCATTACCCCTCAGCTCAATTCCTGCCATGCAGACCCGCTCATATTTTCACACACTCACGGACGCACACACACACTGATGCTGAGCTGTACCTGGATCTGCTTGGCTAGTTTACAGAAGGGTGGGATGTAGGTTGATGTGTAGAGCTGCAGAATCTCCTTTATATGACGGACTCCAGGTTTCTGGAGCTGCGTACTAATGCTGTCCAGATCAGCGCAGCGGCACTTCCAGAAAGAGATCTCCTCCAGTGGGCCTAAGGTGTCTCCTATGTCACTCACAGATTGAGCGCTGAGTACTGCTTTTATTTGACGTGTCCAATGGATCACCACCACTGGGAGATAAACAGAGATGAAGAGAGTTTATGAGGTGACGGTTCAATGAGGTCTACATGAAAAATTCTGTAGGTGCCGTTGAATTCTAATGCCATTATTCACAATGTTATTCACTTACATGTTTTTTTGTTACAGTACATATTGAGACCTCACCTCACAACATATTAGATCATACAGTATACAGTCATATCAATTTTTTAACTGTGGAAAAATAAGTATTTCATGAAAATAACTATATGCTAACCGAATGTGTACATCCAAAAGTTTTTTTTTTCAAGGTCAATCATATTTATAAAAAAAAAAAATCAATGGGACCGACATGTTCAGTAACAAACAAGTAATCAGTGAAATCAGTTGCTAGTAATAGATTTCAGCATAAAAAAACTGTACAGCAGAAGCATTCTCAAGTGCCCATAGCTAAGAATTTTGAGAAGAGTACTAGTGTTTTCAACTGGCTAAAATGCTTTGGAGAACACATAGCATTGAAGGCCAAGTTCACCATCTAGAGCTGGGGTGTCCAAACCTTTCTTATGAAGGGCCAAAATCCAAACTTGATTAAGGGTGGTGGGCTGAAGCTAAATATACCAAAGAGTATTACATTAAAGTTAACATGGTAACTTCCTAATTTATTTATTACTTTTCCTTCGGCTTAGTCCCTTTATTCATCAGCGGAATAAACCACCAACCTATTCATCATATATTTTACACAGCGGATGCCCTTCCAACTGCAACCCAGTACTAGTAAATATCCAAACACACTCATTCACACACATACACTACGGCCAATTTAGTTTATTCAATAATAATAATTTATGATAGATCGTGTCACACTGAAAAGTACATTAATGGCTGCAGATAAAATACATTCTATGTAATGATAAAGAGGGCGACACAGTGGCTCAGTGGTTAGCACTGTCATCTCACAGCAAGAAGGTTGCTGGTTCGAGTGGAGTTCTGTGTGAAGTTTGCATGTTCTCCCCCTGTTCACGTGGGTTTCCTCTGAGTGCTCCGGTTTCCCCCACAGTCCAAAGACATGCGCTATAGGTGAATTAAATAAACTAAATTGTCCGTAGTGTATGTGTGTGAATGAGTGTGTATGGATGTTTCCCAGTACTGGGTTGCAAATGGAAGGGCATCCGCTGTGTAAAACATATGCTGGATAAGTTGGCGGTTCATTCCGATGTGGCGACCCTTGATAAATAAATGGACTAAGCCGAAGGAAAATAAATGTAATAACAAAATTACATTTTAATAATAAAAAAATGTAGAAATATGTAATTATATATAATTATTTTCTGTTGTCTAATGTTTACATAAATAATATATGAATACTCTATGAATGTTTATATATAGTTTTTGTTTTTATAAAGTACTGGTGTACAACTGAACTTAATGTGTAAAAATAATCACGACTGACTGAAGAAACTCGGAAAAAGTGCTTGGAGGACAAACAGTTTCTTCTCTACTGCCTGCTGTAAAAAGAAAACGGAGTGGGGTATCAGTCATACTGTGTCCTAGAATTTTTTTTATCTTTAAAGTTTGCTTCAAAAATACCTTTTTTCTCCAACACCTCTATGTGCCCCTAGTATGTCCCTTTAACCCTGGACCCCATCAGGATGGCCAAATTTAATAAAGACTCCTTTAACTCTCTTAGAGCAGCATGGCAGTTTTGAATTGAATTAGCCCTTTATTTTTGCCCTTCAGCTGTGGTTACTGTGTAAATCGCACTCACAGACTCTAGCCACGGACTGTCACGGTAGATGTAATTTCCTGCATACGCCGTCTTATGTACTATTCACACTGTTCGTTCCTCACAGTCCACTCTATCAGAAATTATTCAAGCCCTCACACACCAATTTGCACACACACACACAAACACTCATGCGTACACACACAACTGCAGTCTTACTCTCTAGCCTTTGCACCAGATTCTTGTTCTTGACGGCCTCCTCTGGGCGGTGCTGAAGAGCCTCCAGAGGGATGTACAGAACTGTACTGCCCAGCAGTTTAAATCTACTGTCTGTGGAGAAAAAAACATAGTTGGACATCAGTAATCCAATCAGTCAAAGATGCCCATATAGTACCAGAATACACCACAGCATACAGTACAGCACTTTATCACATCCATCAAAGGACTTTTCCCAGGATACTTTACGCTGTTGCCTTCTAAAAGACAATATAGGTCTATTCAAACCCTCATCTCCAATTTATGAAAAGTTTCTATCCAAGTGCAATAAGAGAACAGAACTCATAATTGTTCAATGTACTGTACTGCGCAATACATTAGACTTATCATACACTACACTAAACCAAGGGTCCAGAAGAGCTGCAGTCTAGCCTAGCTCAGCACTAGACTCTTTAAAATATTTCACATGAAATTATGCAATATACTTTTTTCTTTCTACTGCTTCATATTGCTATATACTGTACATATGACTATGTGAATAAAATGTGTTATATTATACACTGGACTATTACTACTGGCATTGTGAAACACACTTTATACAACTTCAGTTGCTTACATACACATTGACGTGTTAAAGGGTTAGTTTACCCAAAAAATTTAATTCTGTTATTAATTACTCAGCCTCATGTCATTACAATCCCCTAAGACCTCCGTTTATCTTCTAAATGCAAATTAAAATATTTAATCCAAGAGCTTTTACTTACCATAGACAACAATGGTCAAGAAAAGGAACCAAAACATTATCAAAACATTTAGTAGTTTGAAGCACCAAGAACATATTGGTTTTGTGTGCTAAAAAAAACTGTAAAATCACATTGGTTCGCCAATGTTATTTCTTCCACATCAGGTCAGTGCGTGTGTTTGTTATGGGCAATATGATGCATTGCCATTAGACTAAAATGAGCAGTGTAACAGGCAAGCGTGGTATTGGACATAGTAAATGTGCACCAGGACCTGATGCGGCAGAAAAGCGTTCTATTTGTATGATTACAGTTGAAATCACATGCAATGTTTTGACATTGTTTGGTACCTTTTATGGACTTCACATCTCATAACCCTTCTTGTCGATGTAGGATCAGAGAGCTCTTGGATTAAATCTTAAATATCTTCATTTCGGTTTCGAAGATCAACATGAGGGTGAGTAATGTTATGGCCAGCTCGCTCCCGAGTCCGTACCATAAAAAGGATCAGATACACAAAAAGGTATATATTGAAATAAACATTTATTGAAGGGAATAACAAAGTATAAAGAACTGTATAGGGATTTGAAATAAGTAAGAAATCAACTGAAATACTCTCAACAAAATTCAACATAAAAACATAAGACGGCTAAACAAAAGAGTTGGAACAAAATGACCTCTCTGGGGAATAACGGTGCACCAGAGGAAGTGCTGTTCTTCACACAAAAAAAAATTCAAATATATACATCCTCCACCCATAAATTAACTAATTAACTGTGATGTTACACTGCAAGGCCACTGAAAGGTAAGAAAAGGGAGGACAGGGTCATAACAGTAATAAAAACAGAATTTTCATTTTTGAGTGAACTAACTAGGGCAACCCAGTGGCGCAGTAGGTAGTGCTGTTGCCTCACAGCAAGAACGTCGCTGGGTCGCAGGTTTGAACCTCGGCTGGGCTGGGTCAGTTGGCGTTTCTGTGTGGAGTTTGCATGTTCTCCCTGGGTTCGCGTGGGTTTCCTCCGGGTGCTCCGGTTTCCCCCACAGTCCAAAGACATGCAGTACAGGTGAATTGGGTAAGCTAAATGTCCATAGTGTATGAGTGTGAATGTGTGTGTGGAAGTTCCCAGAGATGGGTTGCGGCTGGAAGGGCATCCGCTGCGTAAAATCGTGCTGGATAAGTTGGCGGTTCATTCCGCTGTGGCGACCCCGCAAGGGACAAAGCCGACAAGAAAATGAATGAATGAATGAATGAATGAGTGAACTAACTATCCTTTATTGCATACCACAATTATGTTTTTCTATTGTGCATCCAGCTACTGTGGCATTTTTTACTACATGGAGTAGCTCTAAAGATTATACACACATGACTACTTACAGTAGTTTCAAATTATGGGTTGTACTTCATTTTTGGGAAACTTTTTAGAGTCGAAACAAATCACTTCAAATAAAAAGGATGCACAATAAATAATCCAAAAACTGAGTGAGAGGTGCATTTGTCATCATGCTTTATTTGTATCTATCATAAAAATAAGAGTCGGCGGCACAGTGGCTCAGTGGTGAGCCCTGTCACCTCACAGCAAGAAGGTCACTGGTTCAAGTATTGGCTGGGCCAGTTGGCATTTTTGTGTAGAGTTTGCATGTTCTCCCTGTGTTCGTGCGGGTTTTCTTCGGGTGCTCTGGTTTCCCCCACAATACAAAGAGTTGTGCTATAGGTGAATTGGATGAACTAAATTGGCCATAGTGTATGAATGTGTGTGTGAATGTGAGAGTGTATGGATGTTTCCCAGTACTGGGTTGTGGTTGTAAGGGCATCCGCTGAGTAAAACATATGCTGGAATAGTTGGCGGTTCATTCCGCTGTCGTGACCTCTGATAAATCAGAGACTAAGCCGAAGGAAAAATGAATGAATGAATGAAAATAAGAGTCATTAATGTTACAATCATATGTGTGGCCAAAGGTTTTTTGAGTTCACTATGTTTTGTCCCTCCAGATTATTTTATTATATTGCACTACAATAATATTCAATATACACCCACCGGCCACAATTAGGTACACCTTACTAGTACCGTGTTGGAACCCTTTTGCCTTCAGAACTGCCTTAATCCTTTGTGGAATAGATTCAACAAGGTACTGGAAATATTCCTCAGAGTTTGTGGTCCATATTGACATGATAGCATCACCCAGTTGCTGCAGATTTGTCAGCTGCACATCCATGATGTTAATCTCCCGTTCCACCACATCCCAAAGGTGCTCTATTGGATTTCTGGTGACTGTGGAGGCCATTTGAGTACATTGAACTCATTCTCATGTTCAAGAAACCTGAGATAACCTGAAGACCTGACATCTGAGATGATTCACGCTTTTTGATATGACACGCTAACCTGCTGGAAGTAGCCATCAGAAGATGGGTACATGGGGTCATAAAGGGATGGACATGGTCAGCAACAATACTCAGGTAGTGGCATTGACACAAATGGTACTAATGGGCCCAAAGTGTGCCAAGAATATATCCTCCACATGTATACCACCATCACCAGCCTGAACCGTTGATACAAGGTAGGATGGATCTATGCTTTCATGTTGTTGATGCCAAATTCTTATCCTAATATCCAAATGTCGCAGCAGAAATCGAGACTCATCAAACCAGGCAACTTCTTTTTAATCTTCTATTGTCTAGTTTTGGTGAGCCTGTGCAAATTGTAGGCTCAGTTTCCTGTTCTTAGCTGACAGGAGTGGCACCTGGTGTGGTCTTCTGCTGCTGTAGCCCATCCGTAGCCCATGTCAAGGTTTGACATGTTGTGCAATCAGAGATGCTCTTCTGCAGACCTCGGTTGTAATGAGTGGTTATTTGAGTTACTCTTGCCTTTCTATCAGCTCGACATCAACAAGGAATTTGTGCCCACAGAACTGTCGCTCACTGGATATTTTCTCTTTTTCAGGCCATTCTCTGTAAACCCTAGGGATAGTTGTGCGTGAAAATCCCAGTAGATCCGCAGTTTCTGAAATACTCAGACCAGCCCGTCTGGCACCAACAACCATGCCACGTTCAAAGTCACTTAAATCACCCCCTTTCTTCCTCATTCTGATGTTCGGTTTGAACTGCAGCAGATCAACTTGACCATGTCTACATGCCTAAATGATTGAGTTGCTGCCATGTAACTGGCTGGCTAGAAATTTGCGTTAACAAGCAGTTGGACAGGTATACCTAATAAAGTAGCCAGTGAGTATACATCTATATTAGTGCTGTGGAAAGACTAGTTTAATTATTTTTTTTTTTTGGAGGGGGGTTACTTTTTCCTTTGAAAGTAATTTGCCAATTCTAATTCTAAAAGTTACACTTTAATGCTTGATGGAAGAACTGTACGCAGAATAATAATAAGAGTTTTTTTAAACAGATTTCACTTTTTTTATAGTTTAATAGAAGCTACTTTAATAATTCGCACAAAGCATCATGAGGCATTGAAAAAGGGTAGATACAACAACAATAAAAGGTTTCTCATTCTGATATCACTCTGCATTTCTTACTGCTGGAGACAGCAAATCCAACCCATATTACAGCGCTTTGCATGTTGGTAAAACGAATCAACAATAAAAAGGAAACACAATAAATATTTACTGCTGTGTTTTAAGGTCCATGTGCCACGTGTGAGCTGTCACAAGCATTTTTTTATGACCGCTGTTCATTTTCTTTGTGGCTTTCTATAGCATCCGCTGCACTTTCCATGCTGGACATCAAAACGGTGCTTGTTGCAACCACTTTAACGGGCGTTTAAAGAGTGAAAGGCAGATAAAAAAAGATAATAGAGGTCTGTCACACGAAATTGTTGGAAGGAGAAAAAGCCTGATGGAGGGAGACAGAAGAAAGGGAGAGACGCAAAAAGTGCAAAGCCTATTGAGAGATGAAAAGATTAAAAGGAACAAGGCCAGTGTGTACAAGTTAGACAAGATGCTCCAATCTGTGACGGCAGTTATGAGACATAGAAAATAAAAAGAGTGTAGGAACACAATGACAGCATTCGATTGGCCTTTATAGAGAGAACAAAGGCAAGCAAACGGGATACACCAGAGGGAAAATAATGAGACATCAGAAAGAAAAAGTGAATGAGTCAGTTGGCTGAGAAGTGAAAAATCTGTGTGTGTCTAATCCTATATAGAGTGTATGGCATTTGTCTTAGTGTAGGAGTGCATATACAGTGTCTATATTTATTCAGAACAAATTCAAGCCCAAATTCCTCAGTTTTGTTAAATGACAGAGATTTTTACTATCACAGAGTGAGAATGAACTGAGCTTGAGCTGTTATTTTTGGAAAGCCATGGCTAACATCAATATACCTGTGGCTCTTAATTGCTACTTTCATTTCAAAGCTGAATTCTTTCTGAAATACACAACTTAACCAGCTGAATACATCATTCAAGTGTGCTTTGTGAAGGCATTGTTATTTTTAGCTCAATTATAACAGATCCAAGGTAACTTTGCGGTACTGTGAATCATCTTTCCATACATCTCCATCACCTTTGGAATATATTTCTTGGCCTCCGGGCCTAACGCTTTGAACGAGTTCGACAGAATAATGTGCTAAAAGAAGAGAACCAAAAGGCGAATTGTGAAAATTGCCGAACGGCTTTCTGATTACCCGGGAGCACTGCGGCAGTGTAAG
Source organism: Danio kyathit (assembly GCA_903798195.1). Taxonomy (NCBI): domain Eukaryota; kingdom Metazoa; phylum Chordata; class Actinopteri; order Cypriniformes; family Danionidae; genus Danio; species Danio kyathit. The sequence continues at coordinate 25,941,471 of LR812525.1, read as the reverse complement.
AAGAGCCTGTGATTGGTCGCTGCGTTATTTCTGTTTAGTCAGAGTCGTGCTGCTCTGGGTGATGTGGGTGTGCTGATTGGACTGATGAGCATAATAATTGAACCATCACGGTGCTCCACTGTGCCAGGTGATTACCTCTGAATGGCTGACGGTGGAGGAAGCACAGTCATAGTGCAAAAAAAAGGCACAAAAGCACTGATTCTGAATCAGCTATGCCTGTTAAGCTGATGGAGAGCAAATCAAAATACAAAATGGGAATCTGATGTCAGGTCAGTAGTGCTCGGGCTCAGTCTAATGTGAAAGAAACATATATGAAGCAGACCGCTGGCTGCAATATGGATGAGATGAAGGATCGATAACCTAAATGTGAATTGAAATAAAAAGTGGTAGTTAAAGAAAAGTCAATGTACTTCACTGAGCATGTATGTAGGTAATGAAGAAGCCGGGCTTCCCGCAGGGCTTGCAACAGGTTTGTTTTCAAAGAAAGTTCAGTGCAAAATGGGTTTCAAAATGATTTCTAAAAAAGTGATATGTTTATCAAAGACTGTATGTGCTATAGGCAGCTCTTTACTGTACATACATGAAAAAAAATGTTCAAACGATTATTGGGGTATGTTATACAGCATAAGAAAATACCAGAGGCTGTATGTAGAATTCAGACTCTTGTTATTAATGATACTGGAGGCTATTTAATGAACTCACAATTGTGCAAACTTAACCTTCAAGAGACTGAATGTAATTCAAGGCCAAGATAAAATAATGTTTTTATTTTAGCTTAGAAGTAAAAAGATGCTGCAATCACATTTGGATAAAAAAATACTTGTTGCATTCCAGATTACACTTTATACATTATGCTCTTATTCTCAACCATGTATTGTATTAGTGTCATAGGGTCAAATGTACCACTAACGTTTTGTCACTGAATGGAGATTCAAGCCGTTTTCCAGTAAACATTTAATGGCTTGTAAATTAGTGAAAAATGTGATAAATGACCATCTACCAAAAAGTACCTGCCATGACTACAACCGCATTGACTATTGGGAAGCAGCATAATAACTTACATAGGAGACTTTGAAATCCAACCTCAGCAAACGATAACTCCGCCTCTTCTGCTATGTGAGCAAAGCTGTGACCTTTGAGTGCATGAACTGTTCAACACTTATTCTTTATAGATTTTTTCAGTGTAAATGCACTATTTACACTATTTATACTACAAAATGGCATAGAATAGTGGATAAGTATGGGATTTGGCAAGTTCACCTATTGTTCCTAACATCAAAATGCCATCCACAGTGCTGAGAGTGATGATTAAATGAATATGTATGAAAAAGTGATGAGATAGCAGGAGTTAAGAAAGCATCTGATTGTAGCATTGTGGATATGTTTGCACAAGCTCAATGAATGGCATCAGGTTAAAGGTGCAGTAGGCAGTGGTGGAAAGAGTACTGAAAAATTATACTCAAGCAAAAGTACCTTTACTTGCCTAAAAATGTAGTGCAAGTAGAGTAAAAGTATCTGCTGTAAATATTACTCAAAGTATGAGTAAAAAGTAGCCCGTTTAAAAGTACCCAGGAGTAGTGAGTATTACGCTGTAAAAAGCTGATGCATTTACATGTAATTTGTGGATGTGTGTAAATAAAACGTAACATTCTATAGTGCATTTAGTTATTGCCCAGCAGGCACACAACATCATAAGACGCTAATATTAGGCTAGATTTAGGTTGTGATGTCAGGCGACCAAAATTCAATGTCTAGCCAGCGTCTAAGGACAACATATTTTGATGTCCAATAATGATGTCAATGACGTTGATATTTGGTTGATTTAGGTTGATTTTAGGTTGTTAGAAACTGGCCAAAATCCAAAGTGACAAGTCATATTGACGTAAATACTGACATTTATTTGTCGGTGTGGCAACCAAAATCCAACGTCTGATAGACGTCATAGTGGTAACGTCCACACAACGTCAAGCTGTAACATTATTAGATGTTGATATTTGGTTGATTTCAGGTTGGACACTGATGTCGGTCTGACATTGATTTCTGATGGCAACATGATTTTCATTTCCAAACAAAGTGAAACTTCCCATGACATTGGGGTACAACTTCAATCTGACGTCATGTTGACGTCTTGTGCCTGCTGGGTGTTTAAGGCCATTTTGGTCATTATACAGTAAACATTTGTCATCTTCTCATCAGTGGCATGCATCTAAAGAGTCTTTGGGTCAACGCGTGTAAAAATTTTGGACATCTTCTTGAACACTTTTAATGCTTCCAAACAGTTTGCTGCAATTATAAATCGCCCATGTTTTGAGGTAGTTCATTATGATGCGATTTATGTTCTATGTGCGATTTGATAGGAATCACAGGACTGATTTTTCTGATGTATTTATATGTATTTTTATAATCTGGGTAAGGCAGAAGACAAAAAAGTTAATCCAATTAAATTTTGTCGAGCCGATAATTCCCATAATTCTCACAAGTAGCCCAAACTGTCTGTCAGCAAATGTAGATTTGTACATCTGCAGTCGTTCACGCAGATTTGCCGATGCTCGTTCACGCGGGCTGTGGTCACTTGGACACGAGTGACAGCACTAAAAACAAATGCTGAATCAAAACTTTTTAAAATCCTGAATGAATATTGAAGTTACTTTTGCCCGCTGGAGGAAGGATGACACCATGGCTGAAGTGTTTCTTTTAGACAGGTAATGTTATGTTTTAAAACTATTTCCACGCAAAGCTCATGTAAATTTTGTTGTTACGAATGGGTTATATGCACAGAAGTGTTGTTCAGCAACTGAAATCTTCTGGCGAATGATTGATGTGACAATTTTCAGTTTCATAAGGAACCTTTTACTGCATCGATAATGTAGATTTTTATTTAGTTTAACAACAAAACATCAGTAAACAGCGCTATTCCACCTAGCCTGCTTTACTGAGCTGAAGTTGGTTTAGTGTTTACATTACATTGGTTCAGTTTTACAACCTGTGACGCACTCCCTATATTGTTTACCATGCTACTTTGAAAATTCGGTTTGAAATAGCATGCAAGTATGGCTTAGTAATAAGTATAATTCCTGCAGCCCGTCGGCCAACCACTATGCATACAGTAGTCACTTTAGGACAAAGCGTGTGAAAGAGTGAGACTGATGAGGAGGATGATGACAAGTTTTGCTTGTTAACTACATAACTGAAAACGTGCTAGATAAAATAGTTTTTCATTCGGAATTGTAGTATTACAAAAGTACTATAAAGCTTTCTAACTGGCGAATGACATGATCTAGTGGGTCTCTGTCATCTTTAATGTGTGCGTTCGCGATCTCAGGAGGCGTGGCTTTGGATGACAGGGGAGGGATTGCATTTGAAACATATTGTGCTAACCGGTTAGCATTTAGGCAGATCACCTACTGCACCTTTGACACATGCTGTGATTAAAATAAAGTGTTATCAAATTATAGTCATAATATAGTTATTAAATAAGTCATATAGCATAAGAAACGCTCTAAGGAAAGTGCATAAATTCATTATCCTTTAAATAAAGTCCTTGCCATAAAAATCAGTTTACTGGCTTCCATAAACATAAAGTTGGGTATTCACCTTATTCTCCGCGTACGAGGGGGCGCAGCCATTTGAATATATATCGTCTAATTTTTTTATGATTAGCTAAAAACTGTAAATAATATATGAATGATGCATGACAATTCATGCAAATTTCACATTTCATTCATTCATTTTGGTCATTTCTTTGCAATTAATTACTAGCAATAAGAAAATTCTAAAAGTGTGGCCATCCTCTACACTTCAAAAAAAGAAATTTCCCTAAAAATGATTTTTTTCCCCCTTAAAACAAGCAAAATAATCTGCCAATAGGTGAGCAAAATAATATTGTTTTTTCTTTGAAATAGGATTATTTTGCTTGCTTTAAGGAAAAACTCACTTAATAATGCTGACTTATTATTTCTGAAAACAAGACAATATTTTTGCTTGTCTAGAAAATGCTTCTAGATTTAAGAATTTCTAGATATCTGGACTAGAAACAAGACAAAAAATCGAAGTAAGAAAAGCATTGTTTGTTAGCGTATGGCACCCTTTTCACATGTTCTTTATGTATTCCTTTCAAATCATTCATTTCATGTTGTGTGCAACTGTAAATTGATGACAAATAACAAGAAAAGTGAAAGTGAGTGATGTGACAGAATTTTTCCTCTGCATCTAAGTGTACAGACACACATTACAAGCAGTGAGTACACGCACACAAAAACACACACCGTGGGCAAGCACCCAAAGCAGTGGGCAGCCATTTGCTGTGGCACCAAGGGAGCAATCGGGGCGTACAGTAGGTGCTTTGCTCAAGGGCACCTCAGCCATGGGTATTGAAGGTGAAAGAGAGCACTGTACATTCACCCCCACCGCCCACCATTAACATCTCTTGCCAGTACAGGCAATTAAACCTGCAATCATTGAGTTCCAATATTTGTCATTACCTGTAAGTTTGGTAAGGAAGCGGTGCAGTTCTGCAGAGTAGTTGTTCTTGGAGGTCTCTGGCCAGGTGGTGCTGAGGGTGACCTGAGGAGTGTGAACGCCATTAATCACCCTGAGGAGACCCTCTATGGCCCCTCCCCTCACAGAACCAAACAGCACTGAACTCCTAAAACTCTCCTCTGTGATTATACTGTCCGGTGCCCGTATAAAGTATGACATCTGCTCCACCACCTAGGGAAAGTGAGAGAGCAAGAGAAAAAAAAATGATGGAGGATGGATAAGTGGGAAAGCAAAGATGTTGGTAATTCATATTTGAGGCTAATGGGATCACCAGAGGTCATCACACACTGTGTAACAATGATATCTTTGGCATCCTGGCAAGTCACCAGATGCATTAGAAATGAACACAAAGCATAAAGAATGAATCTGTTGGGAAAGCTCAGTATGTTCTTCATTAAATTGAAGCTCAAAATAACATTAGAAAAAACAAGCACGCTCAGCCACTGAGGTTTTTTTTATGAGATTGTGACACAAAAGGCTCTGATTGGGTCGTTAAATGCCATCTCTAGAAATAGTGCTGCGGCCATACCTGAGCTGGCATGGCGTAGTCCACGTGTAGGCCAGTGAAAGGGTCATGGTAGACGACGAGAAGCCTGACAGTAGAGTCTGAGATGAATTTATCCAAGGCTTGCTCACTTTCCTCAGTCCATAACTCCTTTGATATACCACTCAATGCTAGACGCGTTTAAAAGCTTCTCTCTGGTGGAAAAGGAAAGATTAGAAAATTAGAACCTTCATTAGAACCTTCAAAATTAGATCCTTCATTTTTATTTTTTTTAGATGAAAAAACATAAAAAAAAACATCAATTCATTCAAACATCAGAGTCAGTATGTTTTAGCCTCATGCAACAAAGCCTTCATTCCAACCTGTATTTATTCAATTAAAGAAGAATTAAAGAACTTAAAGAAATTAAAGAATTTTTTTATAAACAAAATTTAAAAGGAGAACATTTATTTTAAATAGAAACTTTTTGCAATATTAAAATGCCTTCACTGTAACTTTTGGACAGTTTATTGTCCTTGCTAAATTAGAATCCTTGTGAAAATCAATAGTAAAGTTTTTTAAAGTGTTAGTATCAATATGTAAGTCTTGAGGTTAACTATAAGATAGTGTGCTCCAAAACAGTGACAAAATTAGCCTCCAGCAGCTATAAACATCCATAGCTTCCAGTTTGTTCGGTTGTCTTCCACCAAAATGAATCAGCCATTCTTTGAATCACCTCATACTTCAGTTTCTCATCAAATCTTTCTAAACAATCAATGCTCTCTAGTATGTTCTGCCCCTTCACACTATTGCTGCTGCTGAAATTGATCATTCATTGACATGTCATGCAGTGTCAAAACCTTGTCTAAACTGCAAAAAAAATATTAAATGGTTTCTGAAACTGTGATGATTTATTATATACTCTGGCTGTCATGAGTTTGATGTGGTTGAGCTCAACCACTCTGACTGCAGAGCTGTAATATAAACGAAATGTGATTAGCTATTTTTTTAAAGGGGTGGTCCACAGTGTATTTTAAAGGCTTGGTTGTGTTTATAAGATGCAAAGCAATGTGTGCTTATGCTTCATTTGTAGAAAATCACATTATTTTTTTATATATCTTACTTTGATTACATACAGTTACTCAGCTTACATAAAAACAACTGTCATATTTCCCAGTTCCTCTGAAAGGCCCGCCCTCAAGAGGCTCTGATTGGTCAGCTAACATAATGTGCTGTGATTCTCGGATTGGCTTCACGTCACCACAGCACTTGCTTTTGCGCTGTGTAAACTGAGTCGGAGCAGCTGTTAGCAGCGTTAGCTGCCTGAGTCAGACAGAAAAATGAAGAGCACACAGCTGAACCTTACGCCTGCTCTCTAAAATAAAATCTGACAAGTGTCTTTCACATATATTCGGAATAAGCATGTGTAAGTAATATAAAATGTTCTCATATCTTTTGCGAGTTTGTTATTTGAGACGTAGAATGCAGGGAAAGCAGCCGCATAGAGAGACACTGCATGCGCTGCTGAAGATTGTGGGTGTTTACATCGGTTTGCTAAATTGTTAGCGGTGTCAAACAGCATTTCCCATTGTTACATCCTTGTTTACGTCCTCGCTACAACATGACCGTTAATGCTAGAGAAACTGTGCATGTATAGATCATTTTTTAACAAACAAAAATACTTACTGGTTGCGGCTCACAATCTACAGCTTCGTCAGTTGGAGAAATTTTAACCGAATCCAGCACTAAACTGGGAGAGATTCTGGTAGTTGTCCTTTGTTTAATGCTAGCTATATATTTTTTTATAATTATCTGCAACATAATTAAAAAATAAATTGTAAGCACTTCCCTCTTTGTGCCGTGTTGTTTGGAAGCCCAAATACAGAAACAGAATGAGCTCTGTGGAAATAGCAGTGTTTGGACGACATTTTAGCTTTCTCTGCTATAACATCACAGCGCCTCTGGCCACGCCGCTTTACTGCGCAGAGTGTGCGCGCATGGTGAATGCGTGTAACCGGAAGCCCTAGTGATCTCACTAGCCTGGATGTATTTTTTTGTAGTCCACAAACTTTGTTCGCTGTAGGCTTTGATAAGCTAACTCTGTAAATGCCAATGTCTCCCTTTGCATTGAACTTTGAGCGTATTACATTCAGAGATGTTCACAAAGCTACATACACATCAACTAAAGTTTAAAATATTATATCGTAGTGGACCCCCCCCTTTAAAGGGGAGGGCTCTTTCCCAACCTGTCTTTATTTATTTCAGTGGAAATTGTCAAACATTGAACAAAACAACAACTTTCAAAGCACTTCACAGGAATTTTAAAGTATTAATTTAATTCATTCATTTATTCATTTTCTGCCGCTTTTCCGGGGCCGGGTCGCAAAGGTAGCAGTCTTAGGAGAGAACTCCAGACTTCCCTCTCCCCAGACACTTCCTCCAGCTCCTCCGGGGGGATCCCGAGGCGTTCCCAGACCAGCCAGGAGACATAGTCCCTCCAGTGTGTCCTGGGTCTTCTCTGAGGCCTCCTCCCGGTGGGAAGCCTGGAACACCTCCCTAGGTAGGCGTCAGGTAGGAGGCATCCGAAACAGATGCCCGAGCCACCTCAGCTGACTTCTCTCGATGTAGAGAAGCAGCAACTCTACTCCGAGCTCCTCCCGAGTGTCAGAGCTCCTCACTCTATCCATAAGAGTGCGTCCTGCCACCCTTCGAAGGAAACTCATTTCGGCCGCTTGTATCCGAGATCTTGTCCTTTCGTTCATGACCAAAAGCTCATGACCATAGGTGAGAGTAGGAATGTAGATTGAGCGGTAAATCGAAAGCTTTGCCGTTCGGCTCAGCTCCTTCTTTACCACAACGGGCCTGTCAATCTCACGTTCCATCTTTCCCTCACTCGTAAACAAAACCCTGAGTTACTTAAACTCGAAGTACTTAAACCACCTGGGTATAAGGACTTTCCTCCAACCTGGAGATGGCAAACCATCTTTTTCTGGTGGAGCTCCATGGCCTCGGACTTGGAGGTGCTGATTCTCATTCCAACCGTGTCCACACTCGCAGCAAACCGCCCCAGTGCATGCTGAAGGTCCATGTTCGATGAAGCCAACAGAACAACATCGTCTGCGAATAACAGAGATGAAATCCTGTGGTCCCCGAACTGGACCCCCTCCAGACCGAGGCTGCGTCTTGAAATTCTGTCCATAAAAATTATGAACAGAATTGGTGACAAGGGGCAGCCCTGCCGGAGTCCAATATGCACTGGAAACAAGTCTGACTTATTGCCGGCAATGCGAACCAGACTCCTACTCTGTTCATACAGGACGAGACGGCCCTTAACAGTGCGCCTCTGACCCCATACTCCCCGAGCACCCTCCACAAAATTCCTCCAAGTAATAATTTCATGAAGTTATTTCTACCGACCCCAAACCTTGGCAGTGTAAGCACAACAGTAAATACTAATATACTTATATTTGTATGAGCAATTGTACTGAAATCTCTAATCCACATTAATTTTATTTCATATGCACATATGTAGCAACTACTTTCTTATATGAGGGTATGAGCTGATTTCAATTAGACCACAGACTGGCCAAACTGGATGAAACATGATATGCCGTAACATCCAATTATATGGATTGACAGTATTTTGCATGTTGTTTGCATGGTATGAAAACCTCCATCATCCTCTCAGATTTTGCATGACAAGATACTTCACATTAATAATTAAGCTTATCTCAAACATATTGATATTTGTCTAAAGGGCTAATGTCACGGAGTGTGCATTACTATAACAAATGTCATTACAAGCAGCTCACCAGCTGCTTTTTCTACAGGGTCTCCCAGCAGGGGCGGACACACTGAGCCACTGCATGTAAATGCCATTGCCTTTTCCAGCCAGAGGGCTGTAATTAATTCTATTAACCTCATTGATGAAAGGACAGAGATGCTGTAAGTTCGCTAGGCTGGTTCTGCCCACTCGCCCCTCACTTTCTCAGTCATTTCTTCCTCCCGTGTTATTTGCATCAGCCATCATTTGTGACCAGAGGTTATCTATCTCATTTAAGCCAAAGACCTCGTCATGCGTATGCATGAGCCTGTAACGGAAATTACAGTTCAACAATATGCTTCTCTTCTTCCTCAATTTTAAAGAGCCTTGGATGGAAAATAACAATGTTTCTCGTACTAGCTCGGCATCCTCTTGTGGATTTTTGATGATTGATGATGAGGCCTAATACATGAAAAGGGCCTAAACAAGACCTTTAAGCCCACGGAGTATGTGGAGAGCGGATGAAATATTCACTCACATCATTAGAAGAACTCAATAACGCCGATATGAAAGCACTGATTAGTAAGCTAGGACTGCAGGCGTGAGACTCAAGCGAGGGAAAAATTATAAATTGCAGATTATAATCAGATAAGAATCCCAATCATTGTGAGGTGATTTATCAGTGTCTGTGCCTAAAGGCTTGTAATTTAGCATGTATGAGTGAATTACCAGCCGTTTCTTGTAGGAATCTACTTCGTCCACTGCAACAGCCACCTCTGAGACAGACTTCTCTCTTTCAACTAAAAAAACACATACAGACAAACATATAATGCAACATTTGTCTAATTCCACAATAACAGCCTTTTTTTTTTCGGTTTCATTTTTTTTTTGCCGAAAACACACAAAAGTGATTAATAATAAAAAAAGAAAAAAAAATTCATCAAAAAGTAGCACAATGCCAAAAGTGTGATAATATTCACATAAAAAAATATAATGGCCACAAATGCTGAGGCCCTAATATAAGAAATAATCCATTTGCAGTTTATTTACTGCTGAATCGCACTTTGCACTAGTTGTTATCATAGACTGTAAAAGATATGGATATAGTATCCGTGACGTCACCCATGGGTTTCTGAAGAACGCAAAAGAAGCTACAAGTAGGCGTGGCCAATCGTCGCCATTTTGTTCGCGTGTCATCGGACTGACCGGGGATACCAAACAAGGGCAAAGAGGCAGAGATGGAGCAGAGCTACAGACGCGTGCTAGCATTTGGCTAAAACAGGCTTTTCTTTGGGAGAAATGCTTAATACTTTATTACCTGCGACTCGTTGTGTTGTGACCACATGTGCTTGGCTGTGTACTATATCAATAAAGTTTTTAGACTTTTAAAAACACTGTTTTAATACATTGAGCAACTAAGCATTGTTATGACGTTATTCTGCAGGAGGAAAACACGAATGACCTCCAAACACTTTAATATAGTCTGTGTTAGTAAAATACAAGGATATAATTATATAATTTCACTCACCAGGAAAACAGAGGGCCACGTGAATGGTTTGTGAGCTCAATTAAGTGCACACAGCATGCCATAGTTATCTGATAATTCATTCATTTTCTTTTCGGCTTAGTCCCTTTATTAATCTGGGGTCGCCACAGCGAAATGAACCGCCAACTTATCCAGCATGTGTTTTATGCAGCGGATGCCCTTCCAGCCGGAACCCATCTCTGGGACACATTCACACACTCATTCACACTCATACACTACGAACAATTTAGCCTACCCAATTCAACTACACCGCATGTCTTTGGACTGTGGGGAAACCGGAGCACCCGGAGGAAACCCACGCGAACGCAGGGAGAACATGCAAACTCTACACAGAAACGCCAACTGAACCAGCCGAGGCTCAAACCTGCGACCCAGCGACCTTCTTGCTGTGAGGCGACAGCACTACCTGTACTATCTGCTAATTATAAGAAATAATTCCAAAAAGCAACTGGCTATGTAAAGCCACATAAAACAAACAAAAATACGATGTACAGTTGAAGTCACAATTATTAGCCCCCTGAATTATTAGCCCCCCTTGTTTATTTTCCCCCAATTTCTGTTTAACGGAGAAAAGATTTTTTCAACACATTTCTAAACATAATAGTTTTAATAACTCATCTCTAATAACTGATTTATTTTATCTTTGCCATGATGACAGTAATAATATTTTACTAGATATTTTTTAATTCACTTCTATACAGCTTAAAGTGACATTTAAAGGCTTTAACTAGGTTAATTAAGTTTACTAGGCAGGTTAGGGCAATTAGGCAAGTTATTGTATAATGATGGTTTGTTCTGTAGACTATCAGAAAAAAATATATAGCTTAAAGGGGCTAATAATTTTGTCCTTAAAATGGTGTTTAAAAAAATTTAAAACTGCTTTTATTCTAGTCAAAATAAAACAAATAAGACTTTCTCCAGAACAAAAAATATTATCAGACATACTGTGAAAATTTTCTTGCTCTGTTAAACATCATTTGGGAAATATTTAAAAAAGAAAAAAAATTCAAAGGGGGGCTAATAATTCTGACTTCAACTGTATATGCTGAGCTCAGCGACTAATCAGGCGGAATCAGCTGAGGTGGAGTGACGGCGACCAGCGAGACCTAGCTGTCACTCAAGTGGCCCTGCCCTTAATTATGCAGACTTAATATAACTTAATATAAACGAAATAGATGAGTTATGAAAAAAAATCAGCCCCCTCACAGTTGTCATGAATGGTAATATTAGCTATATGAACCAAAATCGTTCTTGCACCAGGCTGTAAACACCTTTTTTTCTGCTGTAAAGTTGGCTATTTTAACAGTGGGCTCAATAGAAATTTGCTCTATTATGGAGCCAGGACTAGTGGAATTTCAATAAATTGCAGTTTCAGTTACTTCCGTATTTGCTTCACGAGAGAGAGCGGGAGGTTGCCGCTTGGTTGTTACCATTGCATACCAATTGACATACCATGCCAAATGGTATGAAAAACTCCCTCACAGATTTTGCATGGCAGGACACATCACATTAATAATTAAGTGTATCTTCGTGTCGACAGGCATCCCATAACTAGATATTGAAATTTGTTTAAAGAGCTAATGTCACTGCGAATTGAACTAATCCATTTGCAGTTCTTTTATTACTGAATCGCACCTTACACTAGTTGTTGCTTTATTTTAAGATAAAAGGAAAAAATGTGTCTGTGTGTCTGTAAGTGGGGTTGTGTCAGAGATAGCTCACCAAAAATGAAAATACAGTTAGTTTTGCTCATCCTCGGGCCATCTAAAGATGTAGGTGACTTTTTTTTCTTCAGTATGATATTAAAGGAGATATATTTTTGCTAAACTGCAGTGCTTGGTGATTCATAAAATGCAAGCCAACAGCTACAACGGAAGGGCAAAAAGGCTAAACAAAATTAATACCTGCGAAATGATCAGTCTGTATAAGAACTGAACATTCTTAGCATCATTATTACCTTTGATTCACAGCTCCGGCAAACAGTCCTGAGTGTGTTCATGACTCACACTCAGATTGTTGTGAATATGGTCAAGACAGTTGGCAGAGGCTTGTATTAAAGGTAATAATATTCAGTTTGTTGCACAGAGCGATTATCTCACTTCAAAGACGTCAATGTGTTTGTTAGGAGGCATGGGAATTAATTCTTTGCCTGTATACTGTATGTTTTTCACTTTAAATGCCATTGACTTCCATTTATGACTCACCACGGACCGCAGTTTCAGCTAAAAATCATCTTTAATGTTCCACTGAAGAGAAGTCACCTACAATCTCAAATGACCTGAAGATGAGTGAATAAAACAGCACATTTTCATTTTTGGGTGAACTATTCCTTTAAATGATGACTGTGTGCTCATAATAGGGATGGGTGATACGACAAAAAATAATATCACAATACACTGTAGGCCATTTTATATCCTGATAATGATATAAATCAGTACAAAAAAAGTACAATTTCTTTCAATTTAATTAATAAATATTTTATATATACTGACCGCATGTAAAGGACTATTTGCTTTTTATATTTAAATTATATACAGTACTCAGAAATGTACTCATTCATATGTGATAATATTTCTCACTTTATTTAAAAATTCAGGACATATGTTTATTTAAAATTTAGAAATATAAAATAAATATGAATAAATCCTGAAATACTTTTTCAAATAAAAAATATTGCTAAATAAAATCTAATAAAAGTATTACCATGAACAATGTATTTTGTGACACCACGATATAAACGATAGAGCATAATATAAAAAGATAGACCTTTTATTGCGTCAATACAATATATATCCTCATATTGCACAGCCCTAGCTCATAACAATATTTTTTTTTAAAGGGGGAAAATGAGTGCAAGTGCTTTAGATCTTAGCCCTGAGTGGCAGTATAGGAGCTTTCTGTCACAGTTTTCAATGTTTAACTCTGCATCATTATATACCTTCATGCTGACACTTTAGGCACCTTTTTATACGCATACTAAAGTGGAACTCGTGCATTTTTCAGCATAATGTAAGTAACTGGCAGATCAGAGAGCTACTTGTACAGTATTTACAAGTGAGAGGCAAACAAACAACACAAAGTTGCTTGTTTCTGTCTCATACAGTACAGTACCTGCAACCTCTGGTGCTTGTGGAGACATGTCATCTGGGGCCGGTGTGGATATACGTTTGCTCTTGGAGTGACCTTTCCTTGAGTCAGACTGCTTGGACATGCTGGAAGATGAACGGGCAGGCTGGGGGGTCCCTGGGTCAGCCATCCTGAGGGACCGAAACCTCCGCGGTCACACTCACCTTTGAGGAAGAGTAAGGCAAAGATATAGTCATGAGATAACCATATACAGTACAGTACTCTGGCTTCAGTGGTGTTTGCTAAAAAAGCCTCACAAAAAAAAAAAGGATTTCATCCAAACCGTAAACAAAGAGAAACTTTGTTATATGTAAATGGGTCAGAGATGAAAAGATGGTTTTCAAGCATAAAATATGTAACACAAGTTTATTTATTTGTACATTAGAATGAGTCCTGTTGGTTTAATTAATGCTCATACATTTTATCTAGTGCTGGGCAAGGATTAATCATGATTAATCAAATCCAAAAGGAAAGTTTGTTTTGACATAATATATGTGTGTGTATTATATATATTTATTGTGTATATGTGATACACACACATACATGGAAACAAAACTATACAAATTTGTTGCATATAGATTTAAATTTATATACAGAATAATTTGTATAATTTGTACATATTTTATATATATTTTCTCAAATATATGCATGTGTGTATTTACACAGTACACACAAATATTATGTCTAAACTTTCATTTTGGATGATTATTTTTTGCCCAGCACTAATTTTATCAAACTTTTATCATGTCATATTTTACATACACTTATCATACATATCATAACATCAGACTTTACAACAGAAACCAACTCAAAGATCAAATTCAGCGTAACAACAGTTTATGTACCTAAAAATCATGTCAGGCATATTTCAAAATCATTAAACACAGTGTAAGCACAAAATGTTAATTAATTGTCACTTTACATGATTATACTAGCTTATGCTAAGTCATTTTTATGAATAAAAAATTATTTTAAAATAAGTTAAATTAACAAAAACATTAGTTGTGATGACTTTTTGTCAAAATAAAATTCTGCAGTGTAGGTTTAGCCCATTTGTCAGCTTCATTCATACGTTTTTAATCATTTAAAATGCAATAACATTAATTTTCACAAAAACATTATTTAAAATATTAATATAAAACAGGTTTGTGCATTTAATTTGATGTGGACACCAAAATGACACCAAAGACCTACCTTTCAAACTATTTTAAAAACGTATACTTTTGTTCAGGTTAAACATTAAAGTAATTAGAAGAATGTAAAATAAGGATAAAGTTGTATAATATTACAAATAATTTTTTAATTTGCAAAAATTATCATTTAAATTTCCTATTCAATAATAACAATTCATTAATAATTCACAATAACATGCACCAAATCTGCATATTACAATGATCTCTGAAGAATCATGACACTAAAAGATGTTTGTAGGAAATATGGCTTTTCCATTACACTGACAAAAACATATTTTAAAAAGAGAAAACATTTACGTGCAATATATATTTGACACATTTTACTTTACAATAAATGCAACCATGGCAAGCATAAAATATGCCTTTAAAAAAATTACTAAATCTTACAGACACCAAACAAATGCGCACACACAGAGACATATAAATGTGCACACACACAGACCTGACAAGAAGAAAAGATCAATTACAAAATGTGCTCAACATCCTAATGATGCCTCATCAGTTGTCTAAGAGCTCTGTGATTTCCCTAGATGCCATTCTTGGTCAAAATAAATAAAAGCAATGAAGGACCAAGACAAAAGAATGCAAGCATTTTGGACATCAGAGACACAGGAGAACCTTTTAGCACAGACATGCTACCGGTCCCCAACCACCCCAATATTGCGTTCTTCTTAGACAGACGATATGGATAAATCTGCCTCAGTCAGGAAGCGAGAGCAAAAAATATCTCGCTCATAAACTATTTATCTTTTCCAAGCTGATGTCTTTTCCTCCATTTCCACATTTAGTTGTCAACACCAGCAGGCCCTCCTTCTTTATTGAGGCTTTGATTCAGTTCCCAACTTGTCAGTTTTGTTGAGTGCTGTATGTAATAAAGGAGACGGCTTTGGAGGCAATACAAAAGGATGAAAAGAGAAAAGGTAAGAGAGGGAGGCTGCGAGTAATGGAAAACATTTAAAAAAAAACTGCAGATCCCATCAGATCAGATGAAATTTGGAAGCAAGCAGGTGAGTTTGATCAGCTGAAGTCAGTCTGCATCAGATGAGGTGACAAAGCCAAGATTGGGGGAGACAACAGGCTGATTATAAAAGACTGGAGAAATTTAAGCTCTCGATTGGATACGATTATAAAGTTTAAAAGATCAAAATGTAAATAAAGACTGAAGACAGGTCTGTGAAATCACTATCACCAGAGCCCAGAATTAACACTCAGAGAGCCAAATTCTATTTCAAAATCAATGCTGGCGTGTATATAAAAGAGTGCTGAGTGCCAGTTGGCCGGTAACTTCTTTATTAATTCTAACAATGCCTGAGAATGTGATATGAGGTTCAGTGGGATAATCAAATCCCAAACACGGTGCAGTAATTAGAAAAAAAGTATGTAATCTGATGTGCAGCAATATTTTCACCTGTGTCAGAACGGCTTGGTTTGGAATAAATCCACTCCACGCAAACTCGACCTCTGCAAGTCCATAATATAAGATTTTTAAGATTTAAAATAAATTTAAAAATAATAAGGTTGGCATTAGTAGCACAAATATATCTATGGCAAGATTTGATATTGTAATAATTGCTGTTTGTAGGCAACTAGAGCTAATATAACCTAGCTAAACTGTTTAATTAATCTAAAAATGGCTAGCAGGGTGCTACCATTTATGGTGCATAACTTTATATTTTTCAGCACGTTAGCAAAAAGAACACTTATGTCCCATACACCGCACGACCCTGAGTGTCTCTGTTGTCAGAGATCTGGCAAAATAAGCAGGTAGAAGGCAGCACTGTCAGTTAACCTTTTTATTCTGAGCTCAAAACATGAACAGCCTTTCTTAACAAGACCATACCACCGGGGTGCTTCCTTTACACACCACCCTCGTTGATGGAGATGGCCAATATTTGATAAATTAAATATTGGGCTTAAATCACAGAAGCCAACTCAAACATAAACACACATAAAGTTTATAACAAAACAACCCATGTATTTAACTAATATAACAAATAAACTAACTCTAAACCATTTCCCATGATGCACTTGGCTATAGTGCTGTGGGCCAAGTCATTACATTATTTAATTCACTGTGTTTTGGTCCTGCAGATTATTATTATTCCATACAAAAAAAACGTAATATGTAAAATAATATTTAACATACATGATATCGCCATTGAAAGCCTCTTCTACACTACCTGACAAAGGTCTTGTCACCTATCCCAATTTTAGGAACAACAAATAATAACTTGACTTCAGAAGGGGTTTAAATGAAAGGCAAATTATTCACTTAATTGTCACTTAACCGAATGATGTACAGTATAGAATATAAAGTCATGGTGCAGTGGAAAAAGAATTAATATTGTGTATGACTCCCATGAGCTTGGAGGACTGCATCCATACATCTCTGCAATGACTCAAATAACTTATTAATGAAGTCATCTGAAATGATAAAGAAAGCGTTCTTGCATGTGTTCTGACATGCTCAATAATGTTCATGTCTGGTGACTGGGCTGGCCAATACTGGAGCACCTTGTCCTTCTTTGCTTTCAGGAACTTTGATGTGGAGGCTGATGTACTAGGAGCGCTATCCTGCTGAAGAATTTGCCCTCTCCCGTGGTTTGTAATGTAATGGAAGCACAAATGTCTTGATACCTCAGGCTGTTGATGTTGTCATCCACTCTGCAGATCTCTCGCACACCTCCATCCTGAATGTAACCCCAAACCATGATTTTTCCTGTACCAAATCTTGACTGATTTTTATGGGAATCTTGGGTCCATGCGGGTTCCAATAGGTCTTCTGCAGTATTTGTTATGATTGGGATGCAGTTCAACAGATGATTCATCGTAAAAATCTACCTTCCGCCACTTTTCCAAATGTTCAACTAGAGGTCAGGTTATTATTCGTTGCTTTTACGACTGGAATCGATGACAAGACTTTTGTCAAGTAGTGTAGGGTATTTTGGGGGTTATTCACAGTCTGTTGAAAGTAATTTGTTCATTCTAATAGTTATTATTTTAATTGTTGATTGCTAAAATCAATATATATATATATATATATATATATATATATATATATATATATATATATATATATATATATATATATATAAACACTTTGCTAATTGTTAACATTTTAACAAATGTTATCATGCTTCCACAAATGCATTTTGTGGAGTATAAACTGAGTTTTCTGTAGTTTTTAGCCAAAATAAAACACCTTGTTATTTTTAGACAACACACTACCAATGTTTTCACTTCAGAAGAGTAAGTAAATCAATATTTGGTGTATGGATTTTCAATCATTCATAGATACACACACACACACACACACATATACATACATACACACACACATACTTCAGGTCCTGACAGTGTTCAAACACACTGACTAATTTCGGGTGACAAGATTAAAAGAGGCTAATGTTAGTGCTCTGCAACATTTCAAATACTGACGTATGCACCCATATAATGTACTTGCTAAACTCAAAAGTAACAGTCGTTTGTTTTTAGATTATGAAATAAACTAGCGTCGAACTTCGACAGTATCTGTCAATACGTTTTAAATAAATGAAAAAATACCACTCTTACCCCTAAAATACTGCCTGTGCCAGCCTCTTTCGCGGTGTGAAGATAAATACGGCACTGTATAAATAATTAAAAATGCTTAAAGGCAAAGTTTTCAGACTGTAAAGGCAAAGTTTTCAAGCAGTAAACGCCATTCAGACGCCGGGGCGCATGGAGACTCTGTGGACGCGTCTCTATGGAAACGACGCACAACTCCAGCTTCCTCTGCACGGAAATGACGAAGGCGTCCCATGTTACTGACGCCCAGAATGCCAACATAAAACAAGCCGACTGTAAATAAACAGCTATTACTGTAGTGCTTTTATTTTCGGGAATACAATATATCTGTGCTGCTCGCTGGGTCAGAAAATGACAGGAGAGAGATGTGCGTTTTGATTGACAGAGATCATGGCCGTGTTTCACCTTCAGCAGATGTGCTAAATAAAAACCCACTGCGTGTTTATATATTATGTTAGCTCATAATACTGCAATGGCAAACATGGCCTTGTCTCCACAGAGAGAAATGATTACCTTCTTTCTCGAGCGCCGATGACACACCATTGCCTTACTGAATTGAAAATAGCTCAAGGATGCATTAAACCACTGAAACATAGAATATGGGTGAGAAAAGACATGCTGGACGTGGTAGCCGCTGTTTAGTTAGCACAGGATTAAAACTGAAGGTCTGTTTAATAAAACGAAGCAGCACGGTTTGAACTCCTTTCCATGAGGAACTGGAAAACATCCGGAGGCATCATCAATGGTTGAATGCACTGACACAGACATTACAAATATACCACACCACAGCCTTGGTGGATTTATCAAAGTTCAAGCGCTGACCTGCACTTCTTTTAAAACCCAAAATATTTGTCATTTTTATCACTTTTCAAACCTCTCTAAGAATGGCTCTGAGTGCAAATGGACAAGCTGTAAGATTTGTAGAAGCCATTGGACCCAGGGGGATCTGTGAACCTTCATTCACTCTTTTATTCGAAAGTACTGCAACTCAGATGCTACACAAATCCCCCGGTGCCTTTTTCATTTCTTTCTGCTGCATCAAAACGAAGAGGAGCAGAATGCTGGCAAAAGGCAGCAATGGGAGCTGAAGTTCCTGGCTCGGGTCTATAATCTTTTATTTAAAATAGGAGATTAAACTTTAAACCCTCTAAATCTGCTGAATAAAGAGGGTGCACTTTCAGTCTCTGATAATGTCACTCACACTCAGCCCACCATCACCTATAATGCACTTAACTTTTTGATTATAGATACAGACACACACACATGCTGTACTATAGACATACAATACACTCCCTGCATTTCACCCTTTCACTAGTGAGATATGTGTCTTGACAGAGCCCCTCTGAGAATCTGAGTGGAAGTCAAATGAAATTTCCCTACCGGGACTTAAAACACTCTCTATAATGCTACAGCAAACATCTTTCTGCAGTGTATTAAATTATGAGCTAATGTACCTTTTGCACATACAAAGAAAAAAGAAAAGAAAACTCTAGCGGTGAGGACAAAAAAGTCCTGAAATAAGAAATGCAAGTTAAAGGAGATATTTTTTTTAATGTAAATTTAAATTAAATTGTTCTTAGCTGGTTCCTGTTTTGGATAATAAAGAGTGTGTGTGTGTGTGTGTGTGTGTGTGTGTGTGTGTGTGTGTGTGTGTGTGTGTGTGTGTGTGTACACTCACCGGCCACTTTGTTAGGCATACACTAGTAACATTTTGCCTGTTCAATAAGGTACAGTGCATCCGGAAAGTATTCATAGCGCTTCACTTTCTGCACATTTTTTTTACGTTACAGCCTTATTTCAAAATGGATTAAATTAATTTATTTCCTCAAAATTCTACACACAATACTCCATAATGACAATGTGAAAAAAGAGTTTTTGAAATTGTTGCAAATTTATTAAAATTAAAAATCCTGAAAAATCACATGTACATCAGTATTCACAGCCTGTGTCGTGAAGCTCTAAATTCTTGAGATGTTTCAGCAGCTTCATTGGAGTTCACCTGTGGTAAATTCAGTTGATTTGACATTATTTAAAAAGGCATACACCTGTCTATATAAGGTCCCAGGGTTGACAGTGCATGTCAAACCACAAACCAAGCATGAAGACAAAGGAATTGAGTGGCCAGACAGAAGCCACTCCCTGCCTGGAATTTGCCAAAAGGCATCTGAAGAACTCTCAGACCATAAGAAACAAAATTCTCTGGTCTGATAAGACTAAAATTTAACAATTTGGAGTGAATGCCAGGCGTTACGTTTGGAGAAAACCAGACACAGCTCATCATTAGGCTAATACCATCCCTACAGTAAAGCATGGTGGTGGCAGCATCATGCTGTGGGGATGTTTTTCAGCAGCAGGAACTGGAAGACTAGTCAGGATAGAGGGAAAGATGAATGCAGCAATGTACAGAGACATCCTGAATGAAAACCTGCTTCAGAGTGCTCTTGACCTCAGACTGGGGTGACAGTTCATCTTCCAGCAGGACAATGACCCAAAGCACACAGCCAAAATATCAATGGAGTGGTTTCACAACAACTCGATGAATGTCCTTGAGTGGCCCAGCCAGAGGCCAGACCTAAATCCTATTGAACATCTCTGGAGAGATCTGAAAATGGCTGTACACCGTCGCTTCCCATCCAACTTAACAGAGATTGAGAGGTACTGCAAGGAGGATTGGCCAAAGACAGTTGTGCCAAGCTTGTGGCATCATATTCAAAAACACCTGAGGCTGTAATTGCTGCCAAAGGTGCATCAATAAAGTATTGAGCAAAGGTTGTGAATACTTCTGTATGTGATTTTTCAGGTTTTCAATTTTTTTTTTTAAATTGCAACATTTTCAAAAAATCTTTTTTCACATTGTCATTATGGGCTATTGTGTGTAGAATCTTGATAATAAATGAATTTAATACATTTTGGAATAAGGCTGTAACATTAAAAAATGTGGAAAACAGAATACTTTCAGGATGCACTGTATAAACCTCTGTAAAGATTGTGGTCCATATTGACATCATATCATCGTGTTTTTGTCACCTACACATCAATTATGACACGTTTTCGTTTCCCATTTTAAGTTCTTTTGGATCGTTCTGATGACTGTGGAGGCCAATGGAGGCTAAAGAAGTTAATGACATCTTCAAGAAAGCAAGTTCAAGATTATTTACAGTATCCTTGTGCAAAGAAAAGTGTTTCTGCTGGAATTAACTGTAACAATATGGACACACATTGTTTAAAGGGATGGACTTATAGTCAGCAACAGTAATCAGGTAAACTGCATTGTTTTAATGACCCTCACTTAGCACTAAAAGGTTGAAGGTATGACAAAATATCAACCACAACACCACCAGCCTAAACTATTAATATAAGGCAGGATGGATCCTGTCCAAGGGGTAGAATTGGGATTGTGCCTTAGTGTTATGCTCTTCTTTTGCTGCTGTATCTCATCTGCTTCAATGTTGTGTTCAAAGACGCTCTTCTGTGGACCTTGCTTGAGTTGTTATTGAAGTTACTTTTGCCTTTCTATCGCCTTCTCCTCTGGTATCAAGAAGGCATTTTTGCCCAGAGAACATTTTTTTCTTTCTGACTTTTTCCTGTAAACCACAGAGATGATTGTCTATGAAAATTCCAGCAGTTTCTGAAATACTTCAGACTATAACGTCTGGCACCAACAACCGCGCTCAAGGTCACTTTAATCAGATTTCTTCTCCATTCTCATGCTTGGATTGACCATGTCTTGAACGAGTTGTGATTGGGTGATAAAAACAGGTGCACTTTATTAAGTACATTATATTGACCTTATTCTACAATGCCAAAGTGTGCTAGTGTTTTATGCAGTTGTTTAAAACTTCCAATTCAGTTGCCTATTGGAGAAATGACTAAATAATAAACGGCAGAAAACGGTCAAACTACTTGCTCCACAAACAAGTGTGATCATAACTATACATAAAAAAGTAGAATAACACAATAACTAATATCAGTTTGCAACATTAAGCAGCATAAGGAGCTGTTTTTAACATCTACAAATCAATGAAAGTAAATGAGACCGGAAGTCTTGAGCCAAAAGGATTCGAATGGCTGCGTCCAATCGTACAAGAAGAGTAAGGTCAATAAAGAGGTTGAAGCAGAGATTACATTTTGTTGTAGGCCAAAAACCCACACCAGGGGTGGCAAAGTTTTGTCCCGGAGAGCCATTGTCTCTAATCGAACAAAACTAAACAAGCTAATCAAGGTCTAAGCATTACTAGAAAATGAGTTTTTTTCAAGGCTGAATCAAACCTCTGCAGGATTGTGGCTCTCCAAGAAAGAACTTGGCCACCCCTGCTATTTACAGATAACACAAGCTCAAGATGTTGCTCTACACCAGGGGTCACCAAACTTGTTCCTGGAGGGCCGGTGTCCTGCAGATTTTCGCTCCAACCCTAATCAAACACACCTGAACAAGCTAATCAAGGTCTTACTAGGTATACTTGAAACATCCAGGCAGGTGTGTTAAGGCAAGTTGGAGCTAAACCCTGCAGGGACACAGGCCCTCCAGGACCGAGATTGGTGACCCCTGCTCTACACTGTAAAATAGATTTTTTTTGGACTATTTAAGAAAAAGATGTTTGCTAACAAGTCTCTTAAATGGAATTACAGAGCATGCTGGGGACTTTAAATGGCTTCCAACATTAAAGCAAACACATTGAGTCTCTGTAATCACAATCTAACTATTAAAAGTCTTTAAGCTATTTAAGCTCAAAAGGCTGAAAGAATGAGACTGGGAAACAAGATGGTGGTGACAGTCACGGGACTGTGGTGTAGTTATAAAATACATTTAAAATACACCATAATCCTGGACCAGGCCATATCCTGAGCAGCTGCTGTGGTGGTCATGGAAAAGTGGAGAGCATGAGACTGATTCCTGTAAGACCCCAGTGACAGACGAATCTTCGCATTGATCCTCAAGGGCCAGCCTGTATACCAGCCGGTGACCTCTCCCACCTGCAGCTTCTCCACAATGGACGTCCATCGTTCTCCAGCGCCTAGACTGCAGCTCTGCACAAAACGTTTGGCCAGAGGACAAATGGTCGTGCCCAACTGAGCCTGGTTTCTCTCGAGTTTTTTTTTTCCATTACTTTTGTCAACTAATGAAGTTTGTTCCCCGCTGCTGTCACCACTGGCCTTGCATGGTTCGGGACTTGTGGACCTGTACATCGATGGATTTGCTCTTCAGTGTTTGGACTTTTAGCAGTCAATTTACTATAATCTTCTATGTTAAGCTGCTTTGACACAATCTACATTGTTAAAGCGCTATACTGTAGAAATAACTTTTTACTTTTGCTGATTATATTTTTTCAAAATCGATAAAATACTTTGTAAAGCATCGTGAGGTACATGTCTGAAAAAATAATAATTTTCCATCAAAAATGCGAAAGTCTTAGGGAGCTTTACATGCTACTGACTTCTGGGTTGGCCTACTAAAATATATAACCCTGTCTGTATGGGTGAGTAGGTCTCAGCAGGGAGAAACACCATATAATGGATGTGAACGAATTTGACTTGAATAGAATATGAGCATGAATCAGCAGTGAAGCTAATGAGAGCTTAAGCAAAAAATAATGCTCTCTCGCTGCACAGCCCGAGGCCTCGGAGTCGCTACGACAGCAGCACAGCACGCTTTATGTTCACAACGCACATGATATATGAAGACTGTACATCGAAATGGATGGACGCGCTCACACATGTGTGCGGAAACAAGCCCACATGCGGGGTTCTGTTTCACACGCGCTTATAAAAGTCAAGAGGGTTATGAGAGCCTTATGTCATCGCCAGAACACAACATCTGGGTCCCTCTAAAAGTTTCAGAAGTTCCAAATGAATAATGACATTCTTCTGGTGGTTTTCGGGAGGATAATTACGCAACTCATTTTTTAACATCGTCACATATTGTGTTCAGTGTTCACAGGGCACGCCGAGGCCCTTGTAGAAGCAGTAGCAGCAGGCAGCAGCGCACGCATTTTGACATTACGCATTCATCACGAACAGAGCCAAACATCTGATGTTCTTTATGTGGACAAATGTACAATGCATTTACACTTTTTTTCCATCTAAAAGAATCCATCTATGCCCTTCCATAACCCCCTTTTACCCGCAAACACAGTCCGTCTGTAAAAATAATAGCCCTCTAAAAATATGTGTTTCCAGCGAGGGAAGCGAAGCATTCTGAGGTAATCAAATAAAACTGCCCTCAAAGCTTTTAATAAAACATGGCCGAGTAGGGACACTCTTTTTTCAAGATTAATGGCAGAAAGGAGATTCTCTCTTTTTTTCCCCTTTTTATTTCTCAATTATTCATTTGTGGAGGAAAGAAACTAACAGTTTGTGTTTGTGTGCAGCGTTGGCTGAAAGAACCATTGCTGAGCGGATGAGAAATCAGTCGGGCTACCGCACATCCCACATTTTCCAGCGGCCCTTAATTAGCGTCTGCGCTTAAAAGGCCTGACGGTTCTAATATCACAGCCACTTTTAATATCTCTGGCCCAGTCGCTCATGTAATTATTGGACAGGGGTTGGATAAGGATACAGTACTTTAGCCATTTTTATAACACAGTTATTCTGTTTCGTTTTATGTTTCTCTGAGAGGTTTCCACTCCGGAGAATGAATAAAGCGCTGTGTAAAATGGAAGCTGATTAATACGCTTATTGAAACATTAAAAGCCTTACAGCCTTGTAAACCCGCCTTGCAAACAGCTTTATTGGCTTAAGATATTACATTTTTACTTGTTTTGGTCTTTTATTTATTTATTTTTTTGGGTGCACTCAGTATATTGAACGGCGCACTACTATAACCCGAGGCCATTATTATAAGCACTTCCATTTTACAATAATCATTTTCCTCTACCACAATAAAAAGTCGACAAAAACGAAGTCCAGGGGTGCAAAATCAACATGTTAATTCTTAATTTATGGAATGATTTGTCACAGCGTTTAACTGGGATGGAGTGGTATGGCCGTGGCCTCCATTGATTCGGGCAGGCATTAAAAGATTAAAAGGTTTATCATCTGTCAGTGTTGTTGACGGCAGTCTCGAGTCATTAGCGCCATTAGCATTAAGCCTAACCCATCAATAACAGGCCGGGTGAGTGATCTGGCTCCCCGAGAGTGTGATCTCGGGGCGGGGGCTGCGCTTCTAGCTTAGCCCCTTGCTCGTCTGGAGTCCCTGATCTGCTTGGGTAAGTTTGTCCAGGACGATGAGTCAGCTTCACAGGGAGAAATAAAGAGAGAGAGATGAGCTAGAGAGAATGGAGGAGACCTTACTATGTCCGAGCTTAGACTTCAGAGTAATGAGTCAAGATATTATGTGGCGAAGAGTCTATTGTTTAAGACTTTGATATAGTGTACTATTTATTACAGCATTTTATAACTATAAAGTTATGAAGGATATAAAAGCTGTGCATATTGGTAAATACAGTTAACGTGAAAAAAATATCAAATACATTTTTTTCTAGACATACGTTCATGTTGGTTTGAGAAAGTCTGGTTTGTAAGAAATTTTAAAAGCTTGAAAACAGATAAATATCTAGTTAAAAAGTTCAAGAACATTACTAGCATTATCATATTTAATGATTTAGAAAACTCTTAAAGAGATAGTTCACCTACAAAAAAAAAAAAATATATATATATATATATATATATATATATATATATATATATATATATATATATATATATATATATATATATATATATATATATATATATATATATATATATATATATATTATTCATTTTGAATAAAATTGTGAATAAAATTATTCATATTTTTTCATGTGGTTTTAAACCTTTATAAGTTTCTTTCTTGTGAAAATATTTGAAAAATACTGGTTGCTGGCACCTTTTGGCTTCTATGGTCATTTTTGGGCAGGAATTTCTACTATGGAAGTGCCAATGTGTACGTTTACATGGATAATCTGATTTTAATACGATTGAGACCGTACTCTGATTAAGAGTCTACCATGTAAACAGTGCTTTTTGATTACCTTAATCTGATTGAAGTCATAATCGAACTAAACAGTAATGGAATTAAGACATGTGGAGTATGGCGATTTTAATCGCAATATTGAAGTGCTGTACAGACATGTAAATGCCTTAATCAAACTATTATTGTCATGTAGGATTTTCGATGCATTTTGCGATAGGATAGTCTATAAACACATGGCTGTTTGACACTATTCTCTGCACCTACCGGGTCGGTAAAGAACCACAGACACCTGCATCGCAAAATGCGAAGTTTTTTTCCCCTCATACGGCGTGCGGTATCAAATTCCATTAAAACGACACTTTTCCAGCAGTTCATACTCGCATCCAATATCTCGTTTGTCACAGGGGGCATAAATGAAATGTTTCTGAATGAAAGTGAAAGTGCCAAACTGCAGTTAAAGTCGACACTTTAAAAATGAAACACCCGAAATTACATAAAACTCCAGATGAAATGTGGATAGTGTGGTGATGCAATGACTTTAATCGAATTATGTGCTATAACATGTTAAACAGGATCATGAAAGGAACATTCAAAAAGCAACTCATGTAAACACCTTAATCAGATTATTGTCTTATTCAGATTAAGGCAAATAATTCCCTTACTGATGTCCATGTAAATGTAGTCATTGTGTCCCAGCATTTTTCAGAATATCTTCTTTTGTGTTCAACAGAAGAAAGACACTCAAATAGGTTTTGAACAAAGGAAGGGTGAGGAAATGATGGCGGATTTTCATTTTTTTGGGTGAACCATCCCTTTAACACGTTGTTAGCATGTGTTTGAATGTTGGTAACATGTCACCACATTGTTCAATTAAAAAAAATGGTTTTGTTATAGTTAGCTACTAAATCATGGTTGATTTGTGGTTACATTGTAAAAAAAAATGCTGGGTTCCACACAATTCATTCATGTTGTCCCAACAAAACCTGGTTAAGCTAATGTAACAAATTTAAATCAATTAAACTTAAGACTATTAAGTTGTCCCCAAAAAAATCTTAAGAATCGTGTTGTTTCAGCTCATTTTAAATAAGTAGTTCAAACACGCAGCAAAAATATTTTATTGAGTGTATCATTGTTTCTCTGCAGTAACCATGGTAACCACAAATTAACCATTTGCATAGTGTTTGCAACACTAAGCATAGTTTAAAATGATATTTGTAGCAAACTGTTGTTATACAAATGATGGCGGCCAAGCAACATATGCAAACATATGTTTTTATGTAATAAAATTAAACCATGGTAAATCTTGGTAAAGTTTAAGCAAGGTTTTTTTGTTTGTATTTTGTTAGCACATTAGCGTATTTTATGATGAGAACATGTTTCCTATATTTTCCTTTTAAAACGTTGATATCACTTTTTCCAACTTGCTAGTATGTAATAACTTACTGCTAGCATGTTTAAAGGTGCAGTATGTACGTTTGACACACAGTGGTTAGGTATTGCTTTACTGAATCAAAACACACGCAAGCGCAGTTTGCCAGATTGAGGACCAACAGGAGTGTGCCTGACTATCTAGCCTAAAGGCTGATTTAAGGTTGATTTAAATTGCATTCTAAATAAAAGCAACGGCACGTGATAGAAGGAATATTTTCCATATTAAAAGTTTTTGTTCTAACCAACACCTGAAATTTGAATGTTAGAAACAGCTTATATATTTTTTTGCAGCTGAACAACAGAAAACTTTGACAATAATCACCTCAGGTACACACTCATGTGCTTTATTCAGTTTTAAATGCTAATAATGTGAGTTTGACTGCCATTTCACATGGCATTTATTGCCATACTACTGAAAGCAGCAGCAGATAGTTTAACTTAGACCTTGAAAATAAAATAAACCGTTAAAAAGTTGAACTTTAGAACTGTGACTCTGCAAACCAACACATATCAGTCATTCAGCATGTGCATTTAATAATGTTAAAGAGTTTTAATATGTATGATTTTAAATTTTACCATTTCATTGTAAGTGCACTATTCTGTGCTTCTGAATGTCTGTATTTAAATTTCTGTCGTATTTTGTCAGGAGCAAACAGCCTAATTCCTTATCACTGCAAATCTCATCACGTAGCGTGTTGTTAGGACACAGGATTACAATGTAACCTACTCAAATAATGTTTACATTCATAATATTTTAATTATTTGCTAATCAACAACCACCTAATGTGGAACTCTGTATCTACGTCTCATTTTAGAGGCTGCTACTGCCCACCAGAGATTGCATTTCGGTCACGGACGCATTTGAAAGCCTTTCTGACTGAATGAATTAAATACACTGTTTTCCACCCGGGGAGCTGAAATATAATTGGCTAAAGTGAGAGTGGGTGGGTTAAAAGAACTAAAACAAAGAAGCGTTCTGGCACGTAACACACATTTTCAAAGCATAATAACTGACTTTAGCATTGTTTTTCAGATAAATATGTTCACTTAGCATGTTTCTTAAATATCTGCAAACATATTATAGTATTTTTATGCTTAAGAAGAGTCAAAAATGACATACGGCATTTTTTTTTACACGTTTTAGCACATTGAATGCTAGCATAAAAATGTGGCCCTCACACTGACATGCACCCAAAGCATGCAGCCAGATTTTTGTCTCCCAGATAGCAGCATGCAATCTTGAATTCACTTGAATGGTCTTTTAAATCAATAGACAAATACACACAATATTGTCAAAATTTCCCTGGATTACTCATGCAAACACAGCTATTTATTTGTTAAGAGAATGTAACCAGAAAATGGGTTGTGTCAGTTGCTATATTATTATGTTGGTACATTAGGTCTTTAAGTGACAGTAGTCTAATGCATCCGCTGCCTTCTGTGTGATTAATTAATCAAACAGAAGACAAAGAGAAAATCCCCTGCGGCTCTTGACTGAATAACTTGTTATCATTAGGAATCAATTCACATTTAATATATACAGTCAAGACTTTACATTTGATTGAAGAATGTCTGTTAAATGTACTGTAAAAAACGTATTTTAATTTGTATTCCGTTGTATTTGATCCATTTTTTGCAGCTTCTTTGCACTTATTATTAATAATAAACACTAAAATGACTAAATGGTAATATATACATCACCCGTTCCTAAATAGCATGAACAGCAAATCACTGTTGGAAACATTAGTGTTTACATGTTGACAGTCATTTTGCGCAGCAGTGTATACGAGTGCGTGGTTGTCTGTATCAGTATCTCGGCATCAGCATGCATTCACTCGGCTGTCACCGTGGTGGGCTTCCTTACAGTAACGGTGGGGAATGAGTTGTGTCAGAGTGTCGATATGAGTGCAGTTGACACCCACCGCACTTTCTCCAGAGCTTCCCACTGACGATCTCATCCCAGTGCACGTCTTTCACTGTGAGTGTTGCTGTCAGTCAGTGTCTCTGCTGTGAATGGCCTGTAGACATATGAAAGGAAAGTACTGTACTATTTGCTAGCTTCAGAACTGACCACAAGCAATTCACACTAGGTCTTTGTTAGATCATGAGGTCCACACTAAGCCTGAACGTACACTAATTGGAATCGTTACCAACATTGTAAAAAAAAATGCAGGGTTTCACACAATTCCTTCATAGTGTCCTAACACAAATCAATTAAGTTTGTTTTACAAACATAACAATTGAACATAAAACAATTAAGTTGTCCCAAAAAAAGCCCTCAAGAATTGGGTTGATTAAGCAAATTTTAAATAAGTAGTTTGAACAAGCAGTAAAAATACTATTGTGAGTGGTTTGGGTATGTTAGGCTTACATTAGGGCTATGCATAGTGACACTACAACAATGAAGATCAATCAAAGGACAAAGCTGGTTAAAAGCGTTACACAATTGGCTGACATATCGGTGGGAATAGTTTTATTCAGTTTGACACAAAACAGTCTTATGTTTTAGAGACATGCACATAAGAAAATGGGCTAGGAAATGCTTTGTCTATAGATTGAATAAAAGTTTGTCTTTATTGCATAATAAATGTTGTATTTTCTAATCTTTCATTTTGTAAAGTTTCCCCATGTGTTTTCAAAAACAAAGCTCTATTGAAATGTAGAGATACTACCAAATATGTTGGTTAATAAACTGATAATTATGTTTATGCTACGCCTGATAAGTGGTGACAATCTATTCAACACGACTGTAGACATCCCTTTAGCCAATGAGTGATAACTGAAAAGTATGAATAAAGGATACACTGAAAGAAATGACTTTGGTGTAGTACAATCTAATAGATTTACTCTTGTAATTTTAAAATTGTAATATTATGTCAAGGAAAACCAGAATTCCCTATGTAAACTATTTAATATTTACACATTTACTTGATGTAATAAATGAAATGAGTGGAAAGAGTTAAATATTAATATTCATTTACTTTTAATGTTTAAATATTTTCGAATCGTTGCAAACCTAGTAATATTAAGTACATTTTAATAATGGATATGTAGTAATTGATGTATAGTTCCCTGCATGCTTTGTATGGGATTGAATTAAAGGTGCTGTATGTAAGTTTTTGACTCTTCTAAAGCATAAAAATACCATAATATGTGGGCAGATATTTAAGAAACATCTCAAAGGAACATACTTGTTTAACTGAAAAACAATGCTGAAGTCAGATATTCTGCTTTGAAAATGGTTTTTCCGTGCCGGAACGCTGTCTTTGTTTAGGTCAATTTCATATGCACGATGCCAGTTTAGCCAATTATATTTTAGCACCCTGGGTTGCCTTGTTGGAAAACAGTATTTCATTCATTCATTCAGAAAGACTCTGAAAGCATGCGTCCGTGACCAAAAATAACAGTATGGGAGACAGATTCAGTTCCACATGAGGTTATTAATTAGCAAATTACATAAATATTACGAACGTAAACATTAGGTGAGCAGGTTACATTGTAACCGCGTGTCCTAACAACACGCTGTGACGAGAGAGGCAGTGATCAGCTATTGGCTCTTTGCACCAGACGAAACACGACAGAAATTTAAATACAGCCTTTCAGAAGCACAGAATATGCACTCACTCACGGTTTAGAATCTATTTAATACATGTTAACCCACTTTAACATCATTAAATGTAGATGCTGAATCACTCATATGTGTTTAGTTCTAAAGTTCAATTTCAGACGCTTTATTGTATTTTCCAGATCTGAGGTGAACTTTCTGCTTTCAGTATATGGCAACAAATGCCATGTAAAATGCATTCAAACTAGCATTGTTAGCATTTAGCACTGAATAAAGCACACAAGGCTTACCTGAGGTGATCTAGCTGTCATAGGTTTCTGTTGTTCAGCTGTGAGAAATAGAAGCCATTTCTAATATATCAATTCGAGGTGTTGGTTAGGACAAAAACTCCTTTTAATATGGAAAATATTCCCTCTATCGCGTGTCGTTGCTTTTATTTAGAACACAGTTTAAATCACTCGCTCCTGTACTCAATCTGGCATCCCAGCGTACTTTTATTATGATCCAGGAGTGCAATACCTAGTTCAACCACTGGGTGTCAAACTTACATACTGCACCTTTAAGAGGAAAATATTTGGTCGCACTTTATTTTGATGGTCCGTTTGTTGAATTTAAGTTACATTGCATCTACATGCCAACTAATTCTCATTAGATTAGTCTAAGGTAGACTGTTAGGTTGGGGTTAGGGTTAGTGTAAGCAGACAGTCTACTAGTCTAATACTCAAATGGACCATCAAAATAAAGTGATAATAGCAATTATAGCAATCTTAAGCGTTTAAATTTGAGAGCAAGACATGTTAGAGTATAATCATTATAGAGTTTTGAGTGAGTTTTGGTACTTTTGCAAAAAAGTAACACTCATGCTTTGGGTCTTGGCATTTTTATTATCAGAATTAATGTTTGACGCTTCACTTAGAGAACCATACCTGTGCTAACAATCTCTGAGATCAGTGAGCAGTTTAAAAGTCAATTTGCTCTTAGGTCCAATTTGCTTAAAATAAAGTGAAATAACACATTTCAAATCAGTGGAAATGTGTTTTAATTAAATTAAGTTACGCCAAATGTACTAATTTGTAACTAATAAGATTTAATTAAAATGATAAAATCAATATTCCTTCTGCTAAAACATGAACTCAACATTACTTGTCTAATTTGAATAAATATAGACTCTAAAAGATAATCAATTTAACTTTTACTTATGTATTTATGAGTGTTATGTTAAAGATTAAGTACATTTAACATGTTATTGATAAGTTAATTGTAATTGACATAAGATATTATTTTGCTCGTGCAAACTGTTTTGTTTTGTTTGCAAAGATTTGTTCACGCAAATCTTAAGAGCTTTTTTACAGTGTAGATATTAATTTAGAGATTGGAATAAATATCTTTAACAGCACTACAAAATTAATATGTGAAAAAAATAAACTAAATGCTAAAAGCCAGAAAGGTTTTAACTGATAATGGCAGCTGAAAGATCAACGTTGTCCAAATATTTAATAAACAAAAATACAAAATGCATTGAACTTATTTATTCTGATGAAATCTGCAATGATTTCCACAGAAGTCTGTGAGGCAGATTCAGTGCAGAGCCAAACATTATTTTAACTAAATACTATCCTAAGCTCTTGTGAATTTGTAAAACAAGCAGAATGTAACATGTCAGCACATAAGGCCAACAGATGAAAGACAGTGGATTTGTAGTAGATAAGTGGGTCAGTTTATTGTCAATACCCGTAGGTCAGCCATTTTGGCTCTTTAGCTGATTTGTCAGTGCCAGAGGGTCAAGTATTTTGGCTTTACAGCTCGTCGTGAATTGCAGGGCCATCTGTGTGGTCCAGAGCACCTATCATGAGCAATGCCCCAGTGCTGTTGTCCCTGACTAGTATAATGAAGGAATGATCTGCATAGAAGATTTTAGGCTTCTTCACATCCTCGTCCTCAAGTACGTCATCCTTGCTGCCAGACTCGGGGGCCAGTTCAAGGGTCGTCCAATGCAGCACTGCTCCCAGGTGAAGCTTTCCCCGTCCTAGGCTTGACAAAGTGGAGAAATCGGCTGATGTCTCATTCCACGCATCTACCAGACCCAATGCGGCTAACTGTTTCTGAGTGAGAGGAAAGAGAGGAAAAGAATGCACGAATTTGATGGGTTTTATTTTTAAAAAGTCTCAGATTCATAGGGCAGATGAACAATCTCCAAATGACTAAAAGGTTTAAATCAATTATGCATAAAAAAAAACAAAGAACAGCTCAAATATGAGTCAATTGATAGTTTTCAGTCACGTGAAAAGTGCAGAGGCTGGCGGGCAAAAAACAATGGACTGTAATGGCAGCTACACTGGGATCTCCATATAAACGCAGCACAAAACAGTCATATTTCTATCTGTTTCCAAGCTACGGATATTCGGATAGCATATCAACAAAACAAAACAGAAATACGATCCCTGTACAACTTTACATTTTGGGCACTTGTGATCTATATACTGCACCCGCATCTGCTTTTCAGTTATTTAAAACTCCTCATGTCCTGTCAGATCTACAATTTGGCGATTTTTAAATCTTTTACATATTCCTCAGCAATTTAGAGGTGTCATTATTGATGGTGGTATAGCTCGTAAGTGTATGCTTTTATATATGGTGTCGGTTTCTTTTGCTTAAATTACCATTTGCTGGTAGGAAAAGTCTATTCATTCATTTCTGCTATTTATACTTTGACTTTGCATTTCCATTAATACTTTAAAGGTGCTGTATGTAAGTTTTTGACTCTTCCAAAGCATAAACATACCATAAAATGTTTGCAGATATTTAAGAAACATGCCAAGTGAACATTCTTGTTTATCTGAAAAACAAATGCTAAAGTCAGATATTCTGCTTTGAAAATGTGCGTTACATGCTGGAACGGCTGTCTTTGTTTTGGTCATTTAACTCACTGCCAGTTTAGCCAATTATATTTCAGAACCCTGAGTTGCCTTGGTGGAAACCTGTGTATTTCATTCATTCAGTCATAAAGGCTCTCAAAATGTGCGACTGTGACTGAAATACGACTGGTGGACAGTAACAGACTCCGCAATGAGACACAGATTCAGAGTTCCACATGAAGTGGTTAATAATTAGCCAATAATATAGATATTATAAACGTAAACATTAGGGAAATAGGTTACATTGTAACTCCGTGTCCTAACAACACGATACGTGACGAGAATTGCAGTGATAAGCAATTTGGCTGTTTGCACCAGACAAAACACGACAGAAATTTAAATACAGCCATTCAGAAGCACAGAATAGTGCACTCACTGCACTCCAACGAAACAGTAAGGTTTATAATCTAATTATTGATTATTAATACATATTAAACCACTTTTAACATTATTAAATGCACATGCTGAATGACTGATACTGTATGTGTTGGTTTACACTGAGTCACAGTTTTAAAGTTCAATTTCAAATGGTTTATTTTATTTTGAAGATCTGAGGTGAACTATCTGCTGCTGCTTTCAGTAATATGGCAATACATGTCATGTAAAATGGCAGTCAAACTCGCATTGTTAGCATTTAACACTGAATAAAGCACATGAGTGTGTACCTGAGGAGATAATTGGTGTTGTTCAGCAGCAAGAAACAGAAGCCATTTCTAAAATATAAATTTCAGGTGCTGGTTAGGACAAAAACTCCTTTTAATATGGAAAATATTCCTTCTATTACTTGCCATTGCTTTTATACAAAAACACGGTTTGAATCAGCTCGATAGTTAGGCATACTTCTGTTGATGTTGTCAATCTGGCAACCTGCGCTTGTGTATGTTTTGAACCATGCATGCAATACATAGTTCAACCACTGGGTGTCAAACTTACATACTGCACCTAATTGCACTTAACCTGCAAACAAAAATAGAAACTGTATAAAAAGCACACAAACAGACGGACAGTTATAGGTACTGTTTGTTATGGGTCAATGATGCTAGCATTGGGCACAAATCCATAAATTTCTCCTTTATGGTTGTTCTTTCTCTGAAGGAAATCTGCAGAAGAATAGCCCAGGCATGTCTCACATCAATTAGTAATGATATACCGTATTGCACAAAATTATAATTTTTTTTGACAAAAAAAAATTTCTCAGCCCATGACTTGGTGGTCATTAGGATATAGTAATGTTGTGCCCGCCAGGAGGGCATTCCCCTAATTGTGTGTCGACACCTGAAAACTATAAATAGAACCCTTAAAAAAAACTAACCATCCATGGACCTTTCAGTGAATTAAAACACACACACACGTACACACAAACCAAACCAGTCCTTTTTAGACAGGTAAAATAGACAAATGAAAGCACAACATAAAGAGTGTCACTGTAAATCAATAATGATTCAAGAATCTGGCTGTTTCCCCTCTTCATTGTCTCGGCTTTATTTTAAAGGCATGACAGATGCCCTTGTTGGCAGTGCGGGCGGTACAAGGCATGCGACAGGAGCTGAAGACGATGGCCGAGGGAGAGCTGCTTATGAATAATTTAAAAAAAGATCTCTCTGACCTCGGCCCGCTTTTGTTTTTCTTTCAGATATGAATTTGGCAGAAAGATGCTCGCTGACAGGTAGTTTATATTCCCCTGGATGAGATCCTGGATAAACGACAGTTACCCAAATCCGAGAGGGAGAGAGAATCCGAGAGAGATGGCGAAATGAGGAAGAGGAGATAATAAGTGAACTGCTCCTGGAAGATTGAGAGACACCCAACGTATTTGTGAAAGCTGAGACCGAATGGCAAGTGCTTTAACTGAATGATTAAGCACTCTCGCCTAAATGACTATTGTAATTAAAACAAAGCGCATGCACAGTCTATCTTGTTTTGAAAATGATGCAAGCTCACTGGGAATAGCTAGGTTGGCATGCTATCGAGATTTGAGCAAAATTCTAGCCAACTGACTGGATAATTGACTACAAATCATTATTTCAATTCAAACTGATTCCTCTTTACCTGACAGGACATTCAAATTAAAGATCTTCCGATATCTTTTTTTTTTTTTTTGTTTCAGACACGATTCTGATACCTGGGCTCAGGATATTGGCCTATACAGAGTACTTATCCGATACCTGAGTGTGTATTTGTATAGCAATTAGCCTTGTGTGAATTGATCAAACTATTTTATGTTGTGCTTCAGACTTATCCCATAATGAAACATGAACAAATACATTCAGTTGAGTATTTTTTAACTAGAGTATTTTTATTATCAGACATACGAAGTCAGAATTATTAGCCCCCTTTGGAATTAATTTTTCTTTTTTAAATATTTCCCAAATGATGTTTAACAGAGCAAGGAAATTTTCACAGTATGTCTGATAATATTTTTTCTTCTGGAGAAAGTCTTATTTCTTTTATTTCGGCTAGAATAAAAACAGTTTTTAATTTTTATTTT
Source organism: Danio kyathit (assembly GCA_903798195.1). Taxonomy (NCBI): domain Eukaryota; kingdom Metazoa; phylum Chordata; class Actinopteri; order Cypriniformes; family Danionidae; genus Danio; species Danio kyathit. The sequence continues at coordinate 25,904,900 of LR812525.1, read as the reverse complement.
TATCAATAATTTCAATATTATTAGCCCCTTTAAGCTATATTTTTTTTCAATAGTCTACAAAACAAACCATCGTTATACAATAACTTGCCCTAACTTGCCTAGTTAACCTAATTAATTTAGTTAGGCCTTTAAATGCCACTTTAAGCTGTATAGAAGTGTCTTGAAAAATATCTAGTAAAATATTATTTACTGTCATCATGGCAAAGATAAAATAAATCGGTTATTAGAAACGACTTATTAAAACTATCATGTTTAGAAATGTGTTGAAAAAATTTAACAGGGGGGCTAATAAATCAGACTTCAACTGTATATTTAAAAAAATAAAATTATTTACTGTTCTACAGTGAAAAAGAACTTCAAATGCAGCCACAAATCTAACAGTGTAATCGGAAAAAAGGTTGTTTTACATTCTAACTGTATAAAAAAAATGTATCAAATAAGGAATCCAGAAACAATTTTTATAAGTTTTAAACAAAAGTATAATAAAAAGTACAACAGCAACTTATACTAAAAATATTGATAATAAAACTAATTGTTCCTACAACATGCAGCAAGTTTAAATAAAATGTGTTCATGCATTTTCTCAGATCACTTAAGGCCATTTCCACTGTCAGAAGTTACCAAAAAAAGGGACCGTACCACACCCATTTTTTGGGTACCCTTTCGAAAGGGTACCTAGCACAATAAAAGGGTACCAAAAGGCGTAGCTAGACGCGCAGCTGATTGTTATTGGTTTACAGAACAATGCCACTAGCGTGTACAAGTCAGGAGAATGAAAACAAAGGAAGGAATTTTAAAAAACACAGCCGAGACATTACATCGTAATAATATATACATATAATAACGAGCCATGGTCAACCCGAGCTCAAACAAACCTTGTTTTCATCTTGATGAACAGCCGCAAAGCCAAGAAGAACAAAACTGTTGTTGTTTTACGAGGCCATCTAATGCGCAAGCGGTTTCACTTTCTCCAGAGAGCTTGGGTGCAGTCAATCCGTGTCTATATTTGAAATAACGAACTTCTTGAGCTGCTGATAATAATGTGCGCGTGATTATTGAAGTGCTTCTGACATCTGATCCTTTCAGAAACGGACAAACGTCAGAGTGAAGCATGAAAAAACAAAGGAGAAACCTGACAAAAAAAAAGTATTGTTTCAGCAACCTGAACATTAACAAACTGCCATGTTTAACTATTACCGTCGTCTTTTGGACTATTATAAACTCAGAATGACTGAATTACTCTCAGAGGTTACATGTGCTGGCGAAGGTTAAAGATACAGATGAGAGGTTTGCACTGACTGTGGGCTACATGTTGCATGTTGTTTTTTAACCCAAATAAGGACTAAATGTATGCTGTGTGTAGTTTTTCTGTAAATGGTAACATATCAGACATTGTTCATATTTGATACATTTTTTATATATTTTATATAGTTGCAGACGTTACAGTAGGCTATTTCGCTCTGTCATTGATCAGCAATTACAGTATAATCAAATCATGTTCATAGAAAGGTTAGCAATGAACATTTATACACAAGTATTTATATGTATAAAGCATCTGTTTTGTGAGAAGTGGTTTTCATACATTATGTGAACGGCCGGTACAGCTTTTCTTTGACATTTCCTTGAGCGAGAATGATGTTGACTGAAACTTTGTCATACACCACGCCCACCAAAACGGTACCCTTGGTATCCTTTAGGCAGTGGAAATGCAAGCCTGATAAAGGTGACCTGTACTGACCCGTACCGTACCACTCAGTGGAAACGAGCCATTAGGGAGCGCTTTTTAAAAAATTCTAATTTTTTTGATGACGAACAGTGGCTGGTAACCCAAAACAATGAACACATACACGCATATATACACATTTATTTATTTTTATCAGCCATTAGCAGTCTTTTGAAAACTTTTTACTTCATCTGAATCTCCCTTTTAATTTTTATTGATTATGGCACAGCTTGTCCTTTCTGTGCACTAGGTATTGTAAAACCATTAGCAGGATGACACGTCTTCAAACTAGTTAGTTACTCATGTTAAAGTTAATACTTGTGCCATAGTTTTATTGGCTGGTTAGCTCAGTCAGAAATATCCCAGTCCAAACACTGAACATTCATTCATTTTCTTTTCGGCTTAGTCCTTTTATTAATCAGGGGTCGCCACAGCAGAATGAACCATCAGCATACGTTTTACGCAGCGAATGCCCTACCAGCTGCAACCCATCACTGGGAAACACCCATACACTTTCATTCACACACATACACTACGGCCAATTTAGCTTACCCAATTCACCTATAGCGCATGTCTTTGTATTTGTGGTGAAAATCGGAGCACCCGGAGGAAACCCATGCGAACACGGGGAAAACACGCAAACTCCAAACAGAAATGCCAACTGACCCAGCCAAGGCTCGAACCAGCGACCTTATTGCTGTAAGGCCACATGGATACCCACTGCGCCACCATGCCGCCCAACAGTGAACATACAAACAACAAATTTTTTTTTCTTCTTCGCTGCGCTTAATGCTGCGGTCACACTAGAGTTTGTGCGTGCGAAATACTGTTGTACGTCTCTGCGAAAAGGGGCGGGATTAAACAAGATGATTAGACTTTTAAAAAAGCGAGCGATTGGTCCATGTTTTAAATTTCGGTCCAGAGAGGTCATGTTTTGATCCTCGGTTGGTCTCACGCAATCATGTGATGCAATTTCGCAGGTCAGAGTTCACTAAGCTTGAAATTTCCAATGCAGCGAAATGCATAACTTGTTGCATGAGCTTGCATTTCCGGTCTGACGCATTCGCGTGCGTATGAATGAAAGTCGATGTGGAGAAAAGTGCAGTGTGACCACAGCTTCAGAGTGGTGGTTGCTTTTGGCAACACAGCACTACTTCCTGTGTTTGCATTCTCTGCAGCAAAGAATTGACTTCAGGGTTTGCAGCGTTAAGCTGAGCTAGTGGGCAGAACTCTCTTATTTTTAGAAAACTGTATTAAATCTGTTTATGGTTGCCAAATACTCACCAGAAATACAATGACAGAATAATTTTATTGTATCAGTGCCATTTCCAATACTATAGCAGTACAGAATATATCTGAATCAAAATAACCATAATTAAAATGGAATAATAAGTCACTAATTTGTAAAATGTAATTCAATCATCCGTAACACTTTATTTTGATGGTCCATTTGAGTATTAGTAGACTGTCTGCTTTATATCTGTTGATACAGCTCCTTCAACAGACATTTAACTGACTATAAGAAACTTTACTAGTACATATCAACTTACACTAACCCTAACCCCAACCTAACAGTCTACTTATAATCTACTGAGAATTAGCTGGCATGTAGATGCAATGTAACTTAAATTCAACAAACGGACCATCAAAATGAAGTGTGACCCAATCAATAAACTACAACGGTTGCTTCAATATGTACAGTAGGATCTCTTGTGAATACAGAGCTAAAGGGATTGAATGCACTCACAATAGATCATTCATATAATATAGCTTAATATTTTTTTATTTCACTGCATTGCTTTCTCCATTGCTGTACTATGCAAGTATGTGTCGTTTTGCAGAGTTTCATGGATCACGGGGTAGCCATCTCAAATGTCATTTAAATGTAAGTTTGGCAAGAAGTTTTTATTTTTTTAAAGATTTTGCCATTCAAACAGACATTCAAGACACTGGCCTTGCATGTCTGAAAACCTGAAGGTGTTGCAAATCTAGTCACAGAGTGTACAGATATTTTTTTCAAAAAGGACTCAAGCAATTCTGCATCCTGTTTGATACTTTAATTCAAATCCCCCAATTAAAATGCATTCTATATTCAATTCTGGATGGGTGCACGACCCTGGTGTTGGAACTGTGATTTAAATCCGAGGTTTTTAAAGGGGAAAGGGGCGGAAAACAAGAGAAATGTGGACAGAGAGGTTGATAATGAGGAAGAGAGGTGGGAGAGGCTGTCACCTCACTAGCACTGCAGTTCTCTCTCTCCCCCTCTCAACAATCTCGGCACACACCTGCACTAATGCACTTCTATTGTCCTCATCCATTATTCTCCTTCCCCTACCCCTTTCCTCCGTCACTTCATCACTGCCTCATCCTGTCGGCCGCTCAGCCACCTCTGTGGCATCCTCATCCCTCATCTGACCATCCGCCTCTTGTTTAATTCCACTCTCGCCTGCTCCCGTGTGCTCTCTGTCTTTTTCTTGCTCTGATCCAAATGTCCAAGCTTGTATCTTAGCATGTATTCATGTCCCGGAGAGTGACAATCTCTCTTCCTCTCGGTCTCCCGAGGCTTCCTCACCCTCTCTCACGGTAGTATGTCCTTGATATAGAGGATGACACCACATCGAGTGCATTTATTTTCGCTTAATTAATTCTCTGTGTTGTCTCCAAGGGTTTTTCCTTGCACCACTCCAGCATTCCCGCTGCATCTTTGATATTTCCCGGCACTATAAAGGCAGATCCGCTCCTGGGCCGCATAGCCTTGACCCGAAGCAGCTTGTTGCCACTGCTGTGACATGGTGCTGTGTGTTACTACGACAACGCTGTCTCCGGCAATTAGAGTCACATGCAACATTAGCAGACATCTCCCAGCCTGCATTGTGACAGGCTCTATAAATAGCACGCCTCTTTCTTTGTCTCGCTCCGTCTCGCTTTCTCCTTGGGATGGAGGCACCTCTTGAGATGTGTAGATTTGCTGAGGTCACTTCATTTTTAAAAACAATCAGCGTTTAAATATTCAGTCGTCGTGGAAGGGTTCACCCGAGAAGCCCCACGGGCTCTGATGGTCGAAAAACGCTCATTTTGCATATTCACTTACATGCAAGATTTTCCGAGATGCCACCCAGCCATTAGTTTTGAGTCATTTGAAGCTAGTGAAGCTTGGCCTCGCTCCTACGAAATCCCACGCAGCTCCCAGGACACCCCCCTCCAGGTAAACCTTCCCCCGGTGCAGCGAGCCCCAAATGAATTAATGACACATTTACGGAGAGGAGACGTGCCCAGCAGGCATTAGGATTGAGTGATGGGTCTGCAGATGAGTACAGTAGTTTCTGCACTGGAAGCAGATGAAAGGAGGCTAATAAATATCATGTAGTAATATGGCACACAGACTCCTAACTAATGCAGTAAATGTGATAGGCAGATGGAGGGAAAAAAGAGAGAGGGAGAGAGATGGAGCGAGGAGGAGGGCTGTGTAAACATGGTTCAGCTCTAATGCTGCTCATTGGGTGGAAATGGAGCGTCTCTATTTTCTTCTCTTCTCACTCTCTCTTCCTGTCTAATTCTTTTTCAAGCTAAAGTTTTCCAAATGCAGCTCTATTTTTTTTTTTTTTTTGAGCAAACTCTGCAGTGTTATACTGTAGCATAATTCAAGCGCCTACATCAATAAACACAACTATAAAAACAGAGCTCATGAATAACGCAGAAGAAGCAACAGCCCTGGAGCTGGCTGCATGTTGTATTTTCTATAGAGTGATGGTGCATGGGAACTTTAGGGGTGGAGATGGCCCACTGGTGGCACCCAGAGCTTTCAGTAACTCCAACTGTTTTTATTCAGCTTTGCAGTATCACGGCAGTCGGTTTGGATTTCAGGAAACGTCTTGGGCATTATTCACTGGCAGAGTTCTTTATCACTGTCTTATGTCTAATTTACATTCTCTCTCCTCTTCGCTGTCCTCCCCTTTTTCTTCATGCTCAGTATTCTTCTTTTTGTTTATACTTTGCATCACATTCTGCTATAAAAAAAAATAAAAAAAACTTCACGCCGTTTATCAGCTTCCTGGAAAAATCATAAGAACTCTGTGAGAAGCACAATCCTGCTGGTTCACAGTGCGGTGTTAACAAATATGAAATGCATATATTAAATTGAAAGAATTGTAGTGTGAAAGTAACATTTATTCTTTAGCAGACAAATGCTAAAGCAAAAGGGAAAGTTGAGGTTGGAAAAATAAGAATCTTCGGTAATGCTTTATTTTGATGGTCCATTGAGTATTAGTAGACTGTCGGCTTAATATCTGTTTATACTGCTCCTTCAACAGAACTATAAGTCTATTTAAGACTATTTACTATATTTAACTGACTATAAGAAAATGTGCAAGTACATGTCAACTTACACTAACCCTAACCCCAACAGTCTACTTATAATCTAATGAGAATTAGTTGACATGTAGATGTAACTTAAATTCAACTAACAGACTATCAAAATAAAGTGTGACCGAATCTTCTCTTATTCCAAATTGGTTAAATAATACAATAATACTAAAACAGCTTAAAGTAATTTATTTAAAAAAAAAAAAACAACTGATAGTTCAACCTAAAGTGAAAGTTTGGTCATCATTTACTCACACCTGAGTCTGAACAAACCCATACGACATTCATCTTCAGAACTCAAACAAGATATCTTAAATCAAATCTGATAGCTTTCTGCCTAGGCTGGCCCCTCAAAATGGTTTTGCTTCAGAAGACTTGGATTAAATCAGTCAATTAATATGGAAAACTCTTTTTAGGAATGTTCTGAAGTGAGGTTTTGAGCGAATAGACTTTGAATGGAGGAACAGAAATCTCTTAGATTTTATAAAAACATCCCTTGTGTTTTGAAAATGAATTTCGTAAGGGTTTGGAATGGCGCGTTAGTAAATGCTGACAATTTAATTCTGGGGTGAACTAACTTTATAACCTACAACCAACATTGCAAATCCTACAACAAACTATTAAAAGACTAAATACCAAGCTTTAGTACTAAATACTCAGTGGCAGTGGTTTAAAGTCATCGTAGTGACCAGGGGTCCGTTCTTCATACGTGGATTACTCAATTAGCTGGATTTGGTTATTGATGATTTGATATGATCAAGGAACATATCGTTCTTCAAAACTCATCTGAGAGTTGTTGTCATAGCAACAGGTCTGGTAGCTCATATAAACAGGATTAGATCGGGTCTTTTCAAGCAAAGGTGATACTGAAAGTATGTACCGAATGCTGATATTTTCTTTCAATAGTAACCTATAGGTTATATAAACTTGGGAAAATAGTAAAATAGTTTTAAAAAATGTTTATATATAAATTTATCATTTAAGACAATTAATAATAATATTTATGTTATATTAAATAGAAAAAACATACATAAAATTAAACTTATGCAATCTGCACTCCAAAATATAAGTACAAAAATGGGGTGCTTCTCCCCAAGTGGTTCAAAGAGAACATTTATTAATATGGACCTTTTAGATATAAACACGTATTATTTTAAGGTACTGACCCAGCTTTGTGTATTATAATAGACATGCACAATATTCGACTGTTTTTTTAAATATATATAAAGGAATAATAATTTATACAGTCATGCACATGTTTTGTCAGCTAATATGACGGTGATCTGATGCTTTGCAAAAGTTGCAGACACCTTTACCAATATCAAAATGTTTGATGCTAAATTAATTTAAATTCCTAACGCCGATTAAGAAACTTAAATACTATAATATAATACTATAATAAAGAAAATCTGCTCTAAAAGTGAAACTAAATAAATTGCTATATACTCTTGACACATGAAAGTGTAAAGCCTGCAGCTCACAACAAATGTGGAAAGTTATTGCATATCATATTTAACAAATTGTTTACTGTGAATTTTATGTAATTTTGCTCAGATGGATAATTGAATATTAATCAGATGATGATGATTGTTGCATTGCTGATTATGATTTCCAGGATCGATAGATAAGTCCTTCACAACACATGCAGCGATCTCAGATCAGTTCAACCAGACATTTTAATCTAATTAGCGAACTTGTTTGAAGAACCAAATTAGCCATAGATCAGTTATCAAGATTAAAAGATCCAGGATCTGTCAAATCATCTTAAATCATTTAAGCGAGGTACGAAAAATGACCCCAGATTCAAAATGAACCATTTTTATGAGTAGGTTGTATAGTAAATCAAAAACCATTTGAATGAGTGGAAGCAGTTACAGAACCCCTCCCCCAGGGGGAGCCTCCAACTTTAGAGAAAAGATACAGTACATAAAGCCAAAGTGACAGAGGGAGACAAGCAGCCATCAGAACACTGCTACAGAAAGAGCTCTTATAATTGAAATCCAACACAATTTAGTTCTTTTTTTTTTCAATAATTTATTTTGTGGTAAACTATATATATATTCATTACTTAAAAGCTTTTGTTCATCTTAAAAACACGAATGAAGATATTTTTAATTAACCCTAGGAGATGTTTACTTTGATCTGTTCTTTGTATATGTCTTGAAAAATAATATGAAGAAAAAAAAAAAAGCTAAACTAAAGCTGTTGATCATGTAAAGCGATAATATCTCTTCAGACAGCTTGCATTGAACTATTTGATCCATATGGATATCTTTATGAACCTTTTGAAATGTCAAATTGTTGGTGTAACTGAACAGAAATCTCATTAAAAAACTTGTTTCAAAGATGAATTAAAGTTTAAAGGGGTTTGTAATGACATGAGGGTGATGGGTTTTTTTTTGGGGGGGGGGGGTGTAATTATTCAACAGTGGTCAATCAATAGAAATCAAATTTGATGTATAAATATATTATTAATTTCACTTTATTAAGAATTTTCTGTTCATTGACTACTAAAATGGGGTGTCACAGTGGCAAGAAGGTCGCTGGTTCGAGCCTCGAATGGGTCAGTTGGCATTTGTTTGTGGAGTTTGCATGTTCTCCCTGTCTTTGCGTGGGTTTCCTCTGGGTGTTCCGGTTTTCCCCCCAGTCCAAAGACATGCGCTATATGTGAATTAGGTAAGCTGAATTGTCCGTAGTGTATGTGTGTGAATGAGTGTGTATGAGTGTTTCCCAGTGATGGGTTGCAGCTGAAAGGGCATCCGCTGCATAAAAAAACATATGCTGGATAAGTTGGCGGTTCATTTCGCTGTGGCGACCCCTGATTAATAAAGGGACTAAGCCGAAAAGAAAATGAATGAATGAATGACTACTAAAATGATCTCATCATTTGGCTGACTGATGATGACTGTAAAAAATCGTCTTGGAAAAGCACTAAAACAGTCCTTAATGAAATTAACAGAATACACTTTAATGGCTTGCGAGAAATATTTATGACAAACAATAACATAAAAAAAATCACTCGCCATTAACAACCGCGGCGAATGGTTTTCACAAGAGGGTCTTACACTCCCAAATACATAATAAACAGGAAATGTCGATTATGAATAAGCATTTTATCGCAGCATGCTACTGCTCTCCCAAACACTTGTTTAAACACGACAGGCTCTTCCCAAGTCCTGGCATACACACCACATCCACTTCATGACCTCATCAATGAGTGTGTGTATGTTAGCTTGACTCCCTCTGTCTCTCTGGCACACACAGAGAACTGTGCAATCCAATTACAGCCACACTGGCATCCACAGGCCTTGGCACGGTAAGTGTGTGTGTGTGTGTGTGTGTGTGTGTGAGAGAGCGTTTTCTGTGTAGCCCTGCGTCAGACTCTTAAGGTCAGTGTGGCTGGCTGTGTGTGTTTGCCAGGCATCAGGCAGACGGTGACCCCTCGACCCCTCGTGCTCGTTATGGAGTCCAGACTCAATCTCTTGTTAGCGGCTATCGCCTGGCACTAACCGCTCCTGAGCTCCGGCCTCACCACCAGAGCGGATATTTTTATCCGGCTCTTGCCCTTTCCTCATCTCTTTCTCTCTCTCTCTCTCTCCAGCACTCAACCCCGTTCCACCTCCCTCACAGCCACTCACCTCTCCAGCTGCACGTCAGTCCAATTTGGGTCATCCTGCCCTAAAGCCAGGCCCCTATAGCCACGCAGCATGGCTACATTAGCGCACAGACAAGCGCGCGGATTGGAAATCAGGATAATGGCAGCTCCTCCCGAGACTAAAGACGTCCATGCGAGAGCCTGACAGAAGGCCTAGAGCAACCTACGAGTGACAGAGCGGCCATGTTGGAGGCTGAGGCTCTGAGGCGAGATGATGGATAAAAAGTGGAAATGCTATTAACGCCTTGAGATGGAGGTTGTGTTTGCTCACTTCGACCGGATCGGAGAGAGGGAGAGGGAAGCGGCACTCAGCGCACCTCTTCTGTCACTGCCCATATAAAAGTGGAGGAATCAAGTGTCTCTGACCTACGGTGATATTTCTTTAGATACTACACGAGAAAGAATGTGTATGTGTATGTGTGTGTGTGGGCAGAAAAAAAGGAAAAGCCAGAGCATGAAAGAGCAGAGAAACAGAGAGCAGAAAGATGTGGAGAGCGAGAGAGCAGCAGGAGAGCTTGTCAGAGAAGTAATACAGCTCTATTCATGTCATGCAGCCGTGGCAGGACTTTTCGGCCTCTTTCCGCACGCTGGGGCATCACTTATATGAACACAGCAAGTCCAAAAAAAGGGAGTCATGTCTGGGCTGTCGGTGGGTTTCTTTTAAAGTGAGCTTCTAGGTCTCTCTTGGGCATCCTTACCGCTCATGTTAATGTCAAAATCTTGTTCTTCCGAGCTGTGCCGCGTCTGCAGACATGGCATGCAGGCGCTTCTATTTCTCACCCGGCATTACAAGATTTTAACAAAACGTTAGGCCTCACTACAGTGACCGTTCACTTCTCTACGCGCCCTGGGAACGCTTGTGCCCTGTTTGACCTGTCTAGTTCTACAACTGTCAATTTTGTTGTACCTTTTTCAACTCTCTGTCTGTCTTTTAACCTCTACTTTTCTAAATCCATAGCCTTTCCTGCCACCGGACTCTTCATGACACATTTGTCTTGACATCTGCTGTCTACCTAGAGGATAAAACTAACCGTGAGGTTAAGATGGTTTTGTCATCTGCCTGCAGCATTACTCTGGGATGGAAATCCTATAGCGGGGGGTTTCAAAAGAGGCTCTGGGGAGCCCTTGGGGCAACAAGGGAGGCCTTAAAAACAATAAAAAGAGACAAGAAAATAATTAATTCTTAAACTAAATTTTAGAGCTGTCAAATTTAAAATAAAATGTAAAAAATATATTAAATGCATGTACAATTATATATTCATTTATTCATTTTCTTTTCGGCTTAGTCCCCTTACCAATCCGGGGTCGCCACAGCGGAATGAACCGCCAACTTATCCAGCACATGTTTTACGCAGCGGATGCTCTTCCAGCTGCAACCCGTCTCCTGGAAACATCCATACACACTCATTCACACTCATTCACTACGGACAATTTAGCCTACCCAATTCACCTGTACCGCTTGTCTTTGGACTGTGGGGGAAACCGGAGCACCCGGAGGAAACACACGCGAAAGCAGGAAGAACATGCAAACTCCACAGAGAAACGCCAACTGACCCAGCCGAGGCTCGAATCAGCAACCTTCTTGCTGTGAGGTGACAGCACTACCTACTGCGCCACTGCGTCGCCATAAGATACATTATTTAGTTTTTAATTTACACAGGCACACACATACATATATGTATGTGTGTACATGCATATGTATGTACACTACCAGTCTGGGGTTAGTTTTATTTTTTCATGTTTTTTTTTTAAAGAAAATTATTCTGTTCATCAAGGCGACATTTATTAAATGTTAAAAAAAATTGTTAAATTATTAATTATTTATTAACATTTTAAACAACTGATTTCTTATTGTATGTAGCTTCAAATTAAATTATTACTCTAGTCAATATTGCTTTTATCACTATTACCATTAATAATAATAATAAGAAGAAGAATATATATATATATATATATATATATATATATATATATATATATATATATATATATATATATATATATATATATATATATATATAAATCACAGGAACAAATTCCATTTTAAACTGTTATTTAAAAAAAAATATATTTTTTTTTTACTGCTCTAAACACTTTTTACTCCAGTGTTTTACTCATTTAAAATTACTTTAGCAATGTGACATCACATTTTGGGGGAAAATCTCTCCTGTCTGAAATCAAAAATTGAAAAAGTCAGAAGTCATTTTAAATTCTAGCAGCTATTTGTACTGTAAATCACAGGGTCACCTGATTACAATTGTTTTAGATGTACAAAACACTCTTTTATACTGCTAAAAATGACAAATTTCTACACCACCTGACAAAAGTCTAGTTGCCTATACAAGTTTTAGGAACAACAAATAACTTGACTTCTAGTTGATCATTTGGTATCAGAAGTGGCTTATGTGAAAGGCAAAGGCCTCTAGATTACGCTTATTTTACCAAAATAAAATGATCATGCCTTGATATTTAATTATTTAATTAGGACAGTAAGGTCTGACTTTGCTTAGACAAAAGTCTTGTCACTTAACAGAAATAATGCTCAGTATAGAATATAAAGTCATGGTGCAGTGGAAAAAAAAATTAATATTGAATATGACTCCCATGAGCTTGGAGGACTGCATCCATATATCTCTGCAATGACTCAAATAATTTACTAACAAAGTCATCTGGAATGGCAAAAAAAGCATTTTCAATAATGGTAATGTCTGGTGACTGGGCTGGCCAATCCTGGAGCACCTTGACCTTCTTTGCTTTCAGGAACTTTGATGTAGAGGCTGAAGTATGAAAAGGAGCACTATCCTGCTGAAGAATTTGCCCTTTCCTGTGGTTTGTAATGTGATGGGCAGCACAAATGTTTTGATACCTCAGGCTGTTGATGTTGCCATCCACTCTACAAATCTCTTGCAAGCACTCATATCGAATGTAACCCCAATCCACAATTTTTCCTTTACCAAACTTGACTGATTTCTGATTCTTAGGTCAATGTGGGTTCCAATAGGTCTTCTGCAGTATTTGTGATAGTTCAAAAATCTACCTTCTGCCACTTTTCCAAATGATCAACTAGAAGTCAAGTTATTATTTGTTGCTCTTACAACTGTGATCGATGACAAGACTTTTGTCAGGTAGAGTATTTCTTACCTTATTATGTTAATCACATTATCATAATCATAAACACGTGTATAGTGTAAATACGTAATTTGACTGTTAACTAAACTTGGTTACTCTACATTCTCAGAAATAAAGGTACGCAAACGGTCACTGGGGTCGTACCTTTTCAAAAGGTACACATTTGTTCTTGAAGGATCTATATAGGTACCTCAAGGGTACATATTAGTACCTAAAAATTTTAAGAGGAACACTTTTGTACTTTTTAGGTACTAATACTGTATGTACCCTTGAGGTATTAATATGGACCTTTAAGGTACAAATTTGTACCTTTCGAAAAGGTACCACCCCAGTGACAGCTCGCGTACCTTTATTTCTGAGAGTGTAAGATGTTCACGAACAGCAGTATCATTAAGGTGGATATACACACTAATAACTAAATTTTATTTTATGATTTAAGTTTACTTAATCATAATCATGTACTTTTATTGTTCCCCTTTATTTCCACATAACAGTAAGGTGGATCCATAAACTGAATTACCTAAGCTATAGGAATATCAGTGTGTCAAAATACAGAGAGAAAGAAAGAGTATCTTTTGACCACAGAAGATGTCAAGAAGGACACAAATGAGTCCAATTAATATTTCACAGGTAGCAGAGGACAGAAAAAAAAGAAAAGCATCCAAGTGAAAGTGAAGGAGGTGCACAGAGAATGAGAGTGTGACAAAAAAAAAAAAGAAACGAGTGTGAGAGAAGAAAAGAGAAGACGAGCTGCAGGGACTCTGACCAGCAAGAAATGAGTGCGAATGAAAGGGCAGACGCAAAGATTGAGGTGGTGGATGAAGTGATGAATAAAGAAAGGGAGACCAAAGATGAGTGGGAGGAACCAGCCGACTCCAGGCAGGAGATGGATGAGCTGAGGTCAGACGTCGAGAGAGGGAGGCCAGAGAGAGAAAAGACGAAGAAGAACAGCCAGCAAGACAGGAAAGACTGGAGAAAACCGAAGAGAGGGAGAAGAGATGAGGAGAGCCAGCAGATGTCACAAAATCATTCATCAGGCTCCAAAACACTTCACCTCCACCATCCACCAGAAGAGCTCTACGAAGGCGTACTTGACATTTCCACCCACCGCGAGAAACCAAAAGAATCCAAATGCGCTTTATCCACGAGCCAATCGCACCAGACACGGTTTCATCCACTGAACTCAACAGCCCAAACAAGCACGCCGCAGTCACTGTCACTTGTCATGTCCAAATCCAGATCTGTTCAGCAGTGCAGACAGAACCATCTGTGCTCTTCTCAAACTCCGTCACTCTCTGCTGTCTGAGTCCAGGCTGCTTCCTGTGGCCGAGCTGCTGAAGAGACTCTTGCTGATCCTCTAAAACCAGCATGGCTTCACTCTGAGGGGCTTCTGAGCCACTGCTCCATGCCTCTGCCCGGGCCTTGATGGAGCATGAATGTTTGGGATGCCAGGAGAGTCATTAACGTGTATGGAAATCACTTATAGGGATCACAGGCAAGCAATTGTAGAATGACTTTCGGATGGAGTGTGGCAGGGTTGGAAATTAACAACGGCTTGTGGCAAAAATTGCAACAAAAATACCATAGAAAATTCAAGATAATGAGGTAAAACAAAAGTCATAAATTAGATTATGGATGTCGCTATTGAAGTGAAACATGAAAATAAATGAAAACCATGCTTTAGATCTGGACATGCTGTATGAATTGATTTTTATGCTGTGATTTGAGCATTTTAATCAATCACGTGTCATTTATGCTCAGCATAAATGAGTACACCCACTTTTGAAAATGAATATTTTTATTCCACCATTTTTCAGTGAATATAGACAATATATATTTGATGCATTTAAATAAACAGTTTTATTAAACAGTTATATTCATTCAAATAAGAGGTTGGTCACCGAACATAAGTTATTGTTAAAAATATATATATACTAGGGTTGTCGCGATACCATTAATTCATCTTATGATACTATACCAGATGAAGTATCACCATACCAAGTAGTATTGCGATACTATAATTCATAATTCAAATTATAAAGACAATTGTCAGAAATGTTATAATAGGCCTACTTGAATTTAATTAATAATTCACTTATTATTGAAAAAAGTATTATTTGCATGTCACTTCACCTAAAATTTATTCATTCTTTTTGTTTATTTTGTAATAAAAAATAAATAAAAAAAAGTCTATTGTTACACAAACATGTGAACTTTTTAGGTAGATAGACGATAGTACCTTTTACAAACTTCAGTGGCACCGTCAGTATTTTGGAGCCATAGTATCGCGATACTACCATAGTACCGGTAAATTGTGCAACCCTAATATATACATTAGACAAAATTTCCACTATTTCCCAGTACTGGGTTGCGACAGGATTGACATCCGCTACGTAAAACATATGCTGGAATAGTTGGCGGTTCATCCCACTGTGGTAACCACTGATGAATAAGGGAATAAGCCGAAGGAAAATAAATAAATATAATTTTGATGTTTCTCTTGATTTTTCCAGTTTATTAAAATTGTATTTAATATTTTTTTCCTCAACATATTAATATTTGAGTACTAATTTTTGGACTGTGATCTTTAGTTTGTTTGTTAGATTAGTTCCAGATGTGTCTTCAGTACTGACTAGGCTAATGTATATGCATATGCACATTATTGTAAGCATCCTGTACAAAACATTATTTTAAAAGAGAGATCTGTAAGGGGTGTTCATGCTGAGTACTGTATATAATTTATGCTGTACTCATTTACGCTGAGCACTGTATATAATTCAAGTCATAATATATAATTCAAGTCAATATGCGTAGTGCTCAAGAACCACTTTTTAACATTATTGGTGTTGAAACAGTTGCTGCTGTTACATATTTTATGGAAACAGTGATGTTTCTTCAAGATTCATTAGTGAATAAAATGTTCCAAAAATATTTTTTCAATAAGATTTTTGTGTGTGTGTGTGTAACATTAATTTGGTTTTGAAACTCATACTATATAACCCTTTGAACAGTACTGTAAGTCTGAAAAAAAGGGATAGATCAGGGGTGCATTCCCGAAAACCATCGTTAGCCAACTAAGCTCGTAAGTTCCGTTGTTACAAACATAGTTCTTTGATTTAGTGTTTCCAAAATCCATTGTTGAAATGAACATTCGCAAACTATGTCGCAAACTTACACTTGTAACTACACCTCTAGAGCTGTAAGTTAAGCATAGTTCCTGGTTGTGTTCTATTCCCAGTTATCCCTCCTATGCCCTATTCATTAAGAACATTCCAACATTTAAACATTGACAATTGCGTTCCCTTCGTAGTGCACTTTGAAAACATTTATGACATTTTGAATGCAGCCATGGCTCATGACGAAAGCTATAGGTGGACCTATTATTTAAAAGCAGAATTTACATTACGTCTCCAAAGCTTGTGAAAACAAAAATATAAAGCATAGGTTAATGGTTTAAATTTATAGTACAGTAGGTTATTTATTACAAAATGTGTCTGTAGCCTACTGTACATGGGCCTAGTGGTCAGTACATTTCTGCAGTGGTTTGAATTTGTCAAAGTTGTAAAAGTAGACTATTTAAAAAAAAAAATTCTAAAATAAAATAAAATAAATAAATAAACAATATCCTACTTAATATTAATAAAATAATAATAACGATGATGATAATAATAATACAAATAATTGCTATTATTATTATTACTTTTCTTAATAAATATAAATAATTTAATTTATATATGAGTTTAGAGTGTTAGCTTAGTGGTTTTATGTTTAGAATAGAATATGAAATATTCTCAATAATATTTGTAAAGGAAACATTGGCCCTATACAGTATGTGCTGTTTACGTATATTTAAGTTAATATAGAAAACGAGTGCATGTTTTTACTAAAACTAATATTGGATTTTATTTTAATGCGTGTGTGTGTACAACAATATAATTTTATACAAAAAATGATGGTTATTTTCTTTAAAGAAGTTGTTACTCCGCCCCATTTAGAGCATCATTATGGACGTTTTACGTCATAACTAACGTGGTTCAAACAATGGATCTGCGACAGAGAAACTGTGGTTTTGGGGAAACACTCGTCACTTCATCGTTCATTTCCCAAACGATGCATCATAATATGATAGTTTAGCCACGAGTAATGTCGTTGTTTGGGAAACGCACCCCAGAACAGCAATTACACAAATCACATGGCAGATCACAAATCCCATTAAACGAGGAACCTATACTACTGTATATATATAGGGACCTGAAAATCATAAAAACTTTGCACCCAAGGAACCTTATTCAATATGACCATTTTTATTACAATATTCAGGACTTGTTACGACCTTGTTAAGAGTTCTAGTTTTAATTAGCCAAACTACGTTAGTTAACAACTTTTTCATACTGTTGCTAAAGTATGATGGGCAAGTTTTTTATTATGCATGTACCTGTGGATGTTTAAATTAAACCCAAATAAAACAAATAATATATATTTTTTGCATGTTTCAATACTAATTTGAATTCAGCTTAAGTAAAACAGGGCTTTGTCTCTGAAAAGCGGGCTGCCCAAACCTCTCTGTAACCTGCATTCTCACAGGGCAACAAAGCAACAAGCTCAAACTGCTGGGGTTCAAAAAGAGAACAGCACAAGAAAGCAAGAAATCTCTTACAGTGGACAACTGAAGAATGTTTTGAAGAATAAAGATATAGCTCAGTGTCCTAAGACACATAAAACTGCGTTCCAAACTCTGACTGCAATTCCACCGCAAACACAATTTCCATTAAAAGGAAAATAGCTTTCCTTCTGAATGAGAATAATCTATGACCTATGCTTGTTTCTCATTATGCTAATGTCATATCTGGATATCTTCCATTAGCTTTCTAAATGAGTCTTATCTGCATTGTATGTTAAGAATATTTATCTATAACCAAATGTTTTGAAATTGCATTTCGCACGCTCACAACAACCTTGTAGGAAGTAATATGAGCAATGTTTAGTATATTACCTGCAGATTGACCGCACTGCTCATCTTGGTTCTCGGGAGGGATAATGCCATACTTGTGGAGTTCAGTTTCCCAAACCACTTCTCCAGCCGATCCAGGGTCAACAGACGGTCCAGCCGAGCCAAACTCTCCACATGAAAGGGCAAAAGCAGCACAATACTGCCTTTCCCTTCCCACAGGCCCAGTTCCAAAACCTGCACCATGTTCTCCATGTCCTCATAGTGACCGTACACACCTAGGATACAAACATTTAGTAGAGGGAGTCTTAGGGTGCACTCACACTCTGCTATCCGAACCGTGCCCAGGCACGTTTCACGGTTTGTTTGACAAGTGCGAGTGCTCCAAATCGGGCCCAGGCACGGTTCAGTTGGCTGGCTCTGGCCCGGTTGGAAGAGGTGTGCCAGAGCGCGGTTTGGTTAGGCATTGCAGCGGTACGCTTGTAGTGTGAGTGCAAAGCGCGCCTGAGCTGAAACCGAAGACAACACTAAAAAGAGTTAAATACAATCTTTTAGTTTGATTGAAGATAAATATTCTAAAACTCCCCTGGAGGACACCTTTTAAAACATTTCCCTTAAAACAATTTCGGAATAAAAACGTTCTCTAATATCATTTAAAAATACACATTTTATTCAAATATGTTTTATTCTTACACAAGTCACAAATAGATTTTTCTTCCCCTTTCAGCAAATATATATGTTAGTCCTGAGTGTCTAGTGTGATTCTACATCTCGTATGCACAACATGATAGTTTTTATTTTCAAAATGGTATTTATTTATTTCATTTACCAATGGATTCACTTTATACAATTTGTTGTTTCTACATTCATTCCATTTCATTTACCATTTCTCATTAATATACAGATTTAAAACAGGTTTAACATCAGACACAGAAATTTTACATTCTGTTATCGCCAACTGTAGGGCTCCTTCAATTATCAGAATCAGAATCAGTTTTATTGCCAAGTGTGCTTCACACACACAAGGAATTTGTTTTGGCAACAGAAGCTTCCAGTGTACATAAAGTAACGAGTGACAACTCAAAATTAAATATGAGAAAAGAAAAAGGCGATAAACATTAGACATTAAACAGAGATGCAGTAAGTAAAAAAATAAATAATAAAAAAATATTTGGATGTTGAATTGTATGTACAGATATGTTGTAAATATACAGGTTATAAGGTGCTGTGTACCAATGCGAATAGAGAAAGTATTGCATTGTATATTGTTATAAGGTGCTGTGTACAAGTGCGTATGAGAAAATATTGCACGTTTATTGCCCAGTAGGGGAATATTTAACTGTTCATGAGGTAGATGGCCTGAGGAAAGAAGCTTTTCCTGTGTCTGGCTGTTTTTGTGCTTGGTGCTCTGTAGCGCCGACCAGACGGTAACAGTTCAAACAGGTAATGTGCTCAAAAAATTATTTTGATATCACAAAAATTAGAAATGTGCTCCTTTATTAGATAAAGATGTGCCGCCTTAAATAGTTGAATTGATTTATTTATTTCAAACAGAAATATCCTACATAAAAGTTCTTTAACAAAAAATACATTTCAACATGGACGAAATGGAGCGGGATGAAGCACAAGCTTATTATATTACCACCCTGTTACCAAACACATCATCACACACACGTCTATTACTTCAACTTCTTTCTTCTTTTACTTATCTCTTCTTTTTACATGAGACATATTTTATCATTTTGGCATCTTTGACATTGTATATGTTTGATTCCATTTGTACACTTACATTTTATAACATAGACCCAAAACATACATAGTATTGGAAAAAGTCATTAATTGAAATTTCCTCATACCTTTCTCATTTAATTCTTTTTCAAATAACCCCTATTAATCATTTTATTCCTTTAATAATATATATTTATACAACTTTTTAAATTGATTAATATCCTAACATTGTTTAAGAATCTGTTCTAGACTGTTCCATAATTTCACACCACATACAGACATACACAAACTTTAAGTTTAAGTTAAGTCCTTGTTTTCAACCTCCTAAGATTTAGTTTTTTCTCAGATTATATCCCCCTTGTATTTCTTCAAAAAAACTTTTGTATGCATTTCGGAAGTAATTTATTTCTAGCTTTAAACATAAATTGTGCTGTTTTAAATTTAACCAAATCCCTGAACTTAAAGTATCTTCAATTTAAAAAATAAAGGATTTGTATGCTTCAAATACCACACATTTTCTATCAGTCTAATTACTTTTTTCTGCATTGTACATAAGGATCGTAAGTTAGATTTATATGTATTACCCCAAATTTCGAAACATTAATTCATATATGGCAACATAAGTGTGTTATATAATAAATACATTGATTTATTGGCTTTAACACTATTGCTACAAAATATATTTACAGTACAAATCATAACATAATGAACTATGAGGGGTAAAAAAGTAAATAAATATCTACATTGAAAATAAAATAATCGTTTAATAATCGAAATCTAGGAAAAGTATTCAATTAATCCAGGTTTTGATTTTAGGCTATATCGCCCAGCCCTACTTCAGGAACATTGCTCTCTATAGAGGATGAGGGAGCTTTTGGAATTTACCTAAAATATCTTAATTTAAGACAAATGAAGATCTCAGGGGTTTGGAACAATATAAGGGTGAGTGACTGAGTGAATTTTCATTTTTGGGTGAACTAACACTTTAAGGCATTTTTTATTAAGTAAATTTACCTTTAGATGCAAATGTCAATGATAAATGGGCATACCTGATCTATGCATCATAGGAACTTTAGTGTATTTGGTTCCTAGGAAGCTGCGCACATCTTGGTTTTCATGGTAAAAGCCTTGATCCCACAATCCTAAAACAGAAAGATCCATTAAAACACATGCAGACAGTGGACGGATGATAATGGAATGGGCGTCATGATTATCAAACTAGAATTTTGACATCTTGATAAACTATTGTAGTACCATCGTTTTACAGTACTCATCCTACGGCTAGCTCTACATTGAGGCCTTGATGAGTCAAACCATACAAAGGAATATCACAGACACCACACCAGAACAAGAGCGAAAGATAAAAGAAAGGCAAGAGGAGGGGTGCAGGGGAGGCAGAGGCATAGGACGTATTATTACAGCCCATTACACCCATTAAATTCACTGACAAAGATGAGATTCGATAAAGAGAATATTAGCAGTATTACAGTCACATGTTCTTTTCCACACTCTTTTCACCTTATTGGATTAGTCAAGGGGAAGATAAAGAATAAGAAAGAAAGAGAGAGAGCAAAAAAAAGCAGAATCAAGTCATATCAAATACTAAGGATGATTGTGAGACAATATGGGGTTAAGCCAGGCCGTGATACTCTATATCGCTGCACCAGAA
The DNA here is from genome assembly GCA_903798195.1 of Danio kyathit. Lineage (NCBI taxonomy): Eukaryota > Metazoa > Chordata > Actinopteri > Cypriniformes > Danionidae > Danio > Danio kyathit. The sequence goes on along the minus strand of LR812525.1, from coordinate 25,883,686 downwards.
GAACTAAAATTGCTCTTCAAGAGAAGAAAAAAGACAAAAGCATTGAGACAGTCAATGACCTCTACAACTTGATTTGAACTGTGTCACGTTATTTAGACCTACAAGTCTACAGACAGTTAAGTCACACTTAAAATGGCTGTATATCATGGTGTCGGGTGTCATCTGCAAATAGACCCCTTTTTTCCTGAAATTACTTGACTTTTTATTACTATTTTAAAATTTGCTGGTAATAATTTCATCCCACCTACATTTTTGTGAACATTTTCCTTTATTAATGTTGTTTAATGTTTGTCTTAAGTGTGTGGTATACAGTATATGTGTTGTAAATCTAGTACGCTATAGAACAAATCACCCCAAAAGGAGACAATAAAATTACTGTAAACTTTAAGTCGGGCTGCACAATACTGGAAAAAACTCACAATGCAATATTTTGTTTTTCTGCAATATGTATTGCGATATGAAATATATTTCACCAGATGGATTGTATCCCTATTTGTGCCAAATTCATTATTTCAAAATGGTTGGGGTGATTTTATATGGGAGTGAATCTGCATAAATTATTATAAACTAGTTCAAATTAACTTTAAACGAGATTTTTAGGAGTAAAAATACCCCAATTTTTCTGGTAAGTCTTATTGGCAGTTAGACACAAGTATTTAAAAAGTGACAAACTTAAGGTAAAGTGACACTTGGCAGCCTTCACTATTGGCTACAAATGTTATTGTTTCTTGTGCCTAACTGCTTTAAACTCACTTGATATGTTTCACAGAAAAAAATAACTAATGCAAATTATAAACTTTAAATTCACAATATTTGAACGCTGCCATTAATCTACAAGCTCCTGGTCAACAATAACCCATACTAAGCATAGAAAATGCTGCGATGTTACTATTGCAGATGTGCACATTCCAATATCAATGCTTAAATGATATATTGTGCAGCCCTATTTTAAACTCACACTAATGGAGTATGCACTAACAAACTTTTCTGATTTTTTCAAGCGCACAACTGTTCAAAAGCTTAGGATTGGTAAGAAATGTAATTTAAGCAATCTTTAAATACAGAAGGCTTCCGATGAATACTGTACTTTTGCACTTTATAAGAACTCAGAAAAATGTATCATGGGTTTCATGAAATGAATTGGGTTGCACAGCAGTTTTCAAATAATAAGAAACGTGTTTAAGTACCAAATCAGCAAATAAGAATGATTTCTAAAGGATCACGTGACAGAGAAAATTGGAATTAAATTGAGTTATGCAAAACTATTTTGTGCTATATTTGCTGGAAAAAGTGTGTTTTATTTTTTCAATAAAATTAGAGACAAGTTTTCTAAAACAATTATGTTGAAAAATGTGTTGACTCTCCATTAGCACTTGTCTTCAACTGTAGGAGCATCGTGGTCATTAAGGGATGGTCAAGTTCAGAGAAAAAAACCCAGGTAGTCTGTGGAGTTTAAATAATGGCCAATTGGTACTAATGGGTCAAAAGTGTGCCCAGAATATATATTCCTCACACCAAGAGCACCATCTTGAATCCATCAGTGTGCTTTAATGCTGTTTATGCCAAATTCTGAACATACCATCCACATGTTGCAGCAGAAATTAGACTTTTTACAGTGTTCTATTGTCCAATTTCGGTGAGACTATGCAAACAATTGTCTCAGTTTCCTTCTTTTAGCAGAGAATAGAGGTGTACTGTGTGGTCTTCTGCTATTGTAGCTCATTTGCTTTAAGGTTTGGTGTGTTGTGTGTTCAGAAAAACTCTTATGCGGAGCTTGGTTGAAACTAGTGATTATTTTATTTGCCTTTAAATTGGCTTGAGGGTGATGCAGTGGCGCAGTAGGTAGTGCTGTCGCCTCACAGCAAGAAGGTCGTTGGTTCGAGCCTCGGCTGGGTCAGTTGGCGTTTCTGTGTGGAGTTTGCGTGTTCTCCCTGCGTTCGCGTGGGTTTCCTCCGGGTGCTCCGGTTTCCCCCACAGTCCAAAGACAGGCGGTACAGGTGAATAGGGTAGGCTAAATAGTTCATAGTGTATGAGTGTGAATGAGTGTGTATGGATGTTTCCCAGTGATGGGTTGCAGCTGGAAGGGCATCCGCTGCGTAAAACATGTGCTGGATAAGTTGGTGGTTAATTCCTCTGTGGCGACCCCGGATTAATAAAGGGACTATGCCGAAAAGAAAATGAATGAATGAATGAAATTACCTTGAACTAGTAGCCATTCTCCTTTGACCTCTGACTTGAACATCATTTATGTGTAAAATCAGCAAATAAGAATGATTTCAAGAGGATCGCGTGACAGAGAAAATTGGAATAAAATTTAGTTTTGCAAAACCTTGCGGCATTCTGATTTTGTGCTATATTTTGCCTGAAAAGTGCGTTTCATCTCTATTTTTCTTCAATAAAATGCATAAATGTAATAATTTATTATCTAATGCAATGACATTCATATTTAACACTAGAACCGCCGGAGGTCGCTGTATTCCTAAAATCGCCGGTGCGGGTAAATTTTACCCATCACAAATTTTTTTTAGAAATTGCCATTATACTTATACATCATTCTATTCTCCAGACTCTCCATTATTCATAGCATTTTGTGTTTTTAATAGCTCTACAAATCATCTTCTTTTAGTCATTGTGACTTTATTCATTTATTATAACCACTAATTCAGTGAGTGAAATTAAAAGTAAAAGTCATTGGTGAGTAATTTCAAACATAAGCAGTGCAAAAATACAAGCATTTTTTTATAGTGGGTAAATTTGACCCACGCTGGAGCTTATAGGTATAAATATCCCACTTTTTAATCTATTTTTATCTAAACCATTTTTAATATCTGGAATTGTAAATAAGGCAATTTTAATTGAATTTAAACATTCAATGAATGTTTTATTGAAGGTCTGTTACGTACATTTAAATAACAGTGATGGGTAAAATTGACCCCATGGTGGTTTTAATGTTAAAAAGTGACAAAACGCCTTTTGGGGGCTATTATATATTCTGGATCTCTAGTTTTTCACTTCCCCATCAACGTCAGCTGATCACACTCGTGTATTTATAGCAGCAGTTTATCCAGGCCTCCGTTCTGCTGTGCCTCAAAAAGGAATGCGCCACCCAAGAGGAAATTTCCATAATCACCTTTAAACACTCCTTGTCCCAAAAACCACTGCTTTCAGCATTAAACATCCTCCCCCTGAGGAATTCAAAACATATTCCTTACATATAATTACGAATACCGTTAACAAAACCAGAAAATAAACAAAACAAAAAAGGAGGAGAAACTTGGGTAGAATTCCTCGTGTTAAAAAAGAAAAAGAGTTTCGTTTTATAAACCCGAGACAAGTCGCTTGACTGTCGTTTATTATGAGAAACACCTGATCCTGCATAAGGAAAGCAAACCTCTCCGTTAGGCCCCATGCCAAGCTTTGCATGCGTCTCAACGGTATGCTAGCAGTTCCCTTTGAGCTTGTGAACACGAGCCAAGAGCCAGAGCAGTTGGATTTCAATAATTATACAGAGGGATGAAATTTGATCAGTCTAAAAGTTCAAAACACATGGCATGGTATCTGTCAGTTATTACGGGGTGGCAAAGCTCTTGGAACTGCGAGCATTAAAAGGGGAATTCTGCCATGCGAGTTTCTGAAATGCCACACAAGGATTCTTGTCACTGCGGTCTTGGCTGGCAATCAAAAGAAAGAAAACATCCTGGGAGATTCTGTAACTGAAAGAGAGAAACGGAATGATCCAGTGAGCAATCACAAGAGAGAGACACTCATACCTTCTTCATTAATTACAGAGCCTAAAAACAATGCGGCTATTGTGCGCTTTTGCATCTTGAAGCCTCTCTCATGCCCATTTTCAGTAATAGTCGAGCCATAAACAATAAAGCTAAAACGCTCTGAATTAAAGCACTTTCATCTTCTCTTGCCAGATCCTTTGGTGCTGGGAGCAGGGCTGCTGTTTGGAGGTGAAGTGTGTGTGTGTGTGTGTGTGTGTGTGTGTGTGTGTGTGTGTGTGTGTGTGTGTGTGTGTGTGTGTGTGTGTGTGTGTGTGTGTGTGTGTGTGTGTGTGCTTGTTTTATGGTTTGCTGTTCTTTTGGTTTGCTGTATAGAGCACAAAGGCTGAGGTAATGAGCTAGTGTGGTGTCTGCCACCCCGCCACACCCCGAGTAAACCCACAATTGCCTTTCTTTGTCTCTCTCTCTCCCTCATTGACCCTTCTGCAAAAAATCTCTTATCTTTCACTTCTGTGCTTCTTTCGCTTCGCACCTGTGGCTCTCCATTTGCCCCCTGCTATGAGCTCCAATCCAGTTCTCCATGGTGTATCTGGAATTAGGAACTGTACACATGGACCAGAGCAGTGTAGCCAGTTCTACAGGACCAGTCATTCGACACAGGGAAATAAATCCAATCTAATATACACAAAGAGTTTCAACAAGGGGCTGGAAACGTTACTACTAGACCTGCTGGTCCATGTTGACATGACAGATTTGTCAGCTGGACACCCATTTAGTTCAAATCAACTTTTCCACTGCATCCCAAAGGCGCTCTATTGGATTGGTGATCATAGAGGCCAATTTAAGTGTAGTGAACTTATTGTCAAGTTCAAGAAACAGATTGGGATGATTTTCTGGAAGTTGCCATCACTAGATACAGCTGAAGACAAAATGATTAGCCCTCCAGTAAAATTTTTATTCCAAATATTTTCAAGCAAGGACATTTTTCACAGTATTTCACATTACATTTTTTTTCTTCTGGAGAAAGTTTTACTTCTTTTAGTTTTGGCTGGAACAAAATAATAATTTTTAGTTTGGCTCGAACAAAATATTTATTCAAAAAACTGTAAAATATTCAATAAGCTGAATACTAGCATCTTGAAAAATAATTAGTAAAATAGTATCTACTGTCATCACGGCAAACACAAGAAATTAGAGACTTCTAGATTTTTTCTAAAACTGTTATGTTGAAAAATATGTTGGATCTTCTCTCCATTAAGCACTTTGGAAATATTTGAAAAAGAATGAAAATTTTACAGAAAGGTGAATAATTTAGTCTTTAACTGTAGGTGCACTGTCCAAAGTGTGCCCAGAATATATGAAGAGTTTAGTTGCAAAACGAGATATATCCATTTTGAGAAATGTTGGTTATTTGACATTATTATGTAAGACATCAATAGTCAAGTTCCTTCACAATTTTTGTTCATTAAACTATTACTTGAGCTCAGTGAAGGCCAGGAACACATGTTCTTCAAATCCAGGATATTTTTTATTCAATTTTATGTCTATAAATAGTTCATAAATAAGTCAAAAACCATGCCGAAATGCAACATATTTATCTTAACATTGTCAAACATCTTAAATTGGTTAAAAAAACAATATATCATAAATATATGGAATAATATATACAAAGATTGATTAATAATAATAAGATTCTGAGTTATTTTTGGCCAGAACGTACACAACACAACATAGCATAATTTTTTTTTTTGTAAAATGCTATATATCCACCTTAGGCTATATCTACTACTGTAATACCATTAAGAAAAGCTAGTGAATCAATGTTTTGTTTGATAAGTAAGATTAACCAATCACACCAGTTTCCAGGCACAGCTTCATGAAAGGAAACGGGAGCGCGCACGCGTTTTAAACAGTCGCGCGCATCACATCAGCTGTTGGCGCGAGCGATCATCCTCTCATTCGGTATTTACCTGCCCGCGCGAACAGTTATCTCTGTCAGTCGTGCTGCTTCTCGATTCTAAGATCGCATTTGCCATCCTTATTGTCGAACCCTGCTTTTAAGAAAACTACATCAAAATCCATGACGTTATAGCTTGACTCTGAAGCTTTGATTCCCTGACTGACAGAGAGCAGCTGATCAGTGACAGCCTACGTGACTGACAGCTCGCCTACAGTATAAACAATTAAATGGTAAACGTTTTTTAGTTAGCCTATTGAATCCTCTTTTTAAAAATATATGTTTTTTGTTTTGATATTATCGTTAAATCAATGAGCAAACTCGGAGCACTTCACCGGCGGTGACTCTCTTCCCAGGGGATTCTGAGCTCGCGCAGCATCCTGAACGTTCTATTATATCGCACTTTGTAAAAAAAACTGGTCTGGCGGATATCGCGTTTTGTGAAAAAATACATTTTAAAGTAGGCCTAAAATGTACATTCTTCAATGTTATTAATGGCAGCAATTCTCACATAGATTAAGGTACATCTGAACAGTGATTTCCAATAATAAAATCCAAATCTAAAAAAATGGCGTTTATCGCGTTTTGCAACCAAACTCTTCATATATTCCCCACACCAAGAGCTCCATCTTGAATCCCTCATTGTGTTTTCATGTTGTTTATGCCAAATTCTGAACATACCATGCAAATGCTGCAGCAGAAATTCGGCAAGTTTTTTCAGTGTTCTTTTGTCCAATGTTGGTGAGACCTTTGGAGCAAATGGTGGTCTCAGTTTCCTGCTTTTAGCTGAGAAATGAGGCACACGGTGTGGTCTTCTGCTATTGTAGCTCATCTGCTTCAAGGTTCGGTGTGTTGTGTGTTCAGAGATACTCTTGTGTGGTGCTTGGCTGAAATAAGCGGTTATTTGATTTGCCTTTATATTATCTTGAATCAATCTAGCCATTCTCCTTTGACATCAACCTGGTCTACAGGGCTCAAAATTGCGACCATTTTTAATCTATTTGAACTCATAGTATATTTGGGAGCATTTGTGCAACTGAATATAACGGTTGTAGTGCGGGTTTGAGGAAGACGCAATGAAAAGTACACAGGTTTGCAAACCCACATTAAATTACAAATAATGGTGCCGATAATATGCCGATGTGGTCAATGTTAACCGGCAGCTGAGATCAACCAAGTGTTTTTCGGAGAGAGTGCTGAAAGTCTCGGAGTGGCTCAGCAGTTTAATGGCCTGAATTCAGTCCAAAATGCAGCTAAATGCAAAATCTAACACTGTATACATCATCGGCAAAGAAGCTCGGCTTTACTAAGTTTAAACTGAAACTGCGGCTCATGACAAAGAACGGCGTTGCGCGGGTCATATTGGGTCGGCTGAATCGCCTGCTTTTTTCCACAAACACAGAAAAATGTAAATCAGCACATAACGAGACCTGATTGTGCACTCTTTCTCAAACACAGACGCATGTGCACAGATTGTTGTCATGGACATGAACCGAATACTTTTAAACACTTTTTCTTCTCTTTTAAAGAGAAGTAAGTCTTTGTAAGTCCTTTCTTTTGTCCGTTCTCTCTTGAGATGCATATTATTTTTCTCATTACTGATGACTGCTTTTCAGCTTTTAGAATTGAACTAAATGATTTATTATAATTTTACGTTTATGTTTTGTAGCAGAAATATTGCTTGTTTATTAAATTGACATGCATATATAAATAATAGTGCAAAATGTATATTTCTTACTGCAAAGCTTCATTTACGCAAACCATAAATTTATTTTTCACAATGTAACAGTAGGATATTAGATAACTCGCATGATAATGAGAAATGTAATTCATTGTTATTAGCTTAATATTGTCATCATCGTCATCATTAATATTCTATAATAATTGAACATTCGTTTTAGAATTATTGTGCAAATATCAATAGGTCATCACAGCACAGGTTTTTGTTAGTCCTGATTGATGTTGTTTTCAAATACAATAAATCCATTAATATACAATTAGCAGTGGTGCTCGTGAATTTTTGGTGGGTGCTCCTAAATTTTTTAAGTTGTGAGCACCGGTGCTACCAAGTAAAAAAGTTAATTTTGAGAGCTGATTTAAGTCTAAAAGACTCTACATTTGCATAAACATTGAACTTACAGTATCTATAGTACGTTAAGGGTGCAAATGAAGACATTTTCAGGACACATTTCTCATTTCAGGAGAACAGGGAACACTGCCCTCAGATTAGCACTAAGAGTCCACAAACGACCCATCACAGTGGCAATGAAAAAGCTTCGGACAAGTTAATATTGCACTGGCGACTAAATGAATTACTATAGAACCCTGAAGCGGTGCGACTACTGACTGCCTTTAAATTATAAATCCAAACTCTGAATTCAATTTTCATAATCTCATTCACAAAGCCCAATCTATTGTCTGATCTAATTTGTATATTTCATCGGCTGAATTAATGAACTTCCACCGACTCGCGCTTCTTGCTTGAGTACGAGGGGAAAAAAATAATGTAATTAAGTCAAAACATAAAACAAAAGAAATTAATTAGATTGCTTATCAACCTAAAATCAATCCAAACTTTATTTCCTGTTGCGTTTGGTAGTAGAGAGGAGCTCTCCTCCTACCGCTCCGTTCACATCGCTCTGTGTTTAAAATAGGATCAAAGCACCTGCCAGTATTACTCAGACAAAGAAATCGATGAGTAGAACAAGACTCCAGCATGTGGGTGAGACAATGCACAAAAAGAGAGACAGAACTCCAGTCAAGTAAAGCAGCATATAGCAGCGGCATGTTAAAAACTCATTTTAAGCCCTTCAAGCATATTTAACATCTCAACTGACAAGAAAGTTAAGTAGAGTGTGGATCTGTCTCTTTTTTGACAAAACACGAAACTGCCTGTACTGCACAGCTTTTGTGCAAATACAATATTACTGTTACAGCTCAATAATAAGACAAGAAAACTACCATCTACAGTGCTTGTCAGAAAGATTTCCTTTCAAATCATTATCCTACTAGCAACACCATTGGTTGAATTCCCATGGGGAATGCATAAACTGACAAAAATGCATACATCAATGCACTACAACCTGCTTTAAAAGAAAGCAATTGCAAAAAAAAAAAAAAAAAACCTGCATATTATGCATATTCTTTCCACAGATGACAAGACCATGCCATTCACAGATTTAAACATGCAACATAATGGTCAAATGACAATGCAGCATGTGATTGTTTGTTGCGTAATACATGCAGATTCATTTTATTTTAAATAGTAGGCAGTAAACATGTACTGCAGTTTATGTAGAATACAGCCATTTGCAGGAGGTCAGGAGATGCTGAGGTTCATTACTAAATTATTTAAGATGGCATGCCACCTCTCCCAGGAAGATACATAGGCTCTTCCTGATTTACTGGAGATGGTGTGTCATCAACCCTGCAGGCCGGCTGTGAAGGAGAACGTGTGATCTATTGATGCCCGGTTTGTGAACATATCTTTTTTTTTTTAACCGATGCTTTTAAAGGTGCCTTAGAATGAAACTCTGGATATACTTAAGTAGAGCTAAATAATAAAGAGTACAGGGAAATGACATACCGAGAGCCTCAAACACTATTGTTAACTTGTTGAAACAGTGAGTGAGGAACAGGCTAGTTGGAACAAACAAAACAAATAACTTTGACAATCCACATGGGATCATTAACCTGCACAACCAAGGACGTGTCTGATTGACCATGTTTCTTAGTGAGATTACGATAATTTTATATATTTTTCTGACTTTTTAAGTTTATCTAAGCTTGTATTAAACATACTGTATTATGCATGCAAGACTCTTATTTTGAAAACGGGAGAGGCAGGAAGACTAAAAAGGGGCAGTTTATGAAAAACAAGCTTTATGAAACACTGACTACGTTTACATGGACATCAGTAATCAAATTATTTGCTTTAATCTATTTAAGACAATAATAAGACTAAGATGTTTACATGAGTTGCTTTTTGAGTGTTACTTTCATGATCCCGTTTTATATGTTATAGCACATATTTCGGTTAATGTCATTGCGTCACCGCGCTATCTGCATTTACTCCAGAGTTTCATGTAATTTCGGGTGTTTTATTTTTAATTTGTCAACTTTAACTGCAGTTTGGCGCTTTCACTTTCATTTACGAACATTTCATACATGCCCACCGTGACAAACGAGATATTGATGCACCTATGAACTGCTGGAAGAGTTGTTTTAAATGGAAGTTCATACCCCATGCTGAATGGAAGAAGAAAAAAAACTATGCATTTCACGATGCAGGTGTCTGTGGTCTGCACTGACTCGGTAGGTGCAAAGAGTGTCAATCAGCCATGCGTGTGTGTGTGTCTGTGTGTGTGTGGACTGCCCTGTCGCAAAAAGCGGCTTAAAGTCCTACATGACGGCAATAGATCGATTAAGGTGTTTACATGTCTGTACTGCACTTTAATAATGCAACTAAAATCGGCATACTCCACATGTCTTAATTCGATTATGACCTTAATCTGATTAAATTAATCAAAAAAAATAAATAAATAAAAAAACAATAATAATAAAAATCGCTGTTTACATGGTAGACTCTTAATCAGAGTATTGTCTTTATCGCATTAAAATCGAATTATTGGTGTCCCACCAGTTACGTGAATTGAGGTATTAAACCCCACGTTGTAGAGTTGAGGTTTCAAGTGATTTAGTGAAGTGGTGAGAGTTCCTGACTAGCATGCAGAGATAATGGGTTCGAAAGACTCTTACTTTAAAACCGGGAGAGGCAGGGATACTAAAAAGCATCAGTTTTGTGAAGCAGGCAGCCATGCATGACCAAGAAGTGTCTACAGCTTGTCATAACGCAAAATGCAGGATATATAGATTATAAGTTTATTCAATGCCACCTCAAAGAGGCATACGGGCTGTTTGAATGCATCTTTTGTTAGTTGAATGTGTATATTGTGAAACTTGCCACGTGTTTGCAATAAGGCAACAAACACATTCAAACTGCTTAATATAAGTGTGAAATGCACATTTATGCATTGTCATATCACTTACCCAAAAATATTTCTCTGTTTATGCAGCAAGTGATATTCATTCCTAATTGTTTTTTACACATGTCGAAGCTTCAAAATACAACTCTAAATGCATTTTTGAACTTACCCAAGCATCATACCTGCCATGTACATTTCAGAAAACATTTAAATATATTGGCAATTTTATTGCTTTGTTTACACTGATTCACATAGTGCTAGTAAACCACTTGACTAGTTTGGTAGCAGTAAAAAAAACTGTTATAAAACTCTGAATTATTTATTCTGACCAACTCGTTGCAAAACAACAGTTTGCTAAAATAAATCAGACTTCCCATTGTGAACACAAGCAGGTGTGTATACAGTACACAAATACATACGTAAACACATGCATCTCACAGGTGCATCTGCTACACCGACATAAATCACTATAATCACACACACATGTATACTTTGAACACCCCCTATAGAGTGATTCCTTATCCTCCAAGCAAATTTTCCCCTTCAGCATCAGTCGTGCAACTGCTTATAGTCCATTTATCAAGCAGCAGCACAATCTGTACGAGCTAATTCTCCAGCACGCAAGACAGCAGAAGCCCAGCGGTGCTATGACCACTCTGTCTGATTCGGTTTGGCTCAAATATCATTTCTTGCCTTTTTTTTAATGAGCTGATAAAACCATTTTAACTCACAGATGACCTTGGAATTGGTAGAGAACTGGAGCTGAGAAAAACAAAAACGTGAAATTTATTCATGTTCATGTTCTTAAACTATTAATGGTTGGCTTAAATTATTTGGGCTGCAGATAATAAATTACTTGTTAATTGGGATATGAAGAAGTATAACTCATAGTGATGGGGATCCCAAGCGACTCTTTCCACCAAAAACAATGTCCATTGATTTATTATGTGAATCTTTTTGCAGTGGTGAGCTGTTATCGCAGATATCATTTACAGTATATTAGATCCAAGGTCATAGGCAACCACAGCAATGCTGACGTTTAGACAAATAGCTTGATTATGAGTGTAATATTGCCTAACTATTTAAATATTTATTTACAGATTGCAATATTTGTATTATTTATATTTTATACAATAATTTAAAATATAGTGAGTACTCAATTTAAATGTAAATGATTAATTTTAAAAGGTAAATGATTCAAACAAAGTGACACACTGTTTTCCATTCAGAAGGGCTGTTCATTCATTTATTCATTCATTTTCCTTGGTCGCCACAGTGAAATGCACCGCCAACTATTCCAGCATATGTTTTACTCAGCGGATGCTCTTTCAGCTGCAACCCAATACTGGGAAACACCCATACACTTGCATTCACACACACTCATACACTATAGTCAATTTAGTTTATTCAATTTACCTATACCACTTGTCTTTGGATTGTGGGAGGAAACCCACGAGAACATGGAGAGAACATGCAAACTCCACACAGAAATGCCAACTCGACTAAAACCAGCGACCTTCTTGCTGAGAGGCGACAGTGCTAACCACTGAGCCACTGTGACACCAGAAGGGCTGTTGTCTATGCCTGATTACCTTTCAGAGTAAAACGCCCCACACAAATGATCATGAGGGCCCGAAGTGTCCATCAGTTGTACCATTCAAAATCCTTCATACCGAAGGGCCCTTCGAAGTGGCCAGTTTTAAGCACTTTGGTTTGGATTGACATTTCAAAATGGCGATCATGATTGTTTTAACTCCAAAGTGCCCTTCAGAGGGCAATATATATCCCATTTGGACACTTGTACAGTTCACTAAAAGTATTAGTGCAGTTGAATGAATAACTTCAATAAATGATTCAGTGACTTGCACTTGCAGTCAGGGCCTTTACTAATACCCACCTTTACAATTGTTTTATGTTTTACACAAAAAGATAATCATTCATTCTCTTTTAGCTTAGTGCCTTATTTATTAAGGGTCGCCACAGCAGAATGAATCACCAACTATTCCGGCATACTGTATGTTTTACACAGCAGATGCCCTTCCAGCTGCAACCCAGTACTGGGAAAAACACTCATTCAAACACATACACTACGGACAATTTAGTTCATCCAATTCACTTATACAACATGTCTTTGGACTGTAAAGGAAACCAGAGCACCTGGAGGAAACCCACGCAAACACGGGGAGAACATGCAAACTCCACACAGAAATGTGTGTCCCAGTCGGCACTCGAACCAGCGACCTTTTGCTGTGAGGCAACAGTGCTTATCACTGAGCCACCGTGCCACCCCAGAAAAGACGTGATAATTAAATTAACTTTAAGGCGCATGAGTTCTTGAACGTGATGAATGATGGGATACACTTATCCTCACTATACAAATTCCACTACAAAGCTGTATTAGAGATAGTGTGCATTTATTGTTAAAGGGATACTTCACACAAAAATGTTCCTCCTCCATTCACACTCTAGCAGTTCTAAACTTTCATTATGAATTTTCATTCTGAATTTCATCATTCTGTTGAACACAAAACAACACATTCTGAGGAATGTTGGGAAAAAAGCAGCCATTGACATCCATATTATTGTTCCCACTATGGATGACAGTGGCTGCTTTTTTCTAACATTTCTCAGTATGTTTTCCTTTGTGTTCAACAGAAGAAAGAAAGTCAAACGGGATTGCAACAAGTAAAAAGTGAGTAATGGTGCTTTCACACCTGTGGATCGATTGTTTTGTTCCGAAACAGGGATTCAATTGTTACAATATTGTACTTTGTTCTTGGTGCAGATCGCTTTCACACGGCAAAGTTTCTAAACGGACGAAAATAGCTACAACAAGTCACATGCTCAGCTGTCATGCATCCTTATTTTAATTTATGACGATGAGCAATAAAAGATTATAAGAGAAAAGCTGCGCTTTAATTTTGAATGGTGACCCACAGACGTAGTCACCAAAAATAAATCAGAGGTAAGACTTTCTCATACAGAGCTGTTGGCTAGAATTATGCATTATAGGCTTTACATTATAACATTAGAGAGAAATAACAGATAAACCAAGACTGCTGTTAGGTCAATTTTCTTAATGGATAAACAGCTCTCGTTAATATTTCAGCATGCTTTCACTTTCGTATTTGACATGAAACGCACATTTACCAGTAGGAATGATGACATCCTGCCCTACTCCTAATTCTCTCTTCATATAGCGCAAGGGTGTCCGAACTCGGTCCTGGAGGGTCGGTGTCCTGGAGAGTTTAGCTCCAACCCTAATTAAACACACCTGAACTAGCTAATCAAGCTCTTACTAGATATACTAGAAACTTCCTGGCAGGTGTGTTGAAGCAAGTTGGAGCTAAACTCAGCAGGACACCGGCCCTCCAGGACCGAGTTTGGACATCCCTGATATAGCCATATATCGTTTTAATCGAGCCGAGACCACCTCATCCAGGCGATCTCGGACCGGTCGTTTTAGCACAGATTCGAGCGTGATTGCTGGATTCACATATGCCAAACGAACCATGCTAACTGGGAAAGCGCGCCAGGTTCTGAAACAAAAGTCTAGGTGTGAAAGCACCCTAAATGATTGCAGATTTTTAATTTTTGCTTGAACTTTTTCAGACCTGGGACAATGTTGCATGCTTTTTTCCCGTCATATGTACACGCTATTAATTGGCCAATACTGCCAGTAAATGTACTAAAATATTAGTTTTTATTTCAGAATAATGTTTCAATATACAGTGCTCAGCATAATTGAGTACATCCTATTCTGAAAATGAATATTTTTATCCATTTCTCAGTGAATATCAGCAATGTATTATTGTGCATTTAAACAAAACAGATTTATTAAACAGATACATTTATTAAAACAATATTTTAATCACCAAACATATTTAGAAATTGAACGATAATACAATTAAATTCAAGCAAAATATTGCAAAAAAAATTACAACTTACAAAATGTCAACTAAATATTTCTATTTTTGCGCTTTTATTGATTTTTTAAATTTGTATTTAATATTTATCTATAACATATACATGTGGGTGTACTAGTTTTTGGACTGTTATCGTAAGTTATTTTGTTAAATTGGTTCCAGATTTGGCTTCAGTACTGACTCATCTACATTATATGCACAAATATAATATTGTATAGCTTCCTATTAAACATATGAATTTAAAACAGAGATTTGTGAGGGGTGTACTTATATATGTTAAGCAATGAATATATAAATCAGTCAAATAAAAGATTCAAATAACAAATGAACAAATAATTCATGTCTCAATACTGTTAGAATGTACATCAGCGCTCTCCTGTCAATCAGAATTGACTGTTAATAATTAACATTTAAAAAGTGAATGCCTACAAATCTTTCATGTCTACCTTTCATTCAAAAACACTGATTAGTTCACGAACAAAACATTGCTAAGAACTCAAATTATAGAAAATAACAGTGTTCACTTCCCACAGGCCATTTAAGTAAAGTGTGGTTTTACAGTGCATCAGACAAGGAAGAGGCCATGAATTTTGCAATGCAGTCTGGCTACTGTCCAAACTCATAATGGACCATAAAGCTTCAAGATTAGACACAACTATCCTGATCCTCTAAGTACAGTAGACAAGCCACACCTTCAATTTAATGCAGTCTAATGCCTGTTCTCAAAGCATGCTATTCACAGAAGCTTTTCAGTCTTTCTTCATGGTATGCCATCTCCTGTGATATGTTATTTACAATCGGTGATAAAAAAAATAACTTTCTTTAACCTCCTTTTATGACTCAACACAATAGCATACTAGATAAAGAACTTGGATTAAGCCATCTAAAATAGTTTTCAACTTATTCTTTCTTCTCACCTTTAAAGTGCAGTGCATTGGCCAGAATCATGGCTCCAGCTTTAGTCTCCAGTGCCGGTTTCAGAGCTGCTGTCTCTTCCCCATCCATCCCACTTTTAGCCCAGGACTGGAGCTTCTCCATGTCGGTCTGTTTCTGTGCATCCTCCAGGGCCACATGCTGCATCCCAAAGTGGGTCTGGAGCTTCTCCAGAAAGCTATTCTCCAGTTCAGGGGCTTGTTTGGAAAACAGTGCAGAGGAACTGTGCAATATGTAGCCGGTTCTATTCGATTCATGCACAGCCTTCTGTGCAGTGGTCAAAGTCTCTCCTACCACATTCTCATTTTTGGTGATCCTCAGGAGATCATGAAACTGGCTGGCTGTGGATCCTTTCGCTCCACCCCCTAGAGCCAGCAAGGAGTTGGCCAACAGAAGCGGGGAGATGAAGGTGTTGGTCTGGGAACCGTTGGTGCGGAGCGACCTGTACAGCTGCAGCCCCAGGATCCAGGTGGGGTGATGTAAGCTGGAGATTTCTGGAGGAGAGCCTTGAACTTTTGGTTCCTGTTGAGTAGACGACCAAACGCTTTGTTGAGCCAACAGGAGAAACAGAAGAGGAACGGGAAAGATGGGCTGCATTGCAGAACTGGAGAAAAAAAAAGGGCTGAAATATTACAATTTATTCCAGTATACTTTGTAAACAAAACACTATGACCGTGTGCACACATTCATGTGGTTTGATAATGATGTTTTGGATGTCAAGTACTTGCGCATTCCTATAGAAAGACTAACTGCACACACTCATGTAGCAAAGGTTATTATCTGATTATCAAAAACATGTGTGGATGTGCGCAATTTACGCAGTGAAGCAAAACATGCTGTCAAGTTACGCTAACAATAAACCTTATTTTACTCTTAAATTGGAAAAACCCCATTATAAATCTGGAGGGAACTAGCAACAAATTGGTCTTCTTCACTTTGACGTCATCTCTGCAGCCCTATTTACTTCATTAATAAATATTCCTGGCTTTATTTTGACTACTTAATTGGTGCACCGAATTTAAAATAATAAAATGTTTGTTTTTTCAATACATCTCGAAAATTCCTTTCTTTTTAAAGTGTCAAACGCTTAAAAACACTTTTTTCTCACAGATCAAATCAATTTTGATACATAAAATCAAGTTTCAGCCCAGTTTCTCTCTCCCTCTCTCATTTTACAAATGTTAATTAATTAAGTCTAAACCCCAAGGATGGATTGTGGTCCTGCGAGGCCTCGGGACACCAGCCTCTTGGAGACTCGCCAAAAAACTTTTATTTAAATTTACTGAATTTAATTATATTATTGGAAAACTTTCAAGTACTGTTTCCTCATCTATATGAATTTTACATTTACAGTGTCCTGCCTTCAGATGCTTCAGCTCAAGGCCCTACAGAGACCCACCCCAGAGTTCATCCATTAAGCAAAAACTTTCTGAACGGAAAAAAATTTAATAATTTGTTGCATTTTTATATATTACTTTAGTTACCAGAGTTTACCATATTTACTATAGTAACAACAACGAAAAACTAGATTTTAAAAAATGTCACAATATGATTTAAAATCAATTCACAAAATGTTCACTTATGTAGTAACATCTATATTGAGGTAAAGTTGGATTTATATTCACATATTTGTACATTTTAATGATTCCTACATTGTTTATCATGCTACACTTTGAATATTTGGTCTGAATTTGCATTTAGGTATGACTTCAAAACAAAATTAGCACTATTTAATTGACTGAACAATGTTGATAGTCATTGGCTGCTAATATGATTTCCCTATTCAGAATTTACAAATGATAGGCTACTTTTCTAAAATTATATTTTTAAGGAGAAAGTCTGAAGTTATGAATATAAAACCAACATTTTGGTTTTATATTCACACATTCATTCAGTGACGACTTGTGACATTCTCCTGATGTTGTTTACCATGATACTTTGAATATTTGGTCTGAAATCACATGTAAATATGACTTCAAAACAACATTAGTACTATTTATTTGACTGTGAACAATGTTGTAGCCTACTTTGATAGTCATTGGCTGCAAATATGATTTCACCATTTTTAATTCGCAAAGAATACTTCTCTGAGATTATATTATTAAGGAGAACGTCCGAGCGTGTGAACACAAAACTAACTTTACTTCAGTTGGTATTTTGGCGTAAAATGGTTACACTATGGTGTTTTTGCATAAGACATCCTCTTCTGACAATATAATCTTGACGTCAAATTCATTCCCCAGACAGTTGCGCCGCTGACAGGGCATTAAATAAATACCAAACGTCCTCCCGGCCTACATACATCATTAAAATCCTCTCGAATCTAAACCATAAACCGAACAGCGTCCTCCGGAAATTTCGCTTTATATCCAAGAGATCACATAAAAGACCGAATAAACAAGCCCCTTAAATAACAGCAGACGTCGGAGAATATTACACAGGCGGAACAGTAGATGTTGATTTTTGCTCTTGCTGAGCGAGCGCAGCTGTTCCGTCTGCTCGGAGAACTGAGGGGCAAAAAACAAAGTGGAAGAAGTTCCTTGTTTGCGTGTACCGTTAATTAATTAAAGCTTCCTTCTTTCTTCCGGCTTCTTCTGCAGGTTTGAGCTGAAAGGAACTGACAGGGCAGGTTCAGACGTGGCAGAGGAGGGTCTTTTCACAGTTTGCTCACTTTTCCTCCAGCCGAATGCGCTCTCTGTGGACTCAATCCGGGTATTTTCCCTCTTTCCAGATAACTCGCACATTCCATTAACCTCCTTGTAGCAGATAACAATGCTTTCTTGGTTACTGAGTCGTTTTTTCTCTTACTCTCTATCAGCGTTAGATAGCATAAAAAGTGTCAGAGTGCATTGTGTTTTATTTTTTGATCTGCAAAATCGATATTTAAGCTGTGTTTTTAGTCTTTTTTTTAGGCAACCGGTTGATTCTCCCTCAGCTGTAACTCGAGGAAACACGCATTTACTATAACAACCGAAAGGGGGCGCGCGCGGTCTACACCGCCACGGCCCCAACATAAGGTCGACTTGTCCCATAATAG
The DNA here is from genome assembly GCA_903798195.1 of Danio kyathit. Taxonomy (NCBI): domain Eukaryota; kingdom Metazoa; phylum Chordata; class Actinopteri; order Cypriniformes; family Danionidae; genus Danio; species Danio kyathit. The sequence continues at coordinate 25,865,120 of LR812525.1, read as the reverse complement.
CGTGTCATGTATCCGCCTGTAAAAGCATTAAACACACTCCTCTTCGTATTGGTTTACATTCGAGTTTCCAGAATTATTACAAAACTAGTGCTTTGTCATAATTCTCCAACATCCTCAGAGAAATCTTCACTAAAAAAATCAGCTAGGTAAAGTTCAAGATTAGTCAATAAGCAGATAGCACAAGCAGACAGAATCAATTGATGTTCAGATAGTCAAAGATAGAGGAAAAGGAGGATCAGACCTGGAGACAGACTCTCAGATCACGGCAAACACGCTGCAATACTAAACAGCCTGCTGGGACATGACAGTACATAGACTCTGCCAATTACTTCTCTAATCCACATCACACTCTCAGATAGTCGTCTACAAAGCACACTTCGGCGAATGCACAAGTGCCAGTCCCTCTAGGACTCTTTTTCTGATTTTTGCAGCCTCAAAATTACATTGCAGCACTATTTTCGGCACAGGGCTATATGAATAATATATAAAAAATATAGAAATATTGCAAATGTTGATATATATAGTCTACACATCGCAGTGGTTTGTAATAAATGAGCAATTTAATCCGAAATTATGCTTGTGTGCCTGTCATTACCTGCAATTAGACGTAAACAGGCATCTCTAAAACAAAGCAGAGAGGACATGCTGTTTTATTTTTACTTTATTTATTTATTTTATATTAATAAGACAACAATGAAGTAACTGCACTCGGTTTCAAATGCTTTTGTTTATCTGAGTGTTCTTGATGTTTTCAGGCCGATAAAACTATAGACCATTTTGAGGGATGTAAACAAAAACAATGGTCCCAACATATTTCCTGTTTTACATTTTTAATTTCTATAGCTTCCGAGAATCCTAAAGAGCCACATATTGATAAATAATGTTATGACAGCTGTTTAAACATTAAGTTATGATTGAAATGACTCTTGTTAAAGTTCTGAAATAGTTTGAAAATAAGCAGGAAATATCCATGGGTCAATGACATGACCACATTGAAATGGTCTATACAGTGGAGGAAGGTGGTGGTGATGTTTTATTTATTACTGTTTACATAGTAAAAATGTATGATTTATTTTGTGTAACAGTGAAACATGGCTGTTTGCTTTTAGAATTTGTAATGAATATTGTTTTCCCCAGGAATAAAATCTAATGTTGGTTATATAATTGTTTAAAATATCATATCTTATAGAATATCGCATTATTTAGCAAGCATCATCACATTCAATCTTGTCTTTTTTTTACTTAATTGTTTTAATGTTATATTTATACATTGTAAAACACATTATAAAAATATACAAAAAGGTCAACATAAACATGTAACAATATGAAAATACACTGAAGTTTATTTTGAGCAAAAATAAATAAATAAAAAAAATAAATAAATAAACACTAGTGCAATCTTACATACAGAAAGTACAGGTCTACAATGTGCTGACCATAACTAGTATCCAGTACCAAGCTGGGAGTAGGGGTTGGGGACTAAATCAGAAGGAGCAGGGTCAAGCTGAAGAGTTTGGACATGTTTGTGAAGAGGTTCCCACAATGAAAATAGTGCTAGGTCGGTAAAGAGAGTGCCAAATTTACTCTAATTTAATAAAATAAAGAACATTTCTTATCAAACAAATTTGAGAAAGAGGGTAAGGGCTCTTCCATTCATTCATTTTCTTTTCTGCTTAGTCCCTTTATTAATCTGGGGTCGTCACAGCCAACTTATCCAGCATATGTTTTACGCAGCGGATGCCCTTCCAGCTGCAACCTATCACTGGGAAACATCAACACACTCTCATTCACACACATACACTACGGATAATTTAGCTTACCCAATTCATACCACATGTCTTTGGAGGAAGGAAACCCCGTGGAGGAAACCCACGTGAACATGGGGAGAACATGCAAACTCCACACAGAAATGCTAACTGGCCCAGCCGAGGCTCGAACCAGCGACCTTCTTGCTGAGGCGATCTTGCTACCCACTGCACCACCGTGACCTCTAGGGCTCTTCCAGTTCAAAAGAATTAACCGCCTAGCCAGAAGGGTTAAAAAGGCTACAAAGTCTACAAAAGGAGAGGGTAAAGTGTGACCGGGTGGGAAAACCCTAAATAAACCAATAATTGGACAAGAAGGAATATCAACAGTGGTAATAGCAGACAACAAGAGGAAAGTTTGCCTCTAAAAAGAAAGCAGGGAAGGACAGGACCAAAACATATAAATTAGAGTAGCTGAACCAGAATGACACCTGTCTTTACTTAATTTGTTGGCCTCGAGAATTATTGAGCTCAGTAATTTTCAGTATATACAGTACAAATGTAAACACTGAGAACACAGAGAAACTTAAGCGTTACCTTTTTACTATGTATCATTTTGATACACAAAGTTTTATTTTGATCATTTTGCGTCTTTTATTGAAAAAGTCATCCTCTACATTAGCAAAATAATTAGTTTTAGTAAAACACATGCTAATATAAATGTATATAACATCATGTATTTGTTCAATTAATCAGCATTTAGGCTTTAGAGAAATAAATTATATTTACAATTGAAGTCAGAATTATTAGCCCCCCTTTGATGTTTAACAGAGCAAGGAAATTTTCACAGTATGTCTGATAATATTTTTTCTTCTGGAGAAAGTCTTATTTGTTTTATTTTGGCTAGAATAAAAGCAGTTTTTAATTTTTTAAAAGCCATTTTAAGGTCAAAATTATTAGCTCCTTTAAGCTGTATTTTTTTTCGATAGTCCACAGAACAAACCATCATTATACAATAACTTGCTTAATTACCCTATCCTGCCTAGTTAACCTAATTAACCTAGTTAAGCCTTTAAATGTCACTTTAAGCTGTATAGAAATGTCTTGAAAAATATCTAGTAAAATATTATTTACTGTCATCATGACAAAAATAAAATAAATAAACATAATAAAACTATTATGTTTAGAAATTTGCTGAAAGAATCGTTTCTCTGTTAAACAGAAATTGGGGAAAAAATAAACAGGGGGGCTAATAATTCTGACTTCAACTTTAATATGCATTTTATGTAAGTAGTCTGCTGTATTGTGAAAATATATTCAATTTTCATGATGTGCACGTGCACTTAGAGTGGAAGTGGGTTCGCGGTGGTTGATGAACTGGAAGCAACAGGTTTAGCAATCGATTAAATGCACTTGAAGTGGGCTTTGGCTGAATGCCATTTGCAATATTGTCACATGACACAATTAATAAAGATGCCCAAAATTTGCGGCAATAAAAAAAAAAAAAATTCTCTAACTTTTGCAGCGTTTGCTTAATTTTGCATTAAACTGCAATCACAGAATTGCAGAATCCTAAAGGGACTGAAGTGCATTCTAGGCATGGGCTGGTTTAAGTTTCTGACAGTATGATAATCTTGGATAAAAAAAAAAAAAATCACGGTTTCACGATATTGTGATTACACCTCTAAAATATATTCTTTTTAAATGTCTAGGTGAAAAACAAAAACTTTTTTTCCCATTGAACACAGTGCATTTTATTTTGAGAAACCTTTAAAATATTTTTGGAGCAGTAAACATAATTCAAATCAGTCATTGACTTCTGCTGTCTTCATTAGTTTCAAAACCACTGATTTCTTTACAATTTAAAAAGGCATCTGGATATCTTTTCTACTGGAGATACTGTTGTCCTAAAAAACTTAAAACAACTCGTAAAAAAACCCTTACATATACCTTAGGAACGGTATAACAGAAAATTTTCCAAACCGTGGTATACCTTGAAATTGGTTATCGTCCCATGCCTAGTGCACTCACAATGCGTCTGTATGACTTTCACACAAACATCCAGTACACACACACACACACCATAGCTTGCACTCATGTGTTGTGATGGCTAATTAGACATACATGCTGTACATATGCTTTTTGAATCTAAAGCTGTCAGTGGCCTCACGCATCACATCCAGTGCATTCACCCCCAACGCTCTCATACTGCTTGCATGCTGACTGGAAATACGCCCCTCCTACTCTCTCTCTCTCTCTCTCTCTCTCTCTCTCTCTCTCTCTCTCTCACACGCACACACACACATGCGCACACTCTCAGTAATGATGACTAATGTGTGACTGGTCATGGCTGCTTGCTTTATGTGGAGGATAGGGCTTAGTGGCGTAACTGGATATGTCTTAACCATCTCTCTGGGAGCTGCTGCCTTAAGGACCTTCGCAGAACATCACAGTCATTGGAGCCTGTAATTAGTTGCCCTTTCATACTGGTCTAGAATCACCCCCCTCCCTGTTCTCAAATCAAAACCTCAGCCGCTATAAGAGAAACTGTTAAACCGATCAGGTTATCACAGCCAGCCAAGCCTATAATGAGCAGCTTTCACAGATACACCGGTCCAGGTGATCCATCTGCCCGCGGCTGCTTCGCACCTAAACGAGTCCCCAAGGAGACCGCCGAGATCTCCGGACACCCTGTGGGAGATTTGCATCTTCCAGGGGTCTCACCTTTCACCATTGCAAAACACCTTTACCCTTCCCTCTGCTACTCTTATATCCAGCCTTTGACCTTCTAGAGGCACCTTTACAAAGCTCATTTCGCCCCTAAAGCTGTAACAATGCCGCCGATGTTCTCTTATATTTCAAATTCCATCGCAGGATCTTGTTTCCACTTATCAGGTCATTCACACACACAGATTTTCGACATTAGCCTTGCAGTAGGTCTATCAGTTAAATGTTTGCCCTCAGGCCATGACGACACTACAGTCAAACATCTGCAAGAGAATGTACAGCATGTTTATGATGGGATGTTTCTGAACTAATATTTTGAGACATAATGCAGAAATCAAAACTGTTTTGAAACCAACCAAAACACTCTAGCAACTGGGGATGCACCCATTTTTAATCATAAAGACTTGTTTACTCCAAGGTAATAAAGAGCAGAATTTATCGCAAGATACAAAATTCCTATTACATTACAGGAATGTATGATACTAACAGGGGAAATACCTGCTGGTATACATACAGTATGCTGCAGTGACGTGCGGTGAGGTTTGTGGCTGGTAAGACACGTCTCTTTCAGGGTCATATATACATGCACCCAATATATTTGCCAACTATCGATTGTGTTTCATACAGTATATCATATCAGCATTCTTTCTATACACATGGCAGGTACATATTGGGCAAATGAAGAATGTAAAATGTAAAGTGATTCAATATGCCTCCTATTAACACCAAGGTGGACGCTACAGACAGCCTATAACAAGCGACACAGCACCACGGCGGATGCACTCTCTCTTTCTCACTCACAAATACGCAAGCCCACACGCTTTCACACACACAGGATCTGCACACTGGTCTTTCATTTACTTTAAATTATGTCTTGAATGACTTGAATTACTTTGGAATTATTGAGTTATCTCCTGTCCTGTCCTTTGAATCACGCCCTTTATCTCCCGCATTGGTCGTCCAATTTTTATTTACGTTTTGAATAAAAGTCAAATTTTGAGAAATTTCTGAGCTGAGATATTAACATTACATCCACGATTTGTGCAGTCAGTCAGAGCAAAACATAAAATAATAGACTCCTATTCAACTTTACTATGTAGAAAGTAGAAAGCCTCACCTCGCTTCCTACGCTGTAACAGAACAAGAGATAGGCAAAATACAGCGATTTTGATTATTAAAAGGATTGAAATCATTTGAATCATACATAAATTGAATTTATAGTAAAAATCAGTGGACAAATATTTACTTAATCATTAGTATACATCTCACTGCCTCCCCTGACCGCACGTCCCTATGCTGTACAAAAGCAGTATATGTACATTAGCGCTTTTTGTTTGTCCTCCTAGACCTGAACAGATCTCAATCGGTTGTATCTGTTTCTTTGGATTTAAGCCTTATAATCACAAAATTAGATTTTTAACCTTAAAAGAAAATATGTCTGTACCTTATGTCGTTTTTTTATTGGAACAATATCTTTAATAATGTTAACTAGACTCAAGTATGGTCATTAACTCTAAATTGTTTTTATTACAAATAAGGCTGAAGAAATATCGTTTAAATTAATTCACAGAGTTTATCCCACAAAAATATTTCTAGAACAATTTTAAATTAATATGGAGTTAGAATGCTCTCCTTTTTTTTTTTTTTTTTAGTTTTTTTTTTTCTTTTATTTAGTTTCTTCTTTTCTCATTTGGAATGTGAAGTGATTTTGTCATATAATAAAACTACAAGCTGGTTCTTATTAATAAAGCAAAAAAAAAAAAAAAAACAGAGTGTAGTGTATTTTTAAAAACTATATCTTTATTATTGATACCATATCTTTATTACTGATATATGGTGTGGTAAGATAGTTACAAAAAAACATTCCATATTCAACAATTACGTTGAATATAACAATATTGTTTCTCTGTGCAGTCAACATAATTGTTGAATAAAGATTTTTTTTAAAACTATATCTTTATAATTGATACCATATATGAATAATAAAAATATACATTTTTCAAAATACTGTTGACTGCACAGAGAAACAATATTGTTGGAATCACTTCCAGGATGATTATTTTCAGCAGATGAACAATAACAACACTGAAAGTGAACCGCAATCCATCCTGCTTTAAAGAGCATGAGCATTTAAAGCTGGAGAAGACAAAACCTCAGCGTGTGCTTAGAATAAAATGAACAATATCTTCTGCTGTTGTGGTTTGCATTGTTATGAATGATTGCGTGTGCTGTTGCTGAAAAAAAAAATGTACTCAATTTGTAAGTGTTTTGAGTTTACATTATATTGCGTCTGCTGGTAAATATGCTTGTGTAGGTTTTTTTTTCGAGTGACCAGACCTTGAGCCAATAATTATGTATGTTTTGGCCAATAGCCAACAAAAGGCTGATGGTGTAGATTTGAACGAGTTGTCTAAAATATAAAAACAATTAACAAACTTCTGGCATATACAATAACTTCAATCATACACATGGTATTGGTGTAGCACACAGGTCTCTAACTCAATTCCTGGGGGGCTGCAGCTCTGCACAGTTTTGCTCCAATTCCTAATCAAACACAGCTGATCCAATTAATCAAGGTGTTCAAGACTACTAGAAATTATTAAGCAGGTGTGAGGAGGAGGTGGTTGGAGCTAAACTGTGCAGAGCTGCGGTCATCCAGTAATTGAGTTAGAGACAACTGGTGTAGAATGTTTATATTTTGCCTAAATTTAATGACAACAACAATAACACTCATACTACTACTTTTAATAATAAGAAGAATTATTATTTTTATTATAATAATAATTAGTAGCGACCCCTGATTAATAAAGGGACTAAGCCAAAAAGAAAATGAATGAATGAATAATAATAATTACTACTATTGTTATTGTTGTTATTAATATTATTATACAATTCTGGCAGAAACAGTAAGCCAGTCATTATTTTCTTGGCTAATAACCAGTAAATGCCTCACAGTGTAGATCTTTAATATTTGAAATGAAAAACAAATAAATGAATTCTGTAATTAGCCAATTATTTCCATCATATTTACAATAACTCCTCAGTTAAAATACTTGGGTTAAAAATACCCCAACATATAACCCAACTTTAGGTTATTATAGCACCTTCCCAACTATGGGTTATTTTAATTTAATGCATTGGGTTATAAAATTTAACTCAATGCATTGGGTTATTTTGATTAAATGTTATACTCAGTTGAGTTAAAAATGTGAATTTCAACAGTCAACTAATTCAACTTACACAGGACAGCTGTATTAATATGTGTGTAATGTTGTTTTCGTTGTAGATTATTTAGGCTCCTATGCAATAATATTTCTGTTATTTTTATCATGTTTAACGTTACCTCTCTTCATTACGAGTGATTTTCATATCCGTTTCACCAGCACTCTTAATTATCATTTTCCCATTGCTAAAACGGGTAAGTTCTTGTTTTTTTGTTGTTATTTAGGCCTGTATATGTGTGTCTGTTTTAAGGTTGGAGCAAACATCATTTGGTATTTTGAGGGGTAGAAGCAGGAGAGGCATCAAATCCCAAAGTACAAAATCTTCATTATTATGGGAGAAGTGGCACCAAAGCAAGACCATCTTTTGGAAGCGTTTGGATGTGGTTAAAATGTATTGTACACTGTGGACACTGCGTGAAGGCTGCTGCAGCTGCTGGACAGCCTCTACAGCACACAGAACTCCATATTCTGCTCCATCAACACATGATTGTTTTCTGCTTGCACAGTTTATATCTGTCTGTACTTTGTTCTGTTTCTTCATTATTTGTGATTCTTATTTTATTTTAACAAAAGTGTCTGGAATTTAAAATGTATTGGAAATAAAGTATTTTTGTTAAACTGTATGTTATTTATTTACACAGTCATAATCATAAAATTAATAGTAGTACTAGTAATAGTAGCAATAGTAATACCAGAACGAAAATATAACATTTAATCAAAATAACCCAAAATAAATTGGGTTCAATTATATAACCCAATGCATTGGGTTAAAATAACCCATAGTTGGGAAGGTGCTATAATAAACTATAGTTAAATTATATGTTGGGGTATTTTTAACCCAACTATTTTTATAGAGTATTTTTTTTTATTACTCTTGCTTCTATTACTAGTACTACTATTAATCCTATAATTATGGCTGTGTAAATAAATAACACAGTTTTCAAAAACATGCTTCATTTCCATTACATTTTAAGTTCCAGACATTTAAGCATTTTTATCCATTTAATATAGATCAGCTATGAAGTGTGCGTTTGTATCATCAATAATTAGGTGTTGTTGAAACAGATATAAAAAACACAACAAAGAGAGGTAATTTAATTAAAAAAATTACAACCTTATTGCGTTAGAGCTTAAATAAACTTTATAACGCAAAAACATTAAGTTAAATCAGGTAACTGTTGAAACTCAAAATTTTTAACCCAACTGGTTGAGTTATTAAATAAATAACTCAATAAAGGTTTAAAATAACTCAACAAAGCACCAAAATATTTAACCCAACTGGTTGAGTTATTAATAAATAACCCAATAAAGGTTAAAAATTACCCAACAAAGCACCAAATATTTTTAACTCAACCATTGGGTTAAATAAATAACTCAACGTTTTTTAGAGTGTCATAATAAGTGAATTTAAAATATAACAATTAATTCATTTATTTTCCTTCGGCTTAGTCCCGGATTTATCAGGGGTCACCACAGTGGAATGAACTGCCAACTATTCCAGCATATGTTTTACGCAATGGATATCCTTCCAGCCATAACCCAGTACTGGGAAAAACCCATCGTTTAAACACACACTACTACCAATTTTAGTTTATCAAATTCACCTATAGCACATGTCTTTGGACTGTGGGGGAAACCAGAGCACCTGGAGGAAACCCACACCAACACAGTGAGAACATGCAAACTTCACACAGAAATTGCCAACTGGCCCAGCTGGGACACGAACCTGTGACCTTCTTGCTGTGAGGCAACCACCGTTAGCCACCGTGCCGCCTAATCACAATTCTTTTTTTTACAAAAAATTCTAAAATGAAAAATAAGCCCATAAAAGCTTGAAATAAAATGTTATTAAAATACTATTTATCACATTAAATGCCCCGAAAGGGCACAACTTCACTTAAAAAATGTAGGATATCTTTATAGTGCCTGAGACAATATACAGCAATCCCTGACATGCACCGTTCAGCTTAATTGCCTTTCCTTATGGATACTGTCTTGTAAAGAACACCCCGAGACCGAAATTCACAGCTCATCTTGAGCGCGAGTCTCTTCCAGCATCTTCTGGACACCTTTAAGGCAGAGTATTGGTGTTCGTCCAGTCTCATAACCTGCAAAACGTTCTGCCAGCGACAGGAGACGAGAGGCAGCGCGAGTGACATTTACGGTACAATAGGCCCCTGATTTACTTTCCGTATGAGCCTGTAGACAGAACAGCTCTCTCTCACACACACACACATACACACCTTTACTGCAGGGTCTTTTATATGTTGGAGCTGATTCAGGACAAACAGTGAGGTTCAGCTCTTTCAGTTCATCATCATCCCTGACCCGTAGGCCGTTTCACGCTCGATCTCCCATATACGCCGCTTCGAGAGCAGTCGTTCTCATTTCCATTCAAATCTCCACCATAATGAGAGATTTAGAACACTGCTCTGAGATCAGCGTTAAAAGAGAAGATCTGTCAGCACCCTGTTGTAGTGGTTTAGATCTGCGTGTGTTGAGTGACGGAGCTGTGGCATGTTTCCCAGTGCTTTTAATCCACGAAGACTCCACGGGTCAGACGCACAGCAGCAAGTAGGCCCGAAAAGAACATAAACACACACACGTTTCCTCAGTCTCTCCCCTTCTTTCTCACTCTCTCATTCATACAAATACACACCCAAGAGTGTATAGTCTACAGGAGCGGAGGTCTAGATAGCAAAAAAAGCACAAACACACACAGACAGACACAGTCGGGGGGGAAACATGTTCACAATTGTCAGAAATCACAGCGCCATCTGTTAGCTGTCTCAGATGTTTCCAGGCAGAGGCTCGAGGAGTTTCCTGCGAGACGAGGCAAAGCGGGCGGCTGACCCTCAGGGCCATCCCGAGTCAAGGAAAAGAGTGTCGGGTGAAGGGAGCAGATGACAGAGGTGCAGTTATGTGAGGCTTTTACTTTAACACCACTCTGGTTAAAATGCACTTATAGCTATAGTATGGAGAAAATTAAGAGATCACTTGGAAAATCTTAGCTTCTTTAGATTTATTTATGACAGGTATGAGTTTGAGTAAAATATTAATATTTGTTTCACTCTAGTGTGGCGGGACTGAGGCTTTTTGTTGGTAAAAAGACCAATACAATAACTGGCACACTAGAGCCAAATTACCACTGAAACTATTGCAAATAAAGCTCGACTACGCCACCCAGTACATTACCTGGGACATGAAATGCAGATTCGTACCTCTCCTCTAACAAAGACGTAATGAGACGTGGATATGAAAAATGATTATCCTTGGACCAAAAATACTTAAAAACAGACACATACACACTTACAATAGCACTAGTGGTGGCAAAACAACAAAAAAATAAATAAAACTACATTCAACCAGAGGAGCTGGGGCTTACCACAGTCAGGCAGGCTAGGCACTGGGCCCAAAAAATGACCCACCAGATACACATGTGCACGCTTTTAGATTCAAAACATCACACAGTGAAAATCACTACACACAAGTGAGCAAATGGCTAACTATTTAGAAAAAAACAGCTCTACGCCACACAACGGCCTGGCTGCCCGCAGTAGACACCCCCAGCTCCTGAGGAAAGAAAAAAAAAACACAATTTAGAAAATAGCAAAAAGAGCAAAACAAATAAACAAAATCCAAAAATCACGTGTAATAATATATGGGCACACAGAGACATCAAAAAAAACAAAACCACTACCTGAGAGAGAAGCTACAAGCCAACAGTTGGCTCGGAGAGGTGCCAGGCCCCAGCTAATCGCAAATAGTGTACAATAAAGTTAAATTAAACAAAACAAGGCTGCAAAATTAGAGCAAGAAAAAGCACAACAAACACAACATTTAAAGTCAAGCAAAGCTTAAGCAAAGCAGCACTTAAAGACAAAACAAAATAGAACAATTGAAGCAACACAATTAAAGCAAAACAATTAAACAAGCAGTTAACAGTTAAGACAACAGTTCAGCATAAAGAAAAACAAAAGTGAAACTTAAGCAAAACAAATATCTAAAAGAAACAAAGCAAGCAAAACACATATCAAAAACAAACAAAGCAAGCAAAACACATATCAAAAACAAACAAAACAAGCAAAACAAATATCAAAAAGAAGCAAAACAAATATAAAACAAAACAGCAGCATCCAGTACGCGTCAAAGCAGGAGAAGACGCTCTCAATCACTACACAGATGCCAGTCACCCATCTGGCAGAGCAAGGCTTCCATAAAGATTACGAACGAGAAGACAGCAGTCACGGGATCGCGCAGAAATTTTAACAAAAAGCACAACCCTATAACGTGCGATTCCATAAAGCTTACAACGGCCCAAGGCAGCCACTCTACAGCACAAAAAGGGGCAAACAGACACCAACCAGACGCACGGCAGCACACCCACCACAGAGAGGAGTCAGCTGAACGATGACGCAATTTCCCCAATTCTCGGATGGCTTTTTTTTTACACCTTTTAATAAGTTCTAGTTGGTAATGGGCGTACACAAATGTTTAATGCACAACATCCGCTACTCTATAAAGGTCAGATAATATTTTGTCCAAATTGCATGGATGTTTGGTAACACTTTATTTTAAGTAACAATTCACAGCATTTACTACTGGCTTATTATTTGCCTATTATTAAGAAATTAACTGTTTATCGGCACTAAAGCATGATCTTGTTTTACATCCAAATGCCTAAACCACACTACACTACTAACTATCAGTGGTGGAGAGAGTACTGAAAAATCATACTCAAGTAAAAGTACCTTTACTTGCCCAAAAATATAGTAAAAGTGTTGCAAATATTACTCGAAGTCTGCTTAAAAAGATCCGACGAGGTGGCGGAGTAGGTAGTGCTGTCGCCTCACAGCAAGAAGATCGCTGGTTCGAGTCCCGGCTGGGTCAGTTGGCATTTCTGTGTGGAGTTTGCATGTTCTCCCTGCGTTCGCGTGGGTTTCCTCTGGGTGCTCTGGTTTCCCCCACAAGTCCAAAGACATGTGGTACAGGTGAATTGGGTAGGCTAAATTGTCCATAGTGTATGAGTGTGAATGAGAGTGTATAGGTGTTTCCCAGTGATGGGTTGCGGCTGGAAGGGCATCTGCTGCGTAAAACGTATACTGGATAAGTTGGCGGTTCATTCCGCTGTGGCGACCTCAGATTAATAAAGGGACTAAGCCGAAAAGAAAATGAATGAATGAATAGTTACAAACTTAGGCCCGAATGTGTTTAAAATCTTTGTACAGTCACAGGCTTCAAAAACATGCAAATAGTAAATTATAACCCAGACTCAACACTGCAGATCCTGCGATGTGGCTATTGCAAATGATCCCATTGTGAAATCAGTGCTGAAATGATATATTGTGCAGTGCTAACTGGTTCATTATCTGCCTATTATTAAGATACTGGTTTTTTATTAGTACTTATAAACTATGACCTCATTATTATTACCACTGCCTTACTAACTTTTAATAAGCAGCAAATTAGTATATTCACCTAAAAGTCTTAGTTAACGGTTAGTTATTAGTGAGAATTGTACTTTAAATAAAGTGTAACCCAAATAATTGATTTAATGTGAATAAACAGCACTCCCATTTATCGAACAGTATTTAAAGTGGAAGTGAAGCACTCAGTCAAGTTTACATTATTTTGTAAATTAATTTCCACTTTAATGAAAATATATTAAACAAACTTGATTAATGTAACCATTTAGAAGAAAACGGCATGTTTTACTATAGCTTTTAGACCTAGGGCAATGCCATCTTGGAATGTCACTGTGTCTGACTTCATGGGGTTGGTTCCGTTCCCTCAGCAGAACAGATACAGTGGAAGTAAAGGACTGAACACGGAGACTGGACAGCCTAATTTAACCCAATGCGTGAAGTTGTTGGCGTGGAGCTGCTGCAAATACAAGCATCAGATGTGTGTCTAATTTAAATAAATATATATATTTATTCTATTTTTCTTTTTTCTCTTTTAATTACTGATCATTTGATGCGCTTTGGTCCACTCTCTCAAGCTGCTCCAGCGCTGCCTGAGGAGTGGATTTACATTCGGACTAATGCAACGATTAAAGCACATGACTTCACGATTTACTAAGTCACGTCTTTGTGGATTATATTAAGACATATTCCCTTTTCAAGTTGATCAAGTCGATCTCTCAACATGTATAAAGGACGTAAATATCTGCCATGTGAAAAACCACGCTGATCTTTGTTTGGTTTTAACATGAAAAGAGGTGAAGGCTGATGTAGTGAAAAGAGAAAGTACACACACCAATTTCGTCAGTACCGGACATTGTTGAAACCCAGCCAGGCAGTCAGGCAGCGTAATACAGAGACCAAAGAGGATCAAATGATCGGTAATTAAAAGAGAAAAGAGAAAAAAAGAATAAATATATATTTTTACTATACTATAGACATAGATTAATTTTTTAAATCTAGATTAATCTCACTGTAATCTTGGAATTAATCTAGATTAATCTAGATTAAAATGGCTCATTTGAATTCTGCTGAAGGCATTCAGAATATGTGTGCTAAAAAAACGGGTTTCTCAAGCCAGGTGGCGCATTAGACCAGGGGCTCATCTCCTGTTTCCAAAATGCATCACAAACTGCTTGAGAAACTTCTACTATGATTATAAAAATAAATTATTTCCAATAAGATGTACTTGTGTTTACTAACTGTTTATTTAGTTAAACAGGAATTTTAAACTGTAGGCCTACATAAGCTCGAAACAGTGATTTTTGATTACCTTAATCCGACTAAAGTCATAACTGAACTAAACAGAAATGGAATAAAGACGTGGAGTATGGTGATATTAGTGGCATTATTGAAGTAAACACCACAATCAAACTATTAACGTCATGTAGGACTTTTCGCCACATTTTCTGACAAGATCCACACATGCGGCTGGACCGCGCGCGGACACACACGGACGCGGACACACACGGACACACACACACACACGGACACACACACATGGACACACACACACACACACACACACACACACACACACACACACACACACACACACACACACACACACACACACACACACACACACACACACACACACACACACACACACACATTGCGAAATGCAGAAGTTTTTTTTCTTTCCATTTGGCATGCGTTTTCATAACATTGAATAATGCAAATTCCATAACACTCTCACCAGTCCTTATGCCTTATTTGCGTCTAATACTCCAGTTTGTCACAGGGGGATGAATGAAACGTTCATGAGTTAAAAGTGAAACTGCTGAACTGCAGTTAAAGTCACCCAAAATTACAGGAAACTCTTACATGAAAGCACTTCACGTAAACACCTTAATTATATTATTGTCTATTAAGGCAAATAACTAGATTACAGATGTCCATGTAAACGTAGTCAGTAGTGTCTTTAAAGTAAGTGAAAGAGAAGGGCATCCTGCTGATTTGATTCAGAAGGGCACTTTTTTGTCAGACGGCTCATCGGTCAGGTATACATCCGCGTTAAAATATCAAAGTGAAAGCCATCATAGCTTGCGTAGAATAGACCCAGCTGCCAACCAAACATTGAGAATAGATTAACGGCGATATTTTTTATTTTTTATTAGAGTCTCGCGTTAACGCAGCACATTAACGCTGATAACGGCCCACCACTAATTTTTACATTTGACACACATTTGATGCTTGTATTTGCAGCAGCTCCACGCCAACAACTTCACACGTTGGGTTAAATTAGGTTGTGCAGTCTCTGTGTTCAGTTCATTACTTCCACTGTATCTGTTCAGCTGAGGGAACAGAACCAACCCTGTGACGTCACAGTGATATTTCAAGATTGAGGCGCCCTAGGTCTAAAAGCTATAGTAAAACATGTCGTTTTCTTCTAAATTAATCGAGTTAAATATATTTTCATTAAAGTGAAAATGATTTTACAAAATAATAAATTTGACTGCTTCACTTCCACTTTAAAGCAAAAAGGCATGAATGAATAATTGATCAACTGAAAAATAAATGCTCAGCCATTAGGAATATGAATGTTTGGGTGATTCCTGATCATATTACATTAGCCATATTAGCGCTGACCTTTGACCTTTACTATGACCAATACATATCAGTATGACAAAACATCGACTAGAAGCTCGCCCAAGAATCCAGACAGATGCAGTGCGCCATCCATCTCCTGTTTCATTAATACTACTCACAACCTACTCATCATTTCACTTTTAAGCCTGTGCGTTTTAGGACGTGCAGAGTTTTCCACATACAAGCACCAACACCAAGGCGTACCGAAACAAGCTGCCGATGTCTCTGAACAGTCTGAGCTAACTTAGACATGATCACATACACATGCTGCTTTAAAGCTCACATGCTGGTTTATACAGGCACACCTTCCCAGACAGATGGACAGCCACGCACACAGACTTTGTTCAGTTCTCACACTTTCTTGAACACACATGGTGATTTGCTCAAACAGATACACTCAGATACTGTTTTCCCTGCTCTCTCTCTCTCTCTCTCTCCTTCTCTCTCCACTCTATCAACAGAAGCGAGGTTAACTGGAGCAGTTAATTGCTCAGAGTGAGTCAGCGATGAGTGGAGTGTTTGGAAGTGGCACACACTCCTGTGCTGACAGCTGTCTTTATATAAACTGAACACTGCTCAACCCAGAGCAGCTTTCCGTCCCCCCAAAAAATCCGACCGGCACGGTTCTGCAACACGTCTTAGATCAGCAGGGAACGGAACAGACGCCGGAGCGCTGCAAACCGCGCCTCCCACCGCCTCTCTCTCCTTCCCCCCCTGCATCCTTTCTTCACATTGTCCTGCTGTGTCTCCATCTCTCTTTCTCTCTTGGATTCTCTCTCTTTCTCCTCCTCCCTGCTCGGCTGCTGCCAGGAGCCCAGCTGGCACTGTCATGTCTGATAGCCTGGAACAGACTGGGCGTGTGGAGGGGGGTGGGGTGGGGGGACCACGACGCTGAAACGGCTACAGCACAATGCATTATGCATTACAGGAGCGTGTGTGTGCGTGTGTGTTTCCGTGATGCGATAGGTGCATGTTCATTTTTGGCTCAAAGAGGTGAATAAGTACAGCTAACATGAGCGTATGCTGATTTGGTGCTCGGCAAACGTTTTTGCTTAAATTGCTACTCACCTCAGGCCTATATGCAAGATGTAAATGAACTTTTTTACTCCGGTAGAACATTAGGGAAGATTTTTAGCTGAACCTGGGGTCCTTGGTGACTCATTAAAAGCAAATCCCAAAAAATATGTACCGCCAAAACAAAATGGAAAACATGGGAGATTCTGTCCATACAAAAGTGACAGGACGTTCAGACTAGGATTGGATACTGAATCCAATATGATCGGTACTGCACGGAATCAGAATGTAGACCACTATCAGTGCCACTTAAATGGTGTCAGAATTTAATTTTTAATGTATTGTACACTCCATCTTATTATTTGCTAGGAGGTGGGGGGGGGAATTTGCCAGAGAAGACAAATATGGCCACATTTCTGTAAAAGAACTGCTCAAATTTGAAGCTGGTTTGTAGAATTCCAAGAGTTCAGACTACTTTATTACCTTTGCAACTCATTTGGGGTTAGTGTTAAATTATTTAAGTTGGGTAAGGTGGCTTAGGTTTTATTGTCACATACTGTAAATTTGTTGTGTTTTGCATTTACTTACATTTTTATAAATTCTGTATACTTTAAAGTTTCAATATATTGTTCAATTTAAAGATTTTATTTTATTAAGAAGACTTTCGTTAATGTCATCCAAAATGTATTTGTGGTACAGGTATGTGCCAAAAAAAAAAAAAAAAAACAGAATATCGATGGAAACCTCATTTATTTCAATAATTTGTTTCAAAAAGTGAAACTTGTGTGTTATATTAGTTCACTACACACAAAGTAAAAGATTTCAAGCCTTCATTTAATTCAATTTAAATGATTATGGATTAAAGATGAAAAAAAAAACTTAAATCCAAATTTCACAAAATTAGAATATCATGACAAAGTTCAACATTATAGGCTCCCTGTGTCTCCATCTATTCCGCTAATTAATGCAAAGCCTTGATATTGTATCAGTCTGGCTTAGTGGGTTTCAGAATCATGGGGTAGACTGCTGACTTGACGGTTGTGCAGAAGACCTTCATTGGAACCCTCCATAAGGAGGAAAAGTCTCAAAAGGCAATTGCAAAAGAAACTGGATGCTCACAGAGTGCAGTATCTAAGTATACAAATAGAGTGTTAAGAGAAAGGGAAAAATGTGGCTGGAAAAGGTGCACAAGTATGATCGCAGCCTTGAGAGAATTGTCAAGCAAGGGCAACAAATTTATCCCTCAGGTTTTTCCAAACTTTTCCAAACTTTCCCACTGCAGTTGCAATTTCTAGCCAAGAATTATTTACCATCTGGTTATCCTTATGATCACGCATGGACGGATCATAAAGATGTCTGTACAGCCGTGCCTGTTTCAGACAAAATCTCTTCAAAATGATTCATTATTCAACTCAAATGAAACATGGAGCCGCGCAAACTGTTCAATTGAGTCTCAAAAAATTGTGTGCGCTCCGCCAGCCGAAATCATCTCGCGCACACAAGCAAACCCCTGTAAACACCTCAATGACACGCGCACTCAAGCGAACTAGCGGACACGACGAGTACAAACCAGGCTTTACTTACACTAGGCTCCTAGCGCCTAGACTTGCAGCTCTACACAAAAAGTTTGGCTAGAGGACAAATGGTCGTGCCCAACTGAGCCTAGTTTTGTTCCTCGCCACTGTCACCACTGGCTTGCTTGGTTTGGGACTTGTGGAGCTGTGCATCGATGAATTTGCTCTTCAGTGTTTGGACTTACAGCAGTGAAATTTAAACCACACTGAACTGAAATAAACTGAACTTCAACTCTGAAAACTGGACTTTTCAGTTTCAATCTACTAAAACTTCTATGTTAAGCTGCTTTGACACAATCTACATTGTAAAAGCACTATAGAAATAAAGATGAATTGAGTTGAATTGAATTGAAGTGACTAAGTACAACCAGCATGATCGCTGTGAAATGCTAGGATGAAAAAGTGAAAGACGCATAATGTGCCATTTAGCCCTACGGTGTTCTGCAAGTGGCTTTTAATTTTCTGGCACAATGTAGCCGGCATACGCCACTACACAACAGTCACGCACGTCCACACCTCCGGGGGCTGCGCATGTGCTCCGCAGGCAGGTTGGAGAGGAATTGTGCTGTTTTAGTCTGTAGTGAGGTGACTGATGGCTCATGCCCGCAGGCGAGGAGAGACAGTCATTTCTGGCCCTCGCACATTTCAGCCATCACTCAGGGATTAAAATGGAGAGATGAGAGAAAAAAGTGCTCGATGCTTTCACCCCTTCACACGGCCCTAAAAATACCAGCCCTGCGGCTTGGGAAAGGAGAGGAGTACAGAAGACAAAAGAAAAAGCAGAAGAAGAGATATGAGCCTTCAAGGGTCTGGAGGAAATCAACAGGTGATGTCATTTATCTAAATAATGACTTCAGCTACCGCAGAGACGAGACTGTAAGTGTGTTTTGGGGGCATTAGGCAGAAGCTCATAAAACAAGAGCGAAAAAAGAGAGCGAGGAAAACAAGGCTGCTTTTCCATCATGTCCCCCAATCCAGCTGTGCTGAGTAATCAGCCACGACTAATAATGCTGTGGACTTCATTGCATTTCTTGTTCCACATCCTCCACGACTAAACCCCAACATTAAACCATTAACAGTGGCAAAGGTCCTTCACTGTGTACATTAGCCCCAATCACACGGGAGTTCGATTTTTCGCTGGATACGAGCGGATTTAAGGGACGACCCGTGGCTTGGATTCATGTGAAAGATGGCATGGAAGCAGAGGTTAGTCATATAAAGTTTTAGCCTCGAGGCAGGTTAGCTATGGAGACTCAGTCTGTGTCGCCTAATTAGTAAAGGGAGCTGACAGGGCTGAGCGGTGAATAGCTCACTGCGGTGAGGTAACAGAAGAAGGTGCAGTATTCTACAGCTCATCTTCCTGAATCTCCCCTTAGGGATCAGTTAAGGACTTTCATTCATTTATTCATCCATCTACTTTGTTTCAAAATATCAACTTAGATTAAGATAAATGTCCATGCAGCTATGATTTACATGTTTGTTCGTGCAAGTCTAGCTACTTAATAGAGTGTATAATATGTGGCTATTTATATAATGTTTTGTCATGAATATATATTGGGTGTGCAGGCTGATAAGTCCTATCCAATATGCCTCCAACTGCATGGCGTAGGTGATTTCATCAACATTTAAATACCTCAGTGTTGTTTGCTAGCAATCTGCAGTGCATTTTTTGGATACCCTTCTTCACCCCAGCTCCACCTGTGTACAGATATGATATGGGGGTTATACGTCTGTTATGTCTGCAGCAGAAGATTGTGATATTTTCAGAAAGCATTATGTGGATATAATGGTAGTAAGTCTCAGTACTTGTTCTGCACCAAATACAAAGCAGCAGAATCATAGCAGATCTGCGCTGCCAAGACTAAACACATCAACATTGCTATAAACATACATATTACCATATTAATGGCCCGTTTCCACTGAACGGTACGGTACGGTACAGGGGTGCGTTTCCCAAACAACGACGCAACTCGCGGCTGAACTATCATAGTGCGATGCATCGTTTGGCAAAAGAACGATGTGGTGACGAGTGTTTCCCAAATCCCGTAGTTTCTCTGTCGCAGATCCATCGCTTGAACAACGTTAGTTATAACATAAAACGCCCATAATGATGCTCTAAACGGGGTGGAGTAACTTCTTTAGAGAACAACCCCATCATTTCTTTGTGCAAATTATATTGTTTTACATGCACACGCATTTAAAATAAAATCCAATATTAGTTTTGGTAAAAACATGCACTCGTTTTCCATATTAAAATATATGTAAATGGCAGATATAGGGCCAATGTTTGCTTTACTAATATTATTGAGAAGTTTAACATTATTCTATTCTAAAACATAAAATCACTTACAAAAGCTAACACTTCTAATATCATATATAAATAAATAAATAATGAGGCGATATATTATAAATATATTTACTTTAATAATAATATTAATAATATTAATGATGATGATGATGATGATGATGATTATTATTATTTAGGATATTGTTTATTTATATAAAAAAAAAATTACAATTTGACACATGCAAACCACAGCAGAAAGTTCTAACCAACAGACCCATGTCATATACAGTAGAGAAACTTAATAAATAACACACTATAAAATAAAAGAATTAACATATTCTATGTTTTTTATTTTCACAAGCTTTGGGGACGTAACATAATTTCTGCTTTTAAATATACCTATAGCTTTCGCCATGAGGCTGTGTTCAAAATGATATCAATGTTTTCAAAGTGCACTGCGAAGGGAGCGCAACTGTAAACATGAAGATTGCTTAAACTGAACTGTAAAAATACTTTGAAAGCAAATTACATCTAAGAGAGATGACTTTAATGCTTTTTTATTTTTAATAATTCCAACTTTGAATGTTAAAATGTTCTAAATGAATAGGGCATAGGGGGGATAAGTGGGAATAGAACACAGCCAGGAACTATGCTTCGAACTACAGCTCCAGAGGTGTCGTTTCAAGTGCTCAAGTTTGCGACGCAGTTTGCGAATGTTCGTTGGAACGATGGATTTGGGAAACGGCAAATCAATGAATTATATTTGTAACGACGAAACTTGCGACCTTAGTTGGCTAACGATGGTTTTGGGAAACGCACCCCAGGTTAGTACGAGTCACCTTTATCAGGCTTGCGTTTCCACTGCCAAAAGGGTACCAATGGTGGTGGTGTACGAGAGAAAGTTTTAGTCAACGTCATTCTCGCTCGGGAAAATGTCACAGTAAAGGCGGATGGGTCGTTCACTTATCACATAAAAAGCACTTCTCACAAAACAGATGTTTTATACACACAAATACTTGTGTATAAACGTTCATTAATAACCTTTCTATGAACATGATTCAATAATAACTGCAGATCAATGATAGTGTGAAATAGCCTACTGTAACGTTTGTAGGGGTGTATAAAATAAATAAATAATGTGTATTTAAAAATGGCATTACCTTTGCTTTCATTCTCCTGGCTTGTGCACGAGCTAGTGATTTATCTCTGTATTGCTCCGCCTTTTGGTACCCTTTTGTTGTGCTAGGTACCCTTTGGAAAGGGTACCCAAAAAGTGGTACAGTACGGTTCGCTTTTAGGTATCTTTTGACAGTGGGAACGGTCATAAAAGCACACCGAACAGTACCGTACCACTCAGTGGAAACGAGCCATTTATCTCTCTTAAGAGTTGTCATGACAGAATTATATTTAATAGTTTGTTCACACATGCACATTACCTTACTAGTACTTGGTCAGAACCCATTTTTTCTTCAGAACTGCCTTGATTCTTCATGGAAGATATTTAACAAGCTGCTGTAAAGATACTTCAGAGCTTTGGTCCATACTGACTTGATAGCATCACATAGTTGCTGCAGATCTGTCAGCTGCACATCCATTATAAGAATCCCCTGTTCTAGCACATCCCTAAGGGGCTCTACTGGATTGAGATCTGGGGACTGTGGGGCTATTTGAGTGTAGTGAACCCATTGTCATGGTCAAAAGAGTTTGAGATTATTTGAGTTTTGGGACATGGCACATTTTCCTATTGAAAGCAGCTGTCACAAGATGGATACACTGTGGTCATAAAGGGGTTGACAAGGTCAACATAAATTCTCAGGTAGGCTGTTTATTGCACTATTAGCAATAAGAAGTATTGTGCGTTTTTAAAAAAATATTAACCACGGCATTAAAACACCAGAAGTAGCCTGATGATAGGCAGGATAGGCAGGATGGATCCATTACAACAAATTCTTACCCTATTCAAATGTTGCTGCAGAAAAAAAAAACAGTCATTTCTTTTCCCGTATTTTATTGTCCAAATATGTTGGACCTGTGTGACCTGCTGTTAGCTGATAGAAGTGTCACTGATGTTTCTCTTCTCTGCAGCTATATCTGATCTGCTTCAAGGTTTGATGTGCACGTGCAATTGACATGAAATGCTCTTCTGCAAACCTTAATTGTAACAAGTGGTTCTTGAGTTACTTTTTACTTTTCTATCAACTCCAGCATGCCTGTCTATTCTCCTCTTGCATCTGGCATCAACAGGGCATTTTATTGCCCACAGAAATGCCACTCAGTGCATATTTCCTCTTTTTACACCATTCTATACCCTAGAGATTGTCTGTAAAAATCCCAGTAGATCAGCAGTTTCTGATATGCTCAGACTAGCACATCTGGCACCATCAACCATGCAAAGTCATCTTTCTTCCCCATTTTGATGCTTAGTTGGATCTTCAGCAGATTGTCTTGGCTGCATCTGCAAGTGTACCAACTAAAGTGGCAAGAAGCTAGCTTGTGCTGGCAGCTAGCTCTCACATGGTACCCACTGAAGCTAAGCAGGGTTGAGTACCTGGATGGGAGACCACATGGAAAAACTAGGTTGCTGTTGGAAAAGGTGCTAGTGAGGCTAACAGCAGTGCTCATCCTGTGGTCTGTGATTCCTAATGCTCCAGTATTGCGACAGAGACTCTATACCAGGGGTGCTCAACCCTATTCCTGGCGATCGACCTACCTGCAGTTTTCAGTTGCAGCCCTTATCAAACACACCTGCCTATAATTATCAAGTGCTCCTCACGTTCTAAATAATTGGTTCAGGTGTGTTTGATCAGGGTTGGAGCTGAAATCAGCTGGAAGGTCGATCGCCAGGAACAGGGTTGAGCACCCCTGCTCTATACTGTCAGTGAGCACCATCTTTCAGATATGTTGGGCAAGTTACTTTATAAAAGTAATATATTACAAATTACTGACTACTGGAAAATTGTAATCTAATTACATTACTAATTACTTCATGTAAAAAGTAATCAGATTACTAATTACTTTACTTTTTAAGCTACTTTTTTAAAACATAAAATATACTAAATAAACTGCAGCTTATTTAATATTCACTGAAAAACATTACAATGGGTTGAACACAGCAGATTGACATATTCAAAAGACTTAAAGAGTTCTTCCAAAACTTTAAATTCTCTTATCGTTCACTTGTTCCAAACTTGTCTTTTTTTTAACACAAAAGAAGACACGAAGAAAACTGGATACCTGTAACCATTGACATCCATAGTATGCAAAAGCACTGCAGTGTTTGGGTGTTCTGTGTTTGTCTAAGGTAATTAGTGAAGGATTCGGATTTCTACCATCCCATCCAGTCCCATCCATCTCAGCGTGGATGTTTATCCTTTCCTCATCATCCTATTTCTCATTATTTTCATTAAAGATAATTAATTGATTATTTGAATGAGTATTTAACTTTGCATTGATTTCAACTATTGAATAAGTTAAGTACACTGCTTTATGTAAGAATGTTCAGCGCATTGCCTGTCTCTTTGAAACTATTTTCAGGAGCCACCAAACTAGGTCAGAGGTCACAGAGACCTTGAATGGAAATGAGCGGCCTAGGAACTCATTGCGAGTGTTGAAGCTGGCTTCTGCTGATGAAACTGCAAACTATCTTCAGTAAACTTTATTTATTTAATTGAATCTCTGACTCCGGCTCTTCTTCATCTGACAGAGTGGTCATTTATTGGGTTAAAACTGTATAATAGCCCTACATTAGTCCAAAAATGTGTATATTCCAAAGCATGAAGCTGATCGGTCAGTTCTTGTTACGTGACTAGCAGTTCTCAACTCGGTGCTCCTGGAAAATGCGAGCGTGCACAATATGCGTTCAGAATATGTGTGCTCAAGCCGCGTGCCTCCATTGGAAATAACGAACTTGCACACGCAAAAGATGCGATATGTGAATGGCCCCATAAGCAGCTACACTTCTCTTCACATTTAGAAGATACCTTCACTCTCGATCCTGCATAAAAATCCAATTTAGCCTATTTAGGCTGAGTTAGACCACTGTGTTTTTGGGCACCGGTGTGTCCTCCTTGGTGACAAGTGTTGTCATAGAATGCTTTCTATTCAAGTGCTTGAACAAGTTGCTGGTCGAGTTAAAAGCAATGGAAAGTCCTTTAGAGACTGGACATAGACTGCATTTCACAGCAATATTTTTACGCTCAATGAAATCAAAGTAATGTCTGTATTTCCACTTGAAGAAGCAACCACTTTTGCCATCAACAATTTCAGCTCCCATTCTCCAGCAATTTACAAGCACATGGTCATTAACTGACGTTGCAGCAGAAAACGTGATTTTAAAGAAGCATTGTTTTCTTCTAAAAACTATATTTGTAATGCAAGTAATGCAATTACATTGACTTGTAACTGTGTAACGTGTTACATCCAACTTTGGTGGTCATTAAAAATCCCAAGATGTCACTCGAAAAGAGTAGGGGTGTATTGTTGGCATCCTTGGCATACTTGCCCACAAACTTGTCCCAATATCAGTTTAGCTTCATGATTCTGTCTCCTCTCCACCAATAGGTTGGTTTGTGGTGTGCTTTCAGTCGAAAATAAGGCTGCCGTCATGTCATCCATGTGAATGCTGCACATTGGTAGTGGTTGAGGAGACCCTGCCTCACCCATATGAACAAAATAAAATTGAAATGAATAATTAAATAAGTAAAAGCACATACTCAATAATGACAATTCCAGATAATCAGGAATAAGTTGTATTATAGAGCAAAAAAAGGTAAATGAAGTATAAAGTCTCTTTTTTCCATACTCTCTTTGTACTCGTGAAGAAGAGATACCTGATCCTAAAACAGTAATGGTTGTAACTCACAGCCATCAAATAACCTCTAAACGACTGTAGAAAACACAGGGGGCTAATATTCTTGTACGTCAAACAAGAAAATATTGGTGTGCCATCACAAAATCTATGTGTGTAATGAATAACTTGATATAATGCTATAAGGCCTGGAAATACAGTACACACAGGGAGTGTTACCCACTTCTAGTCATAAAGCACTGTAAACATGCGGCGACCAAAAAATGTGTATATCATATGATGTCCTAGATTTAAGATAAGAGTCCTAAATCCACTGAAATGAAATCTCACCAGCCACCGCCATCAATACAGGATGACTTGCTAAAGCTCTAAACCACATTAGAGACCACACAGATCACACCAGTGTGCCAATCACAGGAAACCCACCCAGAACAATGAACGAGGGCACGTTTCCGCGTCTTCCTCTCTCTCCATCATATCCATCCCTCCGCAGCAGTTTGCTTTCATTTAGCTGCATTACAGCGGGCCGAACGCCCTCAAAAAGGATCTTGGTCTGGGTCTGCAGGAGAGGCAAGAGGCGGAAATGATTTACAAGGCTCTGGTTAGGCTAATTAGGAGTCTGATTAAAGATTTTAATTAGAGGAAACCAGCCCTCTCCAATTTGGAGTGGGCTGCACGAGCAGGGATGAAGAGTGGATGAGGATGAGAGGAGAAAGGAAAGAGGAGGTCGCAGAGATTGGGAATGATGCTGTATGAGAGATGGGAAAAGGGCATTACAGGTGGTGGGATGATGAACAGAGCAGAAGGAGAAGAGGATGGAGGGATAATGGACAGAAGGGTAGAACTATGGAAGAATAAATGGAGTGAATTAGATGGATTTGAGGACAGCGGAGATGAATAGAATGGGGAAAATGGAGGGGGATGGATGAATGGAGGATAGATGGAGAGATAATGAAGGGCTGTTGGACGCTAAGAGGGTAATTTTAGTAGAACTCCTAGAGAATGGACCTTTGTCCTACAAATATAAAATAAAACATGCTCTGCTGTGAGACAGAGAGAGAGAGAGGGAGAGAGAGAGAGAGACTGAACATGACAAGCCATTTCACCTCTCCTCACCCAGAAAACCTCATAGTGTCTATAAGGTCTGAAAGGGTCTTAAATCCTGTTATTGTCCATTTTGTCCCGCTCTGTCTACCATGCTTGGACAAACAGATAGGGCCACCCAAACCTCAGTCCAGAGCTGGGTTAGCCTTAACAATTACATGTCAGGCAGCTCAAACAAATACTGTTCGTTTCATAGACTGGGGCGACTAAAAAAATTGTTTAAATAAATAAAAAAAATAATAATTCAATCATTTAATTTAATTTAAATGAGAAATTAATACTTTTATTCAGCAAGGATGCATGCGATAAAGTTATCTACAGCACTGAAAATTCAGCTTTGCCATCAAAAAATAAAACACATTTTATAATATATTAATTATTATAGTATAACGATTAGTAAATATTTAGTTTTAACAATATATATTTTTTTATCAAATCAATGCAACCTTGGTAATAAAAATTTAGGATGACATATACTGTATACACATTTGAACAGGACTGTGTGTATACTGTATACATATACTGTATTAGAGCTATTCATAGAACTGATTCCAATAAGTCATTCATTCCCAGAATGATCATCACTCGATCTAAGAGAATACTGCACCCATGTTCTTAATACTGTAATATGTTCAGGAACAAAATTACCATTTCACAACAACATTGTAACAGTGAGACAGCTTTGCTACTAAAAATACCTAGATCTATATATACTGTACCAATGGAAACTCAGTTCCTGGAGGGCCGCAGCTCTGCACAGTTTAGTTTCAACCACCTTCAACTCACGCCTGCTTAATAGTCTCTAGTAGTTTTGAACACCTTGATTAGTTGCATCAGCTGTGTTTGATTAGGGTTGGAGAAACTGTGCAGAGCTGCGGCCCTCCAGGAATCGAGTTTGAGACCTATGATATATACAGTTCTATACTACAAGCCAATCACCATATTGAAACAAAGCTGTTCAATAAATACTTGAGAGCAAGTTGACTGTTTGTCTGCAACTGTAGTTATGTGCATGCATAATTGTAATGGAGGCCAGCTAGCGAAGTGCTATGCAGGTAAATCTCACTCACATCTAAAGGTGCTCTTGCGACAAACGCTATAGAGGCCATGGTCTTTAGCCTCCTTGTTAGAGCAACCGACTCCCATACAAAGAATAGCTGGTTTGATCCCAGCTCAGATCGGGTTGGGTGCAGTAGGACCGGTAGGTTACATGTGGGGGCTCGTCCGGGATGGAAGTGAGGTTTAGGGGAGTGAGTGTAACTGAGGCCAGCTAGCAAAGTGCTATACAGGTAAACCTCACTCCTCTGATCTTTAAAGGCGCTCTAGCAAAAGATGCTAGTGGCTATGGTTTTTAGCCTCCTTGTTAAGGCTGATTTATATTTCTGCATTGAGTGATTGGCGTGACCCAATGTGCCTTCCTTGCGCATAGCCATGCATTTATACTTCTTCGTGCTGTTTGTGTTGCTGTGCAATAACACTTCCGAAATACTAGTTGGCAGCAGGTTTTTATGTTCCTCTGTGCCGTGTTTCTTCGCAGGTGTTTTGTTTTTTTCTGAACGCTACTTTAGTGTACAAGTAGCTAAAACTTGCTCATTCAGAGGCATGAACCGGTGGACGTGCAACAACTTTTATCATAAGGTAAACACAAAACAGCCGTTTCCGTCTAGAGCCACTTCACAGGACTCGACACTTGTAAACACTCGCTCCACTGGGTTTGCGCAGCTCTCAGCCCCGGCCAGACTCATCACAGCTACCAAGCCGTCCAATCACACAGTTTGCGCTATGCGTCGTTGCGAAGTGTAGTTACATCTTTTGAGAGTTGCATGTCAAGCCGCCTTTCCACTGCACATCACATTCAGACACGACTGTCAGAATACGCCCCCTTGTGGCAGTCGCACAGAATTTTCAGTTTTGTCGTACATCATGGGAAGCCGATTCTCGCGGTGGTGTCCGAAATAAAGGAGTGCAAAAGCAAGAGCCTTTGTTCTCCGTGCGTTCACCATGGTTGAATGAATGAATGAATGAATACCAGAAACTCATCAGAGACTGCTAAAAATTTTGGAGGGAATATGGAGACAAAATTAAAAATAATAATATTTTTTATTACTCATTTATGAATATATATTTTTTATATATAGACTTTTTTCTGATTCAAAAAATAACAAAAAACTCCTATTTCTTATCTTGCACGCATGGACCTGCTTGGACAACACTGGAATACAACACATCCGGTCGGCTTGTCGCATACGGTCTAGTTGCAGGGGTTCAAATATTTTAACGGATCCGCAGCTCAAATCAGATCTAAATTTTCCACATACAGAAATGATGGGAACTCCCGCAGCTCCCGGACTACTCTCCATTGGAAATGAATGACTTCCGGTGTGTCACTTGTCGTTTGTTGTGTGCTGTAGAAAGGTGGCTTCAGTGTCGCCATCAGCCATGGCAAAGGCTATGCGACCGCGCGAAGGCTGCGCCAGAGCATATGCGTGTGCTTGACGTAGATGTATAAATCAGCCTTTAGAGCAACAGACTCATGCGCACAGAATTGCCGGTTCGATCCCAGCTCAGAGCAGGTTGGATGCAGTGGTACTGGTGGGTTACATAATGATTTTGTTAAACTAGCACAAATTACAAATGCCTTAGCCAATACCACTTAAGTGGTAACTTAAAGTTACTATAGTTTTAAAACATAAATATTAGGTTATCCTAATTCTCCAACCAGTAGCTGCACAATGTTGTGGCATCTTGAACAACATACAGATCAGGTAAATAAGCAATATGCATTTTTTAAAATAGCCATAAACTACCAAGCTACTGAAAAATGTAGTTCACCTGAAAGCTTTTCTACTTCGAGCAATGCCACTGCTATCATTGTAGATGGATGCATGTAGATGGATCAATGTATTACAAGAACCTCTTACAATGACAAATCTATAATATGCCAATCTTTGTCACAAAGCATGTCTCTATCTTGTTCCATTGTTTCCTTTATGTCCCTGTTTTCTGCGTTCTCCCTGCCCATGTGACCTGCACTCATCCACTCTTGTCCTCTCCTCTCATTTCTAGATGTCTCTCATCTCTCATTCAGGTCCTCTCATCTCTCTCCCTCTCCTCTCATCTTTTCTCTTTCACCTCAATTTTCAGCTACTGCATGATTAATTAGCAACTGTGTTCACTATCGCCTCAATTATTCTTAGAGGAAAGAGAACAGTTTTTTTTTTCCCTTCGAAGAGACGCAGAGTTTTGTTCAGAGAGGGAAAAAACTGTATCGTATGATCTCGATTAAGTGAATAAGTGCTGCCATTACGCGAAACTCTATTCCCGTGTGCATTTGCACAGATGACCTTAAAAGCTTTTCAAAATGGACGAACACAAAAAACATAACCAATGACTCAACAGCGCATAGAAATATAGATCTATACTTACGTCCAGACTGCTCCGCGCGCAAAACACAAATGCAAAGCGTAATAGAGAAATAAGTGTTTAAGTGACGAAGTGAATGAAGACATTATTGTGTGCCTTAAAATCAATCCCATAATGCACTTCCACGGCTCATCACAGCAAAATAAATAGCTCCATTTATGACAATCAATCTGTGATTTTTTAAATTAAATCCAGGGAGTAAATTAAACACACTCAGGTAATTGAAAAGCACAACGGCAACGGCAGTGGTGCTGCTAATTTAGAGGTACAACAGTGGAGGAGAGAGGAAGGAAGAACAACAATGATAGTGTGATTACAGAGAAATGGCCGTATGATTGAAAGCTGAGTTTTGCACCCACACACCACCCTCTTCGCCATTAATGTCTTTTCGGACTCCAATTTGACGGAAATTTCCATACGGCTTACCTGGAGCGCCATTATTAAAAAACATTTACCCTAAACCTTAATGAGAACGGCAAACAGAGGACAGAGCTGAAGAAAAATAACAATAAATAACAAAGACAATGCGCAAGCACGCACACACACACACACACAAACCAAACTCCATGCTTTGCCAACCTGGAAGGTGATCATAATGACTCTAAATGCATTGAGGCGGCATTGTGTCTGGTTCTGCTGGGGTTTGGTCATTTGCATCAGAATGGATCTCCTGTGTTAATTGTTTACCCCAGGCTAATTACGCTGTGCCTGTCATTACTGACGGCGGGTGAGGCTTTGGGCCACGCACACACACACACACACACACAGACTGATTCCATTATGCGTATTTACCGATACGTACCCCAGTACAAATACAAATCATTTCGACATTGGTACACACAGGTGGAAAATACGAAGAGATTTGTTTTAATAAGAGCCGATGGAAACGAGTTTGTGAGCTCAGTTCAAGACTCGCCGTATCTGATGTATCTTAATGAGAATGCCATTCCTCAGGTTGAAAGAGTGTGTGTGTGTGTGTGAGGCTAGTGACTGATAGACTGATAGAATCTCAATGAGGTGAGACATTAAGAAGCACCGTTATCGCTTTGATCAAGATGGAAGTGAACACCGCAGGAGTCACCAAACGGGTGTCTGGGATTTGAGCATGCGCGCGTTCGCAACAGCCATTATTCTGTATGACAGATTGGAGTTGGTGTCTCACGCGCACATGGCAGCCCTGAGCGCTAATGAATGCAGACATCAATGCGGGTGGTATTAGAATGTTAATGCGCGCAGGTGAGGGCAGAGCCGCGTTCGCCTGCGGGGCCCACGGATCCGCACAAATCGAGATGGAGTTAACTGCTGTTGATCTCTGCCGACTGATGAGAGCGGACAACAGCCAATTGAGACGCTGTAATGGAAAATGAAGTTTGTGGTGAAAAACGTGTGTGTGCGCACAAAACTTTAGTCCCCGCCACGGCCCCCCAGAGTTACCTCCATATGTTTGTCCAGTCTGTTAAAGTCAAGGGTTATGGAGGTCACGACCTTGCCAGCGTCAAGGGTGAAATGGACCAGAGGCTGGCGAGAGCGAGGGTCAGTGTAAGTATATAAGAGTGGATCCCATCTGTCTCTCTCTACACGACATGTCATACCACACATACATATGCACATGCCCGAGATAAGGACAGTTCTCATCAAGCACAACAACTATAACGATAAAGACATCATTCTAAATGTAAAACAACAGCAGAGTTCAGACCACAACTGTAACAATAAATAGGTATAAAATAAAAAAGAATATCACTGGGATAACATTCAGAAATAATTAAAATCTTAGCTAATAAAAGATAAAACACTGACCGCCAGTCAGAATCTATTAAAATATACTGGTAAAAAAGGCCTTGCGAAATTTAAAGCTACTTCTAAAAGAATTTTGAAGACAGTAGATGCATCCCAAATCGCATACTTATGCACTATTCTACACCATTTTGTAGTATAAACAGTGTAAGTAGTGCGTTCACACTGAAAACTCTAAAAATAATAAGTGCACTTTAAATACCCGGATGATGCACTTATTCGTTAAAATAAAGTGTGGAATGTTGGACTCTTCACACACTCAATGACCGCAGCTTTGGTCACGTAGCGGAAGGGGCGGAGCTGTCAGGCGCTCAAGTTGGATTACATTTATTTAGGATTGTGAAAGCAAAATTCTCCTACGAGAGTGAATATACCACCTCCCCATGGTGAATATGGTTATACTCATGGCAGGTATTATTTGGTAGTTTGGTCGTTTATTTCTCTAATATGGCAACCGTCAAATGTCATCAGGGAAATGGTTTGAATTTCCGCCTAGTAAAAAAAAACATTAGTGTTCCATTTGGGACGACACTACATACAGTTGAAGTCAGAATTATTAGCCCCCCTTTTTATTTTAATTTTGTTTTTTAAAAAATGATAACTACTTTTATTCTAGCCAAAATAAAACAAATAAGACTTTCTCCAGAAGAAGAAAATATTATAGGAGATACTTTGAAAATTTCCTTGCTCTGTTAAACATAATTTGGGAAATATTCAAAAAAGAAAAAAAATTCAAAGGGGGGCTAATAATTCCGACTTCAACTGTACATATACTATGCTGTTGAGTGTGTAAATGCATGAGTACATAGTGCATAAGTGCATAGTGTATAGTGTGCCAATTGGGATGCAGCTAACGTCTATCTTGGAAACAACTGATTATGCCATTGGAAATAATATGCAAAACAGGCTTGCAAAATGATGTATAAAAATAAATCCACCTCAGGTATCCAGTGTAGTGATGCAACGAATAACTGATTTCACCATTAACCACGCCTTAATTCATCGCGGTTAATTAATCGTAAAGGCTTCTCAACATTGCGTTTCTGCTCGGAACAAAACTGCTGCAACTAAACAAAGTTATGCCAACTGTTCGCTAGTTTAAAGTTCAGAGTTTGTACACCGAGGCGAATACCCGCGCACACTGGATTCAAGTCTGATTTTAACTATGGCTGAGGCTATTAACTAAGGTCCGTTCACATACAGTATACCCATCTTTTGTGGACACAAGTTTGTTATTTCCAATGGAGGCGCTCGGCTTGCTGCAACTAAACAAAGTTATGCCAACTGTTCGCTAGTTTAAAGTTCAGTGCTTGTACACCGAGGCGAATACACACACACATTGGATTAAAAGCAGATTTTAACTATGGCTGAGGCTATTAACCTGTTTACATATTCCGTCTCTTGTGGATGCAAGTTCGTTATTTCCAGTGGAGACACGTGGCTTGTGTGCGCGTGTTATCAGCGAAGAGACATATTGGCGCTCACGCTTTCCAAGTGGACCTAGTTGAAAGAATGCCACGAGCGCACCACGAGTCGCATGACAAGAACTGACAGATCAGTTTCATACTTTGCACAGAATATACACATTTCTACTCCAAAGAGGAAAAGAAATACAAAAGGAAAATTCAAAACAATTTTTGCAAACAATAGATGATCAAAAGTGCCTTTCAGACAGAGGTTCAGCAGGCTTTGACTACATTTGCTCTCTTTAAAAGGTAATACTTAGCTAACATGTAGCTCAGATTTACATTAGACAAATACAATTTTTTTAATTTATTTATTTATTTGTTGTTCTGTTATTTATTTTCAGTGTAAAATTATTATTTATGTTTAAATGCCAAAAACGTTTTAACTTATTTTTAAGTCCAAAGAGAAATGGACTATTGTTTGTTTTTTATTATTATTTTGTGCTGTATTATTGATTACCGAGCAGCAATAAATAACACTAAAATATAAGGAGTTTTCATGTGATTTTCTAAACTTGTAGTGTTTTGAAATTAATGAATGCATAATAATCACGATAACCGTAAAACTGTGATTATTCCTCAGACTATAACCCTACAATCAAAATTGATAATCGTTGCATCACTAATCCAGTGCTAGTTTTGGCATCTTTGTATTGCATCTTTTGAAAATGATAAGGGAAATAATTAGCAAAATCCTTAAATTCACTGTTTTATTAGATTGACTGCACATCATGAGTAGGAATCACTGGTCAGATGCGCTACTAGCACACCTGCTGGCCACAATGGGTAATGCCAAGTGAAAAGCATAATCTAAAAATAAACGGATCCTCAATGTCCATGAAGCATATTTATTGTTATATCTATTCTTATAGTCATCCTGCTTGGTGTGAACAGACCTTTACACACATACATCTTTGGTTGAAGAGGAAAAAGTGGGCGTACTTGGTCTTTCACCCCAATCAGCTTGCCGTGATGTCGCCCTCGTGGCCAGATGGGGTGCTATCGTTATTTGTGACCCTCCCACTAAGTTTGATGGACAGCCCAACACAGCCAGTCCCGGCCTACTTTGTGTTTGACGGACAGGTGATGAAGGTAGGAGACAAGATCACGACCCTTCCACCTGAGTCTCTCACCAGCCCCAGACTCAGGAACAACAAGACTATTAATCAAACTAAATGCACCACGTTCATTTAGCATTGCTAAAGCATCGCAGTCTTATTTCAGAAACCATCTGGATTAATAAGAGACCATATGAGACCCACAAACAACATAATTAACTTGAGAGCGCCAGCACAAAAGACATCATACATCCTTAGGTTCATCAGTCGTTAAAGTAACAGCTCTCTTACAGGCGATGATAGTTCTCCTACACAGGCAGCACAGAATTGGTTTGTAATGAGCATCATGTACATTTTTTTTTTCACGAAGGGCACTAGTGGCAGTCCTCTATGGAAGCCTGTTATAGAATAAATACATTTGTGAGCCTGGACCACAAACAATCTTTTGTTGCATGGATATATTTTATAATTCATACACTGTATGGGTCAAAAACATAGATTATTCTTGTATGCCAAAAATCATTAAGATATTAAGTAAAGATCATGTTCCATGAAGACATTTTGCACATTTCCTACTGTAAATATATGAAAACTCACATTTCTTATTAGGAAGAAATCACTTTAAAAGTGATTTTATAAGTATTTATAATTTTTAAACACTTAAATAGTTGCAT
The DNA here is from genome assembly GCA_903798195.1 of Danio kyathit. Classification (NCBI taxonomy): domain Eukaryota; kingdom Metazoa; phylum Chordata; class Actinopteri; order Cypriniformes; family Danionidae; genus Danio; species Danio kyathit. The sequence continues at coordinate 25,830,166 of LR812525.1, read as the reverse complement.
CTCGGCCAAATATAGTCATATAATAACAAAACACACATCAATGGAAAGCATATTTATCTATAGACTGATTTCATGTGGCCGCCATTTTAAACAGCAAAATACAGGTGAATTGGGTTGGCTAAATTGTCCGTAGTGTATGAGTGTGAATGAGTGTGTGTGGATGTTTCCCAGAGATGGGTTGCGGCTGGAAGGACATCCGCTGCGTAAAAACGTGTTGGATAGAGGCTGCGGTGGGAAGAAACCCAGAAGTATCACCTGAGTCACACAGGAATGTTGTGGCTGTATATCTTATCAGCGAAGACAAAGTGACACACATTGCGGTTGCGGATGGAAGGGCATCCGCTGCGTAAAAACGTGCTGGATAAGTTGGCGGTTCATTCCGCTGTGGCGACCCCGGAATAATAAAGGGACTAAGCCGAAAAGAAAATTAATGAATGAAACCAGAAGTTTACATACACTCCAAAAAAAAGGAACCACCATTTTTTTTTTTTTAAATGTCTGATGGTAAATCATACTAAACGTTTACTATTTTAGGTCCATTGGGATTACCTAAATCATTTGCATTTGCCAAATGGCAGAATAATGAGAGCATTTTTTTAAATGAATTTTTTATGAATTTCTAGACAGTCAAAAATGCACATAGATTTCCTTGGTATTTTTTTTAGCTTTGCTTTTAAACTGTATAACTTTGGTCAAATGTTTTGGGTGTCCTTCCACAAGCTTCTCACAATAGTTTGAAGGAATTTTGGCCCATTCCTCCTGACAGAATTGGTGTAACTGAATTGGAATCAGATTTGTAGACTGTCTTGCTCGCACAAGCTTTTTTAACTCTGCCCACAAATTTTCTATAGGATTGAGCTCAGGGCTTTGTGATGGCCACTCCAAAACATTCACTCTGTTGTCCTTAAAGCACATTTTAACTAATTTGGCAGTATGCTTGGGGTCATGGTCCATTTGGAAGACCCATTTGTTGCCAAGTTTTAATTTCCTGGCTGATGTCTTGAGATGTTGCTTCAGTATTTAAAACATAATGTTCTTTCTTCACGATGCCATCTATGCTGTGAAGTGGACCAGTCCCTGCTGCAACAAATCAGCCCCACAACATGATGCTGCCGCCCCCATACTTCACAGTTGGGATGGTGTTCCTGAGCTTGTAAGCTTTCCCCTTTGTCCTCCAAATGTAACACTGGTCATTATGGCCAAACAGTTCAATCTTAGTTCCATCAGACCACAGGACATGTCTCCAAAAATTTGTCTTTTTCCCAGTGTAATTTAGCAAATTGTAATCTGGCTTTTTGTTAATTCTGGCTTATTGATTTTCCATAAGTGTGTTTGAGGTTTTGCTTAAATACTACTCTACAGTTGTGCCTCCAATTAACTCAAATGTTGTCAATTAGACAATCAGAAACTTCTAAAACCTTAACACCATCATCTGAGCTTTTTCAGAGGCATAAGAATCTTATTGTATGTAAACTTGACTTTCAAGAAAAGTTATAACAATTTCTCAAAAAAATCTCTCTCTCATTATTCTGCTATTAAGCATAACAGAAACAAATTTGATAATCCTAACTTACCTAAAAGAGAAAAAGTTTCATCACATTAACATCTGACTTTTTAAAAATGGTTATGTGCCTTTTTATACAGTGTATGTAAACTTCTGGTTTCAACCGTACATCATATTTGGGTGGAGAATCCCCTCAATGGCATCTCTTAAACCTGTGACATTCAGTACGAAACGGTGGAAATTCTCTTGAAACAGTGCTATGGTATTATTCTGTCAATTGTAATCCTCAATACCTACAGTAAATGACAGATTTGCCAAATGTGCCAGTGCTAAACATTCCTAATTTACATGAAATAGAAATAAGATGCCAACACTGTTTTATAGAGTGATACCAGGTGTTCTGGATGCCACTGTGGTGTAACAGAGAATTTGCATTACACCAAATGACGAAAACATTATCCTGAATGATGAAACTTCTCCTTCACTTGCTATCAACCAGTCGCCTATATAAACCAGTGACACTGACCAGTATTTGCAACTTGACCAGTATTTCGCAATTATTGCAACATCTACTCACTTTCTAAAAAAACTCCAACAATGAAAGGGATTTCTGGCATTTTACTAAATAACATGTGGTTTTGTAACTTTAGATAGCAAGGTGAAATTGTCAAATATTTAAGAGCAATATATATATATATATATTGTGATTTTAAATTACGTATTGAATCTAATACACTGAATGACCACTAATATATTTTAACGCCTTTAAATATAATGCAGCCATCATGTATTTAAACATGCCAAGAAAGCAAATATATATTTTAACTTGGTATTTTGTATGTTTATTTGAAGAGCTAGACCTTATGGTAAAATTAAACTTTGGATTGTGAATGACAATTTTGCAGATTTACCATTTACTTTATCATAACAGTTATTTAAAAACTTGTAGTAGATACTTCATTTACTTTTCTGAATGTGTGTTTTACGATGCAACCAAACCAGAATTTACCACATGAAAACAGCACATAAGCTTTGCAATGGAAAAAGTATCTGCAGAAGGTGACGGCCGCTCTTTCATTAATCAACTCACAGATGGATCAGATGAAGCAATTTCTGATTAAAGCCTTTGTGGGAACTGAAATCAGTTTAATGATGTACTAAAACGTAATGGGACTTGTGCCAGTTAGCTAGTTGATTAGTTCTACCAGTAATGCTTTTGGCCACTGTTAAGAAATGAGATTTGTAATGCTTAGAGAAAGCTACTAACATAGATAGAGAAGAGAAGTGGAATTTTACATGATTGTACTAATTCCCTAATTGCCGATTTTGTCTATATACTTGTCAATATACTTCGGTGCATTCTGAAATAAATGGGAGAACTTAAAGAAGCCTTTACTGGGGTTCATATGTAATAAAAGTATTAGTTTTGTAATAAGCATTAGGGCTGTGCAATTAATCCAATCACAATCGTGATTTAAAAACATTGCGATTAGTTAGAGGCTGTGAATATGAAATATATATGTATTATTTAATTTCCCCCGCCTAGAGAAAATTTGTGACTGCCGTCTGTGTGTGACAGTCTTACTAGCCAATTGAGTGAGCACACTTTCGTTCTACCCAATCAGAATTGCGCAACCAAACTATGCAGAACGCCCACAATAAAAAACAAAAAAAAAAACAAACAAACAGGAAAGCGCTTGCGAGTAGGATGATGGCATCTGCCGCTTCAGAAGCATTATTAGACTATTTAACATCAAAGAAAAACATTAATATGGGAATATTTTGGTTTCAACGTAACAGACACCGAACAAAAACAGGTAATTTGTAAGAATTGTTGCCACAACACAAGGAAATACAACAACCAGCCCCTAAAAAAGCACCACAAGCAGCTATATGAGAAGTGTCTTGCTTTAAAGTCAACTGAAAGTATTGCTAGTGACACTCAATTTAGTAGCAAGCAACAGCAAAGTACAATTTCAGAGTTGTTTCAGCCATGTTAGTTTGCTGAGTGTTCTCCATTTTTACAATTATTATTTATTTGTTTTTATAATAAGCTACACTATCTCCCTAATTTTATTTGTGCTTAATGTTTGCTGTAGAGAAAAATGAGTATTTCATTTCTGAATATTTAAAAACAAATTTAAATATATGTTGAGTCAATATCTTTTCAGTTCCTTTTTTAACTAACACTCACTGCATTTTAGCCATAAGAAGCTACAATACAGAATACTGAGCTGAAGCTTGAATACAAAATTAAATCGCAAATCAAATCAAAATCTGTCAAAAATAAATAAATCACAATTGGATATTTTCCCCAAATCACACAGCCCTACTAAGCATCGGTGAGCATTGGAGACAAAAAATTAGAACATTTTATTAACCTTAAACTTTTGAACGGTATATTAAAACCACAACTAACAAACTAACAATCCTTTTAAAAGCGGCCGTTAAATCCATTAATCTATCTATAAAGATGCTTTCTGGTTCTAGAAGATGGTGTTAAATACTTTACCAGTCAAACTAGGTCACACTCTAAACCTTGACCTCCCAGTGTTTACATCAGTCATCTGATCCAATGAAGGAGAAATCCTTTCTCAACTATCTCCATCTTGGAATGTCATTTGCATGTCATGTCTTTTGCAGGATTTTTTTTTCTTTCTTTTTCTCTGAAACCACCTATATGAATGTGATTGGCTCATTTAGAATTGAGCAACTCATAAAAATATTTAAAAATAAATAATAAGAAGAATTATAATGATTAATAATTCTATTAAAATATTTACGAATTGTACAATACATATTAATATACTATTATTATCTTATGTCATAGATTATAATATTATCTTATAATAATAAAAAAATAATTAATAACAATTAAATAAATGATAATAACAATTAATATAATGTTGTTGTTATTATTATTATTAATTTCCTCATGAATTGTTAAAATAAACATTTTATTTAACTTGATGTTTCAGTTTACAAAAACTTATTTTGTTGTATCAATCAATCAATCAATCAATCAATCAATCAATCAATCAATCAATCAATCAATCAATAAACAACTGACAAAATGGAATCAGCTATGCTTCTCCACTATCTCCATCTTGGAATGTCATTTGCATGTCATGTCTTTTGCAAAATTATCTGGAATAATAGCAGAAAATACATGTACAATTACAAAAAAACGCCCTAAAATAAAAGAAAGGATTTTTTTTGGTTATGTATATATAACAATGAATATATTATAAATATAATATATAATATTAATCTACAAATATTTTCATGAATTGTCTATATATATATATATATATATATATATATATATATATATATATATATATACAGTATGTATGAATATATGTATGTATGAATATATATATATATATAAACAATTCATGAAAATATTTGTAGATTAATAATAATAATAATTATTATTATTATTATTATTATTATTATTAATTCTATTAAAATCTTTCCGAATTGCACAATACATAATAATATTATCTAATGTCATAGACTATAACACCATCTCATAATAATAAATAATAATAATAATAATTTTTTTTTGTGTTATCATTATGAATTTCTTCAAGAATTGTTCAATTAAATTAAATATTATTTCAATATTTGTAAAATAAATAATAATAATTATTATTATTATTAATTATTTAAAAATATTTACGAATTGTACAATACATAAAAATATTATATATAATTATGTAGACATTCATTCATTCATTCATTTTCTTTTCGGCTTAGTCCCCTCACTAATTCAGGGTTGCCACAGCGGAATGAACCGCCAACTTATCCAGCACGTTTCTTTGCAGCAGATGCCCTTCCAGCCGCAACACATCTATGGGAAACATCCACACACACTCATTCACACTCATACACTACGGACAATTTAGCCTGGCCAATCCACCTGTACCGCATGTCTTTGGACTGTGGGGGAAACCGGAGCACTCGGAGGAAACCCACGCAAACACAGGGAGAACATGCAAACTCCACACAGAAACGCCAACTGACCAAGCCGAGGCTCGAACCAGCAACCTTCTTGTTGTGAGGCGACAGCACTACCTACGGTGTCGCCATTATGTAGACATATATAATATTATTATTATCTTATGTCATAGACTATAACATTATCTTATAATAATGAATAATAATTAATAATAAATAAGTAAATATTAACAACAATTTGTATTATATTGTTATTAATCTAATTGTTAAATGTTTTAATTAACTAGGTTTTTCTGTTTAAATAAAACATTTTATTGCAGAAATAAATCATTCAATCAATAAACAACTGACAAACTAGAACTTGGGCTTTAGTGAGAGCTATTCATTTATGCAGACAAACACTAACTCAACCAATCAGAAATGCTTCTGTTGAGATGACTAGCTACTGCTCATGCAAGTGTTTCCTCAAGTGTATCTAAACCAAGTCGCATAAACAAAAGCCTGCGAAGAAGCTCTCTGTTTGCTTCAGCGATTTTGCTTGCTTTGAGCTTCTCTTTTTTCTCTCTTACTTAAACCAGTCTCAACTCATCTCTCCGTCTCCCTACTTGTTGGTTTCCATTTCTTGTTGTTTCTCCGTCTGCCCCCTGAGTCACAGTGATCCTCGGCAAACCTTGCCGTTATTGAATTGCTTTACAGGGAGAGGTTCTAGGTAATGTATCAGCCCTTATCCGCCGAGCCAAAGGGAACAAATATTGACACGTAATTCTCTTTTTTTTTCAACCCCTCCTGTATCTTTTCCCCCCTTTCTCTTTCTCTGTCTTTTTCTTTCTTTTATTGTAGCCAGAGGAAGGGGATCTTTGTCGCTGGGGACGAAAATGGATCTAAATGAAATATTTTTCTGCCTTTTTCCCCCATCCACACCCTCGTTCTCCCTCTTTTTTTTCTTTGAGAACACTGTACCCTTTCCACCAAGGCAAATAACCATTAGTGAGAGCAGAAAGGAAGAGCAGGAGTGAAATGGGGGTGGAAGGAGGGCTGGAATGAAATGAAAATAAGAGGTCATTTGTTTCATTTGGATTCTTTTTTTACCTTCCATCTCGGGCCGGTGTTTATCTTTGCTCATGGCTGGTGAGGAGGGGGGAGAGCCGCAGCAAAAGAGGTGTTTTAACGGCCGTAATTTGCGGCCGGTAATATACAGACACAATGGCTTTTCTTCTCCTGCGCAAACTTTTCTCATTACGTTTCCTTATTTATCTTCCCGGGGCTGAAGCGGGGGAAGAAAAAGATTTTATTTAAACATAATTTCCTCTTGGAAAGCTGTCGTGTTGAATGAGATATGCCTGAAGAGCGCTCTTTTCTCTGTCCATTTGTCCGTTCTTTGCACTGTTCTGCTAACATTTGATGAGACGCCGCTATTACGGTGGTCGTCAGGCACGTCATGTACCTGTTTTTCTGAGAGGACGCCGGCGGTAGATCGGGATTACTTTTCAAAAAGACCCCATGAAACTGCCTGATAAGCACAGTTTTGATGGATTTCCTATTGAAAGGGAAATTGTAAATATCGAAAGGCTCACCAATTGCGGGCACATTTCAAGCATTTTCCATTTCCATTTGGCTTGAACTGGAATGATGTACAGCAAATGTATCATTTACAGTAAATGGAATCCATTATTAAATTATTTAATTCTGTTACTAACTGTTGTTTCACCAATGATAGAGCTGACATTTTGTGATTTACCTCAAGATGCTAACCTCAAACCAGATATCACACACTTAAAATATCATTTTGGCTGGTTGTTCAAACTACTTACAGTATATGAAATGAGCTGAATCAACACAATTCTTGATGTTTTTTTAGACAACCTAATTGTTTTATGTTCAATCTACTTAAATTTGCAAAAACAATTAAGTTAACTTAATCAGTTTGTGTTGGGACAACATGAAAATATTGTGTGGAACTCTGCATTTTATCAATTCTAAAACAGAATTGTATGCATTTCATTTGTTATAGAATTAGAAACATTTATATTTATCATGGAGAAGCTTTGTATCTGTCAGGGTAATTTATTTCGTAAATCAGACGTTTACTTTTGTTTGAGTTGTTGCTCTTTAACCCACACAGGATGTATATTTCAGAAAGTTGAGTTTCCTGTTTTTGCATAAAGGTGTTAAAGCTGTGTTCCTTTTTGAAACTGCTATGATGTTTTTATTTTTGATACCTCTGTATAGAAAGTAGCCTGAGTATCTAAACTGCTGATTCAATTCTCTAAATTGCACCTCGGACTCCTGAATTTAAAACTGAATAATTTCCACGACACACCATATTATTGTTTTAAAAAAGTGAATGATAAATTTACTGAAATATTACAATAATGGAGTTGACAAAAACTGTAAGTATTGTATTTTTAGTGTACCCTTAACATTTTGTACAAATTAATGAGAACAATAATAACATGCCACAAAGTCTTCTAGAGTTTCCCACCAAAGAAAGTGACATCACAAGTAACATGCCTTTTCCATCAGTGCTGTAATGATTTTTGTCTTTTTATAACCGATGTAACAGAGTTGACCTTAATACTCAAATGTATTTTATTATTATTATTTTAGATGTTTAGCAAAATAGATGTTTTGTGCAATTGTTTATAGAACTTAGTAGAGTAAAAACACAAAAAAAAATATAACTGAAGCTGAATATATGATTCAGGAGGCAGAGGCAGTCAAAAATAGGTATAGCGCGAGTCTTTAAGCTAATATTTTCAAGACTAAATGTCCCTAAATACACATACAAACATTATTTCTTAGGCATAACTTTTTGTTACTATTCAAAGTGGTTTCATTAAAGTTTTTTAGACACAAAATGTACCCTCAATTATAGAATACTGTATATTTAAAGTAAAAATGATCAGCCCTACTGTGAATTTCAAGTGTTGTTTAACGGAGAGAGATTTTTTTCAATGTAATTGAAACATAATAGTTTTAATAATCAATTTCAACTACTTTCCTTTGTCTTTGCCATGATGACTGAACATAATATTTTTCTACTTATTTTGTAAAATACTAGTATTCAGCTTACAGTGCTATTTAAAGACTTAATTATGTTAATATGTTAACTAGAAAAGTTAGGATAATTAGGCAAGCTATTGGACGACAGTGGTTTGTTCTGTAGGCAATTGAAAAATATTGTAACTCTAAAAACTCCAGTTTTTACAAAAGTCTTTGAAAAGACGATCGATTTTACTCCAAAATGGCAGAATCGCGGGGCTGTTGCAATGGAACTTTCTATTGTAATCTAATGTAATGTGTATTTATATGGCGCATTTATTGTGTATGGCCATACACAGGGCTTGACGCTTACTTTTTTTAGGAGTAGCACATGCGCTCCTAAGTTGAAAAATTTAGGAGCACATTAAAGAATTTTAGGAGCGCAGTGAAAATATATAAAATAAATAGTGTTTTTGCCTAATAAATTCACACGAGGAGATCTATAGAAGCAAAGCAGTTTCATTAATTTGAACACAATAAGTACAATAGGTTTTATTCTACTCAGGGCTTGACAGTGCGACCATTTCGCTCGCATTTGCGACTAAAAATAGACGTGTGCGAACTGGAAAATTTATTTAGTCACACATGTGCGATTTTCTTTTTTAATAAGCTCGATTGATGACTTAATTCCCTCGGCCAGGGTAAAACAACATGCTCTTCATGCTAACTTATGGTGGAAATCTATTGTGACTGTAGCACATGCTGACGCTATCAACAGCACATCCCTACTGGTTTATTTACTTCGCGTCAAGCGGTCTTTACATTGTTTTGTATACGTTGCTAAGCAACGAATGGCACCGAATGGCGGCATGTCGCACAATGTGCAAGCCTCATAGAAAACATCTACAATTCGGCCATGCATGGCAAATCGTGGCACATCCAGTGTGAGACGCAATTCAACACCAGCGCTTCCCACACAAAGGACTTTACCTGGGCGGCCCGGTTCTGTGTTCGCGAGAAACTGAGAACACTCCGCCACAGACTCATGTGCTCTGCATGCAGACCCACAGAGACGCGCTGCATACAGAACTGCTGTTCTGACTTTGGTAGCAGCTTTGAGAAGAGCGGGAGGAAGAGCGTGATTACTTTGAGGCAGAAGGAAACTTAAATTCATAGAGGGATTCCCATATTCAGCTCTTCTTTAAAAAGCCCAGAAAGATAAAGTGCTCTGATAAACAGTGTCAGCTTTGCACACAAGGTTGTAGTTGTGTCTTTTCATTGTCGTACTTTTCCCATGTGGGAAGTAGGGTGGAATCGGTAGAATATATTATGCAAATAAAAAAATTTTGATAAATAAAATTATTCTTAAAAGTTACATTATTTTTATGTGCTGTGAAGAAAGTGTGTTTCAATCCAGCTAGTATATTTATATTAAAGATAATATGTAGAATATATATTATTATAAAATGAATAATGTCTTGGGGGTGGCGCAGTAGGTAGTGCTGTCGCCTCACAGCAAGAAGGTCGCTGGTTCAAGCCTATGCTGGGTCAGTTGGCGTTTCTGTGTGAAGTTTGCATGTTCTCCCTGCGTTTATTAACTTAACAATAACTCCCTATTTCTGCTGCCCAGTGTGAAAGATACTTTTTTAGCTCAAAACTGGATTAAAAATTGAACAAGAAGCTTTCTAGGCATGTCCACAACTGAAGACTTCATTCAGATCAGTTTAGAGAGGCCTTCATTACAGCAATTTGATCCCAGTCCTGGTGTGGACAGCTAAACTCCATACAGCTTAAATTCATTCATTCATTCATTTTTTTTTTGGCTTAGTCCCTTTATTAATTAGGGGTCACCACAGCGGAATGAACCGCCAGCTTATCCAGCACATGTTTTACGCAGCGGATACCCTTCCAGCTGCAACCCATCACTGGGAAACATTCATACAAACTCATTCACACACACGAACAATTTAGCTTACCCAAGTCACCTGTACCGCATGTGTTTGGACTTGTGGGGGAAACGGGAGCACCCGGAGGAAACCCACGCCAACACAGGGAGAACATGCAAACTCCACACAGAAACGCCAACTGACCCAGCCGAGGCTTGAACCAGTGACCTTCTTGCTGTTGGGCGAACGTCTACCCACTGTGGTTATTAAGTAGAATAAAACCTATTGTACTTATTGTGTTCAAATGAATGAAACTGCTTTGCTTATATAGATCTCCTCGTGTGCATTTGTTAGGCAAAAACACTATTTATTTAATATATTTTCACTGCGCTCCTAAATTCTTTAATGTGCTCCTAAATTTTTCAACTTAGGAGCGCATGTGCTACTCCTAAAAAAAGTAAGAGTCAAGCCCTTTTACCTAATAACCGTAATACTTAACACCACTTCCAACAGCAACCTAGTTTTCCCATGTGGTCTCCCATCCAGGTACAGACCAGGCTCAGCCCTGCTTAGCTTCAGTGAGTAACCGGTCTTGGGCTGCAGGGTGATATGGCTGTGCAATGTTTTGTCTATTGAGTGTCGCCTCCTAGTGATTCTAAGCTCTTTGTCGTAAGTTGCTTTTTAAGTCGATCTCTCTCTTGTGTATGTTGTAGTGCTGTATTTATAGGCTACCATAATAACTGTAGTGTGTTGAGTGTGAGATGGGACTCATCTTACAGTCTTAAAACCGGAGATGGCCATCTGTTTCTAATGCGTCCCCTGTTTTCACTATTGCAGACTAGTTCAGTAAACAGAAAGAAAGAAGAAATATTTGCATGTGTTCAACGTTTTTTCCTTATAGCAAACACAACAGTATTCTGGTAGTGATTGCGTTGCTTTGGCTTGTTTGGGGTTAATTATTGTGATCTCCCGATTGCAACAGAGAAATACTGGGAAATGTCTATAGACTGATGGCATTTCATGCCGTTTAGCCTTACAGTCTTAAAATGTGAGCAAAATCATCTGTTTTGTCATCACTTTACACATTACTGCTAGAGAATCATTTAAATACTAGCTCTAAAGTGACGTTGGTGAGTTAGTAACGGCTTCTGCTGTTCTGACATCAGCTGCAGATGTGAATAATTGGCAGAAGAAAGTAGTTCCTCTTACAAAGTGATTTTGAGACTCTCCGTGTTTGATTTTCTTTTTGATACATATGGGTATGCCAACTAACTGTTGTATAAATGCAATATCACACTCGTAGCAGAGTGATGTGGCTGTATATCGTCACTGGTGGAAGACTAAGGCACTCGGCCTGCGGCCTCGTGCCAACGCACGCCTCCCACCAGTATCGATATACAGCTACATCGCACTGCTACTTGTGTGATATTGCTTATATATATATATATATATATATATATATATATATATATATATATATATATATATATATATATATATATATATATATATATATATATATATATATATATATATAATTGTTTATTTTATTTATTTTTTCTTCAACAGATTTGTGTTACCAAACAGCCATTAACCCTAATTGTGCATTAACCACTAGCTGCTCGCTATAGTCCATTGACATGAAAGGGAGGGATATCCTTAGATATTTTTGATTGGACAAAACTCTGTGAAAGATGAGTCATCAATATTTTGGTGTTCTCCTACAAGATACCCCTTTATTTTAAATGCATGTATACTGTATGTTTAAACTGAATTGTTCTGATATTTATGAGTTCATGAGTTTTTTTTTATACTGTATTTATTTCATTTATTTTATTAAGAATATTAGGTGTCTTATATTAAAATTGTTTTATTATTATTAATAATAGTAAATTCAAAAGAACAACATTGGTTCTTTTTTTTTTTTTTTTTTTAATAAACCAAGCAAAAATGCAAATGCATATCTGATAATGTAGACAGTTCTGCAACCATGTACTAGATAATAATTAGTGGCCAGCTAATGATCAGTTACACAGAGTATATAGCATAAACTGCACTGCACTGCTAATGCACTTTGCTGGTGAGCCCTCAGTTTAAATGGGCATGATCCTCTTGGTCGTCATCTTCTCTCTCTCCCTCTCAGAGTCCCAAAGCTCTCATATCCCTCCATCTGCCAACCCTCCATCTTCCCGTCTGTTTTGCTGTCATCCATTGCTCTGTGTTTCGCAAACCCTGATTTTCTTCTCTCTCTCTCTCTCTCCAGCTCTGCCTCTCTCCTTCTTTCCATTTCTCTTGCTTTTTCTTGACTGAACGTGGCACAGAGTACGTTTCTGAAAGCTGGGGAAAGCACACCCCTGGGACTCTCATGCACTTTTCGTTTTGTGGAAGGGAAATTTCAGACGGTGAAAACAACAGAGAGCGAGAGGGAGAGAACGATGCAAAATGCGAAATCAAGCGAAAATCAAGTTCAAGGCCAATCGCCCTCGTCGAGTGCTCGCTGAGCATCTGAGCCATTCCGTTTGCCTAACTCATGAATAATTGATTAGATAATGAAAATCGTAATGAGGGCGATATTTTAAATTCAAATTCAAATCAAACACCGTCTACGACACCCAGACGCACTTCAAGAGGGCAGTTGTTTGTAGTAGGCCGCTGATTGGTTGCTGCGGGTGTCACGTGATGAGACTCAAATCATTGTGTCTCAGGATGGAGATGTTAATTTCCATGTCACGTAAAGGCACGCATGTAGAATCCCGAGACACAGGTGCAGAGAGGCCACGGTAAAGGCGAATATCCTTACAACATACACATGAGCACAAAATTTATTGAAAATGGGACTATAGATGGTGGAAAGTAAGGCAGGTTTCATCTACAGTACCTCCAAATCGTAAAATTGTAAAACCTTGATGAATAATTCAAGTGGTTCTTCACCTGAGCGTGTTTGTCTGCTATAAACTATGTGGGAAGTGATAAATGTAAACATGCATGAGGTGTGATATATATGCAATATATATTGCTGACCTTTCAGAATGTAATCATTAAGTCACTGCCCTTAATCCCTTTGTGATTTAATTGAAAGTGCATAATTTGATCTGTCAGTGAAACAAAACAAAAGATCTGACAGCGTCTAATCAAAAACCAACAGATTAAAAAAATAAGTCAATTTTCATTTAGTGTATACAGTATATGAACATACAGTCAACATTTAAAATGGATCAAAAATGTTTATTTATTTATTTTTTTTCAGAATTGTCTTTAAGACAAGAATGGGTGCTGTTAAATAATTTGAATCCACTTCAAACGTTGACTAGGGGAGCGGAGCACAAAGCAACACCTTTTGGTTTTGGCCAACTAATGAACAAAGTAATGGGGTTAGACCAGGGGTGTCCAAACTCGGTCCTGGAGGGCCAGTGTCCTGCATAGTTTAGCTCCAACTTCCTTCAACACACCTGCCTGGAAGTTTTTGTATACCCAGGAAGAGCTTGATCAACTGGTTCAGGTGTGTTTAATTGGGGTTGGAACTAAAATATGCAAGACACCGGCCCTCCAGGACCAAGTTTGGGCATCCCTGGGTTAGACAAACCATATTTTTTTTACACACAAGCCTCTCATACAAATGAGCACTGAAAATATGTTTGCCGGACCTATGGTTTATGTGCAATATTGCCAAGAGTGCCAGGAGTAAAAATGTTACTATTTACCCCACCTGCGGGGCAAGTTGTAACAGACAGAGGGTTAATTGCAACATGTGCTTATAAAGTCAGATTTTGCACAATTCATTTAAATTTAGTTTATTTAAATAGTGTATTTCCTCAGTACTTAACATTTTTTTATTCTATGTAGCACAGCATGTTTATTTATTTATCTACTGGATAAACACATTTGGATTTATTTGCATTATTATACAATGCATTTCTTTGCAATACAATTTTTTTTTTATATTAAAATATAAATATTTTCTATTAAAAACATTTTTAATTAAAAAAAGTTCTCAACATTACACTCAAAATTTTTAAATTATTTTGTTTGTTTAATTGGTGTCCAACAGTGTGTGGCTTATTTGTAATTCGTCTGCCGACACTGTGGAAAAAACCTCGGAAGCCTGCCATGGTTAAGCCTCGAGCAAATACCTTAAAACTCTGTGTTACATTTGTGCTTTGCCCTCCTCTACTATAAATATATAGCCATTATATATTTTATTTTTATTCTGGAGAAAGTTTTACTTCTTTTAGTTTGGCTTGAATAAATATATAGTTTTTTAATTTAAAAAACATTATAATTTTAAGGTTATTATTATGAGCCCTCCTACAGAACAAACTTCTGCTTTCCATTGACTTTCCTAATTAACCTAACTTGCCTAGTTAACCTAATTAAAATAGTTAATCCTTTAAATTGCACTTTAAGCTGAATATTAATGCAAAACCACTAGTAAAATATTACATACCGTCATCATGGTAAACACCTACCATGGTTTCCGCTACATTCATTCTTCTATGGTTGGGCGCCACACCAAAATAGATTTCCGCCACGGCTACATTACAGCTTCTGATTCAAAACCTTCAGTTGTTGCTGTTTTTTTTTTTTTTTTTAAATAGCAGGTTATAACCACACCAAAACATATTAAAATGTAATAATTATAACAGAGCGAACTTTTGTGTAATCGTAGTAGTGCTGTGCGTTATTTGATTAACCCTTAATTCCATATTCAGGAATTTCCATAATTATACTTTATTTATAGATTAAGATCTATGGTTCTGCATACAATGACTTTTTCTTGCTGGAGTTCATGGCTGTTTCACTTTAATTCAGGACACATCAATGCTGCTCTGCAGGTCTGTTTGAGAAATTTATAAATATTCCTAGCAAATCTATTAAATGTTGAAGACATAGTCATTACTTAAACGCACTTAATCTCACTTCAGCAGCATTTATTTGAGAGCAAAGAAAATCTGCACTTCAGCGTATAATTGAGGGCATGCAAGAAATTTTGTGCACAAACAGAGGAAATGGGCGTGCAAGCAAAGAGATTTGCATGCTCGTATTACATGAATGTGATCTCGACATTTGTCATTGAAATAACGCCATAGGTAGTTGGAAGATCTGTGTAAAAGGTCTGCCACCACAGCTGGAAAAAATCCTAGAGGAAACACTGCCTTTATTTTTTCCTAAAATTTATTTGCTAAATTTTGGCATTAAAAAACTATTTATTTGTCATTTAATGTAATAAATAGATTTTAAAAATGTGTCATTATACCAGTAAAAAATAATAAATCAAAAATAATGATTAAAGTGTCGACGCACATATCTTTACAACATACACAAGCATAAAATTGATCGAAAACGTGACTAGATACCAGAAAGTATGAAAGGTTTCATCCAAAGTGCCTCAAAGTCATAAATTGTCATCACATAATTTGCCTCGATGAATAATTCAGAAAGCCGTTGTTCACCTGAACGTGTTTGTTTGCTATAAACTATGTGCGAGGTGATAAATCTAGTCCAAAAATAAATGAGTAAAATGTGTTCGCCATGAAATACATGCAATATATCTCCGACTTCCCTCAATGCAATCATTAAGTCACTTTGCTTGTTCTCTGTCTGTGTTTCTCCATCTTTCATATTTCCCCTCTTCAAGCGCAGCTTTGATAAATGCAAGGCTTTACTGTTGAGAAGTAACACAGCAGTGTTATTACTGGCTGCTCACCTTTCTCCCTCAGTCACTCTTTTCCCCTGCTACTCCTCTTCTCCTGCACCTCCCTCGCTCTGGGTCACTGTTGACATTGAGCTGAAAGAGAGAGAGAGAAAAGAGAGAGAGAGAGAGTTTCTAAATCTCACAGATATTGGAACAGAGAAAGTGGCATGGGAATGAAAACATCATTGCACACACACACACACACACACACACACACACACACACACACACACACACACACACACACACACACACACACACACACACACACACACACACACACACACACACACACACACACACACACTGTTTACTGTCTGTCCTATTTGCACCTCTTTCTCAGATTGGAGAAGTTTTACTGGAAATAGATTGCTAAAGTATTTGCAAAATGATATATAAATATGCTTTTACATAAATATATGTTATTTAAACGAATTATGATCATTAAAATGACCACAGAGAACAAACCAACTAAACAGACTAAACCAAATAGAAAAGAAATACTAAATCAATCAAATTCTAAATGCTGGGTTATTTCAACCCAATTGTAAAATATGGATTAAACCAACTGCTTGGTTAATTTAAAAAAAATAAATTAAGTTTATAGGCCCAAACATTTGGAATTGTCCATGTTTTACCCAGTTTGGGTTGAAATAACCCAACATGGTTTAGAGTGTAAAAACAATTGGACCATCATGCAATTAATTACATTTTGACATATAATTATAAATGTAGAAAAAAATTAATAAATAAATAAACAATTTACCCTATCTATTGGTCTTACTGTGAATAATGAATGTATATGCATATGGTTGTCTTTGTTTTCTTTTGATGATGTACACATTAACACAAAATGATCAAAATTAAATTAAATTGAAGTACTGATCCATATTAATTCAATGACATAAAAGCACTTTTAGAAAATTTGCATTATAATGTTTTAAATCATACTAAGTTCAAAATGCATTAATTCAGTGTCTTTTTTACATTATAATAGTGTGAAATAAACAAATATAATTCTGTTTCTATTAACTAAATGGGTAATTTAAGGTAATTATGAAAAAAACAAAATTGATATGATACGATATAATATAATATAAAATACAGTACAATATAATATAATGTAATATAATATAATATAATATAATATAATATAATGTAATATAATATAATATAATATAATATAACATAACAGGGCGACGCAGTAGCGCAGTAGGTATGGCTGTCACCTCACAGTAAGAAGGTTGCTGGTTCGAGCCTCGGCTGGGCCAGTTGGCATTTCTTTTTTTATAATAATTTTTTTCAGGGTTTTCACCTTTTTATTCGATAGGACAGTAGAGTATTGACAGGAAAGCATGGGGAGCAGAGAGAGGGGAAGGATCGGCATAGGACTGCAAGGCGGAATCGAACTCGGGTCGCCATGAGCACCGGAGTGCATGTGTCAACGCACCAACCACCACACCACCGGCGCCAACATCAGTTGGCATTTCTGTGTGGAGCTTGCATGTACTCCTCGCATTCGCATGGGTTTCCTCCGGGTGCTCCAGTTTCCCCCACAAGTCCAAAGGCATGCGGTACAGGTGAATTGGGTAAGCTAAAAAATTGTCCGTAGTGTACATGTATGAATGAGTGTATGGGTGTTTCCCAGTGATGGGTTGTAGCTGGAAGGGCATCCGCTGCATAAAACATTTGCTAGATAAGTTGGCGGTTCATTCCACTGTGGCGATCCCAGATTAATAAAGGGACTAAGCTGAAAAGTAAATAAATGAATGAATAACATAATATAATAAGTGAACAATTACAAATGCCATATTACAAAGTTTGTTCAAACTGTATGTTTGAAATGAGCTGAAACTACATTAGTGTTGTCACAATACTGAATATCGATACCGATCGGTATTTTAAAAACGTCCATTTACTACAGATACATCGACACTGGAGCGTTTAAAGCCGTGAAGATTAGATACTTAAAGGATCGCTCATATGTCAGCTTTTAAACAGACCAGCTGATCTTCGTGGCTTTAAAACGCTCCAGTGTCCCTGCATCTGTGATTACACTCAGTAAACAGCTGTGAGTTAGGTGAACTGTTGACCTTCACGGCCAATCACAGTAATTTCTGTTGAGCACGTGAGCACAATGGCAAATCAGTGGTGTTTAAGAACGCGCTCAAATGTTAGCGAGAAATACAAGTTTTTAAAATTTCTGTACCGATTGGTATCAAAATCCAGTATTCAATTCAATTCAATTCAATTCAATTCAATTCATCTTTATTTGTATAACGCTTTTACAATGTAGATTGTGTCAAAGCAGCTTTACATAGAAGATTATAGTGAATTGAAAGTGTCAATTCAGTTTTCAGTTTCAAGTTCAGTTCAGTTCAGTTCAGGTCAGTGTGGTTTAATATTCACTGCTGAGAGTCCAAACACTGAAGAGCAAATCCATCGATGTGCAGCTCTACAAGTCCTGAACTATGCAAGCCAGTGGCGACAGCGGCGAGGAAAAAACTGCACCAATTGTCGAAAGTGAAGGATAAAAACCTCGAGAGAAACCAGGCTCAGTTGGGCACGACCATTTCTCCTATGGCCAAACGTCTTGTGCAGAGCTGCAGTCTAGGCGCCAGAGGCTGGAGAACGCTGGACGTCAGCGAAGACTCGTCTGTTTCTGGAGTGTCACAGGAATCAGACACATGCTCTCTACTCCTCCATGACCACCACAGCAGCTGCTCAGGGTACGGCCTGGTCCGGGATTGTGGAACCTTGGGATCATCTCTTCACAGGTCTTGGATCGCATCAGTGGCACTGCATAATCTCTGGGGGCCTGAGGATGAGTATCACCAGGTGGAAATAGAGAATAAAGAGAATAATTAGCGTAGCTGCTGATCATAGTGTATATAAACGAGATGCATGGTGCACATTCATGCATCATACCGCTATGTAACTGTGAGAGTGTGTCTGAGCCTCGGACATTATCAGGAAGGCTAATCCAGAGTTTAGGGGCCATAAATTCAATTCAATTCAATTCAATTCATCTTTATTTGTATAGCGCTTATACAAAGTAGATTGTGTCAAAGCAGCTTCACATGGAAGATTATAGTGAATTAAAACAGTGTCAATTCAGTTTTCAGAGATTAAGTTCAGTTCAGTTTAGCTCAGTTCAGTGTGGGTTAATAATCACTACTGAGAGTCCAAACACTGAAGAGCAAATCCATCGATGCGCAGCTCTACAGATCCCGAACCATGCAAGCCAGTGGCGACAGCGGCGAGGAAAAAACTTCACCAATTGGCGAAAGCGAAGATTTAAAAAACCTCCTTTTTTAAATCTCGAAGGCTCGACCTCCTTTACTCGACTTTGTTATTCTAGGTACTACCAGAAGCCCTGAGTTTTGAGATCTTAAAGAGCGGGTTGGATTGTAGCGAGACAGGAGGTTGGATAAACAGGAGCTAGATTATTTAAAGCATTATAGGTAAGAAGTATTATTTTAAAATCAATACAAAACTTAACAGGCAGCCAGTGTAAGGAGGATAAAATTGGGGTGATATGATCATATTTTCTAGACCTGGTAACAACTCTGGCAGCTGTTTTTTTACTAGATGAAGTTTATTAATAGAGGATTGCTGGGCAACCAGCGAACAGAGCATTACAGTAATCCAGCCTAGAAGTCATAAAAGCATGAACTAGCTTTTCTGCATCTGAGATGAGTATTGTGGCAACACAAGCTGAAACAACACATTCTTGAAGTTTTTAGGAAGACAACCTAATTGTTTTGTGTTAAATCAACTTATATTTGTAAAAACGCACAAGTTATCTTAATTTCTTTACTTCTCTTCGCAACTAGGGCTGGGCCAATAAACGATATATTGAATTGCAATAAAAATTATTTCGATAATGATGATACGCTCTGGACATTTTTACTCGATATTGATCTAAGAGCCAATCACACAGCAGCGACAATAACAACCAATCGGTATAAAGTCAAAAAACCATTACCACTTTGCTAACAAACTCGATAAGAGGACAAAAATAAAGAAATAATGAGTGACGAAAGTAAACTAACCTTGAGTTATTATCCAAAGAAGATGAAATTATCGACAAAAGAGGCAGCACGAATTCTGTAATATGGAAGTGGTTTGGCTATCTGAAGTGTGACAAGGAGCAGATTAAGGGTGCTTTCACACTAGCACTTTTGGTCCGCACCCGGGTTTGTTTGACGTCATAGTACGGTACGTTTAGCTAGTGTGAACGTGTCTTCTGAACTCGGGTGTGCACCCGTGAACCGTACCCACCAAGAGGTGGTCTGGGGTACGGTTCATGCGAACTCTGGTACGGTTCACTTCTGGTATGAATGCAATCGTACCAAATAGCGGAAGTGAACCGGCAACTGTACAACAAACTATCGTTTTCATAACGTTCATTCGTGTGTGTGTGTGTGTGTGTGTGTGTGTGTGTGTGTGTGTGTGTGTGTGTGTGTGTGTGTGTATGTGCGCCACGTATTGTACCTTTAGCGGGACTGAGCCAAGCACAGTGATACACAGTGATGTCTGCTTGTCCCCTCCAGAAACAGCTTCTGCAGACACTGTGTGATGTTCTGAATGTTTATAATATTTTTGCAGCAGACAGACGCGAGTCGCTTTCTGTATGTCCAAAACTTATGATTCAGTAAAAGCAAATCGACCGCGATGTGCGGAAGTCTCCATTTTGGCGCTTTGCTTTCGTGACTGTCACCTAGCAACAGCCGTAAACAAAACAGCAGCTCTATGACGCAAGCGTACCGGGGTTCAGAAGGAAAAAAGACAGTGTGAACACAAACCAACCGAGAAGGTGGCAAGGGGGGACAATCGAACTTGGGTACCGTCCAGGCAATTGAACCAAGTGTGAAAGCACCCTAAATCTCTGTAAAGTATGTCAATGGTTTGTGAAAACTAGGGATGCGCATTTCAGTTAATTTTCCCAACCGACAACCGCCATGTTAAATGGTCAGATTAATATTAAATTACTATTTAATAAAAAAATTTAAATATATATATATATATATATATATATATATATATATATATATATATATATATATATATATATATATATATATACGTAGAGTTATTGTTCAATATGGAAATAAAATATGAAGTTGCATTTTTGCCAAATCGCCTCGCCCTAGTCGCAAGACAAATCGATTGTGCCGAACCCACCATATTTTACAGTGTAATACACACAAACTCTTTCCACTCCACTTCTGCACTCAACACAAGTGCTACACAACCACATAAACATCAAATTTAAACCTCATGTACAGGGCATACAATCCCACACACAGACATTCCCACAGCCATGCGCTCCTGTATCAGGACAGCGCATGAATGATTCCAATTAAATATTCATATAATAGATTTGCCTTGTTAATTATTAAGCAGGCCTGCTGTGTGTATGTGTATCAGTCCATCTGCAAGAGACCCAAATCTCTCTAGTATTTCTCGCTCACACACTGTATTTGTGCACAATAACCCAATCTTAATGCCATGGAACGATCGACTGACGCACTCAAACACACAGGACAGTGACGAAATGAACTTACACTTCTTACCTTCATCCCTACCTCAAGCCATCACTTATCTGGAGTCTCTCCTCCTCTCTGCAGTCTATTTCTCTCTCATATAGCTCTGATAAATGGCTAGCGGTCGGAGACAATCACAGATCACTCAACACAAGCAATATCTGTAGAGCTGTGCTGCAGTCATTAACTACAAGAGATAAAACACGCGCTGTCTCCCTTACACACACAATTCTCAATCCCATCCAAAAGTGTGCAGGTTTTCCAACATGTACGTGCCCATGTGATATTGGAGGGGTCATTGACCGAAAAATTAAAGTTTGTTGTCAATTTACTCACCTTCAAAAACATTTAAGACCTTTTTCGGCAGTAAGACATTAAAGGAGATTTTAGCTGAAACTGTGGCTGTGCAAATTCATAAAAAAAGTCAAGAAAAAAACAGATATAAGCAAAACTAAATTATTACCAACCCTTTTGATAATGTTTCTTTAAGTTCTTTTAAACTTCAAGGGCTCCTATTTTACCCCTTTTACAAAATGCAAGATAAGCCTCCACTTTCCCCAGTATGTGCTTGTAAAGTTTCAGCTCAAAATACCCATCAGATCATTTATTATACCCTGTTGAATATGTGAATTTTGGGGTCTGAGGAAATTGTAGCTGTTTTTGTTCCATGTGTCTTTAAATGCAAATGAGCTGGCTCTCTCCGCCCACTGCTCCCACATGCGTGTCTGTTTCTCCTGCAGCGTCACATAAACAGCAGTCAGTGACGGAGACAGGCATGGATGAAGCAGAGATTAAGTTTATGAGTCAAAATACCAAGTAAGGTTATTTAATGTATTTGTTGTGGAGTTTATTCAAGCCTTTCTGAAATGATGAGACACACAAAAATTAGCGTTACAAAGTTTGCAAACTCACCTTGAGATGCAGCTGATCACAGAGAGTTGGAATCTTTTAAGCCCAGTTTCTTTGCAAATCCTGTACTGTGGACATGTTAAAACACTCCTGCCAATCAATTCTGCGGGTGGGGAAAACCGCACTACTACATCACGGGTAATCACTGGGATTTGGATCCTATTTTACTTTCATTCATTCATTCATTTTCTTTTCGGCTTAGTCCCTTTATTAATATGGGGTTGCCACAGCGGAATGAACCGCCAACTTATCCAGCACATGTTTTTACGCAGCGGATGCCCTTCCAGCTGCAACCAATTACTGGGAAACACCCATACACTCATTTAAATACATACACTACAGACAATTTTAGCTTACCCAATTGAGCTGCACCGCATGTCTTTGGACAGTGGGGGAAACGGGAGCACCCGAAGGAAACCCAGGCGAATGCGGGGAGAACATGCAAACTCCACACAGAAATGCCAACTGACACAGCCAAAGCTTGAACCAACGACCTTCTTGCTGTGAGGCGACAGCACTACCTACTGCGCCACCGCATCGCCCTTCCTATTTTACTTTATTCAAGTCAAATTACAGTACATATACAGAGAGTTCATTGGCATATACAGTACTTGGCTACATGTCACAACTTTCCTTCTTTCTTTCACAAACTAATTATTTACTACAAGTATTACAAAAGTAAACTACAGTACTAGTATATTGGAGTGTAGCGGATCATGGTTGATCTGTGATTTGTACAGATCGCAACCCACGGTTCGGAAAACACGTGACCCGCAGATTAACACATTTTTTTTACTGGTAGATTATTTCTAAATTTGTAACGATCCTAGAGAGATTACCTTTCGCATCATTCAAATCACATGTATGAAAGCATTTAGGCTTTCCTGTAGAATATAATGATGACGGAAGAAGTTGTTGTGCATGGGTTATTTGGGATGTGGAGGGTTTCATTAAAGCTGTTTTCTGTCAATTAATAAATAATGGTGATTTGCATATGTTTATTAATCCTTCAAATCGCTGCATTCAAATCTGAAAACACAAAAATCAAGAAAGAGATTCAGTCTTTATTCTTTTGAGTTATTATGAAGTTATAAACAGTCAAATAACACAGAAGTACTTGGATAACAGTTCATAGTTTAGATATAACCACTGATGTTTATGGTAAAGAATAAAATCACCGTCATGAGCATTTAACCACATTCAAAAATGAAAGTTGTAGGCAGTATTTACAACCAGCCATTAAAAATATGCCACTGAATAATTCTTCAAAAATGATCGATCTAGCAATGAAACATGAAGTTTTATTAGTGAATAACTGAATCCTTTACTGAAAATTAGACTAAAAATAAATATGGGTTGTACAAATTATAAATGTTAGATTTATCTATTTAGCGTTTTCAGCAACAGTAGTAGTGACAGTAAATTTTTCACAGTACTGAATATTTTACAATTTATTTTTATTCAGCTGATTATTTCTTCATTTTATTTTTATCAAAATTACAGGTTCTAAGTTCTGTTTGTTCAAACCAGTACCGCTTTTGTAATAAATGGAAAGCAAATGACATTTGTCACCTCCCCTTTTTGGTTGATCCGAAAAATAGTCCGATCTGTGACTAAAAAACCATTGTGATCTGAACCATGAGATTTATGATCTGTTACACCACTACTAGTATAGTCATAAGTTCACTTGTATAAATTGCAATATAAATTAAAAACCTAAATGTGCTGTATGTTTTAACTCGAAATTCTAAAAATTCCACAATATTAGGGGTGTGACGAGACGCCAACTCCATGAGACGAGACACGAGAACGAGACGAGATGAGATTTTTACACAGTTTTTAAGAAATCCTTAATAATGAAATAAATGAATGTCTTTTATTCAAATGAAAAAAACACAAATTAAAAAATCAAAAACTTGTAATGAATGTTATTTTACTTCTATTTTAATGAATTCTCTGCAGTAAAGGAAACACTGCTAAATATTTTGCTAATAGCCTATGTGAATGGAAAATAGTCTTTTTATATATACTGTAATGTTAAATAATAGCAAAATATTTGCTAATATATAAATAAAAAATAGATTTTTATTGAACTAGAAAAAAAATTAAATAAAATCACAAAATGCAAAACAACTTAGGTGCTTTTTAAAAACATTGTAATGAATGGTATTTTATTTCTATTTAAATGAATTCTATACTGTAAAGTACATGCAAAAACTCCTAATATTTAGCTAAACTCTACTGACTGGTTTCTCCCCTGTACAATTTCACATTGTCGAAATCGAACTTCTTTCCACACACTGAAGTAAAAAAAAAATCATGTAATTTTTGGTATTTACGTTGTTTGATATCTGCCCTTCAATAATGCGACTAAAATAGGAATACTCCACATGTCTTAATTCCATTTGTGTTTATGATGATTATGACTTTCAGCATATCTGAAGTGCTATTCCATTGCATGGATACGAACCATAATGTGTGTGGCTGCAGTTAGACGCGGAACCCTCTGAACTCCTGTGAAAAAAACGGTTACGTCACACCCGCCCGCCCAACTGAGTGAATGTGCATTTTATGTTGGAATGTCTGTCTTTGTTTTGGTCTACGTAACTCCACCCACTGTCAATTTACCCAATTATATTTCAGCAGTCTGGCTGAAAACACAATGCATTTCATTTCAGTCATAAAAGCTGCCTAAATATATGCAGGTGCTGCCGGAAAATGCCACCTCTTGAGGCCAGTAGCAGCCTCTGAATTGAGACGCAGATTCAGAGTTATAAAAATCCACATGAGGTGGTTTTCATTTTGCATACAATAAAATATTACAAATGTAAAGTGTAACCAAAATAGTTTAAGAATAAGTGATTTATGCATACCTGTGGTTCATTTCATTAATGTCATGTGAGTGTTGTGTCACTGCAATGGAACAGTTCTAGTGTGCACTTTGCACAATTTTAAATGATGGATAAAATGACAATAGTGTAAAAATAAAAAGTAGTTTTGCTAAAAAAAGTAGTATTGGTGCATCCCTATTAATTTCAAAAATAATGTTTCAACACTGTTTGTGTTGCTTTATATGACCTCAATCATCAGGATCAACAGGTATTCATTTTGTTTTGCTTGTTTATAATTGTTTTTTTTTTTTTAGCTCTGGGACCTATTGACTTGAATTTTATGAATCACCAAGGATCACAGTTTCAGCAAAATATACTCTTAGATATTGTACTGAGGAAAAACGTCTTCTACTTAATTGTCTGAAGTTGAGTACATTTACAGCACATATTTATTTTTGAGTAAACAATCCCATTAAAGATGGCCTAGACATGGAGGTCAGTAAAATGAGGGATTGCACAAACACAAAGAGAGTGTGGTCCATTGATCAACCCAGACGGACTCACTTATGGCACTTAGCAAAAAAGAAAAAAGCACACACACACAGATGCACATGCTGAAACAGCGGTGTGATAAAGAGCCATCTGAATGGTGGCGTGTGTTTTTGTGTTTTCAGGGAGGAGGTGCGCCTCGACTGGGGTTTCAGGTTAGTTGTGTGACAAGCCATCGCCATGGTAACGAAGAGACAGCCTCGTTAGCCCTGCAGGTGCTAATGGAGATAACGAACCCTCACTTACACTGTTTTACCTCTCCTCTCACCTAATACCCTAAACCCCCCTCTCTTCTCTCATCTGCTGAACCTTTTTTTCCACCGCTGGCTTCCATTTCTTTTTTCCATCTACATCCCATCAACCCATATCTCTATTTAGCGTTCACTCTCTGTCTCTTTCCATTTCTCTCATTTTGTCCTGCCAAAGTGTGATGTTACATATCTGAGAGAGACACACAAAAGATTCAATCCAGTTCAAAATTAGCTTGCGATTTTCAAGAATAAATTGTAAGCAGGATTACAAAGATAAGAATGGTACTCCAAACAACACTGTTGGAGTAACAAATTACAAGTAGCAAAGCTGCTAGCTCAACCACCACTTTAGCAGCTCTGCCATTTTCTCAGGTATTTTTAAAACCGCATAGCTTTTCCAGCATAAAGCTACTTTACAGTCTAGAATGACAACACTAGTCATCACTGCCTTTTGTCATATTACACGGCACAGCTTTACAAAGAACAATCTCCAAACACAAGGTACAATAGGAAGGTACAATAGACTCACTTCACAGGAACAATTCATCTAAATAAATGCATTTTGCAGTAAGTATTTAGTTAAATGTTGCTATTAATTATTGCATTTATGAAACAGTTCTATAATTCAGGTTTTTTTTAGGTTTATTTAATTTAAATGTATCCTTTTTGTTTAATATCATCGTTAACAAAATTCAGTTCATTCAATCGATATATATATTTATTAGGTACACCTTACTAGTACCGGATTGGACCATATTGACATGATAGCATCGCACAGTTGCTGTAGATTTGTTGGCTACTCATCCATGATGTGAATCTCCCGTTCCACCACATCCCAAAGGTGCTCTATTGGATTGAAGTCTGGTGACTGTGGAGGCCATTTGAGTACAGTGAACTCATTGTCATGTTCAAGAATCCAGTGTGAGATGATTCGAGCTTTATGACATGGCACATTATCCTGCTGAAAATAGCCATCAGAAGATGGATACACTGTGGTCATAAAGAGATGGACATGGTCAGCAACAATACTCGGGTAGGCTGTGGCGTTGACACGATGCTCAGTTGGTACTAATGGGCCCAAAGTGTGCCAAGAAAATATCCCCACACCATTACACCACCACCAATGTTTTCATGCTGTTGATGGCAAACTCTGACCCTACCATCTGAATGTCGCAGCAGAAATCGAGACTCAGACTCAATTGTCCTATTTTGGTGAGCCTGTGTGAATTGTACCCTCAGTTTCCTCTTTTTAGCTGAAAGGAGTGACACCCGGTGTGATCTTCTGCTGCTGTAGCCCATCCGCTTCAAGGTCAGATGTGTTGTGCATTCAGAGATGCTATTCAGCATATCTCAGTTGTAACGAGTGCTTATTTGAGCTCGAACCAGTCTGGCCATTTTTCTCTGACCTCTGGCATCAACAAGGCATTTGCGCCCACAGAACTGCCGCTCACTGGATATTTTCTCTTTTTCGGATCATTCTCTGTAAACCCTAGAGATGGTTGTGCATGAAAATCGCAGTAAATCAGCAGTTTCTGAAATACTCAGACCAGTCTGTCTGGCACCAACAACCATGCCATGTTCAAAGTCACTTAAATCCCCTTTCTTCCATATTCTAGTGCATCGAGTTGCTGCCGTGTGATTGGTTGATTAGAAATTTGCGCTACCGAGCAGTAGGACAGGTGTACCTAATAAAGTGGCCGGTGAGTGTATATATAAATATATATGCTGTTGAATGCTTATTTTCAGGGAATGCACAGTAGTTTCAGGCGGGTCTTAACTGAAATACAGTTAACAATTCACACACTACATTAAAACAATTAATAAAAAAAATGAATAAATAAAATAATAAAATACATTTTTAAAAAAGGCTTGGGGTGAGATGTGTCAGAAACTAGTCCTACACACAGGAGCTGTTGGAGAACAAAAACCAGACAGATCTCAGAGTATGCAGTATTTACTAATAATTCAACATCTCTTCGTCCATTATTCCTTACATGTGTAAACTTATAAAATATAGAACATATTTAGCTTAAAATGGCAAATAGCTAATCATCACCTCTTGAAATATCATCTGATGGCTATTAAATAATATACAGAGACAAATAGCATCAATGTATTTGATTTTGTTTGTAACTTGTAGCTTACTAGTATTCAGTAATCTAATTTAATTAGCTGCAAGCTAATTGCAAACTATAGCCAAGAAAACTATTTTGAACTAATTATTTAACTACCTAAAATATCTCCCCAAACACAGCTACCAAATAAGTAGCTAACTGCATTGTAAATAGCAATGAATCATTGCTTATAACCCAAATGGCAGGTCAGTGTCTAAAACGCATTCAGATCATTTATCTATAAGAGTAGCAGCCAGAAACGCTTTAAATACAAGTATTAGTCATATCTTGCTTCTTCAAGTGTTTTTGTTCAATGTCATTCTCTGTGTCTAAACAGAAATGGCCTGACCCTGAACTGCTAATATTTCCTGCACTACAACAACTCAAGCAGCAGCAGCAGCAGCAGCTTCATTTTGGATCTTTACTGACCCATCAAGTGAAGTGCTACCTGTCCTTCAAATAACAATACACTTATACAGCACACTACATCTTATTACATGTAATAAAAACACACATTTATTCTGAGTGCAACTTTAATATCTAAATAAAATCTACTAAAAATGAAATCAAATGGCCAAATATCAATGGACAAGCATAAGTCCTTACACACAAGACTAGATTATCGCTCAACTAATTACATAAACCTGCATTAGCTGATTCAGACCCACACTCAGAGAATACATATGCATTCACTTGCCTGCATTAATATTCACACACACAAAAATGGGGCATGTGTATACGTGCTGACTTCATTCATGCATAATAGGACATGTTTAGAAATTACAGACAGCAGGAGATGAATCTCAAGACTTCATCACGAGATACAAGCAGTTGCAGAAACGCTGCCCTGTAAATCCTGCATTGTAAATCCTACCGCCAATTCAAGACCAGACATGAATACACATTCAGCTTTTATTTACTGGCCTTATTCATCTTATACCATAGTTTGAAAAAGAAAGATATGATATGAGCCACTTTCTGAAGCATTAATAGTATGCCTAAAAATAAAAAATACACACAGAACTCCCATTGAGCTGCATCCCAAAGGTGCTCTTCTGAATTGATATCTGATGATCTGATGAAGGCCATTTGAGTGTAGTGAAATCACAGTCATCTTCTAGAAGTCATTGTGAGATGATTTGAGCTTTGTGACATGATGTTTTATCCAACCCAGGCTCATTATGGATATGTACTCATATATACATTTCTGTAGAGCGTGAAATACATCCCAGGAGATACGCTTTTTGGTAGTTGTTTTTGCGAATCCACCAGACGCCTCTATGTACGCTTTTTGAGATCTCTCGCGCATGTTGTTCTTGCCTAAATCCATCAGAGGCCGGTGTCGACTGACTGACCGACCAATCAACCGATTACCCAACCAACCCCCTTCCCTAAACCCAACCGATAGTGTTTTCAAAAGCAATCCAGAAAAATAAAGCAGTCTAATTTTTACGTTTTTAGATCTTACCACGTTTTCACCCTGTTATTTACTTGTTTATTCTATTTTTTGCATTTTGTTTTACCTGGTTTTTGGAATCGTTCTTCACCGGACTTAAATCCCATTGTCGTAGTCAACTCCTCTCTGCAAGTCAAGTCCGCCGACACATGCAACAAACCACTGGGCAAACTGGTAACAGCAAAAAAGCCGTTAACACAGAGGCAAGTGTTAAGCTGGTAACGCAAAAAGAAACAAAAGCCGTAAGATGCATCATACTGCCACGTAGCATTCATTTGAAAGACCAAATGCAGTCATACGTACCTCTAGCTACATAATTTATGCTCTCCAGAAACGTATATGGGGGTACAGATTTACAATAAGCCTTTGTTGGTTTTATCCCCCTCAAGTAGCCATCACAACACTGTGGTCATTAAGAATGGATATCATTCAGCAACAATATTCAGGAAAGCTACGGCATTTAAATGATGCTCAGTTGATCCTAGAGGGTTCAAAGTATGCCAAGAAAATATTAAACACATCATTACACGACCAGCAGTAGCCTGAACCATTAATACAAACAGCAAGATCATAGAACTCCCATCGCTCCTTGGCTACCAACAAGAGGAACGTCTGGACCTCCTCTACTGAACATGATGCTGCCATTTTTAGGGGTCTTTTTTTTTTTTGAAGTGGTGTAAAAATGGTTTTGTTGTGAAAACCAACAATACATCAGTGGCTTCTGTTGATTATTTAAATATAGTGGGTTTGGGGACTAGTGTTGCAAATGACCAATCTGATCTTGAACAGTAGTGTGTTGGTAGTGGTACAGTTTGTTTGGAACATACGCTGAGGTAGTACTAAAAAAGGTATAAGGTACTAGGTATGGAATGAAGTGGAAACCACATTTGGTGACCACACCATCTGAACTTAAAATTTAAAATTTGACTTTGAAACCAGGCCAATTTTGAACCATATGTCAAGGTTGTAGGAGAGGGAAAGGAAGAGGACTCAAAAGCCGAACAAAATTTGGTATTTATTAATTTATTAATTAACAAACTAGACTGGGCTGGCAGGGAAGAGCAGGGCTGGACAAGGCTGGTCAAGAAGGACCACCCACAGCCCCAGCGCAGCCAAGACGGGGCTCGTACAAAAATGAATACAATGACAGAAAATGAGTGCTCGACCCGAGAATACTCGAGCCGAGCACAACATACTAGACAAGACAGGACTAGTGTCTGGACTCGGCCACCAAAACAAGAATTAACAAGACCAAAGTGGCAGAATCCTGACACATTTCATTCACACTACTCATTTTCATACTGAATACAATGTAGAAGAAATGGTCTTGAATAAAGTTCAATCAGGGGTGTTATGGTGGTGCAGTGGGTAGCAGGATCGTGTCACAACAAGAAGGTTGCTGGTTCGAGCCTCAGCTGGCTCAGCTGGCATTTCTGTGTTGAGTTTGTATGTTCTCCCCGTGTTTGCGTGTGTTTCCTCCGGGTGCTCCGGTTTCCCCCACAGTCCAAAGACATGTGGTATAGGGGAATTGGGTAGTGTATGTGTGTGAATGAGAGTGTATGGATGTTTCCCTGTGATGGGTTGCAGCTGGATAAGCATCAGCTGCATAAAACATATGCTGGAGAATGTGACGACCCCTGATTAAAAAAGGGCCAAAAAGAATAAATAAAGTTCAATCAGTATGCAATTCTGGATGCAATACAATGCATTGCGGCATTCATTTGATGTGTATACACACATATAAATGAAAAATATAAATATAAGCATTTCAAGCTTGCCTTAAATGATCTAACCTAACCACTGATCTCACATTACAGCAGATCATACATCTGCACGACTGACCTCCACATCTCCCCTGCACAAACTCTTGATGACAGGTAAAGCAGCAGGATATGCACCGACTTTAAGCCATGAACAGAAATAATCTAAAGGTTAAGACATAATACAACATGCTTTTTCTGGTCGAGGTTCAGTCAATATCTCTCCTTATCACAAAGCCTGCTGGGAAATCGCTATAGCAACCAAATTTAGGGATTACCGGTTTGTCACTTTGACTGTGTCCTAAACCGAACACAGACAGGGTATTAACATGACGGCGCCTTCTAAGAAAACTCAATTTATAGCAGCACACCATTGAAGGTGTAGACGGAATTCAAGAGAGCAAAAGTTGACACGTTTTCATCCACTCCATCAGCCATTTTTACTCTACTGACTGTAGAAGATATTCTGCTATTCTTATAAGTATATAAATATTTTTCATGCCCTTGTAAACCGTAAACGCAGCTAAACATTTCGAAGGAAAGTTTGCTCAGATCCCAACTCGTGTAAACTATAATCGACAGAGATCACGGAACATCTCCACTTTTTTTACCCTCTCTGTCTTTTCATGTCTGTTCTTTTTGCTCATGCTGTCTCTCAGTCTCTCAGTGGATGAAAACCAGGTGTGCCTTCACACCCTGTCTAGCCCCATCTGTTCCTCGCTGTCTGAAAGAGCGCAGGAGCGAGGGAGAGGAACGAGGAGGAGAGAAAAACAGAGTGAAGAGAATATTCCCAGTGGCAAACAGTAGTAAAGACATTCCAGAGGTGTGAATCTCTTCCTGCGCTCCGCCCACTATCCGTTCAGCATTCTGCCACTCACCCTATTCCGACTACTGTTTCAAGAGCCAGAGGCGAGGTATGACCCTGAAACACACACACACTCACTGTCTGAACACCTGCAACCACAAGATTGAGATGTCATCTGTCAAAAACTAGTTTAGCGTTACAAAAAAAGATGATAAATCTTTCAAATAAAACACATGCACACATGCAGACAGTGTGTGCATAAGATGTCAGAAGACATTTCCTCTGTTTATATAACCACTGAGCAACAGAATTAAATCAAGCACACACACACACACTGTGCAAAATCAGGAAATGAGCATAATTAAAACATGTGCACGTTAACTAATCTGCATGCGAGGGGGGCAAACACACACACACACACACATGCATTATTTGCAAACATTTGAATTGCTAGTTAATGGCCTGCAGGGCCCGGGAATTGCACACTTAATAATCATAGGTGTGACTATTTCCTTGAACTGTCAGTCAAAGCAGAGGGGAGAAACAAAGCTAGGTTTGATGTCGGCACCCACACACACATCTCATTCACTCTTTCCATCATCCCGTCCATGAGCTGGTGTAAAATGTCCAAGGTCATTCGAGCTCTTCATGTTCTCCAGAAGTGGCCGACATCTGAATATGACTCAGGAATGTGATGACCTCCCCGCTCGCCATGAAGCACCGGTGGGATTCGTCCATTTTTCCACATCTCACATGGTGTGTTTTAAAGCTGCCAGGATTACGCACACACACATTCACGAAGGGAGAGAGAGGCTCAGTGTGCCATTAGTAAGAAAAATCTCATAAAGGAGCAATAATAAAATCAGGGAAGTCACAAAGGACTCCCTCTCTCCCATTGGTTTTATTGGTCGCTCTCCAAAACTCTGGGATTGTAATTGCAGTCACACGCACAAAAATGGCATTTGGGTTTTCTGGATGGATATGTGGTTTGGACAGACAGAAGCAGAAAGGGAACAGAACAAAGGGGCCGAGATGGTAACAATTAGATTGGGGTGAAGCCGAGTCGCCATTCAAGGGTTGGCACACTCGAGCTCTGTTTCAAAACCTAGTGAGCTGCCTACCGAAACAACATTTTAAAGCATCAAAGGAATGCTTCGAGAATGCTCAGAACACGCAGGTAATGTTACGAGACCTCGACAGAAACGCAATCATTGGCAGAGAAGGCAGTCAGTGGCAAACTCCGAAAAAGACAGACAGGCAGATGAGTTCAGAAAAATGTTGATTATAATTATAGTACATTTAAGCTTCATTCAAAACCAAAATTAGTACAGTCTAACAAAATTGACTGTTCTACTCAGTATTGGCCAGTGTGAAAGATATTTTCGGCTTTACAACAGCCGATGTGACTAGTATGCAGAAATGACACAGCCATAGATAGATGGACAGAGAGATAGATAAATAGACTGACAGAAGCTATAGACCATTTCAATGTAGTCATGTCATTAGCCCATTAACATTTCCTGCTTGTTATCAAACTATTTCATAACTGTAACAAGAGGCAATTCAATCATAACTTAATGTTAAAACGGCTATCATAACATTATTTATCAATATGTAGCTCTTTTTGGATTCTCGGAAGCTATAGAAATTAAGAATGTAAAACAGGAAATACGTTGGGACCATTGTTATTGTTTCCATCCCTCAAAATGGTCTATAAAAACTCTGACCGAAGAACATCAAATGCTCAAATGAAATTATTAATTTTCTTTGTTCAGAGTTAGTCATACGCTAACAAGTTAACTCAAACATCACTAAATTACTTTTAAAAAGTGAGTCATCCTATTGTAAATTGTAACTGTTAAGTGTCACGGTATAGCTCTCTCACAAAAGCACGTGTTACAGAAATTATCAAAACTGCTTGTACCGACCATTTCAGTTTGTGACGAGGATTTTGAATTACCTGCATGTACCTGTTTGCTCCTGTGCTTGACTGTTGCCTGCCTGAACAGTCTTGTAATAAACTGCACTTGGATCCTCAACTTTGTTGTCAGAGCCACTTCATAACACCCATGATCCCCTGTGCTTTGTTAGTGTTTGAAGGAAATGGCAAGCTCGTGTTTTACCAGATCCGGCACTTTATATTTGAAAATGTCTCGTATTGATGTCGATACGTGCAGGCAAAAGATCCGAACACAAAACAAATCATTCATTCAACACTGAGTCGACTCTTTCTTTGAAGAATCAACAGTTTTAAACACAGTGCACTTTCAGATTCAAACCTCAGCGGGATATTTTCATTCACTTAAAGCTGTTAGACACTGCATGGAAGTAAATTTAAAAAAAAACCTTGATAGGGGCTCTTTAAAGTAAAGACAACAACAAACTTATGATCAGTAAGACAATACTGCTAGCTTTAGCAACTTTTGCTCTGGAAGTGGCATATTCACTTAAGGCCGGCTCACACTGTGAGATTTTTTATAATCCTGAACAATTGTAGCATGTCAGACTGCATGAACATGGCTCCCATGTCACACTGTAAGATCTTAGCTGTCATAAAGTCAGACTGAACGGCAATGAAAACGCCCCGAGTTTAAGTAGTGGAAGCGGTGTTTTATCTTGTCCGGTTTAAGGATACCCAGCATCAGAAACCAGGATAATTAAAGCACAATGACATACAATGACTCAACTATCAAAGTTAAGACTAAACCAGGAAGTTTCTGAATGGTTATTGTCGTAGTT
Source organism: Danio kyathit (assembly GCA_903798195.1). NCBI lineage: Eukaryota > Metazoa > Chordata > Actinopteri > Cypriniformes > Danionidae > Danio > Danio kyathit. The sequence continues at coordinate 25,795,176 of LR812525.1, read as the reverse complement.
ATTGTAGAGTTTTTTCAGCAACAATGATTGAGCACACACAAACACCATTACAAAGTTCTGTTCTGATTCATGGTGCACTATAAATAAACATCACACAGTAACACTAAGTGTTGCACTGTTGCACTGGGGGGGTTGGGGGTGTAGTGGTGGTGCGCGCCAGGCCACATCCGATGCGATGTTGAAAGTCAAGTGAGGGGGGGGGATGAGCGGTAGGCCAGACTCACGGTGGCAGGCCTTATTGACCGTCAGGCCACCAGGAAATGTCCCGGTGCTTCCTATGGCCAGTCTGCCCCTGGCTGTATCGTAAATACTGGAACTATGCAGCTGTTGTTCATTTTATATAGTATAACTTTTTATATTTTTGTGGCATGAAACTTTGTAGATGGACCTTAGTAAAGCTCAAAGTGTCTTCTTTCCAATGATACCATTTTTGTTTGTAGTTCACTGGGGTCAAGAGCTACTACTATTTAAAGTTAGGAGGGTGTAAATGCCTATAAGTAAGTGCTGGCTAACAAGTTAATGTCTTTTCTTTGTTAAAACTGATTTACAAATGTTTTATATCTTATTTTCTACTATTTTTACTATAAGTGCAATTATAGTAAACATGATCTGTAAGACAATACTGCTAGCTTTAGCCACTTTTGCACTAGAACTGGCACATTGACTTACATGAAGATTAGTTCAAAATCCTATAAAATTACAAAGTGGACCACTTATTTCTCCTTGGGGTAAAGCTGGATCCCAGATAGTTTAAATAGATCCATTAAAAGGAAGTTAAAAGGAACAGTGCCCCTTTTTTGGAAATAGTTGACTAGTTGAGTTTTACCGTTTTTGAATCTATTCAGCTGATCTCCAGGTATAGCAGATGTACTTTCATCTTAACTTAGCATTACTGAATGAGAATAGAGCATTAGCATCTCGCTCATAAAATTTAATTTTCCTACACTGTAAACAATATCCATAAATTAGCAATTTTCTATATTTTGTAATTCATGTTTTTATTTTTGCCCATTTATTTATGCTTTTGAATCGCATTATGAGAACTTGATCTTTCTTCGGACAACTTTTCGCCCTAACAAGTTGGAAAAAGTGACTTTTATTAACATTTTTAATAGCTTAAAGTGACATTGTCTGGGGTGGTGTTGTAATTCAAGGTACAAAACCTTGCAATAAACTGCCAGTACATTTTCTGTTATTATACAGACTTATTTCTCTATATATTATTTCTTATACATTATTTCAAACTACTAAAATGTCAATAAACGTCACTTTGTTAAACTGTAGAGTTGAATTTTTTTAACATCAAAAGTAGACAGAGCAGAAATCAAGGTCCTATGATGCAATTTACAACCATAAATAAATGGAAAACACAGACTACGGAAACCGTTAATTAACAGATTGTTTACAGCGTATTTAAAGCTCATCTCTTCCATATTTACATCATACACTAAGACTTACAGAAATTTGCCATTTTCTAGGTTGATATGGCTACACTCTTTTGTAACTTTCAATTCAATTCATGTTTATTTCTATAGCTTAACATAGAAGTTCTAGTAAATTAAATCTGTGTTAGTCCAGTTTTCAGAGTTGAAGTTCAGTTTAGTTCAGTTCAGTGTGGTTTAATTTTCACTGCTGAAAGTTTAAACACTGAAGAGCAAATCCATCAATGTGCAGCTCCACAAGTCTCAAACCAAGCAAGCCAGTGGTGAGGAACAAACTTTGAGAGAAACCAGGCTCAGTTGGGCACGACCATTTCTCCTCTGGTCAAACGTCTTGTGTAGTGTACCGTGTATATAATGCTCGTTTCTTCTGTATTTACATCATGTACTAAGACTTACAAAAATTAAAAGTTGCTATTTTCTAGGTCGATATGGCTATGTGACTGTGACTGCAGCAAATGCAATGTTATTACACAGCGTTGTTACCTAGTAACCTAGCTAGGGAATATTTACTCGATTTACTCACTTTTTTAAAGTGAAGTCAACTAATCGCTTTTTACAGTGTAGCATAAAATAGCCCAGAGTGCACCAAGAAAAGCTCTTCTCCTGATATCATGTACCGCATTATCGATCATCCACCAAGGAAGAAAGATTTCTCACTAGAAAAAGAGAGAGAATTCTGCACAACATCGGAAGATGAGTGAAGCGAACGTTCGGGCCGGCTCATCCTGATGATGTTGTAGCTGCCAGTCACACATACACAAAACTGACACTTACATTACCAGCACAGCTCCTTCAGGAGTGTGTGGATCAGGTGTGGATTAAAGCAGCGGGTTCGAGAGGGGCGTGTCAAAAACAGAGGGGCGGGGTTAATTAATGTCTCTCTCTCACAGCAGATGCTGAGATCTTCTCCCTGGGTGGTGTGTGTGTGTGTGTATAACTGGAAGTCTGCTCTGCTTCAGATGTGAGTAATTGCATTGAAGTCCACAGGGAGAAACGCACAGACGCAGATTGATATACAATCAAGAGAGCATGTCAGATTAGGAAGGTCTAGAAACACACTAGACACTAGACATTGTAGCCTGTTTAGCAGCTAATGAACACTCAAGTTGATTAATTCCAGCGAATATGTACTTTAATGCGACGCTCGCAGCTAATGGACAAAACAGCATTAAAAAACACTTTAGTAGAGGGCAAAAGTGATGGACAGAGGGAGAGTGCAAATTAAAAGAGAGGTCTGTCAGAGACGGACAGAGATAGCGGGAGGCTGAGACTGATAAACAAAAGGGGCCGATAAGAATGAGGGACACGGCAAAGAATAAAGATGGAGAAGGATATGAGGAGCTAGGAGGAGATTTAAGACACATCACTGCACACACACACACACTCATAGTAATCTCTAAGACACACACACGGCTGCGATCTCTGTAATTCTCTCCCTCACAAACACACGAGGTGGGCGTGGTGCTCTTTGAACCCTCCATATGGGACACATGTCATCATCAAAAATTCATACTATGGTTTTGTCTCATTAAATATTCAACAATGCGCACACACTTAAATGTACAGCATGGAATTAAAGCGGCCGGCCCTCCTCCTGGGGCTCGTGCTGTGTGTATGTGTGTGTGTGTGTGTCTGGTCTTATATTGGAAATGGAAATGGTGCGCTAGAATAATTCACACCAATCTCAGTGAGGAGACCCAGCAGCACCGAGTCAAGAGAAGCAGACTGATCTCAGTGCTGTTATCACTCTCACACACACACATACGATTGAGTGCTGCAACACAAGTGATGTCAACTGTCCACTCATACTGTATATCCCATACTGATGCTCTCTCTCTTTTAAGCCACACAAGCACAGCATCTCCTTCCATATCGATGTGTAATGGAAGCTAATTATATATAATAATTATAGAGTGCGACTGTCGATCGATTAAAAAGTTAATTACACGATGTGCCAATTAATTAAAGAAATTACATGAATTAATGGAATATTTATCTATATTTGTCTAGATAAGCCTTCGAATGAAGACATGACTCTGGCAGACAAGATAATAACTCAATACTGGATTCACATATATATATATATATATTAAATAGATTATAGATTTAAATCTACAGGTCAAGTGCTGCTTTTTTAAGATACTGCAACCAAAGCTAAAAACATGTGGAGTGTTACAGTCACCAGCGATCTAGTTACTGTGGGTTGCTGGAGAACTACAAATCTGCTAGCAAATGGACTACAAATCCTGTCATGCACCTCACACACACCTGTTTTGGTTTTCCCTGATGACACACACACACAGACACACAACTGAAGCTCATCATTGATTTATTACCTGGACTATAAACACACCTTCCATTTCCACACACATTGCTGAGTCTTGTTTGCCCTGTAACATTACGACGCGTTTTCCCTTGCCGTGTTTTGACCCTTGCTTTGTTTATTCGTTTATCCTGCCTCTCACCTGTAGTAGTAGGAGTAAAACTTTATTGTCCTTGACAGGAAATTTGTTATGGGCATCACCATATAGCTGCAGACCACTGAAACTGGTACAAAGGATTTCTTATATCGGTTCAACCTACACTTTAGGACTCTATGGCCCAGTTTCACAAACAGGGCTTAGCTTAAGCCAGGACTAGACCTTAGTTAAATTAGGCTATTTAAGCCACATTTTTAAAAACAGCCTTAGAAAAATACATTACTAGACAAAAAATGACACTGACATATTTTAAGACATCTCACTGAAAGTTATTTTCAGTTGAGACAGCTCAAACATGCAATTTAATCCATGACTAGCCTTAAACCTAGTTTGTGAAACCGGGGGTATATCTCCTACCAGAGGGAAGCAATTCATAATGTGGAAACAAAAAAAAAAAAAAAAAAGAGTTGGATCATTCAGAATCCTTTCCAGGACACAATGCTTAAACAAAACTTGGGGGTTGAAATATTCATTATGCCCAACAATTTACAATGTACTGACCGCTCGCCTGTTTACTGACCTTGCCATTGGATTATCTGCATGTACCTGTTTGCACCTGTTTTGACCTTTGCCTGCCTGACCAATCTGCCTTATAAACTGCACCTGGATTCTCATCTTCATTGTCAGCGTCCAGCAGTTACATGGGGTTTTTAAAAGGTGCTGTATGCTTGCCAAGTATATTTTTACTAGATCAAAAATATTTCTTTAAAAAAAATTGATTTAGTTGCTCTTTTTCAGGATTCTTTGATGAAAAAAGTTCAAAAGAATAACATTTGTTTGAAAGAGAAATATTTTGTTATATGTTTTTACTGCCATCTTTGATCAATTTAATGCTCCCTTGCTCAATATGAAAAAAAAACATCTGTAATAAATTCTTTGAAAAAACACCAAACTTTTGAGCATTACATTGGTCAAGAATGAGCTATCCTATTGCTGACTGCATTACATTTAGCATTTACAGTTTACCTACAAAGTAATGAACTACTTTATTGTTTCAAATTGTTCCTGACAGTGGCCACGTTTACATGAACATCAGTATCGAATGATTTGCCTTAACCTGAATAAGAAAATGATATGATTAAGGTGTCTACATGAGTTGCTTTTTGAATGTTCCTTTCATGATCCTGTTTTACATGTTATAGCACATAATTCAATTAACGTCATTGCATCACCGTGCTATCCACATTTCCTCCGAAGTTTCATGTAATTTAAGGTGTTTCATTTTTAAAGTGTCGACTTTAACTGCAGTTTGGCACTTTCACTTTCATTCAGGAACATTTCATGCATGCCCCTGTGGTATGACCTGCTGGAAGAGTGTTCTTTTAATTTGGAATTTGATTCTGCACGCAGTATGGGGAAAAAACCTCCACATTTCGTGATGCAGGTGTCAGTGGTCCTTTACTGACTTGGTAGGTGCAGAGAATAGTGTCAAACAGCCCTGTGTGTATAGATTATCCTTTCGCAAATGTGGCGAAAATCCTACACAAGAGTAATAGTTTGATTGCGGTGTTTACATGTCTGTACTGCACTTCAATAATGTGACTAAAATTGGCATACTCCACATGTCTTAATCCAATTTCTGTTTAGTTTGATTATGACCTTAATCGGATTAAATTAATTTAAAAAAATAATTGCTGTTTACATGGTAGACTCTTAATCAGAGTATTGTCTTAATCGTATTAAAATCTGATTACTGGTGTCAATGTAAACATACTCATTGAGTTAATTGAGTTAATCGAACTAAACAGAAATCAGATAATTCGATTACTGATGTCCATGTAAATATAGTCAATGAAACATGGACACCAATATTCTGATTTTAATATGATTAAGACAATACTCTGATTAAGAGTCTACCATGTAAGTTCTACCAGTGATTTTTGATTGTAAATCAAAAATGGATCATGAAAGAAACATTCAAAAAGCAACTCATGTAAACACCTTAATCATATTATTGTCTTATTCAGATTAAGGCAAATAATTCAATTACTGATGTCCAAGTAAACATTGTCAATAAAACGTCAAAATATCGGTGAAATAATGGTTCATTTTTAGTGTTAGAGAACAAAATTCAAACTCTGGCTTGTGTTAAGTACACTCAGAAAAATAATGTTTGCAGTTTGTTCAAACTGCTTATTTAAAACAAGCCAAGACAACACAATTCTTGAGATTTTTGTGACAATTTAATTGTTTTATGTTCTATTCATTTAAATTTGATAAAACTTATGTTAACTTAATTTCTTGAAGCTGTCTGAACGCAAATCGATAGTGTGGAACTCAGCATCTTTTACAGTATAAACATTCATTCATTTTCTTTTCAGCTTAGTCCCTTAATTATTCAGGGGTCGCCACAGCGGAATGAACCGCCAACTTATCCAGCATATGTTTTATGCAGCGGATGCCTTTCCAGCTGCAACCCATCACTGGGAAACACCCATACACTCTCAATCACTACAGACAATAAAGCTTACTCAATTCACCTATTGCCCATGTCTTTTGACTGTGGGGGGAACCGGAGCACCTGGAGGAAACCCACTTGAGCACTGGGAGAACATGCAAACTGACCCAGCCGAACAAGCGACCTTCTTGCTGTGAGGCGACAGCACTATCCACTGCGCCACCGCGCCGCCATACAGTGTAAACAGAATGTGTAAATAATAAGTTATCATACTATTCTACTGTATTAATGAATTCATTTTGAGGCTGACCTGTGATCATGTGAGTCAATTAGTGCATGCTTTGTGTGCAAGAGAAAAAGCACATGGTTTTGTGCATTGTTTCAAATTCCCTTTTTTTCTTTGGCCCTCATAATTAAAATCACACTAAATTTAAGTTAAGTCAACAGTCATACAACACTAGGCAAATGCTAACTTGTAAACACACACTATTATGCATGTTTATATCCGAATAAAGACATTAATTACATCCCCTCAAGGTTTTGTTATTCTTCTGGGGACACTAAGAAATTTCATATGCATTAGAAAAACAAAATATCCCTAAAGGTGTATTAAACATGCTTTCTCTAACTTTGGCTCTGCCTGGAATATTTCCCAGTCTATTCCCCTTTAGTCTTTTACCATATATATCTACTGTATACATACACTGTAAAAAAAAAAAATAAATAAAAAATAAAAAAAAGAATGTTAATTTCTGTTTTACGTGTTTTTGCGTTTATTTACAGTTGTGATTTGCATTATGGGACCTTGATTTCTGCTCTGTCGAATTTTGATGTTGAAAACTAAACTCTACAGTTTAACAAAGTGACTTTTATTGACATTTTATGAAGTATACGAATAATATGGAGAGAAATAAGTCTGTAAAATAACAGAAAATGTACTGGCAGCTTACTACAAGGTCTTTTTAGCATACTATACAACAACAACCAAGACAATATACAGTATCACTTTAAACCAGTGTTTCCCAACCCTGTTCCTTGAGGCACACCAACAGTACAAATTTTACATATCTCCCCTATCTGACCCATTCATTTCAGGTTTTGAAGCCTCTTCTTATGTTCTGCTGAGTTGATTCAAGTGTTGAAAGGTTGAAAATGTGAACTGTTGGTGTGCCTTCAGGAACAGGGTTGGGAAACATTCCTTTAAACTATTAAAAATGTTCATCATTTTTTTAAGGTTAAAAGATCCCATAATGTAATTCAAAGGCATAAATATATGGGAGAAAAAAAAAGAAACATTTATCACAAAATACAGAAAACTGATAATCAGTTATTTTTTACAGTGTACAAATTAGGGATGATTCTGACCAGGATTCTTGCAGCGGATACTGAGTACGGATTCCTTGTCATAGTGATCGGCTGATACAGAGTACCGATTCTGATACTTTAAGCTTTATAATGCATAAAACACATTTTCATTCACTTTAGTCAGGTATTTTCACGGAGCCGGTATGAATATGTTGAATATGTTGAATATTCTCAGAGCTTCTGACAGAGGTCATATGGTTGGGGCGATAGGGGGGCTCTGCTCGTGTCATAGCAGCTCCAAACACTGGATATACAATGGTTGCAAAAAAAACCATCACTCGTGCAAGTTGTGCCAATAAACTGTATGAACAGAGGTTGCATCGCATCTGTATGTATTTCAGCTGCTGTGACGCGAGTGCACACATCATTCATCTCCTCACGTGTTGTAGCAGGATGTATGTTTTATGTGCATCTTCCTCTGCTAGTAAACTCATAATCAAACACTTAAAATTGGTTCATGAGATCGGCCAGATCAGTGAGTACCGATCAAGTCACCAAGGGTGTTTTCACACCTGCCTTATTTAGTTCGGTTGAATCGCACTAGAGTTTGTTTTTCCTCTTGGTGCGGTTTGCTTGGGCTGGTGTGAATGTAGCAATCACACTCGAGTGCGCACCAAAAGCGGACCAAAAAAGCATATACTGTAGAGACCTTCTTGAATAGGTGGTCTTGGTATGCTTTCAAACGAACCCTGGAGCGGTTCGTTTGTGGTGAGAACATGATCCGAACTAGAACAGACCCAACCTCAAAAAGTACTTTGCCTTTTGGGACTAATCCAGCTGCTATAGTCTGATGCGCTGTGCATTATGGGATGTGGAGGAAAAATTATTTGTTAAAAGCGCTTTAGAAACAATTTTAAACAGAGAGAGAGAGGAAAAAAACATTACAGTACCTGATGGATCATTGGTAATATTTCTGGAAGATGACCATGTCGCAGTTTAGCTAAATTAATACACGCCTCCTCCTGAAGTGACTTGCGATGCACCTTCGCCGTTTGGAAAGCATTAAAAACATTGTTTTCCAGCCGCAGCCGTGCTTTATTCTCAAAATGTATAGTTCGTCTAAAGTGATGAATACAAACTACAGTATATAGTATACTATGATCAGGGATACAATCAGCCAGCGCAGTCGTCTCTCCATAGTAAAAAGCGACATTTTGTCTGCCGGTTTGTTTACTTGCGGGAGTTCCATTGGCATTTTGCCGCACGTTAATTCTGACCAATCGAAAAGCAGTTTAGGAAATACATTTAATAACATCTGGCCAGGGCAACGCAGTGGCGCAGTATGTAGTGCTGTTGCCTCACAGCAAGAACGTCGCTGGCTTGCAGGTTCGAACCTCGGCTGGGCTGGGTCAGTTGGCTATTCTGTGTGGAGTTTGCATGTTCTCCCTGCGTTCGCGTGGGTTTCCTCCGGGTGCTCCGGTTTCCCCCACAGTCCAAAGACATGCAGTACAGGTGAATTGGGTAAGCTAAATTGTCCGTATTGTATGAGTTTGAATGTGTGTGTGTGGAAATTCCCAGAGATGGGTTGCGGCTGGAAGGGCATCCGCTGCGTAAAATCGTGCTGGATAAGTTGGTGGTTCATTTCACTGTGGCGACCCCGCAAGGGACAAAGCCAACAAGAAAATGAATGAATGAATGAACATCTGGCCAATGAGCGATGTGGATTTTGTCATATGACTGCATTTCAGTTCTTTTCAACTGGTTCAACCAAAGCAATCAGTGTGGTGTGAAAAGGACCCAAAAACGACAGAAACATGCTACAGTATATCATTTGTTGTCCTTTATTCGGACCAAATAAACCGAACCACAGATGTGAAAGCACCCTAAATGTGATTATCGGCCGATACCGATCTTCAGCCGATTGATCGGAGCATCACTAGTACAATTGGTAAAATAGCCATTTTATTCTATGTAATATTTAGGCAGACATGCTGTGATTCATAGATTCATTTTAACAGCTGTGGCTCATTCAGATGGATTACTAATCAGTGGAATCTGTGAAAGTGTGATCACGTTAGCGCTTGTCTGACAGAGCTAGTCAACACTGGTGTTTTGGCTCCAGTTGGCTCTGGCCCAGTTTAATCCTGTCATAAGCACACAGGTAGCCTGAGGCTGAATACAAGCTCTGCTCCGTTATACTGTTATACTTCACAGCTCTGTGGTCACAATGAGAGCCCACCGACTATATTTAGTAGCTATTAGCATAAAAAAAGAGAACCAAGGAGGCAGGAAGTTCTGAAAAATAAACCTAGAAATCGAGATCCAGTCCTGACCCCCCCAACAACCCCACAGAGTCTCGTCTGATGTCTGACTAAATATGAAGTCGTTTCCCTTTCCACAGCCTCCTGTGTCTTATAGTATATTTTGATATACAAGAGTTCGAATTTAAAGGGCTAGCCAGAGTTTTTTTGTTGTTGAACATTTAAGGTATTTTAAAGAACAATACACTACCTGACAAAAGTCTTGTCGTCAATCCCAGTCATAAGAGCAACAAATAATAACTTCTAGTTGATCATTTGGAAAAGTGGCAGAAAGAAGATTTTTCCACTGAATCGTCTATTGAACTGCATCCCAATCATCACAAATACTGCAGAAGACCTATTAGAACCCGCATGGACCCAAAATTATGGTTTGGGGTTACACTCAGTATGGGGGCATGCGAGAGATCTGCAGAGTGGCAAATTCTTTAGTCTCCACATCAAAGTTCCTGAAAGCAAAGAAGGTCAAGGTGCTCCAGGGTTGGCCAGCCCAGTCACCAGATATGAACATTATTGAGCATGTCTGGGGTAAGATGAAGGAGGAGGCATTGAAGATGAATCCAAAGAATCTTGATGAACTCTGGGAGTCCTGCAAGAACGCTTTCTTTGCCATTCCAGATGACTTTATTAATAAGTTATTTGAGTCATTGCATAAATGTATGGATGCAGTCCTCCAAGCTCATGGGAGTCATAAACAATATTAATTCTTTTTTCACTGCACCATGACTTTATATTCTATACTGTACATTATTTCTGCTAAGTGACAAGACTTTTGTCTAAGTCAGACCTTCTGTCCAAATTTAATAATTAAAATCAAGGAATGATCAGATTTTATTTAGGTAAAATAAGAGTAATCTAGAGGCCTTTGCCTTTCATATAAGCCACTTCTGATACCAAATGATCAAGTTAAGTTATTATTTGTTGTTCTAAAAACTTGGATAGGCGACAAGATTTTTTGCACGTAGTGTATGTCAGAAAAAAATAGAGTGAATAAACCTTTTTCATTGGAAGAAAAAAAGTTATATGTCAATATAATAAACTTTGAGCAGCAACATTACAATATTTAGCCAATGGACATTTGTTCATGTCTTATTGTTTTGTTACAAGCTTTTGCATCAAACAAGTGTAAAAAAAATAGTTCATCAGGGTGATATTAGTATTCAATTCAATTCAATTCAATTCATCTTTATTTGTATAGCGCTTATACAATGTAGATTGTGTCAAAGCAGCTTCACATGGAAGATTATAGTGAATTGAAACAGTGTCTGTTCAGTTTTCAGCGATTAAGTTCAGTTCAGTTTAGCTCAGTTCAGTGTGGGTTAATAATCACTACTGAGAGTCCAAACACTGAAGAGCAAATCCATCGATGCGCAGCTCTACAGATCCCGAACCATGCAAGCCAGTGGCGACAGCGGCGAGTAAAAAACTTCACCAATTGGCGAAAGTGAAGATTTAAAAAACCTCGAGAGAAACCAGGCTCGGTTGGGCACGACCATTTCTCCTGTGGCCAAACGTCTTGTGCAGAGCTGCAGTCTAGGCGCATGAAGCTGGACCTCAGCGAAGACTCGTCTCTCCTTGGAGCGTCACAGGGGACAGTCTCAGGCTCTCACTCCACGATCTGCTATTACTATTTAGTAATAGCAGAAACGTATTACACATACCTAATCCTCAAAGAGCATGACTAAATAAAACATTTCCCCATTCAAATATTTGGGATTGGTAAGATTTAAATGCACACACACTTTTATATAATAAGTATGCATTCAAGAGTTCCAAAAAGGCAATAAAGCCAATTTTCACACACGCCAAAAAAAAAAAAAAATAAAATAAAATAAATGCCACAACTTTGAACAATTTCTAAAGGATCCTGGAAGAACAAAAAACACTTTTCCTTATGCAATAATCCTGTCACAATTGAACCACACTGAGACTTTTAAAAAACTAGTAATTTTGTTGGAGACATATAAAATAAAATGTCAGATGTGGCAAGTATACAGTCAGTAACAGATACCTGGTTGTAGCAATGAATTACTTTTCTTTGTCTTTTGTTGAATGACATGGAAAGTGTGGATAATATTGAAGAAGCACACACCTGAGTAAAAAAGCAGGTACTTTTTTTTATAGGAGTGATGGAGGCAACAAAAAGAGGAATGAGACTCACAAAGAGATTCCCCTGGAGAATATCCTGGAGATCAGCAAATAGGCAAACAGTCAGAGACGGTGCCAGATAAAGAGTGAAGATGAAGTGTGTTGATGCCTGATGATGGGGAATAGATAAATTCAAATGAGAAACCAGATGCACGGTGGGTAATGTAGGCTGGGTGACTCGGTTGATGAAGCCTAGATGTAGACGCCTAACTGTGATTAGACTTACCAATATTGAATTAGTTATTTTATTTGACAACCATTTTTAGGTAGGCAACAATTTTCATGAAAGCATCTAGGTAGCGTTCAGCCCCAACAAAAACGTTGCAAAACATAAAACATTTAAAACAGAGATGAATTGAACACTCTGTTCTGATGACGCAAGCTCTGCAACTATGGCATCCGAGATATTCATTCTCTGTGTTCTTTTTGAAGTATTTTCTGAGCCTGCGAAATTGGTATTATACGTGTTTATTACTGCAAATTATGCTTGATAATAGTCATTTTCCATGCTATCCAGAATAAAAGAGGACATCCCAATGGAGTGAAAGGAAGAGTAACTAATCATTGTGATCCAACAATTGCCTCACATTTCAGGATAAAAGATATATTTCAGATTTTCCATCCTACCTTTGAGACTGTTGTTGTGCAATTATATAATATTTACCATTATATAATCAGAAGAGTATAAAAGTAAAATTGTATGCAAGGGTTACTATAAAATAGAATAGCCAAATATATTTATATATTATGTGTGTTTTTGTTACGTTAATCAGTGTCTAGCACACTTTCTTGAAGAAAGGATATGGACCATAAGACGTTGCAATTACTACATGACATTTATGGACCCGTTTCCACTGAGTGATATGGTACGATATGGGTCATCTTTATCAGGCTTGCGTTTCCACTGTCAAAAGGGTACCAATGGTACCAACAGAAAGTTTTAGTTGACGTCATTCTCGCTCGAGGAAATTCAAATTAAAGCTTCACGGGTCATTCACATATCATATTAGAAGCACTTCTCAAAAAACAGATAATACGTCTAAATACAGTACTTGTGTATAAATGTTCATTACTAACCTTTCTATGAACATGATTTGATTATAACTGCAGATCAATGATGCAAAATAGCCTACTGTAACAATAAATGCAACATATACGAACAGATATAGACCCTTACAGTCATTTATATGTTACCAATTACAGAAAAACTACACATAGCATACATTTAATCCTTATTTGGCTTCAAAAACAACACGAAGCATATAGTCTACAGTCAGTGCAAACCTCTTTTCTGTATCTTTAATCTTTAAGCACATGTAACCTCTGTTAGAAAGTAATTCTGTCATTCTGAGTTCATAATAGTCCAAAAGGTGATGATAATAGTTAAACATGGCAGTTTGTTCATATTTTAGGTTGCTGAAAGAATCATTTGCTCCTTTGTTTTTTCGGCTTCTCCTTTGTTTTTTTGCACTTCACTCTCGCATTTGTCTGTTTCTGTGAAATGTGAAACCACTCTCACTTTAGACGGCCTTATTAACAACAGCAGGTTTATCTTCTTGCTTTGTGGCTGTTCATCAAGATGACGACAAGGTTTGTTTGAGCTCAGGTTGACCATGGCTCATTATTATATGTATATATTATAATGATGTAATGTCTCGGCTGTGTATTTAAAAATGGCGCTTCTTTCATTTTCATTCTCCTGGCTTGTGCACCCACTAGTGATGTTTGTCTATCTCCGCCTTTTGGTACCCTTTGTTGTGCTAGGTACCCTTTTGAAAGGGTACCAAAAAAGTGGTACGGTACATACGGACATAAATGCGTACTGAACCGTACCGTATCGTACCACTCAGTAGAAATGGGCCATTAGGCAAACTGAAGTTTTAAAAAAAGTTGTATACTTGTGCTCTTGGTAAATCAGTTATTTAGCCTTTTATGTAAATAAATGTGCAAACAATAAACTTGTTCTTGTATCCATTGTGCGAGCTTTCATTTTAGCACGTATGTCTTTTATTTTTTATTTAATGCTGCTGATTGGGGTGACATTTTTGACACCCATCAAACTAGAGAAAATGCATCTCAAACCCCATTGCACACTGATGCGCACCATTTCCAGGAAACAAACATGTCGCTCAACCTAGAAACCGTAGCAAAACGCTGGCACCGTTTTGAGTTTGAACATGCTACAGGTGCTTGCATGCATGCATATCAGTTTAGCATTACATTATTCTTCATGAATAAATGTCTCATGACTGCATATGCATATCCAAATGTACCATCGTGTCACATATGGGACCTTGGATCATCACACAATTTTTGGAAAATAAGATTTAAATGTCACCTGAAAGTTGAGTAAATAAATGTACGTTTCATTGGTGTATGTTTTGTAAAGATAAGACAATAGTTGGTCGAGATACAAGTTGAATATCTGGAATCTGCGGGTTCAAAGAAATCTAAATACTGAGAAAATCATCTCTAAAGTTGTCCAAATTCCATCTATAGCAATGCAGTTTTTATAGATTAATGGAATAAAACTTAATATGTCTATATTAAATATGTCTACTATTAAATGTCTTTAATTGGGTGGATTTTAGTCTCCAAATCCATTCCAGCAAGGATTAACATTTACCCTTTTTCTCATTACTTTATTAATATGATTATTTGAATCAGTATTTAATCTTTGAAATGATTTTGACTAACGAATAAAGGTAAACATTACCTAATTTAGGAATGTTCAGTTGAAGTGTCTTTGTCCCTATCTTTGTCTGTCAAAACTCTATTTTCAGGAGCTACCTGGCCAGGTAATAGACCATGGAGAGCTCTCAAATGGAACTGCAGGACCTGATGACTGGAAACAACTTGTTATTACTATTTTTATTTGTTAATTCTGTCTAAAGTGGTTTCCTTTTTACGCAAGATAGACTTTGTGTAGTATGAATCTAGCAGTCTGAATGTTGATTGTACCAGTTTTGAACCAGTATGATAAGACAGCTGAGAGTACAAAGAAACAACCTTGAGTATGAAACAGATTGTTCTCTTGTGTGTGTGTATATGCTTCTGAGGGGTCAGCTCTACAGGTCTGAGATCAGCCCTGTATAGTCTGTGGGCGCCCTGACCCAAGACTTCTGTCCCCATCCCTATTTAGACTCAGATATGACCAGATATGAATATGATAATGAATCTTTCCTTCACCAATCGGAACCTTTTACCTGAGTCGACACCATTTCTGGTCTTCTTTAAGACTATAATTGCTGTGTTGTTGTATTGTAAGTCAAAAGATCAGCCAGCGAGCTCTATGTGAGCGCAAAGCCCTTTTGCAGTGAAATTGCAATCTATCTTCAGTAAATTTTCTTCGTTTTTTTAATTTCTGACTTTGAGTCTTGATCTGACACACCAGGTTTTTTGTTTTAAACTGCTAATCTTTAATCTCCAACATCTTCATGGACAATGGCTTTAAAATTCTAATGATTTAGGCATAAAAAAAACAATAATAAGTCATACATTGTAAATTTGGCTACTGCTATTGGTGTTGTGATCCAGGGTCGCATATGCAAATTCCCTGTTGTCTCAAATACAGAAAAATAATTGGCTGTTGTGCTTGTTGATGCATTGATATGGTCAATTTTATGCATTTTCTTTAAAGATGTATTGCACCGATTGTTTTCTATTGGACAAAATCAGTATATTAGAATGATTTCTGAAAGACTGGAATAATGATAATAAAAAAATCAGCTTTAAATTTATAGAACTAATTACAACATTATAATTTTGGTGATTTTATTTTTGATTTTAAGCCTCTGTGAGCAAACTTCTTTCAAAAACAATACAAAATGTTACCATTTAAACAACAATGCATGTGGAGTATATGAAGGAAACACACCATAGTTATTCTTAAAGTGTACGCTGTAAACTTTACAAGACAAGAAAAGAACATGTGCAGACGTAGAAGAGAAACAGATGGAGACAGTGAAAAGAGAAAGGCGAGCTGGAGTAAGCGAGCGGGTCTGGATTAACCCGACTGACCCGTTACTGCTGTGGAGTCGTAACATTGTTCAGATCACACGCAGCGAGATCAAACCTTACTCACTGTCTCCATTACAGCTCCTGCAGCTCTCAACTCCCAACTCTGACCTCAGAGCTGTTGTGTAAACACTCCAACCGCAAGATCTTCTGCTACGTCTTTATTATTATCATCATTAAAGCGGTCATTATCTCTGGGCCAAAAAAAGCCTCTTCATTATATCTGACCACAAACAGGCTGATGTGTTGAGACATTGGATTGAGCTAGTTTTGTATGTGTGTGCATGGGTGTGTGGGTCCAGTGTTGGCTATTACTGAGTGGAAAACGCATATATTGTAAGTATAATGTAAGTATAAAGTATATGCCAATAGTTCAAAAGGAAAACTTTAAAAACATGCTAAATAGCTAATGAAAATTGAAAAAAAAAACAACAAAAAGTGAATTGTATGTTTTTAATGAAATTATATTAATAAAATAGGTTTATTGAACATTCTATTTCAACATAGGCTCATTCTGAAAACGTAGCCCTATATACATTTCTGGAGATCGCAAATTATGTAGCCAAAGGAACATATGGCTGCATTTCGTCTTTAAAATGAACGCTATGGGGTGGTACTGTATGACGCAGTTCCTTTTCACGCTTACCAGCTGAACGTTTACCTCAGTATGGACAGATTTCCTGCTGTTACCAGTTTGTCCAGTAGCTCGCCATGTACATCGGCCGACTTGAGAGTTGACCATGACGACAGAGTTAGAGTCCGGCAAGGAATAGTTCCAGAAAGCGGGTAAGACACAAACAGAAGCCAAAGTAAATAACAGAGTGAGAATGTGGTAAAATCGGAAAACGTGGTAAAAATCAGGCAAGGGCTTTCCTTTTTCTGTATTTTTAAAACTGTCGGTTGGGTTTAAGGAAGTGGGTTGGCGGGTCAATCGGTGCTTTTGAAATAGGGGTGTCAAAATTAATCGTTTCTTCGGTGCACCGCAATGCAGACGCGGACAATTCGGTATCGGTTCAGTAATAATCATAACCGGTTATTATACTGACGTCATTTATCTCACATGCGCTATGTCGCCGTAGCTTACTATGGCGAGGGATGCGAGCGCGATTATTTACAACGCTCTAACTACGAAAAAGGACAAAATTGTTTTACAAAGAGTATATAAATATATTTATACATTTTAATACAAGAATTGTTGTGCTGTGAAGAAAATAAAAAACTGTGTATGGAAAGAATCGTCAATGCACCGTGATGCACCGAGATATCGAATTGAACTGAATCGATGGCATGATAATCGTAACCGAACCGAACCGTGAGACCAGTGTAGGTTCACACCTCTATTTTGAAAACACTATTGGTTGGATTTAGGGAAGGAGGAGGATCGGTCAGTCAATCGGTCAGTCAGTCAGTCGACAGGGAAAACAGCAGGTGCAAATGGCACTCGCGAGAAAAATTTAAGATCTCAAAAAATGTATACAGCGGCTTCTGGTGGATTTGAGAAAACAAAAACTGCAAAAATAACGTACCCACTGGGACATCGTTGATGCTCTCCAGAAATGTATATAGCGGTATGGTCAGGATGAGCCTGGCTTGTTCTACTTGGAATTTTTTTAGGTTCACAAAAAGAAGCATCTAAAATCTATTCAAGAGTTCATACTTGGCTAATGATTCATAACAATGCGTGTCCCAAAAGAGGGCCCTGAGTTCTGAAGATCCTCGAGCCCACGGCTCCCTCCCATGTCATCAGGAAAGAGGGGAGTCTGAGCTCAGGTAGGTCTCAAGAGCTCCCCTGAATTCATTCTTTCGGCCTATAATTTGATTATTAGAGGTTGCCAAGGTGGAATGAACCTCCAACCGTACCAGCATATGTTTGTGCATTGAAAGCCTAGTTCTAAATGCTCATATACTGTGCCAATTTGGTTTTATCAATTCAACTATACCGCATGTCTTTGGACTGTGGGAGGAGACCGGAGTACCCTAGGGAAACCCATACGAGCACAGGGAGAACATGTAAACACTGCACAGAAACACCAACTGGCCCAGCCAGGACTTGAACCAGCAACGTTGTTGTTGTGAGGTGACAGTGTTTACCACAGAGCCACCGTGCCACCTATCCTGGATTAATCTAGGAAAGAGGGGGAGAAATAGAGGTGGATGGGTAATTCTTCAAGGCGAAGATAACTAAAGTAAGGAAATCTGGTTATTTATTGTGTGTTTCGTCTGATTGGTAAATCATGTGATAGCTAATGTGGGACCAGCTGTGGTCAATCGTAAGCACGTGATCCTCTTGAAATTAGTTTATAAATAAAATTCACTAAATATCACTGAAATATTTCTTGAGCACCAAATCAGCATATTAGAATGATTTATAGTATAATTATTTAAAACTCAAATGCAAACAATAAAACTACAGCAATTTCATGTCGCCTCACAGCAAGAAGGTCGCTGGTTCGAGCCTCGGCTGAATCAGTTGCCGTTTCTGTGTGGAGTTTGCATGTTCTCCTGGTGTTCGCGTGGGTTTCCTCCGGGTGCTCCGGTTTCCCCCACAAGTCCAAAGACATGTGGTATAGGTGAATTGGGTAAGCTAAAATTGGCTGTAGTGTATGTGTGTGAATGGGTGTGTATGGATGTTTCCCAGGGATGGGTTGCAGCTGGAAGGGCTGCGTAAAACATATGCTGGATAAGTTGGCGGTTCATTCCGCTGTGGCGACCCCAGATTAATAAAGGGACTAGGCCGAAAAGAAAATGAATGAATGAATAATGAATGAATGAATGAATGAATGAATGAATGAATGAATGAATGGAATTTAATTTTAGCACACTGCCCAGGAAACACCTCATTTAGAATTAAGGTTGAACATTTTAGCAAGAATTATACATTTTAAAAGGAGAAAAACAAGAGCAACGGAAACAATAACAATAAAAGTCAATAAAGTCCACTATGATAAAAAAAAACATGTGTGTGGGTGTATGTTCATACCAAAGAGCTGATTGGCAATCAGTGGCATTGTGGTAGATTTGGTAAAGGTTTAGAGCGCATTGTACTGCCTGAGTGAAATAATCTCCATCAAGTCATAGCTGTGTGTGTGTGTGTGTGTGTGTGTGTGTGTGTACCTTGTATTCCTTACATTGTGGGGACCAAATATCCTCACAAGTATAGCATTATCAGTAAACGTTGACCTTGTGGGAACATTTTATTTTATTTTAGATAGATGTACAAGTGTGTGTGTTTGTGAGAGAGTTGTGTGTTCATCCATCCATCGTTCCATCGTTTTGTTGTACTGTCTATCCATCCATTTTTTTTAGATAGTTGTACAAGTGTGTGTGAGAGACAGATAATTGTGTGTTCATGTATTCATTTATTGCATCAGAGCAAGAACATTTCAGTAAACTAATGTTTGTGTGTTGTGTGTTGCGTGTGTGTGTGCTGTACATCATGTAGCTGTGGGCAGTACTGCTCCTAAATTGCACCGTGTCCAGGGAGTTTGATTTGTGATGGTGCTATTTTGGATATTCATTATTAATGGACACTGGCCTAATTCAGACCACAGCTTTTAGCACTCCATTCTAAATGAGACACACACACACACACACACACACACACTCTCTCTCTCAGTGTCTCTCAAACAAATCGCATCTCCCTTGAAAGCGCTGCCCTCAAAAATCCTCTCTCTCTCGTTCATTTTCTCCCCTAGTCTCTTTATCATATGAGCTCTAGTCTTTCCATCATTTTCATCCTCTGTTCTCTCCCTCCATGTATGTTGCAGCATTAGCCGTGTGTCTCCCAGAGGAGAGCTATCTGTCCCTCTTTGCTAATAATGCCACTTCATTAGAAGCAGCTCATTTCTCAGTGGGCCCATCAGAGGCAGGCAGACGGCACTGCGGAGCCAATTCTCCATCACAATACCGCAATGGAAAGCTCGTGCCGCAAGGACTCTCTAAGTGGAGGTCCAAATGTGAATCCTTTTACATGCCGCACAAACATGTTCTTAATGCGAGTGGAACACTATGCAAAGGTTAGCGCTAGTACATGACTGAAAACATTGTTATAATCAGAAAAATAACACTCTGAGAAAAGAACAGTCTGAGAATGTCACTGTGAGCTAAAACATCTACTTTGCGGATAGGACTATGTTCCGCTATACTCAAAAATTGCAACAATGTCATACAGACATTCCATTAATTTTAAAGGGCACCTGTTTTACCCCTTTTCTAAGATTGAATAAGTTTCTTGTGTCTCCAGAATGTGTCTGTAAAGTTTCAGCTCAAAACACACATCAAATTATTTATTATAGCTTTCAGAATATTGGAATTTTCTGCTCTGAGCTTCTTGTAGCTGTTTTTGTTGCCTGTGCCTTTAATGCTAGTTCTTCCCGCCCAACGTTCCCACGTGTCTGTCAGAGTGTGCCTCAATCTCTGGCTGCGTCAGATAAACAGCACAGTGACAGACATGAAGGAAGCAGATCTCACGTATCGTTTGTGAGAAATACTACAGTAAGAACTTTCCCATCGATTATTTGATGTATTGGTTGTGGCGTTTATTCAAGCCTTTCTGCAATGATGAGTCACACACAATGTCGTTACAAAGTTCACCCAAACACACGCACGTTTAACTTTGCACTGTTTTTGCACAGCAAATGTGACAGGATACATGCTGTATAGATATCCGTTATGTTAACGGACAAAATAAACCTGATTTAACGTCCACAAACCGGGACTGAAGCGTCTTCTTTTATAATTGCACTGACATGTGGCTGTGGTGATAAAGTAAAGACTGTAAAATCGCTGTAATTCATTACAAACATGCACTGTTTTAAAAATGTTTTAAACTTGTAAAAATCATACTTGATCTCATTTGATGATGATTGATGATCACAGAGGGTTGAACAGATCTTTTAATCCTAGTTGCTTTGCGCATGTCCTGTCTTGTAGATATGATTATACACACTACGGAGACATGTTACAGTTTTTCTCCATTAGTTTGGGTTATTTCTTGAAACTGGAATTACATTCTCAAAATAACATTGACAAACTTCCAAACCACTTGGCAATTGTTCACAACAGAATTGATTTTTCTCATTCATTTCATCAAATTGCAAATGTCTAAGTACATCTTTGCAAATGATTAAGCACAGATAGCCTACATTTAGCACAATTTCCATGTGAATAGATCTAGTTGATCTAAACTGATTGTTGATTCTCAGTTCAATGGTTGTTCGCTCCAAAATGTGTCAGCGTCATTTCATTGTATACGTCATCACATGCACATTAGTCTGTTCAATTTTCAAAATTAGTCAAGAACATAATACCATGAATATCATAAATGTATCAAATGTTCCACAGATTTATATATTACAGCAACTGAGTCAGGTGAAACTACTGTAGAACTTGACTAACAAAGGAGCAATTTCACACATCTCAGATGACCAATCAAGCACTGTAGGCTGCATATAATTTTCATTGTTTTTTGTTTGTGTGTTTATATTACAGTATATTATGCTGTATACAGTACCTTTTTTTTATTCTGATTTATGTTACAGTTTTTCTTAGTTGTTTACACACAATTACTTGTACTTCAGACACAATGACTACAACATGTAACTGATGCACCAACCCCCTGAACCAATTCTGCTAAACTACAAGCACAATTCCTGCTTTACACTCAAATTGCAGATTTAAATTACACTTTTTTCAAAACACTACACACAATTCTCTGCATTTGGCACAATTTTCATGCAGAAAATTCAGTAGTCCTACTTTGCATTCTAACTCATCGCATAGGTAAACACCTGTCACACATAACTGCAACTTAGAAATCAGAGCTATAACTAGTTCACTGCCCACCCACGTTTTTTAGCTGTTTATCTCCCTCCATATTCTCCATTTCTCAATTCTATTGAGGACTTTTTGTCTGCCTAGGGATGGAAAGTGTATGACCGAAATCTACACTTTATATTTTTTTTTTACTGTAACTATTCTGTAAATCCTTCTGTTGATGGTATATGGATGGTATGTAGACCACGTTATGTGCAACTTTGTGTTGGTTGGGATGAACATTGTGTACACTGTTTTTGTGGGAAAAACGCAGTAAAATATATTTGGTACCGTGTATTTGTGTGTTTTGTATAAAAATAATATTCTGAAAAATGTTACAATGCACTTATGTAGGCCTACAGTATGTACTGTCTTTAGTGTGTAACACTAAACAAAAAAGGCTTACAGTTAGTCATTATGATGAATGGAGAAGAAATGGTCATAGTGCTTTAAATTAAGCACATCAGTGATCAATTGGTTCTTATAAATGTCTATTCATGGGATGGTTTGTGCGTGTCATTTGAAAACAAAATACCATTTTGAGAAGAAATCACATTGTTTTGAAAGTAAAGTTTGATTTTGCAGGAGAATTGAAGGGTTTTGCCCAATGTGTGTGTGTTTTTTGATTTGTGTATAGAGTTCTGACAATATGAGACATGCTTTCAGAAAATGTGTGTACACAATTGGGAAAAACTGTAATTACTTTATGTGTGTAATTGATAATAGTTACTATTTCGTTGACAGTATGGGTGCAATGTATGATGTCAAACCTTGGTGGCTACTCTTAACCTAAATTTCCAACACTATATCATGGCAATTCATAACTTTTTGATTTAGTGGCTAATTTGGATCAATTTGTACGATCTCATTTGTACAATTTAGTGTGATTTGCTTACCCCCAATGATGGTTGGGTTTAGGGGTGGGGTTGGGTGCCACGTCCCCTTTTTAAAATCGTACGACTCAACACATACGAATTAGCCACTGAACCTACAAAACGTAAAATAGTTACAATTCCTCGTGAGATCAGACTGAAAATCCTTATTTCTTATCATTTTTAAAATCTTATAAATTTATTTAATTTAGTTTTTTACACAATTGCATTCTTTCAAAAGACAAAAAAAAAAAAAAACAGTACAGTAACCATTTTCAAAAACAGGGCTAAGACTGAAAGGTGGACATGAAGGATATTTTAATGGTCCTCTGTCATAGTGACAAATCATCTAAACATTTTGACTTGCAGTGCTTACGCAATGCCAAAGGGACAAAGGATTTTGGGGGCACTGACTGTTTAAATGAGAAGGAAATTAAGTTGACACATGAACGAACAGTTTTGAGAAAGATATGAATTTTTGCGAGTGAGCTATAGTGCTGTGCTGAACTGTAAGACTGTTTTGCAAAACTAACCAATGGAGAAAAACTGTAATACGCAGCTGTTAATCAATTCGGTGGGCAGGGAAACTGCACTCCTACGTCACTCCTACGGCCTCAAAATGGGAGGGATTTGGATCCTATCTTACCCTTATCTTAAAAAAAGGAGACTTATTGTGTTTATATCACCCCAATATGACTGTGGACAGACTATACACACTTTCATCATAGATGCTCTTTAAAGGAACAGTTACATGAAAAACTAACAATCTTTAATTTACTGGCCCTTGGGTTGTTACAAACTAGTAACAACCAGACCACTGATAAAATAAAAGGACTAAGCCGAAAGAAAATGAATGAATGAATAATTGAACTGATTTGAATTTAATTTAATTTTGAACTTTAGCAGGTCCTTTATAGAAATATTTCTCAACCCCATTTAGAGCTGCATGGGGTTGAACATTTTAGCAAGGATTTTACATTTTAAAGGAGAAAAACAACAGCACTGACAACAATCACAATAAAAGTCAATAAAGTCCACTTTGATAAAAAAAAAAAAAACGTGTGTGGGTGTATGTTCATACCACAGAGCTGATTTGCAATCAGTGGTAGATTTGGTAGATATGCAAACATCTACTTTGCAGATATGACTATGTTGCGTATTACTCCAAAATTGCAACAAATGTCATAGAAATTTTAATGAAAAATAAACAATCTTTAATTAACTGGGCCTTGGGTTGTTTCAAACCAGTATAATTGTCTTTCTGAGCAAATCAAAAAGACCATAGAAGTGCCATAAAGGTAACTTCTGGTCTATATTCCAAGCAGTGTCTCTTCTTGAATCAACTTTCTCCATTGGGAAATAGATTTTTTTTTAACAATAACCGATAAATCCTTAAACACTTAAAGGCTTGAAATTCTGATTATTGGCAGAGTTTATGCCGAAAAACTAAATGCTGTACAGAAAATTGCACCAATCGGGAGAGTTGTCAGGATATTTGGCTCCACCCACTCCAGTGAAGTACCACAACTGAGACTACACAGACAGACAGACAGACAGACAGACAGACAGACAGACAGACAGACAGATAGACAGACAGATCAAAACAAGGAGATAAAGTATCAATCCGAGATTCTATAGATTTACCTATCCATCCATCAATCAATAGAATTCTAAAATAATAGGTGGGTGGTTGGGTTCATGGATGGATGGATGGATGGATGGATGGATGGATGGATGGATGGATGGATGGATGGATGGATGGATGGATGGATGGATGGATGGATGGATGGATGGATGGATGGATGGATGGATGGATGGATGGATGGATGGATGGATGGATGGATGGATGGATGGATGGATGGATGGATGGATGGATGGATGGATGGTTTCACATCTTAGCAGTTTGGAGTCATGGCTTATAAAACCTTAACAAATGAAGTTTTAAAATCTATGAGGAAAATAAATGAGAAAAATACCGGAACCAACCAACACTACTGAAAATGGTCAGGCACTAATGCACTCAATTACTAATAACTAGGGCCAGACGGAATCTGCGGACGTTTTTTGCTATTTCTGCGGAGAATTTTGGTAAAAATCTGCGGATTTCTGCGGAATTATTTTGGGAGTATCATAACTAAAACCTTAATATGTTAAATAAAATATAATATCTTTTTAACTTGTATTTAATGTTTAAAATGCAAATCCAATTAGATTAACTGTAAATAGTTAACTTTAAGTAAATAAACAGAATTAATGATGGGCTAAAAATCTGCGGAAAATCTGCAGAAAATCTGCGGAATTCTGCGCACGCAGATTCCGTGTGGGCCTACTAATAACTAATAAAATAGAGAAGTTGTAAAATAGAATGATCGATTCTATTTGATAGATTAAGATACTGTTCATGCCCTTACGAATGTGTGTTTACAACCACTACAGCCCCAGTTTTCAGCACATTCTCGCTGATGAATGTGAATCATAGCACATTTCCATTAGAGCATTGTGCTGTATTTTCTTGACTGCAGATCAGGGTTTAAGGCAGCATTAGCATGTGTGCTGCTGGCGGCACCACAGGAGGATGATGATGACTGTGTTTGTGGAAGTGTTAGGTGTGGGTTTACCTGCCTGTGACACAAAAGCTTAATATACCAGGAGGACACACATCTGCCTCCCTCAACCCCTTCACGTTTCTCCCTCTTTCCCCCAGCTCCCTCTTTCTCCCGTCATGATTTTTCCATCTCGCCGACCCCCCCTCCTCCCCCTAGGTATCCATTTAAATGGACTCAGTTCCCTTGACAACCTAAGTGTGTAATGATTACCAATAATGGCTACCTGTAGCTTTATGAATCATGATTCATAAAAAGGAAATGACATAGAGTGACACGCCATGGCAAAATCAATACGGCAGGAAATGAAAGATAAATGACATCAATCAAGACGCCCATCGCTCTGTCAAATTATGAGAAAGGACTCGGGGTGTCTATAAAATGATCAGGAACACATCAAGGAGGAGGCGAAAGGTGTACGTCTAAATTTACGGTGTTTTTCTAGTCCATGAAGCTTAATAACAGGAAAAGAGCTGTAAACATTAGCACAACAAAACGCATTACGGTGATAACTAGTCTCTCGAGATATTTAAGAGCAGACAAACCGTGTGTAACGCAACATCATGTTTCTTCAACAGTGCTTAATTGATATTATGCTTTTTCTGATTCATTAGTATTAAAGGAAAATCTATACAACTTCCAGACTATATTCCCATGATAGAAAAGTACATTTAGCATATGGAATGCAGATGTATTGGCTTTTGAATTTTTAGTCACTGACATTTTAACTTGCACATCTACAGTATGAGATCAATCCAGGTTTTATACAACTTGCACATAGGATTACACTTGGACAGATAATGAAACAGGTAAATAGTAATGCAATATCCTAACAGTCTATGAACATGAAAAAGATTTATTTGTTTTGAATTATTTTTAAAGGCATAGTTCACCCATAAAAATGAAAATGTCGTCATTGTTTACATCACTTTTACCTGTTCTAAACCTATTTGAGTTTCTTTCTTCTGTTGAACACAAAAGAAGATATTGTGAAGAATGCTGGAATGGCACCCATTTTTTTCCATAGTACATTTTTTTCTTCATTATATTTTGTGAAACTCAGTTCAACAGAATTAAAGGTTTAAAAACATATAAGCAACCCAGGCTCATTATTGATACGTACCCCTATATACATTTCTGGACAGCGCGAAATATGCCCCAGAAGGTACGTTTTTTTTGGAGTTTTTATTTTCTTGAATACGCCAGAGGCCACTGTGTATCCTTTTTCACGTCTCAAGTGCCATTCGCGCCTGCTGTTCTCACATAAATTCACCAGAGGCCGCTGTTGACTGACTGATCTCCCCACTTACCCCCTTCCCTAAACCCAACCAAAGTGTTTTTAAAAGCACCGATTAACCCGGTCATCCCTTCCCTAAACGCAACAGACAGTGTTTTCAAAAGCACCGATTGACCCGGTCATCCCCTTCCCTAAACCCAATCGATTGTGTTTTTAAAAGCACTGATTGACCCGGTCATTCCATTCCCTTAACCCAACCGACAGTGTTTTAAAAAGCACCGATTGACCCAATCATCCCCTTCCCTAAACCCAACTGACAGTGTTTTCCAAAGAAATTCAGAAAAAGAAAAGTCCTCGCGGTCACCTGATTTTTACCATGTTTTCAAATTTCACCACGTTCTCACCCTGTTATTTACTTTATTTAATTTTTTGCCTTTTGTTTTTTGTTTTATCTGCTTTTTGGAACCATTCTTCACTAGACTTGAACCCCGTCGTCCCAGGCAACTCCTCTCTGCATCACAAGTCTGCCAACTTACGTGGTGAGCCATTGAGCAAACTGGTAACAGCGGAAAAGCCATCCACACAGAGGTAAGAGGTCAGCTGGTAGCACGAAAAGAAACATGCTGGCGGCGGCATCATAACATCCAGTAGCATTTGTTTTAAAGACTAAATGTAGCCATATGTAGCTCTGGCTCCTTAAGTTGCTCTATCCAGAAATGTATATGGGGGTAAGTTTTCACAATGAGCCTGTGTTGCACATAAAGGGGGTCGCACACCAGATGTGGCACTCAGCAATGTGCAGCGCCACGCATTTTAAAATTCTACACATACCTTTCTATCAGGGTACGCACATCGGCCCACATGACGGGGGCTTAATGAGGTAATTTTCTTTTCTGGGTGAACTATCCCTTTAATACATTTATTCAGCAAAAATGCTGCAAATGGTTGCTAAGTTTACAAAAAATTCATAAATTTTGGCTTATTATTTGGCATTTTTACAATTAACTTATTTTTAAATGTAGATGAGAAAAGATGGCTACTTTCTTTATATTAATAGTTGCTATTTTCTCCAATGCAATGTCTGACTATGTCTGTTCACAACTAATAGCCAGTCAGTGCAATTATATAAGCACTGAAACATCCTGTCTCATCCTCCCCTTTCTCCCACTTGTTGGTAAAAAAAAAAAATCACCTATGCAGTACTGTGACGTAGTTATTACTCTTAGTGGATATATATATAGACATCTTGGAGATGGCATTTTTTTAAAGGTACATCTTAAATAATTAAAGCCTTAATTTAAAAAAATGATTATAAGTGCTACATTTGGTTTCAATTGACTTTATTATAAATATGTGCTCATCTTGTAAAATTCAGAAACCCTTGTTATAGTGGCTGTTAAGTGAACTGCGGCAGCTTCCTGTTTATGTTTGCACAACTTACTGAATGTGAACATCCAGGAGCCATTTGTTTTAATGAATGATTTAAATATGTGCTGCACTCATTCCACTCAAAACAAAACGACTAACGCAAACAGAGATGGGGGAAAAAAAAACAATAGATAATAAAGCATCTTATCATACTGTAATATTATGCTTGGACAAGCTCTGCAATTCACCAGCATAATGTCAACAGATTATTTAAAATGATTCTGATGCTGTCTCTCTCTTGAAACTATAGATCAGCGTTTCTCAATCCTGGTCCTCGCAACCCCCTGCTCTGCTTATTTTGCATGTGTCTCTGATTTAGATATCCAGCTCATTAGTAGAGAGCTCCAAGAACATGATCAACATGTTCCCTACATAGTTTTCGCTGCCTTATACCCACATTACATAAAACTACCCCCGGCTAAACTTGTTTACTTCATATTAAAAAAAGATTTGTGCTACACCACTGTTTAAACCATCTTCAATTATTACAAAAGTGTGAAGGGTTATTTAATAATCATGTGATTCGCATAGAAGTCACGTTTCGCACACATTTGAATTGAACACTTTTTTAAACTGGAACCATGACAGACTATCTTGAGATGTCCACTTCGTATGGCACTTACGGTTGAATGGAACAAATCTATCAAGCGGTAAGAGAAACATACAAAATAAGCAGTGTGGCGGGTACACTGTAAAAAATGCTGGGTTCCACACAATTGATTTGTGTTGGGGCAACATGAAGGAATCAAGTTAACTTATTAGTTTTGACAAATATAAGTGGATTGAACACAAAAATATTAAGTTGTCGCCCAAAAAAACTCAAGAATTATGTTGTTTCTACTCATTTTAAATATGTAGTTTGAACAAACGTCATTTATTGATTGAGAACTGCTTCTACTGTATAGATACAGAATACAGACTACAGTTTAAATTAACATTATGTTCTTGCATCCCACACTGACATTACAGTACAGAATGTCTCTTTCAGCATTACATTGAACGTAAGCATTCTTTTCATGCGTCCCAAGCGGAAGAGAGCCTCTCAGGAACATGTGTAACATCACATCTTTTTGATTTTCCCAGCAGAAAACGCCTTAAGACCTGCACATAAAACTTTTACAGGCTTTCAAAGACAACCTAAGAATTTGGTAAATGCACATTAGGAATTAACTGATTCAATGTATGATAATTCTTACATATAGCCCCTTTAAAAACTGTAAATATTAGCACAGCAATCACATCACAGTCATTGCTAATCCCTTGTAACAGTCCTTGCCTTGTGTTCCTGTTTATCATTGTTTCATAGTTTTAAGCCGAGGTCACCAGTATTGGGCAAAGTTACTTTTGAAAGTGATGCATTACAATATTGAGCTACTCCCCAAAAAAGTAACTAGTTGTGTTACTTAGTTACTTTTTATGGTAAGTACCTCAATATTGTAATGCATTACTTTCAAAAGTAAATTTCCCCAACACTGGTGACCTCGCCTTAAAATTATGAAACAATAGCTATGTTTCCATCCAAAAATGCGAATGAACTTTATGCACAAAACTGGATTATCACACAAAAGACGTGCGAATAAAGCAGCGTTTCCATCCAACTAGACAAAGAGAACAAAATCGTCACTTCCTGATTAACTTGCGCCAAATATCAAGAGTAAAAACAGAATTTGCTGCAGTAGGAGAAGCTGCGTCAATCTTTTTTTCATCTAATAAATGACAGGCAATCCTGACATGCAGTGAACGTGCGGTGGCGTTTGAAGGTGTCAGACGCGGAGTACAGATGCTCTTGATTCTAGAGGTCATTAATAATATAATAACACTAATACTGAAATGGTTAAGGCATTTTAAAATGATCAAAACAACATTTCAGATATTTTACAGTGTGCTCAGCCTGCTGGTTTATCCATTCACACACATTTTTATCATCAAATGACCTCTTATAACAAATCCCATGACCTTTTTTTAATGCACATACTGGAATTAGTGCGGTGAAAGTGTTTCCATCATAGTTTATGCGCATCTTTTCTTATCGAATAAAAAGTTTATCCTACTCAGTTTTGTGCATATGTTTTTTTTTCAAAATTTATGCGCATCATGGCATTTCCATCAACCGGCTTTTATGCGCATATGAAAATGTGCATAGAAAATAGGCGGATGGAAACATAGCTACTGATAGTAATGGTAAGTAAGTTACGGTAAGTAAGTTATGTTACTTTTGCGTGACTTTTTATTACCTGGCTGAGGCTTGATCCCTTTCAGAACTATTTTTTCATTCTTTTTTTTAATAGAGGAGTTGTCAATTAACAACACACTGTATAACCTACACCTTCATTTATTTCTAAAAAAAACATGTAAAAAATATATTTTAGGTTAATGATATCTAAGAAGTCTTCACGGTAGAGCAGTGTGTAGAACAATCGCCTAGCAGCAAGAAGGTCGCTGACTCGAGCCTCGGTCAGTGGGCATTTCTGTGTGGAGTTTGCATGTTCTCCCCGTGTTCACGTAGATTTCCTCTGGTTGCTCAGGTTTCCCCCACAGTCCAAAGACATGTGCTATAGGTGAATTGGGTAAGCAAAATTGACCCTAGTGTATGTGTGTGAATTGTTGTGTATGGATGTTTCCCAGTGATGGGTTGCAGCTGGAAAGGCATCCGCTGCGTAAAACATTTGCTGGATAAGTTGGTGGTTCATTCCGCTGTGGCGACCCCAGATAAATAAAGGGACTAAGCCGAAAAGAAAATGAATGAATGATATTTGAGAATTTCCTCAGAGCCCAGAGCTCTACATACCGTATAAACTGTACAGATTATTGAAAATTATTAATACTAAAAAGTAACTCGCATTACATTTTCAAAGTAACTCAAATAATAAATTATTAATAATTAAATTATGACTTATTTTTTAAAAAGTAATGCGTTACGTAACTCGTTACTTAAAAAAGTAATATTATTACATAACGTAACACGTTACCAACAACATTGGTGGTAACACTGCACTATTTGCCCCATAGACTTCCAATCATACGCATGCAACTGCGGTAGGCATAGCCCGGTATAAGTTTCTGGCGATATGATAAGCTTGGATAAAAATACCAAGGTATCACGGTATTGTGATTACTGCTCTAAAATAAGTTATTTTTAAATGTCTGGGTAAAACAAACAAGAAAAATTTCCTCCATTGAAAACAATTTATTTTATTTTAAGAAACATTTATAATATTTTAAACAGTAAACATGTCAGGCTAAATAATTAAAATAAATCATTGACTTCTGCTGTCTTTATTAGTTTTCTTAAATGAAATAAATTTCTTTACAACACATAAAAATACATTTAAAAAACCTTACATATACCTTAGAAACAGTATAACAGAACATTTTAGCGGTATTAAAACCTTGACTTTTACAAACCGCAGTAAACCTTGAAAGTGGTTATCGTCCCATGCCTAAACTGCGATAGACCGGAAACTGGAAATGCGTGCGACAAGTTTGCTGTGTTGGAAAGTTCAAGCTTGGTGAAGTCTGACCTGCGAAGGTGCATCACATGGCTGTGTGAGACCAATCGAAGATCGAAACATGACCTCTGTACAGAAACTGAAAATATGATGCAATTGTTCGCTTTTTTTAATGTCAGCGCCGTACAACAAAATTTCGCAAGCTGAAACTCTAGTGTGACCACAGCATTACCCTGTCACCTCAGTTTCCTTTATTAGTTTATTAGTTGCCTTGGTTAACTGTCTCCACCCACTTATTATCTAGTTTACTCATTATCCCTTTGTCTCATTCACTTCACTGTATATGCCCTCTTGTTTTAGCCATTGTTATCAGTTATTTTTAGTTACTTCCCAGATGTCAGCATGTTCTTTGGTTTTAGTTTATGTTTTTGTATTACATTTTTCCTATGAGTTGCAATAAATATCATTTGGCTGCATTTGTATTCTCCACTTCTTCATTTAACGCAACACGTTTTGATGTAACATTCATTGAGATGTTATTTATCTACAAAATATAACAATAATATATTGGTATTTGTTATTTATCAAAGGACATCAGCAAGACCTGTTTGAAATATGTTATAGAGTTCCAACTGATATTATTGATAATCTGGATAATCTGTATTGGTTATGATTTGAAAAAAAATTAAGATACAGTTCTCGCTATTAACAAACTAGCTATTTTCAAACCGAGCATCAGAATGGGGAAGAAAGGTGATTTAAGTGACTTTGAATGTGGCATGGTTGTTGGTGCCAGACGGGCTGGTCTAAGTATTTCAGAAACTGCTCATCTGCTGGGATTTTCACGCACAACCATCTCTAGGGTTTACAGAGAATGATCCGAAAAAGTGAAAATATCCAGTGAGCGGCAGTTCTGTGGGCACAAATGCCTTGTTGATACCAGAGGTCAGAGGAGAATGGCCAGACTGGTTCCAGCTGATAGAAAGGCAACAGTAACTCAAATAACCACTTGTTACAACAGAGGTATGCAGAAGAGCATCTCTGAATGCACAACATGTCCAACCTAGAGGCTACAGCAGCAAAAAGACCACACCAGGTGCTCACTCCTGTCAGCTAAAAACAGGAATCTGAGGCTACAATTCACACAGGATCACCAAAACTGGACAATAGAAGATTGGAAAAACATTGCCTGCTCTGATGAGTCTCGATTTATACTGCGACATACGGAGGGTAGGGTCAGAATTTGGCATCAACAACATGAAAACATGGATCCATCCTGCCTTGTATCAATGGTTCAGGCTGGTGGTGGTGGTGTAATGGTGTGGGGGATATTTTCTTGGCACACTTTGAGCCCATTAGTACCAACTGAGCATCGTGTCAACGCCACAGCCTATCTGACTAAGTCCATCCTTCTATGACCACAGTTTATCTTCTGTCATCAGAACCATCTTCTGATGGCTACTTCCAGCAGGATAACGCGCCATGTCATAAAGCGCAAATCATCTCAGACTGGTTTCTTGAACATGACAATGAGTTCACTGTACTCAAATGGGCTCCACAGTCACCAGTTCTCAATCCAATAGAGCACCTTTGAGATGTGGTGGAACGGGAGATTCGCATTATAGATGTGCAGCTGACAAATCTGCAGCAACTGTGTGATGCTATCATGTCAATATGGACCAAAATCTCTGAGGAATATTTCCATTACCTTGTTGAAAATAGGCCACGAAAATAATAAAGTAAACTAATAAAGTAGCCGGTGAGTGTATTTTGTAAGTGCTAATAAAGAGCCAATATATTAATAAGCAGGTATAGTTATTATTGGCAATTGTTACTTACACTAAAGTGTTACCAAAAATAAATGGCTGGCAGTCATTGACAATGAACACATTCAAACAGGTGTCGAAACCATGCACTGAAACTGTTGGAAAGAAATAAGTGCAGCCCAAAGTGTTTACAGATGGAGAGAGCACTGATGACAATTTAGAAAACTAAATGTCATGTGTGGATTGACACGGAGACAAACAGAGTAAAGACGCTCTACAAACACACATCTCAGAGACGGGCGCGCAAACAAGCGTCAAAACACCCCGACAGAAAGCAGAGAAGAGAACTTGCTATTTCCTTCAGCCCTCCATTTCCCCTTTTCCTTCATCTCTGCCTCGCCCCTCCATCACTCCACATGTGTGAGGCATGTTGTCGTGGAAACGGCTCTCAGCGCCGCGTGTTTATAAGAGGAGGAGAGGCTTCGCTCAATCTCGCTCTTTTGCTTTCCGCCTTTTGAAACTGAATAAAGCGAGTTGGAGGGGAAAAAATGAATTTGTGTGTGTGCAAGAGAGAGAGAAATGAAAATTAATCATCTTTCTCCATGTTCTCCCTTTCATCTCTCTTCATACGTACCTCAGTGTTTTAATTTCCTTTTTGTCTCAGGTCATGACCTGCTTCACTTTGATAATGAGTAGCAGGATGAAGGTGAAAGTCTCATACACTCAAAGACATACACGAGTGCTATGATACACACAAATACACACTCCAACCTGTTATACTAGGTTAAACAGATCCAGAAATGAATGATTTTTTTCCTGCTCAGGATCTTAAACGAGCCTATATATAGGATTTTCTAGTCTGGTTAAGAGTGGTTTCAGACACTTTTAGTACATACAAGTCAAAATTCTTTTTCAAATATTTCCCAAATGATGTTAAACAGAGCAAGAAATTTTTCACAGTATTTCCTATAATATTTTTTTTTTCTGGAGAAAGTTTACTTTTTTTAAAAACCATTTTAAAGTCAATATTATTAGCCCCCTTAGTGACTGATCACACCGAACGCGCTTTCTGTGTTGAGAGGCGCATCTTTTGAATAGTTTACTAATGGCCGGAGCATTTTGCCAAAGACTATAGAATACACAAGACATGTCACTTGTATAGTTTTGAATGGGGAAAAATGTAGCAGTCAATATGGTGAAGGAATCCCCGCCTACTAGTACAGGAGCCAATCAGCGATCACTATAGACAGACGTTTCTCTGGGGGGAAAGCTTGGACCAGACGTGTGTTTTTATGACAGTTTTGTGGTCAACAAACACACTGGAATCTCAGCGAATACTTGCTTCAAAGACATAAGAAATATATCCAAATATAGCTTGAAATCTGTGCTTTTAAATGAACCAAGTGCACTTAAAAACAAACGTATTTTGGTTTTGTAATCTGTATGAAACTAACGCAAGGTAAAGTCCGTCCTATCAAACGCACATTACATCACAGCAACTACTCAAACAGCCTATAACTTGTAAACAAAGTGTCGCTGTTATTTCTAGAGGATATTCAGCATCAAGACCAAGTTGTAGATTACTTCAGAAGATCAGCATGATCAGACGAACATTATCCAGAGGATGATGTGTAGAACGGTCATAAATAAGGTTGATGTCATGATCTCACTGCTTTTGAGTGCGCATGTGTACTGGCTTGGACAACCTGAAAATATGCAGATTTAGTTTGATTGAGACGTTTAGAAACGAAACTTAAGACAGTTGATGTTTAATTTTATTGGTGATTCCAAATATGTAATGTAACCCTTACAAAAAATAACTGCAGTAAACTGAAGTAAAACTGCAGTACAACAGCAGTATAACTGCAGTAAAATGAAGTGCAATTGCAAAATTGCAATACAATGAAGTATAAACACATTTCAAATACAGTATAATAAAGTTCAACAGCAGTATAAGTTGCAGTAAACTGGAGTAAAAACAAGTGCACCCCGTCTTTACTGCACTTGTGCTGCTGTAGTTTATTATGCCAATGGTGTGGTAAGAAATGTACTGCACTTGTGTTCCAAGGGCTTTGTTCTTCAACATCTTCTAAATATATTTTGTACTTTTTGCAGGGATGTTTTTGGATTTAAGTAATTTTCTAATTAAAATTAAGAGTTTATTTGCGAAAACGAACAATAAAAAATGACTGCAGTGAACTGAACAGTACAACAGCAGTAGCCTATATACAAAAATAACTGGCAAAATTCTATGCAACTGCAAAATTGCAGTATAATGAGGTATGAACACAGTTCAACTATAATGCAATAAAGTTCAACAGCAGTAAAATCTGCAGTACAACTGAAGTAACATTAAATGAACTGAGAGGGGCAATAAAGTGATATTTTATATAATTTATTGCAATTAGGTACATAAGTATTACACTTTAGTTTTATTATGTATTGCAGTATTGTAGATGTATTTCTGTAGTTAGTTTTACTTCTATTAATAATTCTGACTTCAACTGTAGATCTTCTGAATACAAGCTTATGCATTCTGGGAGACTCAGAAACGTGTAACATGCCGCATTTTTAACCACTTTAACAAAACCATCATGACTGTTGTCATTTAGATGCATAACTCTTATTGCAAAACCTTTCCATTTTTAGTACACTGTTGTTGGGTATAAATACAGCCTTAGGTGTTCTCCTAAAATTCCACCAAACTAAAAAAGCGGAAAAGAATATAAAGCTTTAACATTAACGCCTAAAGCACCAATCTCAGAAGAACATTATTGGCAATGTTTGTGAATACATTATTATCTCTGACTTTTTGACTGCAGATTTTAGCGTCTTGGCAAATCGGAGCACAGTTTGAGACACTGTTGTGATTTCATTTTAAAACAAGAGGAGATGAATGTGAAATTCCCTGGGTCATAAAGTCTCCATTTGCTTTAATTCATCTCTTTGGTGTTCAGAAGAAACATTTGAAATATTAAAGAGATTTCATATGTGATTTCTTCCTTTCCTACGTCTGTTTGGACTATATTCAAATAACCTGAGGCAAGTTTAGAGAACAAAAAACTAGTAGTACAGAGTGTATAAAAGATGCACAAGAGGAGACTGTGATTGTGTGTGTATGAATCTATACTGCATATATATAGCGTAAAACCCTCTGGCCATTGGTTCCTTATGTACATCCCTGCATACAAACCATTATGTGAGAATTCACTGACCCCAACACACACATTTGGCTCACATTACATATATAAAACATAGATGTCTGTGTGTGTATAGCTGTGTTTGTTCTTGTTTGTGCTGTACTACAACACTGACTCTCGCATAAAACACGAGCCCTTTAATCAAGCCTGTGTGTCTACGGAGAACTCCGCTGACAAGAGCAATAGATCCACCTGTCAGCGTACATTAAACACACTGTGTGTTTGTGCGCACGTCCATTAATTACACTCTGCCTTTCTATGGCATTTTGCATTTTGACAGTTATGCCAATAGAGCGCTATTGAACTGAAACTACACAGTGTCAGGAGAGTGTGTGTAAAAAAAGGAGGGAGACTCTGTCGGTTGGTTGGTGTGTGTGTGTGTGTGTCAATAATAATATCAGTCTCATGAACGGATAAATTGAGAGTTTAATAAAGTCAATAAACTGATTCTCTCTCACCTTCACTCTGCCGTCTGCAAGCCCTTGTGTTCAGCCAGACAAACCAGCACAATGTCGTTCACCATTGTGTATCTCGTTGCCAGGTAACCGGTCGCTGTGGCGATGATGGAGAATCCTAGCAGTGGGGTTCTGATATAAATCTTCCCTCCCGTTTTCATTTCTTGTTTTTCCTCCTTCCTCTGTCTCCGCTGTCTCCCATCTGCTGTGCAAAAGGACAGAGCGACCTGTGAGAAACTGGACACGGCAAACAATGAGTGCGATGGACAGATGTCTAGTTTGTTTTCTTTTGCCCGTTCCCTCCATCTTCCATGGCCTTTAATGAATGTCTGGATTTTGTCATTATTTTCTCCTAGCGCTCATTTCCCCTTTATCTGCGTCTCGGCAAGCTCGCTGGGTTCCTTTAGTAATTATTAGTGGAAAAGCATTTCAGAAAAGAGCACATCGTCTTAAAATTTGTCATGTTACCAAAAATCAATTTCAACAACCCTATAACCCCTTCAAAATATTTTAAACTTGGCACGTAAGATGGATAAGTGAGGAGACGTCTTACTTTAGCAAGCATTAATTGCCTGGTGGATGATGAAATGGTTTTGGAGTAGTGAGATGCACCAAAATTAACATTCTTGGCTTCGACCACAATATTTTTCTTTTGCAAGGACACATTACATTGATTTAAAGTGACAGTAAGGACTAGTAAAGTCCTGGGGACAAAATATAATAAGAGATAATGTTTACTAAGAAATCAAATCATCATAGATTCAGTACATACTGAAGAATTCAACATAGGCTCATTCTGAAAACGTACCCCTGTATACATTTCTGGAAATCTCGAATTATGTAGCCAGATGAACGGATGGCTGCATTTCGAATGCTACGGGGCAGTGACAACTTTTTTTTTTTTTGCGCTTACCAGCTGACCGCTTGCCCCCACATGGATGGCTTTTCCGCTGTTACCAGTGTGTCCATTTGCTTGTCGCGTATGTCAAAGCATTTGAGACGCAGTGCAGAGTTGAACATGACGATGGGGTTTAGTCTGGCGAAGAACAGTTTCAGAAAGCAGGTAAGACAAAAAAAATAAATAAAACAAACAAGTGTATAACAGGGTGAGAATGTGGTAAAATCTGAAAACGTGATAAAAATCAGACGAGGACTTTTCTTTTTCTGGATTGCTTTTGAAAACACCGTCGGTTGGGTTTAGGGAAATGGGTGGGTGGGTCAGTCGATCACTAAGTCAGTCAGTCGACAGTGGCTTCTGGTGGATTTACGCGAGAACAGCAAGCGCGAATGTCACTCGCAAGAGAAATTTGAGATCTGAAAAAACATACACAGCGGCCTCTGGCGGATTTGTGAAAACAAAAACTGCAAAAAAAACATAGCCCCTGGGACATATTTGGCGCTCTCCAGAAATGTATATAGGGATACATAATCAGAATGAGCCTAGGTTGGAAGAATTGAACGATGACTGCTGCAAACGCAACTTTGTGATCACCCAAATTGATTTTTAAATTGTATCAAAATAGAAAACAATACATTTTTCATAATATTACTGAATGCACTGACTTTACAAAACCACTGAGGGTGTCCTATGATGTATGGCACCAAAGAAATTAGCAGGCTCCTTCAAGTCCAGTAGATTGTAAGCTGGAGGAGTTGTGGATCAAATGTGTTGATTTAGCAAATATTACTGATTTGCAATTGATTGAGATATGGGAGAATTGAAACACCTTAAACTCTTCATCATTTTCTTCAAATTATTTCTGAGAAATGTGTGCAGTGTGGCGGGGTGCATCTCAAATAATGTCATTTTTACATTTTTATAGTCATGCTAATTGAAGAAAACGAAAACAAATATAAACCGACAAGCAGAAACATTATGATGAGTTAGTTGGAGGGCACATTTTAAAGGGATAGTAATTCTACCATCATCTGCTGTTTCTCAACCACGTTCCTGGAGGCCCACCAACACTGCATGTTTTGGATGTCTCCTTTGTCTATCACACCCATTTCAGGTCTTTTAGTCTCTGCCAATGAGCTGATGTTCTGAATCAGGTGTGTTTGGTTAAGGAGACATTGAAAATGTGCAGAGCTGGTGGTCCTCCAGGAACGTGGTTGAGAAACACTGCTTTAATATATGTTATATTGTGCTCAATAGAACTGAAACTGCTTCGGAATAAGCCAATGGTGGCAGCCATGGGTGGCAATGGTGGAGTACATGATGGCAGGATATTCATTTTTGGGCGAACTATCTCTTTAAAGCAGATTTCACTATGAAATACCTAGTACACACTTTAAAAAACGAGGTGATCGAGTGTTTGCAATTGCTGGTCCTAAATTCTGGAACACTCTGCCAAATCACATTAGGTTTTCCCCCTCTATTTCTGTGTTAAGTCTGTTTTAAAGACCTATCTATTTTCTCTCGCTTTTAATACTATTTGATTACTGTTTTTTATTGCTTTTGCTCATTAAATAATTCCTTTTACATTTTATTTTCTTCTCTGTCTTTAGTCACTCTGTCACTTTGGTTATTTTCAAATGTGCTTTATAAATAAATATTGTATTGTTTTGTGTTGTAAATACCATTGTTGTGAAGGGGTGTAATTGATCTGCATAGGTACAGTACTTACACTGACCATATAAATCAACCGGGTCAACATTTCCCAGAAAGTCATACTCCATCTTGTCGTTGTGTTGTCGTCCCACAGTGCACCCTGGTGCCAACACTTCTCTAGATAAATGACACATACATGGCTGTCCACATAACGTAAAAGAAAATGCGACCCATTGGACCAGATGACCTTCTTTCACTGCTCCAGGGTCCAGCTCCATCATTAGTGTATTCCTTAGGCACTTTCAACAGTGGACAGAGGTCATCACAGGCCTCTGATTGGACACAGCCACATACTAAGCAAAGTGCAATGCACTGTGTGTCAACATAAGACATACTGTATTGTGACACATTGCTCTTATAAGCCCTAAAATTTTGTGTGACTTGTGCCACATTAGATATGTTGGCATGAACCAGCCTGGATAGCTTTCA
This sequence comes from Danio kyathit, assembly GCA_903798195.1. NCBI lineage: Eukaryota > Metazoa > Chordata > Actinopteri > Cypriniformes > Danionidae > Danio > Danio kyathit. Next base: position 25,755,204 of record LR812525.1, on the reverse strand, counting down.
TTGCACTTGTTCATCGATGAGCCTTAGGCACCAAAGACCAGATCACTGGTTTGTCCCTCTTCCAAACCACACCACTGCTGACAAAGACAACAAGCCCCCTTAAATATACTTCGAGGTCTAGATGCTATGACAGTACATATCATTATCGCAGAATAAATTGTCAACCATTATAGATTATTTTATCTGTATATGAACTTTTACCTTGGCTTTTTTAAAGCATATTTTTTCTAGGACATTACATTAATGTTTTCCTGTGTTTGTACAGTATAAGGGAAAACAAATATTGAACACAATACAATTTTTTTCCTCATGACACTGTTTGATGACCCCTTTTACCACAGTAAAGCCCAAACTGTCTTCTTTCCAATGATACCTAATTTGTGTTTGTAGCTTACTGGGGACAAGAACTGTTACTATTTAAATTTAGGTAGGTGTAACTCCCCAAAAGTGAGTGCTGGCTAACAGGTTAAATGAATTTCTTTGGATTACCGACTTGAAACTGTAAATGTGAGTACAGAATAACTCTGTGTACAATATCCTCCATTAAGTTAAACTGTCACTTGTGTAGCACTACAGCCTCTGCCAACTAACAGCCTCCCCCTGGTCATAATGCTTGCCCTAACATTACAGATTCACATTATACTAGAATAATAAATGTAAAATACACAAATAACGAAGTTACGTAATAAAATGATTAGTCTTGTTTTTTAAGCAGAACATATGAAAAAAGATTGACTTATTGACTGTGACACCAATCATACAGAGATTATTTAGCAACTGCTCTATTAATCATTTTTTATCTTCAATAACACTCCCAAGCTGCCTAGTCCTATTGACTGTCCCATCTCAAAAACACAAACAGAAAATATATCGGTATCAGTTTAACCATACAAAGTAAAAATCCAATATTGTGCATCGCTACTGTATTAAGAAAAGTTTACATTTTCATTTCTGAAGTATAAAGTTTATTTATTATAACTCTTTATGTTGTCGTTCTTGAATAACTACCTATTTAAATAACTATATCATGAAATAAACTGTTACCATGAAACAAAACGACTCATACCGTGAAATAGAATTTTGGTCACACCTCTCACCCCTATCTGAGCCAGAAGACTTGTCAAAGTTGGCCCTCAACAAAGTTGCTCAGATGTTTATTTCTGCTCATTTCTCCTGCATCCAACATGTTGATTATCACAACTGTTTGTCTGCTTGCCAACCAATCTACCCAGACATAAATATGTGGCCAACGTGGCCTTTACCTGTCATAATGTTTCTGCTCATCAGTGTATATTTGTGTTAATTTCCTTCAATTAACATGACTATAAAAATACAAAAATGAAATATATTGTGAGATGTTTTGCCTGTCGCTGTCTGTATAATGCATGAATCAGACAAGTGTATGCATGCAATCTGTCTGAGAACAGAAAACACTCCTTATTAATCAGCCAGTATCCAGAAGAGGATCTTGGAAAATGCAAATATGTGACATAGCACTTGAATTACGTGTGTCATCTCATCACAAATCAGTGTGGGTATGTCTCATCAACTGCAAACCTATGCAATGCAAAAAATTTTTTTAACTAAATGAAAAAAATAATAAAAAATAAAATATTAAAATATCAAACTACAATGTAACAAATATCAGTCAATGTTGCAACATAGGCTTATTCTGAAAACGAATGCATATACAGTTGGACTCACTATAACGCGTATCCACTTTCATGGCCTTGCAGTTTTGCAGATTTTTTGTGTGCAATATAACATGCTTTTTGTTTTTACAGCGCATTGTGTTTTGTGTCCTGATTGGCTGTGGACCATTGTCAATCAATCTCCTATGTGTCTCATGTAGGCATACAATACAGAATGTGTTCAGCTTGCCAAATTAACATAAATCTTTAAATCGCTAGCAATGTGAGTTTCAACAACGATGCAAAAAGTGTTGTAACTGTCCGCAGCAAAACCATCGTAAAGGGGGTCACACACCGGATGCACCGTGCCACGCAGCGCCATGCAAACATAGATTTATATCAGGTCAGCGGCTGTCTGTGGTGTACAGCTACGACTCAAGACACTGTTCGTATTTCTGCCGTGCCACAGATCGCCATCTGAATAGTTTAATTTTAAATAACATGCGAATGTGCGTGTCCGGTTTGTGTTTATTCCAACTGTCATGTACGACCCCCTTAAGGATGGAGTCTGCTTTCATTTTATGGATCAGTGACTGCAGGAAAAAGAACAATACGCTGGATGCCACATTCACCGCACAAAAGCTAAAAAGCTTTATGAACCTTTTGATGACATCGATATGAATGTTTACGCCCGACAACATGATCTTTGGTTTTCATTCTATAATACTGGACTTATTTTTCTATTAAAGTTTGAACTTTAAGAGTGTTTAAACAAGAGAGAAAAGTGTGAAAATGTTAATGCCTGTCTGAGAAAAGTGTATAAAGTGTGCAGTGAGGGGTTTTACAGCCTTAAACAAATTTAATAATTGTAAAAAATAAAGCTGACTACTTCACAGATTTCGCCCTTTGCGAGTTATTTTTAGAACACAACTGCCGCGATAAACGAGGGACCACTATATACCATTTCTGGAGATCGCAGTTTATGTGGACAGAGGAAAGTATGGCTGCATTTCATCTTTAAAACAAACGCTACGGGGTGGTATGACGCTGTTCCTTTTCTCGCTTACAGCTGACCGCTTACCTTCGTGTGGACAGCTTTTCCGATCGGTCGTTTGGCCACTGGATTTACGTGAGAACAGCAGGTGCAAATGACACTTGCAAGAGAAATTTAACATCTCAAAAAGTGCACACAGCAGCCTCTGGCGGATTTGCAAAAACAAAAACTGCAAAAAAAAAAAAAAAGTAGCTCCTTGGGCACATTTGGTGCTCTCCAGATATGTATATAGGGGTACATCCATAATAAGCCTGGGTTGCACTGGTTACAATAAATATGATTATTTTTGTTATTTATTCTGTTGAAGTTTGTGTAAATGATGCATATCAATGTGCACATTTAAAAAAAATGAAACCATTATCATCTCGGAGTGTAAACTAGGGCTGGGCAATATTGCAAAAAAATTATCACGATATCATGTTTCGTATCATTTAATGTCGATAATTACTGAAAATTTTTTAACAATCCGTTTAGATCAGAACTGTCCAAACTCGGACCTGGAGGGCTTTTTACAGTGTCTGGTATAATGTTAATTTTGTTTTCGTGTGTTTACATAGATCATTATGGCCACTGTGTAAATACACAGTACAGTTACAATCTTATTGACACATTAGATTGTTATGATAACATAATATATGCCTTCAGTCATTTCCTGAAGATAAATACCAAAAAATAACACAACTGAAATAACAATATGAAGCATGAGATCGCGATGACATATGACGACGTGTACAAATTTTGAAGCCCTTCCCCTTCACCCTCGGTTTTAAGGGCCAAGGGGAAGGGGTAGGGGTACAAAATAGAATTGGGATTGTGCCTTAGTATATCTAGTAAGCTTGATTAGCTGGTTCGTGTGTTTGATTAGGGTTGGAGCTAAACTCTCCAGGACACCGGCCCTCCAGGACCGAGTTTGGACACCCCTGGTTTAGGTATTTTAGGATTTTTTAACCACTTAATTTTAATTTACCAACATTACTAAGACAGATAGTTATAATAGTCAAAAACAAACATATTTAAACAAAATATCTGATCTCTTTATGATAAATAAACATAAGTGCTAACGAGACTCTTAAACTTAATAAATAAAATGTTACAAAGTGTGTGCAATGGTGTAGTGTAAATGCTGAATAATCGAAGCAAACTTTAAGGTAGATCAAGATCTGTAAGATGTCAATAATAATGACAGTAAACTTCAAACTCTGTAAACAAAATGTATGATAATCAAATCTGAGCTCTCAAGTAAAGGAACCAACCATCATTATTCAAATACATATTGCAACATTACTTGTGAAGTTGAATGACTACATTACCACCTGTGCTAAAAAAATCTTTCAGATGGGGAGATGGTGGCTGGGATGCATAAGAAAAGAAACCAAAAAGCCACTCTGGCGACATCCTTACATCCTTTTTCATTTACAATCTCCTCACTGCTGCTATACAGCACTCTTTTTCGCATGTGTTGTTATTCTGACCTGAAGTGACAAGCGCGAGCGCATGGTTTCCTTTATCATTTTCTATGGCGTCTCTCATAACTAGGCCACTATCAACGTTTTCTCAAAGGATGACCAACGGACAAACCATTGCTGCAGCTCCAATGCAAGTTTATAGAGAAAAGTAAAAAGCACTGGAGTGTTTGGGTGCGCTGTGTTTGTCTGAGGTAATTAGTCTGCCGTTATTACTGAAATGTGCATATTCCATACAAAGTTTGAAGCAGATTGGTAAGTTCTACTTTCATAATTCGCGTTGCGCTTGCGGCATTCGGAAAAGTTCAGATGTTTCTTAACTAGGTGTACCTGGAAAATGAATCACGTCATGCAAGTCGCGTGCCTCCATTGGAAATTACGCTTTTTGGCATTGCTTTAAAGGCACGTGCTCAGCAGCCACATTTTAATAAAACTATAGTGCGTCATACCGAAACTACATTCCAAAATGTTTTTAATCGTTATTGACAATGGTGTTCGCTCAAGAAATATCGATACCAATTGTATCACCCAGCCCTAGTTTAAACTACAAAAATAGTGACATTATGTGCATGTGTTCAGTCTGCATATGTGCATATGGAGGTGTGTAGTGTTTGTTTGACAAGTAACATCCACAAACATTGGCCTGGCATGCATAATACATGCATTTTGTAAACGGGGATCATTTTCACCCCCCGAAACAAAAAAATTGAGTTTTTTAGTATAGGGCTGTTATATAAATAAATGTATGCTGACAGTATGTTTTGCAGCAACATGCACCACTCAATGTTTTTTCATACTAGCACAGAAAGTGTAAAAAAAACTAGTTTTGGAAAGTTGCGCACACACATACACATTCCCATAATGCACTGGCAACAAACCCTGAGTTACTGCAGACATGATTGCTCTCTCCATCTATCTGCCAGTCTCTGCTGTTGTGTATTATGTGTCCTGTCTGTGTGTGATGATAATCATGATCCAAACTGGCCTTCGTAGTTACAGCAGAACAGAATGGAGTTCGTATCTGATGTTTGAATCCGAAATCAGCGTGTGATAGAGTGTGTGTCTTTGTGCGTGCGGGCGCAGACGCGGAGAAAATGCTTCGCTGATTTGTATGGTAATACCGCCTGTTCACGCTGCGGGTTCTGCCATCAGAAAGAGAGATAGAGAGATCCTGTGTGAAGACGTGACTGGGCTGCGGGTCAGTAATGTCCACAACAAACATATGTGTGAATGGATGTCTGCTCACCTATACACTGTACGTGTGATGTGACCATAAATCCAATTTTATTGTCATTATAAGTGTGTTGAAAGTGTGAGACGGGTTGCTATATGCTGAAATACATGCATTCCCTATGGATCCCATATCTCGTCATTCTCTTTCTTTCCCTGGAGTGGGCTATTTACAAAGTTTGAGTCCTCCGGGAATATCGACCATCTTCTAGCAACCAAATAAACACCTTATGGCGCCTGTCTGTCTGTCTATCTGTCTGTCTTCAGTAAGATGTGAGCCTCCCACCTCTTTTTCATCTGCAGCGTTTGCTCTCTCCATCTTCCTCACACTCATCTTCTCTCTCTCTCTTTGGCTTTCTCTCGAGGGCTGAGATTGAATCAGCGTCTTGACCCTCAGCACAGCACCTGCGCCTCTTCAAATGACTAACCTGAAGAGGAGGAGGGAAAGAATTATGGGTAGAAAGCGTACTACGGTGCCTTTCCGTGCACAATAGTTTCATTATCTGCCATATTGTGACTTTTCCCATTCAGGCCTTTTTTCAGTTCCTGAAACGGAAACATTCAAGTGTTACGACTCATTACGCTGAGTGAATCGGCGAGGGATCTGACTCATCTCCGGTCAAAAGGAGGAATAATTGCGGATGAGAACTCGTCAGAGTCTCGATTGTTTCTCCTAGGAAGCAATGAGACTGAATTGAGAGAAAGTGGAGATTATTTTGTTTGTAGTAAAAAGAAAAAGAAAAAAGATACTGATGTCAGTTATTCTCCAGAAATTAGATCTCTTTCACAGTTGAGCACTTGTTATGAACGTCTATTATATATCTATGCTGAACAGTATTTAAAGGTGCAGTAGGTGATTGTCTTCAAAAACATTTTTGTTGAGCTGGTTGAAAGTCCCTTCACATTCCGATAGTAATGATTTAAATAAATCATCTAAATGTATTTTTATATTCTGGGTAATGCATAAAACTAAAAAATGCTCATCCAGTTAAAAATCGTGCGGCCGACAAATAATTCAATTATGACAGGTAACTCAAACTGTCTGTCAACCAGGGCTTGACATTAACTTTTTTGATCACCAGCCACTGTGGCTAGTAGATTTCCAACATTACTAGCCACTTGTCATTTTCACTGGCCACAATTTTGTTGTTGGGAAAATAAATTTAGTATGCATAAATTTGACTTTGGCATACTAAAATTACTTGATTTAGATTTTGTGTTATGTCCACATGCCTCCTCATTCATTTTACTTTATGTGTGTGTTGTGTATGAGCTTGCTTAATGTGCATGAGCAAATAGGTTATGTCGCATTGCAATTAGTTTTTATTTCACATGACTTTTTGAGGGCTCAAAATTAAGGACTTACCAAATTTATCTGTGACCACACCAAAAATGAATAAATAATTAATTTTTGGCTAAAATTTTAAATAATGTGTCAAAACAAGCTAAAAATAGCAGTATACATGCTCTTTTTATTCAATAAAACTTTTCTTTAAAAAAAAAATTGACATTTAAAACAAAAGAACTATTGTCATGTATCTAAAATGTGCACAGTAATCTGTCCTGGCTAAAGGTCCCAGATCACCAGTTAACTACACATACATGTGGGGTTAATCTTATATTAAGCAATGTTATTGTAAAAAAAAAAAAAAAAAATTTTTAAACCATATTAACAAAAATAACTTCAAAAGAATAATTAAAATGAAAGCAGCAACGACTGCTGCTTACAAAAGGACATATTTAAAAAAAAATCTGGAGCTCTTGAAAGCAGCAGGACTGTGGGTGCACGATCATCACTTTATGTCCAGTCTATTAAAAAAGAGAACCGATCGCACCATTTCCTCTAGACACGGTTGTTTCGCACAAGTAAACGGGAGCATGCACGCTTTTTAACAGTCATATGGTGTGATGCGCGCGAGTGATCATCCTCTCATTCTCTATTCACCTGCTTTCTTTTGCTTGCGTGAACACAATTAGTTTTGTCAGTCGTGCTGCATCTCGATTCTAAGCTCACATTTGCATGAATATTGGGCTATCCTTATTGTCAAACTCTTCTTTTAAGAAAACTGCAATTTAATAAATATTTTCAACCAGGCATAGGGGCTAGTGGTGGTGTCTGTCTAACCCACCACAGCTGAAATGTACCCACATTTGGCGGGTTTTAATGTCAATCCCTGCTTTCAACAAATTTACATTTCCGCGCAGCCTGTCACGTAGATAGATACATCACTTGCGCGTTCACGTGAAGCACGAATCTACAGCTGACAGAGTGAGTGACATCAGGTAAACTCAGCAAGCATCAACCTGAACTTCCTTCTGAAAGACCAAGATGGCCTTGTATCCCTGAAAAATATGATTGTTTCTAAAAGGGCTTCTGCCAAAAAAGCAGAATCAGAACTTTTCTAAATCCTAAATCAATATCGGAGTTACTTTTCACGCTGGAGGGAAATGACGTTATGCAGTTCAAAACCACGATCTAAAGGATGACACCATGGCTGAAGCATTACTTTTAGACAAGTATGTTTTAAAACTATTTTAGTCACACAAAGCTTATGTAGATTATGTTTTTTTTTTTTTTTATGAATGGGCACGGAGGTGTTTTTCAGCCACTAAAAACATCCGGCGAAAGATTGGCTATTTTCAAGTTTTTGAACCTTTTACAGCATCGATAATATAGTCTGTTATATAGACATAAGCATTCATTTAGTTATTCAAGTGTAAAAGGAGATGAAAACAAGCGATGTACGTGAGGATCAGCGAGCACAATTGAAAATAAAAAGTCACTGGTTGTCTTGGTAATGTAAGTGTAATGTAAAACGATGACGGGATATTTCTGTTTTTAGCACTCCTTTTTTTTTTAGATTTGATTTTTATTTAGTTGAATGACAAAACATAAGTAAATAGCACTCTTCCACCTAACCAGCTGTACTGAGGTGTAGTTTGATTTATATCCACACATTTGTTCATTTTTTACCTGTGACAACCTGTTAGACGCTTTCACTCTAACGTTACTTTGAATATTGGGTCTGAAATAGCGTGTAGATATGACTCAATTGACTGTGAACAATGTTTTATTTTATAGTCATTGGCTGATTATATGATTTCACTATTTAGAATTTGCAAGCAATATTTTCCTAAAATTATATTATTAAGGTGAAAGTCAGAATGCAATGATATAAACCAACTTTACCCCAATGCCAGCTTTGCGGAAAAATATCATTCCTGCCCCCCACTGGCCTGTCAACAACTAAGCTGGACCAAATGATTGTCTTCATATAACTGGTGAATAACATGATCTAGTGTTATATAAGGTTGTCTATCGTCATCAGATCAGAATTCGGTGCGTGTTCATGACTTAAGGAGACATGGCTTCAGATGGCATGGGAAGGACGTAAATTTTCAAAATTATGTTAACGTTGGCATTCTGGCAGATCGCCTACTGCACCTTTAAATTTAAGATTAACTGGGACTTGTCATATCAGCAACAATTGGTTTCTCTATTGTTGCTCTGTTTGCTTCTCTTGTTCTAATTGGTTCAATCTAAACAAGTGTAAAATAAGTAAAATAAATGTTAATGAGTGAGTGTTTGTGCCGATACCTTGACTGGTTTAGGCCTGTCATTGGCTACATGTATTACATGCACCAGTTTTCGCCAATTGGAATTAATTGAATCGAATCGCAGTTATGATTACATGTACTCTACACATTGCAATCTGATTCAAATATTTATATTCATTGCTTTATGTACTTTCCGATTTATGAGTTTAAAAACTTTTAAGTCTGTCCTACTAAAATCTATGTGTTCCGATTGGCTAGCGGAGTTTTCACGAGTGGACCAATAAGAAGAGGATGGGGTAATTTAAGCACTCCAGTGACACTTCAGACCAGACTGGGGGAACTCCTTCGTCTCTTGTCACTGCTCTGTCTTTCTGTATGACTTGTGTGAATGACCTGTTCGCTGGTTCATTTTATTATGTTGAGCTGTACATCCATTCTAAACGTCCAAACTAAATTTGCTTAAATCTACTAAAAGGGAAGTGAAAGTAAAGGACATCACGTGACTTAAATATTGCATAAAAGTAGCTGATTCTTTGTTAATCCATTAGGTTAGAAGTGAGTGCTACCCTCTGTATGATTTCTCCATTGAGTGCAGTTTAGCGAGGGGCGTGTTATGCCGAAGATGTTTTTTTTTTCCTATAGGTGGGGAGGGTTTAGTTATGCGTTTAATTTGTTATGTTCTTTGATTTGGCACCGCTTATTTTCCTTGCCTCTATCAGGTTTGTTTCATTGTATTATTTTGAATTTATTGTACACATTTGTAACTTTGGGTGATTAGATATTCTTCTTTTTTTTTCTTTCTTATCTTTACTGTTAATAAAGTGAACCACTTTTTGCCATGTTCAGTGTCTGTGTTGATCCATAGCAGCTAACATCTCAACAGAATTTAAAAAGATTTTGGGTGTCATAATTATGCTTAGCCTTTTTCATCCTCCGAGCCACATGGGGCGTAACAGGTAGATTAAAAAAAGGTTAGTGTCTGAAAATGGACATAGTACTTTTAATTTCGAAACTCCATTCCATAGGTGTTATTTGTTTATGCACATTAATAAAAACAAATATTTTAATAGCTTTTAATATTTCATTTTATTTCTTAATTATAATTTCAAATTTTATTTTTTATTTTAATTATACTATATTTTAGGCTAATTAAAACTAAATATTTAGCTTCCAATCCAACCAAAATTTTATTTGGATCGAGCTCAATCCAGCCATGTGTCTAAATGGTTTTAAAATGTGATTGAACCATCAATCTGATTACAAACAGATTATTTTTGGATTCATACAAGTGTACTATGTTCACATGCACATTAATAATGTCATTTCCAGTAATCAAAGTAAAGGTAAAATCTGAATATAATGTTTACATGTTAAAGCTCATCAATCCTGTTTACATCCATGTTTCATATTATTCCCTAAGAATTTTGGTTATCCTTATTCACATGCCTCAACTTCACAGCACAAATGATGGTCTCAGTGAGTATACAGTATGTGTGTTACTTACTGACTACGGTTTTAATTGAATTCTGTCTAATGCTAAACACTTCTGTAGTCTATGCGTTTTCGGTGCCATAGAAATGCGATGGCAATGCCACTTCAGTTGGGTTTGTCTGCGCTCGTCACATTCTGTACACCATTTGTGGATGAGTAAGCAGAGGTGCAGTGAGTAGTTTATAATGGAGTTGGAGTTGTCACGGATATCATTCACAGAGCTGTGTCAATTTGCTTGTCCCAGAATGAGACCACAAAAGTTTTCCCTTTGTGTACCTGACCACTGGAGATGTACAAGCTTTGTAGAGTAGGCTCACTGCTAGTAACAATCTACAAAAGTATGGTCAAAATTATGCATATTAATTCTGAAAATCCATGATAAATCACTTGATTCAGTTAAAGTGGCAAATAATGACCAAGCGAACCGCACTGAAATTGCACTCCACAGATGGCACACTGTATTGACACCCTCACACGCAACATGCACACTTTGATCAGAATGGAAATAATGTGATTAAGGTGTTTACATGCCTGTATACTTTGATTATAATCAGTGTATGCCACATATGTTAATACGATTATGCTTACTGCAATTATGAGCTTAATCACATTATTTAGATCGAAGTATTGTGAGGTACATGAGGTAGTTTAAATCCCAATAGCACAAAGATGGTCCATGTAAACACACTTAGTGATAAATAAAGCTGACACTAAATTGTAGATAGCAAAAGATCCTCATCTTAATGAGAGATTGCCTGAATCATTCTAACAAATTTGTTCAAAACACTGGATTCCTTTATAAACCAAGTCTTAACAAACAGACTATTGAATCGTTGGCTCACTCAATTAATTGGAATTAAGATTCATTCAGGAAGAAAACCTGGCATTTCTGAAACACACAAATGTTTTGCTCCAGGTTTGTTTGGAACTATTTTATTAATCACACACACTAAATGAATGAATGAATGAATGAATGAATGAATGAATGAATGAATGAATGAATGAATGAATGAATGAATGAATGAATGAAACATAAATAAATAAATAAACTTATGGACAATAATGACTATGATAACTATGACAAAAATAACTATGGATAAAAATAACTATGGACAATATTGTCAAAAATGTGACTGTACCACTTTACAATAAGCTTCCATTAGAAATGTATTCACTAATATGAACAAATAATCAACAATACATTTTTTACAGTATTTATTCATCTTTGTTAAAGTAAGGTTTTGAAAATAAAGTCCTTTTTTGGTAGTTTCTGTGAACTCACAATGCATTAATGTTAACAAGCACAACTTTTATTATTTTTTTTTATTTTAGTAAATGTAGAATTATGATTAAGAAATGGTGTACACGCATTCTTAGTTCATGTTAGTAAATACATTAACAAATGAAAACTTATTGTAAGTGTGACCACTGTGACTTCTGTTTGTTGAACTGCTGTACAGAATTAATTTAAAAACACCAGATAAATGAAAAGCCATCCATTTTGCTTGTGTGATATTACTTAACCATACCATAGCTTATATAAACAACCAAAACTTTCATAACTTAAATGACAGAGCTGTTCGGACTGCATTCTAACAAGTTTCATCATGCAGTGAATGATTTTTGATTTTTTGTTTGTTTTTTCTGCAAAGTAAGTGACTTACATATTGTCAGCTTGCACATTGTTAAACAACAAGGTGAATAAGTGTATCATTTGGGTTTTTAAAGTGTACTTCAAGTTTTCAGTGCACTATTACACTTAAACACTCAAAAATATGTGCATACGATTGCCTAGTCAGACCCAGAGAGAAATTCAATGGCAATACCGAGAGCAGAATTAAGATATAAATCCTCTCTGTTTGCACTTTGCAGGAGATCAGTCACATCAGAAAGTGATTAAACAAAAACAGTTACAATTTACAACATCAATATACAACATCACTGGCAGACCACTTTCCTGATTAAGTTTACATCGGAAGCAAACTGTACCCATGGTGTTCAGGTTAATGTTAGTGAGACAAACGTCTATAAAATACTGCATAAAAAAATCATAAAAACAATGCATAAGGTATAATACGCAACTAATATTAATAAAACACAGTATTAAGTAAATTAAATAAAAATTTCCGGTGTGGAGTTTGCATGTTCTCCCTGTGTTCGCGCGAGTTTCCTCCGGGTGCTCCGGTTTCCCCCACAAGTCCAAAAACATTGGGTATAGGTGAATTGGGTAGGCTAAAATTGTCCGTAGTGTATGAGTGTGAATGGGTGTGTATGGATGGTTCCCAGTGATGGGTTGCAGCTGGAAGGGCATCCGTAAAACATATGCTGGATAAGTTGGTGGTTCATTCCGCTGTGGCAACCCCAAATTAATAAAGGGAATAAGCCGAAAAGAAAATGAATGAATTAATGTAACAATGCAGGCGTGGCAACAGAGATGGAGCTCCACATTCAGCATTATTAAGTGAACAGGCAGGCAGGCAGGGGTCAAACAGGAACAAAACATAAATGCATAAAAAGGAATGGCAATCCAAAATGAGTAGTCCAAGAAACAGGCAAAGGTCGGGGCAGGCAGACAACTTTCACAATCCAAAAACAGTCCAAAAATCAAAAACCAGACAGAGTAAAACATGGAAGCAAGAAACATGAAACAGGGAACAATACTGAGCAAGGAATGAATGTCTCTGTGGTGCTTAAATAGTCCAAGTGTGTGTGAAATCAAGGGGTGATCCAGAACTGGTGTGTGAGTGCCGGGCATGATGGGGTTTGTAGTTCGGTAAAGTGGCAGATTTATAGTTCTCCAGCGATCTGCAACTGCTAGATTGCTGGTGATCATAACATTATGAAATATAATATTAATAAACATAAAACTGTTTTGATATAATAAATCAAGTCTAAATGAGGATGACAACAACTCACCTTCACTTTTTAACAGTATACATTCTTTATTTTGGTAAAAATAATAAATACAGTACTGAAATGTTTTTTTTTATCACATTCACACAAATGTGCAAAACTTTTATTTTGTTCAGAAGTGAACTAGAGCGCGAAGCTCTGAATCTGTAAAAGCCATTATCATAAATGTTTGATTTAAAGTTGAGTGATGTCATTTGCGTTCTTAGCTACTACTGTTTTTTTTACGATGACACTGAGGTTGTTCGCAGCAACAGTCAACTGGAACAGTTGACGTTATTAGATTACTAATAATGTGTGTATGTGTGTGTGTGTGTGTGTGTGTGTGTGTGTGTGTGTGTGTGTGTGTGTGTGTGTGTGTGTGTGTGTGTGTGTGTGTGTGTGTGTGTGTGTGTGTGTGTGTGTGTGGATGATGAGAGCATCATGCATGCTTTTCCTCAACCTCAGGCTTGCGGCCTTACAGGATTTACCTTGACAGTCAACAGAGCAAAGTGTTGGCAGAGCAGGACACATTACGTTAGATGGCCTCATAAAACTGGAGCGCTTGTAAAAGTCAGCCATGCGCACTGCAGGTTATCTGTCACAAACACACAAAGACTTTCTTCTTTCATTCGCCATAATCACCCACTACGCTTCCATATTTCCTGTTTTTCTTTTCTTTCCCCTCCTCATCTCCATCTGCAGTGACCCTGTTTCCCTCGCTCTCCAACAGAAGGTGCTTGTGAATCTCCGGAGACGCACCCAGAAACAATGAATGGAAATGGGACAGTGGCTGAATACATTTGCCACCACTGAAAGAGAGAGAATGAGATGAAAAGATACATGGATGGATGGCGCTCAACTATTTAATTATGGGAGTAACTTCCGTTAAACTGTACACAATCAGTGGAGTGATTTAAAAAAGGGGGTGCAATGAGTTTTCATTATTCTCCTCACAGTTCACCCATCTAATATTTAAAAGGCAACATATTCGAATTAACAAATAACTTTCAGGAGACCATGAATAACCTCAAAAACTTGAGAAGAGTCTTTCCACAGCAATATTATTACATGTAGTATATGTACTATAGGAGAAAATTAAAAGAAAAAAGGAAAGAAAAGTCTTAACGTCTGGCCAGGTATGCTGGCATCCTCAGAATTTGTGCTCTGCATTTTGCTGCCATTTGCTGTGGCCTGATCTCGCAAAGAAATACAACAATTTGACATTTTGTGAGTTTAGTGGCTAACCTGTATGAATTCATAGATGTTCAGTGATACAAAAATGTGTGTTTTTTTTAAAGGAAGCCCGACACCAAAACAAACGAACTAAACCCAACCATCATTGGGCATGAGCAAATTGTACAAATTCATATGAATTAGCCACTAAATCAAAAAGTTACGAATTGCTGTGATATACTGTAGCATTGGCCACTCAGGGAACAACTGGAGGTTTGATGCCTTGCTAAAGGACGGACAGAAGGGCTGGCTATAGACCTTTTTCACAAGACAGACACATTAAAGGGACACATGTACATTAATGTATGTAAATTTATAAAGCTATACTTTGTATTATATCATGTTTGCATCAAATTACAAAAAAAAAAAAAAAAAAAAAAACTAATTACTGCTTATCCAGAATGTTTCTAATGCAGCGTCTAGGGCAGGGGTTCTCATATATAATACCTGTATAAAATACTAATATATATATATATATATATATATATATATATATATATATATATATATATATATATATATATATATATATATAGTAGATTATGACGAGATTATGAGGCTGTTTCTGCGCCTAGTTTGAAGTAATCAATCAGCGAACAGGAGAAAGTGTATTACTTTGATCATTTTAATATAGCTTATTAATAACGAAATACAAAAATTATAGTATAATATTAAGGAGTGTGACGAGACGCCTACTCCACGAGACAAGACAAGACACAAGATTGGGTTCACGAGAACGAGATTTTCACACTATTTAAAGAAATCCTTAATGATGAAACATATGAATGGAATAGTCTTCAAATATTTTGCTAATATATGAATGGAAAATAGATTTTTTTTTTTTTATTAAAAAAAATATATCACAAAATGCAATGCAAAATGCACCTAAAACAATTTAGGTGTTTTTTTTTACTTGTAATTAACTTAATTCCATTTTTTATGTATGCAATTTCCAAAATTATTCCCATAATTTTATGTATGCAATAGTTTTATATTAGTTTATATAGAATTCTATGCAATGAACATGCAAACACTGCAATATATTTGTTAATATATAAATGAAAAATAGCGAACTCTACTGACTGGCATTTCCCCTATAGAATTTCAGAGTATTTACATTGCAGATCTTAATGGTCAATTTGGATGTATCAGTATCCAATTTTTTTGATGACCTGCTTACATTTATCATCTTTTAAAGGTGACTCGTATCCGATTGTCAGCATTTACACTGCATATGGCAAAAAGGCACAATGACCAGCAGCTGAAATCTCTCAGTAGTTAGAAAGCAATTCTCTCATCAGTGTAAATAATATTATTGTAGCTGATTCAGGTCAACACCTACAATACCAGATGATGACGATGAAACCCAATGGACATTTCAGCAAGACATTAATCCCAAATACAGCCAAAGAAACTTTCAATTGCATTCAGAAAAGGTAATAAAGATTCTAGAATGGTCAATCACCTAATTAGAGTCCAATAGAAAATAAAAAGAAAAGATCAGAGTTAACAGACGAGACCCATAGAACAGTTGAGATTTTTAGACTTGTTTGCAGTGCGGAGAAATAAAAAAAATAAAAAAATAAAAACACCTGAGCAATGCATGCAACTCCTTTCTCCATACAAGTGGCGACATGAAGCTGTCATTCAAAAAAAAAAATCTTTTTATACAAGGTATAGGTTGTTTTTAATCACGCGGTTCTGGTGACGCACGGAATTCAGATGGAGGGAAGGAAGTAAAAAACTGAATAGGAGATAGAGGAAAGTCTGTATTTTTGCAATTTATATCATATCTCAAGGGAGATATAAATAGAAAATAGCCACATATGTTGGGCATGATCCTTATACCATGAAGAGGGCCGAGTTTTCTACTGAACTGAAATATAATATT
Organism: Danio kyathit; assembly: GCA_903798195.1. Taxonomy (NCBI): domain Eukaryota; kingdom Metazoa; phylum Chordata; class Actinopteri; order Cypriniformes; family Danionidae; genus Danio; species Danio kyathit. The sequence goes on along the minus strand of LR812525.1, from coordinate 25,738,761 downwards.
TGCCTGTCATTGAGGCTGTATATAAGCTATTACATTACATGATAAAATACTATTGTAAATAATTAAGTTTGAAAGTATACTATAGATAATTACTTGAAATAAACTCTTGTAGTAATTATATTGTTGCTGTGGTACAACACAACTAGTAATAAACAAATTATTCAATATAGGCTTCAGTTTTCTACACTATAAACCAGGGGTGCTCAACCCTATTCCTGGCGATCGACCTTCCTGCAGTTTTCAGTTGCAGCCCTTATCAAACACACCTGCCTGTAATTATCAAGTGCTCCTCACGTTCTAAATAATTGGTTCAGGTGTGTTTGATCAGGGTTGGAGCTGAAATCAGCTGGAAGGTCGATCGCCAGGAACAGGGTTGAGCACCCCTGCTATAAACCATCACAATGCACCACAGTTTACACGTTATTTATTACAGTTTATCAGGCTACTATGCTACAATATTCTGTAGCATTCATTAACAAGAGTTGTACACATTATACACTTTCCTATGTGGTTCGAAAACATGTTTATTATAAATAACTATAGTTTTTCCCCATGAGGATATCTTCCAGACACCACGAAATAACAGATAAAAGCATACAAAAGTGTGAACACACAGTCTACATTATATTATATCTATTTTTGTAGGGGGGAAAAGTGCTCCACAATAATAACAGTCTAGTTTTGTAACAAGGGTTGCATTTTTTTTTTTGTTCTGTCGAAGAGAACTTACTATCAACAAACATTCACCGTTGCTGCGCATCTCGATGATTATGTTATGGTTGTTTATTCCGCCGAAACGCCAGTAAAGACTTGGATTATTGCAAAACAAGATGGAGATTTCATTGCAGCGATTAAATGGCAGAGTACATTATGTTCTTCTGGAATTTGTATAAATGTGGTGGTAATTGTATCTGATGTTTACATAACACATTAATATTAATACACATAGCTAGGCCTGTATGTAATCTTTATTGGTGCTGTCAAATGCATTATAGTGTTCAAAAAAAGTCTGTACAGATTAATGTATAAATGTTTATTATTTGCCGCCTTTTCTTCCATTTTTTGGCCAGTTTCTTAAACTGTCTTCCGTTTATGAGCTAAAACCTTTGGAAGTCTATAAAAGCTGTTCGGCATTTCTAATTTTAGCCGATTTAAACAATTATAAACAACATAAAACAGAAACTTTTGATGTTCTGATAGCGATTCCTATGTAGAAGAATCACTTCCTGCCCTTCATCTAAATTTCGCGCGTCACCAGTGACGTCATGTGAAAACAACCTATTAAATACATTTCAATAGTTCAGTATATTCTCCTTGTGTCATTCCATTGTAATTACACAATGAATCATTATTTTTATTTTTTATTTTTTTGCTTTGTTTTATGTTTGAATTGGTTGGGTTTTTACCAAAATGTCAAAAGCTCCTTCAGAAATACATTTACCAGGAAAAATCAATTATGTGATAGCTACATTTCAAATTATGGTTTGCACTTCCAGTTTGGCAAATTTCCATTTAAATGTTTGGCTTTATGCTTTATTTATATTTTTTGTGTGTGTGTGTGTGTGTGTGTGTGTATGTATATATATATATATACACACACACACACACACAAAAATAATATATATATTAAAAAATTATATATATATTCATTCATTCATCTTTTCGGCTTAGCCCCTTTATTAATCCGGGGTCACCACAGCGGAATGAACCGCCAACTTATCCAGCATATGTTTTACGTAGAGAATGCCCTTCCAGCTGCAACCCATCTCTGGAAAACATCCATACACACTCATTCACACTCATACAATTTAGCTTACCCAATTCACCTGTACCACATGTCTTTGGACTTGTGGGGGAAATCGGAGCACTCGGAGGAAACCCACACAAACGAGAAACATCAACTGACCCAGCCGAGGCTCAAACCAGCGACCTTCTTGCTGTGAGGCGACAGCACTACCTACTGAGCCACTGCGTCGTCCTATATTTTTTTTTATTATATATAAAAATAATATATATATATATATATATATATATATATATATATATATATATATATATATATATATATTATTATATAATTATAAAATTATATATAAAATCAGAAAAAAGGGTTTAAATTGGCCAAAATAAAAAAATGCCAAACAGCTTTTATAGACTTCCAAAAGTTTTAGCTCATAAACGGAAGACAGTTCAAGAAATTAGCTGAAAAATTGAAGAAAAGGCGGCGTATAATAAACATTTATTAATGTGTACAAACTTTTTTGAACGCAATAATGCGTTTGACAGCACCAATCAATATTATATACAAGCCTAGCTATATGTATGAATATGTTCATGTGGTATACAAACGCAAATACAAATTTTGTATAATGTTATACAAAATGCAGGATAATATGAATAACGTACCCTCGCATATAATCACTGCAATGAAATCTCCGTCTTGTTTTGCAATAATCCAAGTCTTTACTGGTGTTTCGGTGGAATAAAGAACCATAATGTGAACATCGAGATGCGCAGCAGCGGTGAATGTTTGTTGATGTGAAAAGAAGTGTAAGTGTGAAAAGAGTGCATCTCTTGCTTTGCTTGACTTGCTTGTGTGTGTGTGTGTGTGTGTGTGTGTGTGTGTGTGTGTGTGTGTGTGTGTGTGTGTGTGTGTGTGTGTGTGTGTGTGTGTGTGTGTGTGCAGCGTCACATTCAGCAAACAGACATTGTCATTGACGCAACATAATTATGACAAGCTCTCTGCTGTACATCAGTGTGTGTGTTTGGTACTGTACGTGCTTCGCCACACACTCTGATTTATCTGGTGTCCCCCAGCAGGCATCGCCACATTCATCAGTGCTGGATTAGAGAGGCATCAGGCTGAGAGACGGATCAATACTGAAATATATAAATAATCACTAACAACTGACCCGGGATCAGCTGCTGAGGCAACAAGTGATGTTGCAGCGCTGCTCTCTGACAGCAGAGGGAGAACAAGAACTGCCCACTGCAAAAACACCCCCAAAAAACACATCAAAAACACAAAAGCAAACGTTCACACTGTTGCTGCCGCACTTAAACAGATTCTTTCATGAGTGGAGAACACAACATCTGGCAGAGGCACAGCTGCGTGTGGAAGAAAGACAGATGAAATGGATGTGTGCACGGTTTAAAATTAACATTCTGCCACACCTGCCAACGCCAGAAAACTTACTTGAGAAAATCTACTGGTCATTACATGATATGGAGATTATTTAATTAAAAACAGGCAGATTTGCAATTATACTAATGATTATTATTATTTTATCAAATTGGGGAAAATCAATAAAACAGAACCTTTTTAACTTTACTAATGTATTTCAAAATAGCAATAATAACAAAACCGACAAAATTAATTATAATCATTTTTACCAGTAACAATATTATTATAAAAATGAACAAAAACAATAAATACACAATAAAAACTGTTATTTTCCCAGAGATGGATTGCAGCTGCAAGGGCATCCACTGCATAAAACATATGCTGGATAAGTTGGCGGTTCATTCCACTGTGGCGACACCAGATTAATAAAGAGACTAAGCCGAAAAAAAAAATGAATGAATGAATGAATGAATGAATAAAAACTGTTATTTCATACATGCAAATTTAAAATAATATTACTATTAATTTATTAATATTATTGTTAATATTATTATTATTATCATCATTATTATTATTATTTAATAATAATAAACAGTATTATTTCATTGAGGGGGGGAATCAATGAAACAGTACCATTTTTCTTTACTAAAGTATTTCATAACAAATCCAAAAAAAATATTATAATTGTTATTTGCAGTAATAATCTCAGTATAAAATTAAACAAAACAATAAAAAAAACAATCTAAACATATTTAATATGCTCAATTTATAATACTAATACTAATAACGTACTGTTTAATATTATTATTATGATTATGATTATTATTATTATTATTATTATTATTATTATTAGTTAATCACATGGGAAAAATAAAACTGCCATTTTACTTTAAAGTATTTAAAAATAGCAATAATAATGATAATAATAATAACAAAACCAAGTAGATTAATCATAATTATTATTAGCAGTAATAATTATATAAATAATAATAATTATAAAATTAAACAAAAACAATAACAAACAAAAACTGTTATTTCATAAGCTCAATTTTTTAATAATATTACTAATAATGTGTTAAGTATTTTTGATATTATTATTATTATTATTATTAGTAGTAGTAGTAGTAGTAGTAGTATTTAATCAAATTGGGAGGAAAAAAAATCAATAAAACAGTACCATTTTACTTAAAAAAATATTTCATAACAATAATAATAACAAAATCAACTACATTAATTATAATTGCTACTAGCAGTAATAATCTCATTATAAAATTAAACAAAAACATTTTAAAAATATAAACTTATTTAATACGCTAAATTTATAATAATATTAATAATAATGTATTGTTTAACATTATTATTACTATTATTATTATTATTTAATCACATGGGGGGAAAAAAAATCATTAAAACAGTAGCAGTTTACTTTACTAAAATATTTCATAATACAATAACAAAAACCAACAAAATTAATTATAAATATTACTAGCAGTAATACTCTCATATAAACTTATTTACGCTCAATCTATAATAATATTACTAATAATGTTTTGTTTATTATTATTATTATTGTTATTATTATTATTTGATCAAATGGGGAAAATCAATAAAACAGTAAAATTTTTCTTTACTAAAGTATTTCATGATAACAATAATAATACAAAACCAACAAAATTAATTATTATAACCTAAGTATAAAATTAAACAAAAACAATTAAAAACAATAAAAACTGCTATTTCATACGTTTGATTTATAATATTACTAATAATGTATTGTTTAGTATTATTATTATTATTAATCAAATGGGGAAAATCAATAAAACAGTACCATTTTACTTTACTAAAGTTTTTAAAAATAACAATAACAAAACTAACAAAATTAATTATAATTATTAGCAGTAATAATCTCATAAAAGTAAACAAAAACAAAAAACTTATTTCATTCATTCAATTTATAATAATATTACTAAATATTTTTTGATTAATATTATTGTTATTATTTTTTTTTTATTATTATTATTATTTAATTACATTGGGAAAATCAATAAAACAGTACCATTTTACTTTACTAAAGTATTTAATAATAACAATAATAATAACAAAAAAAACAAATTATTTGTAATTATTACTATAAAATTAAACAGAAAACGAAAAACTTTGTTTAATATTATTGTTTTTATTACTATTATTATGAAACACCATTACCGTGAGCTGCTCATGTCAAAATATACTGTATATTGCATATTAACATAATTAAAGCACAGTTTTTTGCAATCTGACCAATCTCACCACACCATATCATATTCTCAGGCATTGTTATCATCTAGCTGGCCAACGCTGCCTCATATACTCATCAACACTGATTTTTATTCACATTTGGTGCTTGGCGAGTGCTAATTTGCTTGGATTCGAGTGTATGAGTGAAAGTCCGTGCAGCTGCTTTTCATTCCCGAGAATAAGAAAGTTGAGTGGAGTTTTTATGAAGCAAAAGCACGCAGAGTAGGATGCTCACGTCCACACACACACACACACAGCTCTGGCTGGAGGGCACATGCACGAAAATACAAACACACATACTGTAGTGTTCAGCTCTGAGATTGAATCCTAATGGAAACCATATTGTTGAAGAAAGAAAGTGTGTTTTCGGTGCACATTAGTATGTGATTGATGGCTTTTGCGTTTTGGTGAACATGTACTTCCATATTCTGTTAATTAAACAGACTCATTTAGTGGGTCTGTATGAATTAATGTCTACACACAGACACACACACACACTCACGGAGTCGCGTGGAATAATATTAGCACTCTAGTGCCGTGACGCTCACAGCTGTAATTAGTTGAGTACACTCAGCTAACTGAACAAACCGACTCGCTCTCTCCATCCACACTGTGCTGAAACGAGAAGAACAGCGTTTCCAGGTACATATCTGCATAATTAAACCCGTTACAAATGCATTCAATTTAGGGCCCGGAATTAGATTTGACAAGACTCCTTAATTATTTCTGCCTGAAACGTAGAAAGTGACATTTGGAAATTGCACTTTTTACAGCTTGATGAAGCTATATTTGGATAAACTGGTCAGACATTAAAAGCATTTTGCTCAGAACTACAGCATGTGCAGGTTTTCTACTGTGTAGTGGAGACTTTACAGTTGTGTTCTGTAGGCTGACTGAAGAATGTGTTCTATCCCTGAAATCAAAGCATATCCATAAGAATTGCATATTGTTTTATTAAAAGCAGATTTAAGGATTTTCTTGATGTGTGTGATTTCAGATTTTAATTTCTTTTTGACATTTGGTTCACAGAATGCACACTACTGTACCTGACAAAAGTCTTGTTACATATCCAAGTTTTAGGAACAACAAATAAATGAGTTCTAGTTGATCATTTGGTATCAGAAGTGGCTTATATGAAAGGCAAAGGCCTCTAGGTTACGCTTATTTTACCAAAATAAAATATGATCATGCCTTGATTTTTAATTATTTAATTAGGTCAGTAAGGTCTGACTTTTCTTAGACAAAAGTCTTGTCACTTAACGGAAATAATGTACAGCATAGAATATAAAGTGATGGTGCAGTGGAAACAGATGAATAATGTGTATGACTCCCATGAGCTTGGAGGACTGCATCCATACATCTCTGCAATGACTCAAATAACTTATTAATAAAGTCATTTGAAATGGCAAAAAAGCGTTCTAGCAGGACTCCCAGAGTTCATCAAGTTTATTTGGATTCATCTTCAATGCCTCCTCCTTCATCTTACCCCAGACATGCTCAATAATGTTTATGTCTGGTGACTGGGCTGGCCAATCCTGGAGCACCTTGACCTTCTTTGCTTGTACGAACTTTGATGTGGAGGCTGAAGTATGAGAAGGAGCGCTATCCTGCTGAAGAATTTGCCCTCTCCTGTGGTTTGTAATGTAACGGGGAGCTCAAATATCTTTTTTACATCTCATATACCTCAGGCTATTGATGTTGCTATCCACTCTGCAGGTCTCTCGCACGCCTCCATGCTGAATGTAACCCCAAACCATGATTTTTTCTTCACCAAACTTGACTGTTTTCTGTGAGAATCTTGGGTTAATGCGGATTCCAGTAGGTCTTCTGCAGTATTTATGATGATTAGGGATGCAGTTTAACAGACGATTCATCTGAAAAATATACTTTCTGCCACAAATAATCTAAACTAAAAGTCAAGTTATTATTTGCTGCTCTTACAACTGGGATCAATGACTAGACTATTGTCAGGTAGTGTACACTGTAAAAATGCAGGGTTCCACACAATTCATTCATATTCAATTAAGTTAACTTAACAAGTTTAAGTGGATTGAACATAAAACTATTAAATTGTTACAAAAAATATCTTAAGAATTTTGTTAAGTAAATTTTAAGTAGTAATTTAAGCAAGTAATTTAAATAGTAAGTAGTAGTAGTAGCAATACTATAGAATAGTATAAAATAGTATAATAAGTAGTAATACGATATAATAGTAGTAATTTAAGTAGTAAGTAATTTTAAGTAGTTTGAACAAGGAGCCATTTTTTTACACATATTTAGTAAGGTTATTATAGTAAAACTAAGTAATATATTAGCATTCAGAAGTCCTAATGTAAAATGCATATATACAGTATTGTTGATTTTACAGGGGCATGATCATAAACCCCACTAGCAAGCTCAGTTTTTATAAAAAACACAAAAATTACACTGTAAATAATGGCTTTAAAATGTACAGAACTACTGGTACATTTTACAGTATTACTGCCAATTTTTACAATATCACTGGGAAAATTCAGCACACTAAATTAACAATTACAATTATGCTGTAGTTTTTACAGCACACATATAGCTAATAATTTACAGTGCACTTGTACATTTTACAGTATTACTGGCAACCAAAATTGCAAGTGCACTGTAAATTATTAGCTATATGTGTGCTGTAAAACTACAGCATAATTGTAATTGTTAATTTAGTGTGCTGAATTTTCCCCGTGATATTGTAAAAATTGGCAGTAATACTGTAAAATGTATAAGTGCAGTGTAAATTAATAATTACAATTATGCTGTAGTTTTAGCACACAATTGTAATTGTTCATTTACAGTGCACTTGTAAAAAAGTATTACTGCCAACGAAAATGTATTAAAAACAAAATTAATAAAAAAAAAAAACTTACACATATTTAAACAAACCTTATTTTTTTACTTAAATTAGTCAATTAATCATTAAATACATAAATACTAAAACTTAATGAAAGAAATACAACATATAAAAATATAAAACCACAAAAGTATGTCAGACTAAACTCAAGTTATGTTTACTTCACTCCAAACAATGCTTGATTGTTTAAATCCAAAGTTGGGTAAAAATAGACAAACACAATCACTGGCTTAAAACTGTTCTATACATTTTATATATATATATATATATATATATATATATATATATATATATATATATATATATATATATATATATATATATATATATATATATATATATATATATATATATATATATATACTGTATATACTGTATATACTGTGCAATAAACATTATCAATCAAAGTCTCTTGTTACATTTCATTTAAAAGCCAGTTGTGCTAATGCCATGAATGCCAATTTGCTTTTCATGATAACCCTTTATATATACAGTTGAAGTCAGAATTATTAGCCCTCCTGAATTATAAGCCCCTGTATATTTTTCCCCAATTTCAGTTTTACGGAAAGATTTTTTTCAACACATTTCTAAACGTAATAGTTTTAGTTACTAATTTCTAATAACTGATTTCTTTTATATTTGCCATGATAGGTTAACTAGGCAAGTTAGGTAGGTAAATCATTAAATAATGATGGTTTGTTCTGTAGACAATTGAAAAAAAAAATTGCTTAAGGGGGCTAATAAATTAAAAATTAAAAACTGCTTTTATTATAGTCGAAATAAAACCAATAAATAATAATATCAGAAATACAATAAAAAGTTCCTTGCTCCGTTAAGCATAATTTAGTAAATATTTAAAAAAAGAAAAAGAAAAAAAGACATTCACAGGAGGGCTAATAATTCTGACTTTATATACTTTATATATACTCTAAATGACTTAAGACAAGATTTTAGCTGATTCGTGGCACAGTCTATTTTAGCTGTCTCAAAATAGCAAGGGGCCATCAATGTACCTGAACACACTTCGTTTTCAAACCAGCATGCCCATGGGTTCACAAATAGGTGCAAATGCAGTTGCTATTTCAACAACATGGTGCTGGACGTTGGACAACTGTGTCGGACTAAAAAGAAAAGAGGTGTATGATAGGGCCCCTAAGGTTACACAGTGAACGGACGAAGCAGCACAACTAAAAAAAAATATTATAGTAATTTTAGATCACATTCATACAATGTAGTTTTAGTTGTAGATTTATACAAAACCCTGAGAGCAAACCAACACAATATTTCTGTACTCCAAGCTCTGTACACTACTGACTAGAGCTGCACGATTCTGGCTAAAATGAGAATCACTTTTTTTTTGCTTAAAATCAAGATCACGGTTATCTCACGATTCTGTAGATGTAAAATAAAGCTTAATATGAGAAGGCTATTGTTATTGTTAATTTTCAAACATATGGAAAAACAACAATAATATTAGGCCTATTTGTAGGTCTACTGTTGGTTAAAATGCTAAATTTTGTATAGACTTGGAATGCTGGACTTGACTAGACTTTAAATTTGTCCTGGTCATTAATTCAAAGTAAAGTGATTACATCAGAATATTGATAATTCTAAAGTTGAATTTTTATGTTTAGGACATATGCTTGCCATTTGTAATTGACAACATTATTAGGCCATTTTTTTCACTGGACATTTGTCTATATCAGATTCACTCCTGCATTTTATTCAACATTATATAGGCTAGAGTAGTTATAGTAACACTGTAAAACATTTATTTAAAAAAAAAAAAATCAAATGATTGTTGTAATCATAACTTTACAATGCGATATGATAATGTAAATTATGTGCGCGGTTTTGGTTTCACTTTCACTGCTGAGTGCAGCTCATGGCTGTGGGAACTTTGAGAAAGAAAAAAACATACTTCCAAATCATAATTCCTGCTCGGTTCCCAAACGATCACTCTGTGCAACAAACTAAACGTCATTTTACAACTTTATTACCTGTTATTCACAGCTTATGCAGATTCTGTTCACTAAAGCATACATCATTCGTGGGCACATGTGCATCCTCTCAGTAGTAAACAAACAGTGCGTCAGCTCACGTGTGATTTCGAGGCCGCGAATACATAATTACATTAAGACAAATTACATTTTTGGGTGAAATTTACCTTATAAATACACTATGTGACACTTTTAACACCATTTGGAGGTGTCCATGTTGCTGAGCAATGTATATAAAACAATGTAAAGACTTGTGAGACCACCTTTATGAAACTCCTAAACTTGAAAATACAATTAGCTGAATCGTAGAGATGCTGAATTAAGATCGTGTCGGGTGTCGAATCGAGGTTGCGATCTTTTTGCGATTAATCGTGCAGCTCTACTAATGACTAGGCATTGGCCGGTATAAGATACTTACCGTGTGATAACTTTGGATAAAAATATCATGGTTTCACAGTTTTTACGGTATTGTGGTTACTGCTCTAAAATATATTATTTTTAAATGTTTTAAATCCACTTTTGAACAATATATTTTATTTTGAGAAATATTTTAAATACTTTGGAGCAGTAAACATGTCCTGAATAAATCAAATAAATCACTGACTTCTTTATTACTTTTAAAAACACAGATTTATTTACAATTTAAAACGGCATCTTTGGATATCTTTTCTGCTGGAGAGACTGTTGTCCTAAAATACTAAAAAGAAAAACTAAATAAAAAAAATTGTACATATACCATAGAAATGGTATAGCAGTAAATTTTTAAATCCTTGACTTTTCCTAACCGTGGCATACCTTGAAAATGATTATCGTCCCATGCCTACTACTGACAAGAAGGAGAAATTAATTTGCATTAGTCACTTTGTCATATCCAGTGTAGTATGCTTCTATTTATTGCAGTGGGACACAATGCCATATACTGTAACAACACAGCATCTAGTTTATATGCAGTGTAAGGATCATAAAAAAAGCAATGCAAACAATGTGTCTTTTACAATCTAATAATCCTAAGAGGCATGTCACTTTTTTGCACAAGAAATCCTTTGTTTGCATCTCTCTTACATTATACACTTCCCACTACATCATTACATCATGCTGAGACAAAGAAAATGAAAATCATTCTGGCAGTTTGGACTTAATTCAGTTTTAGAGTTTAACGAGGAAGCTTTGAGTCCTGAAACTTAGAGAATGTCTTTATAATCTGACGTCAAAAGATCAATGTAATTTTTATATCTCAATTAATGGCCCCTATAACATAATCTTTCAGCGTAAACCCGGTGAAATAAAGGCTTAAATTATTACTGTAATAATTACGCCCAAAGGCTTTTTTATTTTACAGTAATGCTTCAGTGTGTTTAGCTGCAAAAGCAATCAAATATCCCATATAATACTGTGCGAGTAAAAACACACAGAACAAGTGTATGTATGTGTGTGTAACTGCTCTCCTTCCATGTGATTTTCACATCATATATCGTATCCATATGGACATAACACTCAATAAAACCACACAGCAGAACAGAATTTACCTAGAGAGGGAAAAAGCGTGACATTATACCTGCTCAAATGCACAAAAACAGCCTTATATCATTTTTCCTCCACATAAGAACAAACCATAGCTTACAGAGAGAGAGAAAAAAAAATCTCTCCTTACACCCTCAGGACAGAAAGAGAGATGTGTGTGTTGTAGACTCATACTAGCGCAATATTGTTCCAAATGTCAGGGATGAGACACTAGGCCCACAGAGACTGCGGGAGCTGTCAGCACACACACGCCTCTCCTCTCTTTTCCCGTCTCACTCTATCACTCCATCTCTCTTTCCCTCCTTTCCTGGATGTTCAACCTATAATGCAGAATCTCTCGCTCTCTCTATATCGCTCCCCCCAGTCAGTCAAACTCCTCATCCCTTCATTTTATAGAGGTGAGTATTTTTAAAGGCCACAGATTGTGTGCTGCTATATGGCCGATAAGGTCTTATGGGAGATTAGAGCTCATGTCAGTTATTGCTTTTTCCTCTCGCCATAATGAGGCCCGACAAGCTTCAAGAGAACTACGTATAGAATTCACACACACACAGAGAAACATGCTCGGATTCTGAAGACAAATGGATTTTTTTTAATTAAATCCCGTTTTTTTTTTGTTTGCATATTAGGTGATAAAGTTAATTAGTTAGTGCTTATAAATGCTTTTGGGAAATATGTACATTAATGCACACATGTAGGCATGGAGTAGGTTAATACGTATCTGCAGCATATCATTTATTTTATACAGAAAATCAATATCTACATGCCCTGATGTCACTCATAATTCATATGATATTGATCTTGGGGAACAAAAAGGAGGTATTGTTTGCTAAGGCAGTAGATGAAAAATGAAAATAAAAGAAGAAAAATAAACTTTAAATACAATGAATTATTACCCTGTTTATTTTTTCCCCAATTTCTGTCTAACAGAGAGATTTTTTCCAACACATTTCTAAACATAATAGTTTTATTAACTCCTTTCTAATAACTGATTTATTTTATCTTTGCCATGATGACAGTACATAATATTTAACTAGATATTTTTCAAGACACTTCTATACAGCTTAAAGTGACATTTAAAGGCTTAACTAGGTTAATTAGGTTAAGTAGGCAGGTTAGGGTAATTAGGCAAGTCATTGTTTAGCGATGGTTTGTTCTGTAGACTATCGAGAAAAAAAAAATTCGCTTAAAGGGGCTAATAATTTTGACCTTAAAATGGTGTTTAAAAAATTAAAAACTGCTTTTATTCTACCCTAAATAAAACAAATGAGACTTTCTCCAGAAGAAAAAATATTATCAGACATACTGTAAAAAATTCTAAGGGGGGTGTTACGTCCCGACCAGTCTAGGGTTGGCGGGAACAATAACAAAAGTAGAAATAAATAAATAAATGAAACTTTTATAATCCTCAATTTAGGGTTTTCACCTTCTCCTGTCCCAGCTCACAATAATCACCACCAATTTATAAAGAAATAACAAAGTTTATTATTTCAACAATAAAGATCTGAGAAGCATCTCTTCGGAAGGGAATCAAGGCCAAAATAACAAACAAAAAGACAGCTAACTTGCAGGGAATAATTCTAACTTACCTCCTAAAATAAAATTATTCAAAAATAAAATTACAACAAACTTCCCTTTCTCCCTCGCTGCCAAAAAACCAGGAGAAAACGTTTGCTAAAGTAAATGGCGATTCCCAACCTACAGCTTCAATTTAACCAAAAAGAATATAGATTTAATAAGTGAAAACAAAACACAAAAGCTCAGATCAAATACGTCGACCAGACGAAATCAGTCAACCACACTAACTCGACAATCAATAATAATTCTGACTTTAACTGTGTGTATGTATGTATGTATATTATGATTTGAAACAAGGTATAAACTAATAAATGCCTCAACCTACATCAAAATATCATTGGACCAAAGTATAAAATATTAGGTCTGCTCAATTTTTGAAAAAACTCATAATCATGATTATTTTGTTCAATATTGTAGTTACGATTATTTTAAATGATTATGACTGGGCCATATGATCAAAACTTTTGTAATGTAATGTAATGTGTATTTATATAGCACATTTATCATGTATGGCCATACACCCAAAGTGCTTCACAATCATGAAGGGGGTCACTCCACAGCACCTCCAGTGTGCAGCATCCACTTGGATGAAGCGAAGGCAGCCACAAGACAACGGCGCCAGTGCGCTCACCACATCACACTAGCTATTGGTGAAGTGGAGATATAGTGATAGAGCCAATTCGGTGGATGGGGATGATTGGGAGGCCATGATGGGTTACACCCTTACTCTTTACAAGAGGTTCCATGGGATTTTCAATAACCACAAAGAGTCAAAACCTCGGTTTAACGTCTCATTCGAAAGACGGCACTCACTGACAGTATATTGTCCCCTTCACTATACTGGGGCATTAGGGCTCACACAGACCACAGGTTGAGTGCCCCCTGCTGGCCTCACTATCACCACTTTTAATAGCAACCTAGTTTTCCCATGTGGTCTCCCATTCAAATACTGACCAGGCTCAGCCCTGCTTGGCTTCAGTGAGTAACCGTTCTTGGGCTGCAGGGTGATATGGCTGTGGATTTAGACTGATTTAAGTAAAGCTGGAAAAGTCCTTCATCAAGAGCAGTGAGTAGTTTTGTCCTTGTGTTTTGATTGATTAAAAATGATAAGTTATCACAGCTACCACAGTTAGCGACAAGAATATCGGCCACTGTCACTTTAAGAGCCACACAGTTTCCATTTACTGTTATGTATACATGCATTTTCATTGTAAACTCATGTATTACATAATCAATGGTTTATGTTAATAATCACCATGCACCATGTTTTGACATTTTAACATGTATTTGACCATTTAAGTGCGCAGCTTTAGCTAAATATTCAGTGGTCTGTTCCATTTCTGAGGCTGAAGTTCTTAAAAACATGAATAAATCTGATACATGAGCAATATCACACGAGTAGCAGTGGGATATGGCTGTATATCAGCACTAGTACTGTATGAGGTGTCCCCTTTAGTGTCCCACCAGTGATGATATACAGCCATATTGCACTGCAACAAGTGTGATTTTGCTGTACAACAGTTTGAGAGCATAATCGTGTATATGACATAGAAAGTCAAACACGGAGAGTCTAAAAATCATTTTGTATGAGGAACTACTTTCTTCCATCATTCCTTCACATCTGCAGCTGACATCAGAACAGCAGAAACCGTTGCTACTTCACAAACGTCACTTTAGAGCTAGTATTTGAATGATTCTCTAGCGTAATATCTAAAGTGATGACAAAACAGGTGATTTTGCTCACATTTTAAGATTATAAGGCTGAACGGCATGAAATGCCATCAGTCTATAGACATTTCCCATTATTTCTCTGTTGCAATCGGGAGATCACAATAATTACCCCCCCCCCCCAATCACTACAAGATTACTGTTGTGTTTGTGATGAGGAAAAACGCTTAACACACGCGGGCATTTCTTTCTTTCTTTTAACTGAACTAGTCTGCAGTAACAAAAACAGGAGACTCTTTAGAAACAGATGGCCAACCAAAAAGTAACTCAGGGTTATATAAAGAGTGGCCAACACAAAATCCCTTCTCACACACAATACATTACAATGACTATAGAATAAATACAGCACTACAACATACAAAAGAGAGAGATCAACTTAAAATGTCACTTACTACTTTTATAATGATTTGATCAGCTGTAGCTTGAAATTATTTTGAGTTTTTCTCCTCTAAGGGCTTATTATGCGGCCTCTGTCACCATCTTGTGGATGATCATCATCAACTGCTTTGCTCTGCTCAATGACAGCCTAATGGCCGCCAACACACTGTATCACAGAAATGTTAAATATTTAAAATAGGCACCATCCTTATAAATTAACTGCATAGTTGCAATCTAAACAACTACATTCTCGCCAAAAAAAGACTCAAAAGTACATTATGTTGTCCAACAGCTGCAATATTTTTCAAACTGTAGTGAGTTTATTGATCTGCTGTCACTTTATGTGGGCGGAGTAATACAGAAGGGTGAGAAGGCTGTACGAGTGCTGTTATTGCAGGATATTGCACAGCTATTAGCCAATCATAATCGAGAACCAAACAGAACTATTGTATAAATTATAATAAATCAAGGATGTCTCATGTTGTTAAAGTCACGTTACATGATTTTACAGTTTTCTGAAATTGGGTTTTGCGGATGAACCAATGTTGATTACCAGAAAGAGAGTAGGATATGATGCAATAACTGTTTTATCTCATTGTTTTTCATGATCGTTGGAGGTCAAAATTTGAATCAAAATTTAATTGTATAATTAAAGCCCTACAAAAAACATATTTAAATATTAAAGAGCGACTATGGAAGTTAATATCATTGTATACACAGCTTATGTAAATCCCTCAATTTTCACCAAAAAAATCTGAGTATATTCTTATTATTATATTGGATTGTATCCGCTTGTTAAGTCATCATGACGTATCGAATACTGTTTCCGGGTCCAAGCCACTACTCATTTGAATTGAGAAAATAAAGCGTGATATGACCAAAAAGTGGTCATAAACGAATAAAGTAAATTTTATTGCTGCATTACAGACACCTACATTTTAACAATTTATAAAAAATAAATCACTTTCTGGACATCGGACATTAGGCATGGTTATAAATATATTGCGATTGTGATTTTCGAAAGTATTACATCACTTTATAGACGTTTAATATTACCATTGTTGAGTCTCCAATGCTTGGACCCAGAAGCCATTTCGAGGGACATCACACTTAACAAGCAGATACAAACAGAAAACAAACTACTCATCTATACGATCTTTTAATCGACTACAACCTCATTTTGTCATATAAACACATACAAATGACTCATGGTAATGCAAAGCTGCTAGTTTGTCTGATCTCATCTAGGCAACAACTGGAGCCGGGACCACCAGTGGAGCCCCTTGAAAATAAAAGATACACAACAAGAGCAGCAATAAAAACCCAAGAAGTGTAATGGTGACCCCGAAGTCACATAAACGCACACACTCAAACTCAACAGTGAGCTTTAATTAAAGCAACTGCAATGACACTG
Source organism: Danio kyathit (assembly GCA_903798195.1). Taxonomy (NCBI): domain Eukaryota; kingdom Metazoa; phylum Chordata; class Actinopteri; order Cypriniformes; family Danionidae; genus Danio; species Danio kyathit. The sequence continues at coordinate 25,721,863 of LR812525.1, read as the reverse complement.
GTGAGAATTTATGTCCGTCTTCCGCTCTGCAGCACACAATACACACACATACACACGTGGCGGCAGATAAACGCACATGTGTGTAGCACGTGTAACGGTGGTTTAAATTAAGCTGGTTGTAAATCTCATTTTGTTAATTAGACAGAAATGAAGGTTTCAGATAAATGTTGCCATGTGCTCTACATCAGAGTGTGTGAAATGCGGTGCTCCGACTTCCTGTTTTAAAAGAGCTGCATATGAGGGTGTGTGTGCGTCTAACAAGGAGGTGTGACATCAAGGGTGCCACCGCAAAGAATGGTAAATGGCGCCATCCGGATAGAAATACCCACAGAAATGCCACTCACGTCGGTGACAGGATCGAGCTGTGGTGTATCTTCTTACAGGAATGGAACAACAAAGTTTTTTATGGGGATATAAAATATATTGGGAAAATCCCAGCTAGGGTTTTAATATGAAGACACACATGGGTGGTTATATAATTGAAGAAAAAAACTGTTAACTACAAGAAATTCTTTCTAGAGTCTTATTACTTTTTAACGGAAAAAAATACCTCTAAAGAATTCTCAAATAATTGTCAAATATGTTCCGTTGGTTTGACAGTAGCAGAGTTTACCGCTTTAAATGTTTCAACCAAAAACTCCATATTAGCATAAATGCCAATTAATAAAATTGATGATTAAAAGGGCACCTATTTTACCCCTTTTTCAAGATTTAAGAGAAGTCTTTTGTGTCTCCAGAACATGTCTGTAAAATTTCAGCTCAAAACATCCATAAGATTATTTATTATAGCTTTCAGAAGTTGGTATTTTTTTTATTGTAGCCGTTTTGGTTGCCTGTGCCTTCAATGCTAGGTCTCCCCGCCCACTAGGGTTGGGCGATGTTGACCAATTTGGCATTGTACGATGTCTAATGTGAAACATTGCGATGGTCAATGGCATTGTCATCGTAGGTGGGGGTGGTTGTTGTTAAATATCAATTAATTCAAAACTAATTAATTAATTGTAGCCCACCGTTTTCACTACCTGACCCACATGGTCTTTGCTTTACCCATAACCAAACCATAAAAAAATAAAGTTACACACAAATTACCACCTGTCAATCACTTTTTTTGTCCGTGGGACTCTGGCATGAATAGGCAGAGTGATCTGTGTCGTCATAATGGCTTTTTCCCACATCTGGTGGAGGAGACGAGAGTTTGTTTGGAGTTCACTGTAATTTGTATTGTGATTGATGATAACTTCCTTATTTTATTATTATTATGTTGAAATAATAACACGTAAAGATGCTAGGGATCGCCCGTTTTGTTGGCATATGCACCCAAAATTTCATCTATGCGACCTAAAAATATATTTGGAAGCATTTGGAAGAGTGCACAAATTTTCACTGTTTTTACTGCACAATCCTCACCGCGTGCGCGGATTTAGGAGACATTTATGCAGAATGTATCGTTGCACCTAAAAACGCCAAACGCAGTGCTCAGAAACAGATTAAAACAGTTGTTATGTGAACTTGCTGAAGTAAAAGAAGCCCGCAATGCTTGCCCCACCTTTGTGCTCTTCTTATTGGCCCACTGCTCTAGAACTGAACGCAAATGGATTGGTTAATATCAGCTGTCAATCACTCATTCAATGCTTTCTGCCTTCAGCTGACAGGAGCTACAACCGCGAAAATGTGAAGCGCTGAAGATGAGAGAATAAAAATAACACTGACAGATTTAGTTTTAAAAACCACCTAAAGTTACTAATAATGGCAAATCTTATTAGTGATCATGTGCTGAATGTTAATCCATCATTTACACGTTTCCAAAAGTGGATAAAAGACTTCCAGTGGCTTCAAGTCCGCTATGAAAATAACTAAAGCCATTCACTGTAAAGTCTCTGTGGCGGGGTTTGCAGGTAACAGCGTTTACCACTGAATCTACACATCTTAAGCACAAGAGGTACTGTATAATCCTTCATTTAATCCTCACGATGCTGTCAGCCGTGCAAGCGGCAGCTATATGTAAAATTTAACAGCTCATGAAAAGACCGTTATTGCTATTAAGATGACATGCAAATAATAAGTTATATATCACTATAAATGTGGGGCGGGGCAGGGCGATGGATCGCGATGCCGGCTCAGCATCGTGAAGTTTATCGGCCATTGGCAATGGACGATGGCATCGTCTATCGGCCCAACCCTACCGCCCACCATTCCCACGTGCCTATCAGAGTGTGCCTCAATCTCAGGCTGCGTCAGATAAACAGCACAGTGACAGACATGAAGGAAGCAGATCTCACGTAACGTTTGTGAGAAATACTAAAGTAAGAACTTTCCCAATGATTATTTAATGTATTTGTTATGAAGTTAATTCAAGCCTTTCTGCAACGATTAGTCACACACAATGTTGTTACAAAGTTCACGCACACATTCACACCGAGCGCGCGCGTTTAACTTTGCACTGTTTTTGCACGGCAAATGTGACGCATTAATATCCACTGCTGTATGGATGTCTATTATGTTAATGTACAAAATAAACTTGATTTAACATCCACAAACTGGGATTGAAGCGTCTTCTTTTATAATTGTACTGACATGCGGCTGTGGTGATAAAGACGGTAAAATCACTGTAATTCATTACAAATATGCACTGTTTTAAAAACGTTTTAAACTTGTAAAACTCATTCTTGATCACATTTGATGATAATTGATGATCACAGAGAGTTGAACAGATCTTTTAATCCCAGTTGCTTTGTGCATGTGCTGTCTTGTTGAAATGATTATACGCATTACTATAGAGACATGTTAATATATGGCTGTCAATCAGTTCGGTGGGCGGGGAAACTGCACTCCTACAATACGTTGCAGTGGGCCTTAAAATGGGAAGGATTTGGATCTTATTTTAACGTCAGGAAATGTAAAAGAAGAGGCTTATTGTCTTTATATCACCCCAATATGACTGTGTCCAAACTGCTTACAATAGATCATTTTATCCATAAGGTGCCCTTTAAACCACTTTTCAAAAACACACAGTGATCAGTGACAAATTCTGTGTACTTTTGATAATGTGGTAACAGTGTTGAAATTTTAGGAAATAAGTTAGTGTAAGAACTTTTCAGATCCAATTATGTTTTATACATATCACACACTGTACACCCTTCAATGCTTCAGATCTTATCAGAGAGGGAAAGAGGCATAATTTCCTGTATTTGTGGGAAATCATTCTATCAGTTTAAAGGTAAAGTATACTATGGTAACAGAACTGACAAGATTTATGGACATACATTTCTATAAGGTACAAATTATTTAAAGCGATAGTTCACCCAACAATGAAATTGACCACACAATCTCCTCCATGTGGTTTTAAACCTTTATGATTTTCTTTCAACTATTAACCACAGAAGAAATTTTGAAAAATGCTGATTAATGCATATACCCATTATAATACCCATTGACGTTCACAGCAGGAACTATGAAACTCAGTGGGTACAATCAACCAGCATTCTTCTTATTGTGTGTTTAACTGGAGAAAGAAAGTCGTATATGTTTTCAATTTTAACAAGTGAAGGGAGAGTAAATGGTCACAGAATTTTCATTTTTCTGTTAACTTCTCCTTTAATATTGTGAAAGTAAAAAACAACTACTATTTAGGGTTTTATGAATAAAAGGAAAACATTGTAAACAAATAATATACATATTTTGACCAAATCAAATCACTTTTATTGTCACATCATCAGCAACACGTGTACTATGATGAGTGAAAAGCTTGGGTGCTGGCTCCAGACAGTGCAAAATACAACAACATACTCCAAAAAAAAACAATATACTATTAGCAATGTTGACAGTAATACGTAAAATACAATAAATACGTGAAAGACTATAAATATGTTGAGAAAAACACACATTATGTAGGCACAGGTAGACAAGTACACAGCCAAAAGGTGTACACATAGTTTGACTGTTGGTGGTAAATGATTGCAGGCAATATTGTTTAAAGTAAGGATTTGGTTAAAGTGCGGTGCATGCTACATCTTGATGTTATGCAGTGAGGGGTATGGAAAGAGTTTGTGTGAGGTGTGCTAAGGGTTCATCAGCCTGATAGTCTGTGGGAAGACAAACGCTTAACACGCCTCACACAAACTCTTTCCATACCCCTCACTGCATACCATCAAGAAGGACAAGATGGATGATTGGACAAATATAATGTATTTTTTTTCCACATATTTTTTATGTTACAGCCTTATTCTAAAATTGATTAAATTAATTTATTTCCTCAAAATTCTCCACACAATACCCCATAATGACAATGAAAAAAAGATTTTTTGAAATTGTTGCAAATTTATTAAAAATAAAAAACCTGAAAAATTACATGTACATAAGTATTTACAGCCTTTGCCGTGAAGCTTTAATTTGAGCTCAGGTGCATTCTGTTTTCACTGATCAGTCTTGAGAGGTTTCAGCAGCTTAATTAGAGTTCACCAGTGGTAAATTCAGTTGATTGGAGATAAATTAAAAAAAGGCATACGCCTGTCTATATAAGGTCCTAGGGTTGACATTGCATGTCAAAGCACAAACCAAGCATGAAGACAGAGGAATTGTCCATAGACCTCCGAGACAGGATTGTCTCGAGGCACAAGGCTGGGGAAGGTTACAGAACAATTTCTGCTGCTCTGAAAGTTTCAATGAGCACAGTGACCTCCATCATCCGTAAGTAGAAGATGTTTGGAACCCCCAGGACTCTTTCTAGAGCTGGCCGGCCATCTAAGCCGAGTGATCGGGGGAGAAAGGCATTAGTCAGGGAGGTGATCAATAACCCAATGGTCACTCTGTCTGAGCTTCAGCATTCTTCTATGGAGAGAGGAGAACCTTATAGAAGGACAAGTATCTGTGCAGCAATCCACCAATCAAGCCTGTATGGTAGAGTGGCCAGACAGAAGCCACTCCCTACCTGGAATTTTCCAAAAGGCATCTAAAGGACTCTCAGACCATAAGAAACAATATTCTATGGTCTGATGAGACTAAAATTTAACTCTTTGGAGTGAATGCCAGGCATTACGTTTAGAGAAAACCAAGCACCGCTCATCATTAGGCTAATACCATCCCTTAAGTGAAGCATGGTGGTGGCAGCATCATGCTGTGGGGATGTTTTTCAGCAGCAGGAACTGGGAAAGATGAATGCAGCAATGTACAGAGACATCCTGAATGAAAACCTGCTTCAGAGTGCTTTTGACCTCAGATTGGGGCAATGGTTCATCTTTCACCAGGACAATGACCCATAGCACACTGCCAAAATATCAATGGAGTGACTTCACAACAACTCGATTAATGTCCTTGAGTGGCCCAGCCAGAGCCCAGATCTAAATCCTATTGAACTATTTGGAGAGATCTGAAAATAGCTGTACACCGTCACTTCCCATCCAACCTGCTAGAGCTTAAGAGGTACTGCAAAGAGGAATGGGCAAAAATTCCCAAAGACAGGTGTGCCAAGCTTGTGGCATCATATTCAAAAAGACTTGAAACTGTAATTGGTGCCAAAGGTGCATCAATAAAGTATTGAGCAAAGGCTGTGAATACTTCTGTACCTGTGATTTTTCAGGTTTTTTATTTTTAATAAATTTGCTACAATTTCAAAAAATCCTTTTTCTCATTGTCATTATAGGGTATTGTTTGTAGAATTTTGAGGAAATAAATGCATTTAATCCATTTTGGAATAAGGCTGGAACATTAAAAAATGTGGAAAAAGTGAAGCGCTATGAACACTTTCAGGATGCACTGTAAATAGTGTAAGTAATGTGTTCACATTACATTTCTAAAAAGAAAAAGTGCACTTTAAATACCCAGATGATGCACTTATTTTACCATTAAAATAGGTGTGGAATGATGGACACTTAACTTTCTATTTCTAAAGTTGTTCAGTGACTAAAATATAATTTTAATAACTATATGTTTAATAAATCTGTTTTGTTTAAATGAACAAAAATATATGACCTATATTCACCCAGAAATGGATAAAATTATTCATTTTCAAAATGGGGTGTACTCATTTATGTTGAGCACTGTATAAGCTATATTTTTCTAGAAAATATTATACTGTTATACTATAATAGTACAAGTATAGACTCTTGAGACCCATGATAATATAATATAAAAAAAAAATCCAACCCTTTCTAAAGTTTAATATAAAACAATTAAAAGTTGAAATAAATAATGAGTTTGGACACCAAATGTGTGTGCAATTATAGAATCAGCCACATGCTTTAGGTGTCACAGGACCTGTTGTTGATTCATAGACTGAGGCGAGAGTGCTTTTTGCTTGGTCTAGGGCTGGATATTAACTTTAGACTCAATCCTACAGAGGCTTAACCCCTAAACCCCAACTAACCAAACCCCCCTTTAACCTCAACAAACCTCCCCCCATGACCTTATGCCATCAGTTTCTCTTACAGTGACCCCTGACCTCATTCCCCACCTTCCCCCCTTGTACACACTCACACACATCCATCCGTCTGTTTTCCTCCTCTTCACTACAAATTGGGATCCCATCTGAAAAAACAGGCCACTCAGATAAGCGCATCAGCCTTCAATGGTGCCGTTACGTTGATTCAGCGTTGATTCAGCGTCGATACAACACTGAAGATAGCCAGGTGCCTGCAGCGTTAACGGAGATAAGCTAACAATTGCAGACCGGACAAACGTTTGCTTAATGTAAGGCATCAAGCTGGAATCTTGCTGGCCTAAACGTTTTTAACCAGATAAAAAGAAGCTTCGCTGGAAAAGTGAGGGTGCTTTTAAAAGCGGCGAATGATAAAACACGCGAGTTTGTGTGTGCGAACGCAAAAAAAGAAGGGGGAATGAAAAAGGGACTTAATGACGGCAATCACTGTAAAGAAGGTGCGAATTGGAACTGGCAGCAAGATCAAATCAAAACGCCACAGGAGAGAAGGAACATAAGAGAGAGAGAAGTAGAAAAAGAGTGAGAGAGAGCGGTCTTTAAGAAAAGGACATGAAGGGCACAGAACAAAAGAGGAAAGGAAGGACTGGAAACCACTGCGAATGAATCATGAGAAACAAACAGACTTTGAGAGGACATGAAAAACAGATGAAAAAGTTAGACCTTTGCAGGAAGAGGTCAGCTAAAAATGAAAATTAGCTAATGATTTGCTTCACATGCATAGATTTGGTTTGCAAAGGAGTGAGTCATGCATTTTTTTTAAACCAGTGTTGAAAACGATTTATTAAGAGATAAAGGCAAATGAAGGTAGTTAATTTACTTTACACTGAAAATCAATGTCCAGCTTATTTTTGTGTTAAGCAAAAAAAAATGTTTTCCTTAAATAAAATTAATACTCAACCTACACTGTACTAAAAATAAATGAAAAATAAATTAACATTAAAAATTATATATACACTCAATGACTTTATTAGGTACACTTTACTTGTACCGGGTTGGACCCCCTTTTACATTCAGAACTGCCTTAATCCTTTGTTGCATAGATTCAACAAGGTAATGGAAATATTCCTCAAAGATTTTGGTCCATATTGGCATGATAGCATCACGCAGTTGCAGCAGATTTGTCAGCTGCACATCCATGATGCGAATCTCCCATTCTACCACATCCCAAAAGTGCTCTATTGGATGGAAATCTGGTGACTGTGGAGGCCATTTGAGTACAGTGAACTCATTGTCATGTTCAAGAAACCAGTCTGAGATTATTTGCGCTTTATGACATGGCGTGTTATCCTGCTGGAAGTAGCCATCAGAATATGGGCACACTGTGGTCATAAAAGGATGGAGATGGTCAGCAACATTTTTCAGATAGGCTGTGATGTTGACACTATGCTCAATTGGTAATAATGGGCCCAAAGTGTGCCATGAAAATATCCGACACCATTAGACATCCACCACAAATCTGAACCATTGATACAAGGGAGGATGGATCTATGCTAATGTTGTTGACACCAAATTCTGACCCTACCATGCAAATGTTGCAGCAGAAATCAAGACTCTTTTATTGGCCAATTTTGGTGAGCCTGTGCGAATTGTAGCCTTAGTTTCCTGTTCTTAGCTGACAGGAGTGGCACCCGGTGTGGTCTTCTGCTGCTGTAGCCCATCCACCTCAAGGTTCGACGTATTGTGCATTCAGAGATGCTCTTCTTCATACCTCGGTTGTAACGAGTGGTTATTTGAGTTACTGTTGCCTTTCTATCAGCGGAAACCAGTCTGGCCATTTTCCTCTGACAACAAGGCATTTGTGCCCACAGAACTGCCGCTTAATTTCTCTTTTTTGGACCATTCTCTGTAAACCCTTGAGATGGTTGTGCGTGAAAATCCCAGTAGATCAGCAGTTTCAGAAATACAGACCAGCCCGTCTGGCACCAACAACCATGCCATGTTAAAAGTCACTTAAACCACCTTTCTTCCCCATTCTGATGCTCGATTTGAACTGCAGCAGATCTTGACCATGGCTGTTCTTCAGCGGTCTTGTGTCCTCGTGTTCTCGTGTAACGTCATCATCAACTGCCAACGTTTAGTTCCAATACTCAAGACCGCAAGAACGGAGGACGCGTGAAACTTTCCGGATGTGTTCTTGATATCGAGGATGCACCGATGCAGACTTGAGCACCGAACTCGCTCTGGAAGTCCCAGAAGTCATTGCGACTGGAGGTGGGAAGCGCAGCATTGTATTTAGATTTATTATTAAAGTTCAGAGATATAACTTATTTACCTCAGGAGTTTCCCTAAATGAAAAGGTGAAAGTGAACATTAGCATGAAAATCTTAATAAATGAATAAAGACATTAAGGGTGTTTATTTGCTGAAATTCGCATTAAAATCTGTTTTATTAATATTGTGCAATGCATATTTATAATTTTTTAATGCATAGTATATATTTGGAAAAGGGGAAAAACAATAAATCATTGTATGAATGCTGTAATGTTTAAATAATTTTCCATTTAAAATGCGTGAAAGTCACGTGATCATCAGGAAGAACGCAGCACAGGACACATTCTCTGTTCTCGTGGTCTCCCGAGTTCGGTCTTCCGAGAGCACCTGGCAAGACCGGTCTTCACAAGAACGCAAGTCCGTTCTCTGCATTCTTGGAATTGAGAAACAGCCCATGTCTACATGCCTAAATTCACAGAGTTGCTGCCATGTGATTGGCTGATGTGCGTTAACGAGCAGTTGGACAGGTGTATACAGTACAATAAAGTGGCCGATGAGTATATACACACTTTTTTTTTTAAATATTCAATCAAAATATGTTCACAATTTACAAACAGTAAACAAACTAATGATATGTAAATATACCCCACATAAATTAGATAAAATATATTTAAAATAAACAAATATATAATAAATGAATGAATAATTTGTTTTAAAATTTCCTTTAACATAAGGATAATTATTAAACAAATAATGTAATAGAATATAGAATGTAATGTAAAATAGTTGAAATAAACCCATTTGAACATTTTGTTCTCATATAGCAGAATGCTATTCTACCTCATTTATGTTAAAATAGCAAAAATTTCATTTATAATTTTAACAAATTTACTTAAATTAATGAATACAACAATAAAACACTGAACAAAATGTAAATATTTTCATCAAACAGACAAAAAAAATTTACACACAAAGACTGCAAACTTTATAGTCCATAACCTCTTGAAAATGATCAAGAAACAAAATTAAGTGTATAGCTCTATGTTTTTTATTATTAGAAATACTAATAAACAAAACATACATAAATTAACTGAGCCACTTGAATATCTGCACTGTATAAAACGTATATTTGCTATACACAAGCCAATGATTTTACAGTATAAACCAAAAATCCACCCTTGTATATAGCAAAACATGACCGGTCGTCCCATCTATGACCTCAACAAACCCAACCACCTTTGATAGTCACATGCAACAAATCTGGCATGCACATGAACAGGCAAATACAACTGCAAAGTAAAAAAATCTAATAATAATAATAATGAATAAAGTCAATCAGGTCCAACATTAAAACAGATATTTCCTTTTCCCTCAAGCCTTCCTTAAAAGAAGTGGAAATGTATCGGAAAGCAAGAGCAAGACTGAGAGGAGAGTGAAGGAAAGAGGCAGGGAGGTTAAAGCCAAAGTCAATTGAACAACTAATGTGAATCGATCAGTTTCCTCTGCCATGCTCTTAGGGGAGGGAATGACATTTTACTGGCATATTTTATTATTGAGAGGAGAAAGAGCAGCTCCGCCTGAACTACTGCTCTCACACCACACTGACAGCTGGGCTTTTCCAGAGAGAGAAAGGGAGAAAAAAAAAGCTGAAACGGTTGTGTTTGTCGACGTCTGCGCATTTATATGTGTGTGCGTGTGGATATTAGAATTATTTATTACGACTGAGTGAAATCTGGTAGCCCTCAGAGCCAGCCTGCAGCGAAGACGAGTGGAGAGAGGGATGATGGGGGGTGTCTGGGAAGACGAGAGGGTGAGAATAGAGCTCAATTAAAAATTAAAGCCCTTTAAAACGAGATCCACCCTGCTGCCAGGGGCATCGCTCCCAGAGGACGAGAGAAACTAGAGAGAGAGAGAGAGAGAGAGAGAGAGAGAGAGAGAGAGAGAGAGAGGGAGCTGGAAATTGTCACATTGCGGAAGAGCAAAGATCTTTTCTTTAGTTCCTCCTCATGTAGTTTTTTCCTCCAATGGTTATTCAACAAGGCTTGAACACACAGTATGGAGGCTCAAACCTGAAGAGCCGAGTGTATATATTAACGCAAAAGAGCGAATGTTTGAAGGAGACGAGTGAGAGAGAACGAAAGAAAACAGAAATTGGAGAAGAGAAATATTTTTTAATGCACGCATATTCAAGGATGAATGCTTCAAAGACAACACAGATAATAATCCCTCACACACACACACTCGCGCAGGTGCTCTCTCTCACACACGCGCATAGAAAGAATGAGAGAAGACGTACAAACACAAACACAGCACTCACTCTCTGTCGTGTGTGATCAAGTGAGAAATTAAATTTTTCTGATGAAAAACTTGTCATCCCTTCCCCTCACCCCCCTTTTAATTTATTCACTTGTTTATCAAACGTTTGTTTCACTGGCACAGAAAAATGAAAGCCACACAGAGATTAATAGTGGCGGTCCAAGTTAGTAATAAAAAAGTTCAACTTTAATACACAGACTGCATACAGTGGACCACTACATAGAGAGTATAGGTCAACTTCATTCATTCATTTTCCTTCAGCTTAGTCCCTTATTTATTAGGGGTCACCACAGTGGAATGAACTGCCAACTATTCTAGCTGTTTTACATAGCGGATGCCCTACCAGTCACAACACACTACTGGGAAACACCCATTTCACTCTCACCCAATACACTCGCACTCGCATTCACACACTCTACAGACAAATTTTTAGTTTATTCAATAAATACCCGGTGAAAACCCACACAAATACCAGGAAAACATGCAAACTACACACAGAGATGCCAACTGGCCCAGCCGGAACTCAAATCAGTGACCTTCTTGATGTGAGGTGACAGTGCTAAGCACTGAGCCATCGTGCCAGCCAATAGGTCAATCACCCGTGAGATTTAAATGAATGCCACCAAAATGCACTTAAAATCTAGCATTTGAATGTGCCCAAATGACAATGTTTGAATAAAACATATACAACTGGATATTACTACTATGCTTGAATTACACATTGAAATGTCTATTCATTCATTCATTTACGGGAAACATCCATACACATTCATTCACACACATATATGCGATCAATTTTAGCATACCCAATTCACCTATAGCGCATGTCTTTGGACTTGTGGGGGAAACCGGAGCACCCGGGAGAAACATGCAAACTCCACACAGAAATGCCAACTGACCCAGTCGAGGCTCGAACCAGTGACCTTCTTGCTGTGAGGTGACAGCGCTACCCACTGCGCCACTGCGTTGCCATTAAAATGTCTAACTTATCTTAAAAAAAGACACAGGACATGCTATAAATCTTGTTTTAAATGAAAGTTGTTAAACAAAAATACTGAAATAATAGCTATGTATATAGACTCACTATGCCCGTTTTTACAAGATGTGAAATAAGTCTCTGATGTCCCTAATGTGTGTATGTGAAGTGTCAGCTAAAACTTCCCCACCAATATTTTGTTTAGAACTTTTTGAAACCCCTTTTAGGCTTTGTTCCTAATTGTGCCATTTTGGTGACTGTTGCTTAAAATTCTAATGCTCCCAGTCCTCTTTTCAAAATAGGGCAGAGCTACAAATGCCTATGTGTCAGCATAGCAGCAGATTTAAAAGCAGGACTAACATCCTATGCTAATGGACTCTTTTCACAAGACACGTTTAATGGTCATCATAATCTTAAATCCTTGAAACTTTTTAATATTTTGAATAAAAAAAACGTATGAATATTTATATGTATTAATGTATGTATTATATCATCTTTGCATCAAATTTCTAAAAACGAATTACAGCTTGTGCGAGGCGTTCGTAATGCAGCGTCTATGGACAGGACAGTAAATTTAAATTGTTCTCTCTTCTGGCTGCTGTTATCACACTTTTTTTTTTTTCCTTTTTCTGAAAGTCTTGATAATGCCATCATGGAGTTTTTCTTTTATTATTTCAGCAAATGGGATTGTAAAAAATTATTTGTTGCACTCTCCCATTCACTCCGCTCTAAGTTTATCCAAATGATGACTTCCGCCACTGAGAAAGCTGAGAGATATCTTCACTAATGGGTGGGGCTTTCCCCTCTCATGACATGTACAAAGGGAGAAAGTCAATCAGTGTTTCTACAGACTGTTTTTATCAAGTGTGATTATAAAAAATAAAATTAATTCATTTTTACCATTCAAACCTGGTTATATTCACAGACTGTTGCCACACAACTGTGTTTAAACCCCTTAATAAAGTGATTTTTGCATAATAGGTCTCCTTAAAAAATTAAAACGTTATAATATAAACAAACACTACAACTGTACATAAGCAACATGGTAACCGTTTACAGCAAGCTTTTGTTTGTTAACATTAGTGTTTGTTAACATTAGTACACCATTTATAAATCTTTGTTAATAACAATTTCAACTTTAACTATAATTTATTGATTTTAATTATGTTTTATAAAAGTATTGAGCTAAAATGAATAATGTATGTTTGTTTTGTTCTTGTTTTTCAGTCATTAAAAATGCATTAAAAGTCTCTGTGTATGTGCTTCAGGTGATAAAAAATAAAATAAACAGATGATTTTTTTTAAAAACCTGCTATTAATTTAACTTGATTAAAAAAAATAAAAAGTGAGGTCAAATAATTATTAAGCTATAATTGATTGGCAGTGGTTTAATCCACTGTGTCGATGCCTGATAAAGCAAGGAATAAGACAAACTCTTACTTTCCAACAATATATTGTGCAACCGTAATTGACCTGAAAATCTGAAAATAATGATGAAATCTAAACACAAATGTAGCTCTCTAAAAACCTGCTTCCAAATGGTATTAAATTGCAAAGTTGATATATAATATGTTAAATGTTATAGAAAGCATTTGAAAAATATACCCCAAAATGCTATTCAAATCAATCTGTAATATCCAAACTGCAGATTGAACCAAACTTTCAAATGCCTTTATGATGTTCAAAAATAAGTATTTGAACTGAATGTTCTATGATGTCAAAAGTGCTGTCTGAGTATTTGAAGCAGAGCTTAAATGTGTATTCAGTGGCTCTCCTAACCCCTTTCCAGCAATCTTGTCTAAGCAGATCACAACCATTTATATGTGCATCTTCCTTTGTCCACTCCAGCATACAAAATATGTCCACAAAAGGTCACAATTTACTGACATTGCTACTTGTGGGGACATTTGATAAGGAATACAAGCTAAACACACACACACAAACACACACAGTAGGGGTGTCAAAATTAATTGTTTCTTCGGTGTACCGTGATGCAGATGGGGACAATTTTATATCGGTTCAGTAATAATCATAACCGGTTATTACGTACTGACGCCATTTAACTCATATGCGCCAAGTCACAGTACTATGGCGAAGGAGGCAAAAGTGAGTAAATAAAACACTCCTACTACTTAAAAGGTAGATAATTATGCACAGTTCAGCTGCTTGTGAGTTTGCTGGAAAGTCTTTTATTGACACTGAAGAAGGCACAGCACACGCGCCACTATTTCACTAGGGAGAAATGCTGTAAAAATCCATCTCTGGCTCTCTCTCTCACTTTGGACATTTGACCTGCTGGCGTGTTTGTGAGGTAATTTTTCCTCTCCTCTAGGCTGTTAAAGTGATACTTGTGGATCCAGACATGAGCGTGCCTGAGGTGCAAGTTTTCTCCACTGTGTCTATTATGGATTACCTGTAATAACCACGTATTATGCGCATATACAGTAGACTGTAACCGCAGCTGTTTTTCCCGCGTCACTTATTGGTGAACAGCGCTTTCATTTTTAAAGCCAATCGCAGCCCTTTCTGTTGAGCGGGTGAAGACAATAACCAATTATAGTGGTGTAAGACCATGTTTGACAGCGCTCAAAAAGCAAGCGGGATAACATTTACATTAGTTTATTTGCTATAAATGCTCATGTTGTTCTGTGCATGTATTGGAGTTTTGTTTGAAACATTCAAAAAGAGTGTTTTCTTTGAGCAGGTCAAATTAAAGGTACAGTTCATATATCTTAATGCTTCTATTAAAGGACAAAATTGTATTTCAAATAGTATATAAATGTTAATATATTTATAGATTTTAATAAAAAAAAAAAAAATCTTGTGTTGTGAAGAAAAAATCTAATTATGTATGGAAAGCATCGTCAATGCATCGTGATGCACCGAGATATCGAATTGAACCGAAGGCATGATAATCGTAATCGTAACCGAACCGTGAGACTAGTGTACTGTAGGTTCACACCCCTAACACACAGGCCCTATTAACACCTGAAATTAAGATGTGATCCAGTCAACCAAAACCCAAGTAAACAAGGGAAGCATTCCCATCCAAACCTGATGTTTAGATGGGTCTCTTTTGTCCACTGTCTACCACTTTCATGAGTTGGTGCCTATGAGTAAATGTATATTTAAATTTTTTTCCCGAACTTTCAATTTAATATTCCGAAATAAGCTTAAGAAATAATATTTACATACTTTTAGGTCAAAATATTGAATTTCTTATTTCCTGAGTTACTTCTGTATCATTTATACTATTTTAACATCTATGAATGTCGTCTGATAAACTCATTTAACAAATATTCTAGAACATGGAAAGTTGTTCTTAGTTTGAGTGTCTGTATATGGATTTAATAATTTAATGGTGCTTTCATCATGGAAAAGACGAATTGTAACATTGTGCTGCCTGAAATCACGTCCTTCTATGTTGCTTAAAAAGCTGATTAACATGATTTTATATGTGAAACATATTATTCATAAACCTGTATTTCAATATCAAAGAAATGTGCCAATTCACATGCTAATGAGAATCACTGTGTTTAGAAAAGGTTTTAAAGGCAAACCAAACAATTATAGATTATATAGATTAAGGGTAAAGGTGAAGAGGCGGTGGTTTTTATTGGCGGTTCGAATGGATTTGGTCACATGAGCCTCTAAACTACAATAGCAAACCAATCGAATGCCTTTATGACTCACTCTGGATATGGTGAAAAAGTGGACAAGCTCATAGACCCAATCAGTGATCAAATCAACAAAACCTGACCACAAACACACATATTGCAAACATATTCCAAAGATCCCGGTAAGCAGTAGATCTTGCGCACTTGTGTGTGTTCTTCTCCCCTTTCACTGCATAAGGCATTGTTACCCTGGTAACAGCCACCGCGGAGTTTTACTTGCGCGAGTTCAATGTCCTTAAACATGAAGAGCACTTCAGTTGGTATAGGTGAGGTGTATTGACGTAAATCTTTGATGTGATGTTTGTGTGTGTTTGTCTATCTGAGAGGCATCAGAGGGATTTGAATATTGATCTTGCACATGTCACACAGCCTTCCCTGTTGATCTCGCACATGACAGAGAAAGACAATGAGTCTGTGAAGCCAGTTGTCACAGCGTGGTCAACACTGACAGCATCTTAACAGTGCACAGACCAAATAATTAGGAAGGGACAGAAGGTGTCCTCTATTAACTCTTCTGAGGGTTTAGCCAAGTGGATGAGAAAGATTTGAAGAGCAAAAGCTGGTGCTAAAGTGGTCTCCACCTCACACAGACCACCCACAGTCTGTCCACTGATGGACACTGCACACAAAACTAGACAAACGTGAGGAAAATCACAGTTTGGAAGTCACAGATGTTGATCAGTCCAACAGGAAGCTATACTCTACAATATGATAAGAGTTACACTCTCTGAAATAAAGCTAGAAAGCTGTCACTGGGGTGGTATAACATCTAAAAGTGTAGTTCACCATTTATTCATTCATTTTTTTTTCAGCTTTGTCCCTTTGTTAATCTGGGGTCGTCACAACGGAATGAACCACCAACTTATCCAGCATATGTTTTAAGCAGCGGATGCTTCCAGCTGCAACCCATGACTAGGAAACATCTATACACACTCAGTCACACAACTACAGACAATTTTAGCTTACCCAATTCACCTATACCACATGTCAATAGGCATGTCAACCTTCTTGCTGTGAGGCAAGCGACAGCGCTACCCACTGCGTCGCTAGGGTAGTTCTCCAAAAAAAAAAAAAAGTTATTTACTCACTATTTACTCACCCTCAATCTTCATCTGTTGAACAAAAAAGAAGATTTTGAAGAAAGCTGAAAACCTGTAACTATTGACTTCGATAGTAGGAAAAACAATTACTAATAAAGTCAGTGATTCCAGGATTCCAGCTATCATCAGAATATCTTCTGCTGTGTTAAAGTAAATGGTGAGTAAATTATTCATTTCTGGTTTAACTATCCCTTAAAAAAAAATTAATATTGGCCGCACATATATTAGTACCTAAAGTGTACATTTTGAAATGTTGCATGCAGATTTGGGTGTAACGCGTTACTGTTTTCTCATTACATGTTTGGGTAATGTAACGAATTACATTTTAAATTTGTGTAATTTCCTTATAGTTACTAAAGTCAGTGTAATTGCATTATTTACGTAACAAATATAGATTTTAGAAAACAATATATATCTTTTTTTTAAACCACATTTTCAGCTGCAACGTCAGTTAATAAGCATTCGCTTTTAAATTCATGGAAATTGCTGTGAAATAGCAGTTGACAAGAGTCCTTGCTTCTTCAAGTAGAAATACAGACATTACTTTGACTTCATTGAGCATAAAAACAAGTCTGCAGTATATGTCCAGTCTCTAAAGAACTTTTTCGACCGGCGCCCAAAAACACAGCGACCCAACTTAACCTAAACATGCTAAATTGTATTTTTGTGCAGGACCGGGAGTGAAGGTACTTAGCATCTTTTGCGCACACAAGTTCGCTATTTCTAATGAACGCGGGTCTTGCACATGCATATTGGGAGCGATGCGCACGCGGCGCAATCACACATTCTAGATTTAACATTTGAGCATTTACAGTTTGTCTCCACAACTGCAGACATAGTGACTAAGTAATAGACAAGATAGTTCGCCCAAAACCTAAAAATATCTTTTTAAATCTTTTGAATTAGTCAATTTTTTATGTTTTATGTAAGTTCAAAGTAAAGTAATTAGTAATCTAATTACTTTTTACATGTAGTAATTAGTAATGTAATCAAATTACAATTTCCCAGTTGTAATCAGCAACTTGTAATCTATTATTTTTTTAAGTAACTAACCCGACATTGATTGTATATATTAATATGCACCTTTAATATACAAGTATTGACTGTAGGTCAAAGGTGTGTATTTAAAAAGGTACTGGCACCCGGTAACAGCTTTGTAGTTTTATTACGGAGTGTGTATGATAGTTACAAAGAACACATATTTTTGCAGGATCTTTATCTTTAAAGGTCTTAGTGTTGCTTTAAAGTTAAAGTCCACAAACAGCACACTGTGGTGAATCTATACATTAAAGGGCACCTAGATTACCCCTTTTTCCAGATTTAATATAAGTCTTTTGTGTCTCCAGAATGTGTCTGTAAAGTTTCAGCTCAAAACACCCATCAGATTTTTTTATTATACCTTATTAATCATAAGTTTCTATTTTGTAGCTCTTAGCATCAGGTAGCGGTTTTTGTGTACTGCGCCTTTAAGGCTAGTCCTTCACGCCCACCGTTTCCATGTGCCTGTGAGCATGCCTCAATCTCCTCCCTCGGCTTCGTCAGACAACAAACAGACATGAAGGAATAAGATCTCACGTAACGTTTGTGAGAAATACTACAGTAAGACCTTTACTAATGAGTATTTTGATGCATTTGTTGTGGAGTTGCAACGATGAGTTACACACAATGTCATTACAAAGTTTACGCACACACAGATACACACACACACAGACAGTGCTGGCGTTTAGCTTTGCACTCTTTTTGCACGCAAATGTGACAGGATACAGGTTAATATCCACTGCTGTATGGATATCTGTTACGTAATGTACAGAATAAACCTGATTTAATGTCTACAAACCGGATTGAAGTGTCTTCTTTTATATTTGTTCTGACACGCGGCTGTGAATATGAAGTAAAGCTGAAGTAAATTGCTGTAATTCATTACACACATGCACGGTTTTAAAACATTTTAAACTTGTAAAACTCACTCTTGATCACATTTGATGATAATTGATGATCCTAGCAAACTGAACAGACCTTTTCTTCCCAGTTGCTTTGCGCTCGTCCTGTCTTGTTGTTAATATGATTATACACATTACTACGGACACATGTAAATATGCAGCTGTCAATCAATTCGGTGGGCGGGGGGACCACACACCTACGTCAAGTTGCGGTCGACCTCTCAAAACCGCTTCAATTGGTCCACTGTTTTTATGTTGTTAAATTGAAATTAAAAAAAAGGACTGGGTGTCTTTATATCACCCCAATATGACGGTATATACACTATACCTACACATATGTCAGTCCAAACAGCTTGAAAAGTTGATTTTTCAACATAGGTGCCCTTTAAGTAAGTACTTAGACACCAACTTGTAATTGTAGTAATATAGTAAGTATATGTCCTTAAATTCAAGATTTAAAAAACAGGATCAGAATTTTTATTTCTAAATGGTTTACAAACTAACATTTCAGTTTGGAGATAAAAAAAATTATTATTGGGTAATTACTTAGTAAGACTTTACAATGCATTTTTTAATAACTCCTTAATAATTATAATTCCTTATATTTATATATTTTTTCTGGACACTCAAAGCACTTTACTCATTGGGGGGGAATCTCCTTGTCCAATATAAAAGATTATTTCAAAAACATGTATTAATATTAATGAACATTAACAAATGCAACATTCATTTTTATTTATGTATTAGTAAATATGTAATGGAAACATAAAAAAAACAATGAACATCTAAGTTTATTAACTAATGTTAACAAAATTTGGTAAACAAAATACTGTAACACAGTGGTTCTCAAACTTTTTTTTACCAAGTACCACCTCAGAAAAAAGTTGTCTCTCCAAGTACCACCATAATGATCGGTATTGAAATACAGAAGTGTAGTAGGCCTAATTAAGCAGCTACAGCTCCGCACAGTTCAAAAACAAGGCAGATTAATTATTACATATTATATATATATAATATATATTCATATTATTATGAATATGTATTATTGTCAGCCACTTTAACAATTATAAATAGTTTGAACATTAACACTGTACTGTGCTTACAGGTAAAACATTAATAAAACGTCAACATTTAAACTGAAATGTGCTTTTAAAAGTTCATTAACAATGGCACTGTTCTTAGAAAAACTGCTGTTCTTAAATGTAAAGTATAATCATAAAGTAGCCTATTCATCAAAACCAGGAAATTTTCCTTGGACCTCATAAATATAAGCTATACGTATGTCATTGTATTAATATATAAACTCTTTTTGATGAATTTTGAAATATATTTTGCATCTATATATGATTTATTTGTATATCGTTGAAATCTAAACATTAACTTGTATTTTAAATACAGTATATGAAATGGATTTACATATTTAAATTAGAAATTAGACCTGCTTACTGCGCAATAGAGTAGGCTTTGTGTGTCAGAAAAGTAAGTGATTAAACTATACCTGTCAACATTGGAATATAAAAATACGGGATACGCCACCAGCAACAGTTACAATTATGGGGAGGAAATTAGCTTCAAATGATAGAATACATAACAAACAATAAAAATGTTAGCCTATTAAAACCAATTTATGCGTTAAAGGGTTACAAGTGTGTTCATTTTTTGACCTTAATTATTCAGCAATTCCTCCGCGTACCACTAGAAGGAAGCCTGTGTACCACTAGTGGTACGCGTACCACAGTTTGAGAACCACTGCTGTAACAAACTGAATGTCTCTTACTGTAAAGGATTACTAAATATTTGGATATAAAGTGCTGCCTTGCAAAGAGATTTGTCGCAAAATCATTAGTGATTCATTATTACAGTTTATTATAAATCACAATATCTAAAAATCCTAGCACTTATGTAAATCCCTAATGTACAGTTGGGGAAAAAAATCACTGTGGGTGCTATTTGGCCAGAATGAACTAAAAATTGGACCAAACTTTACACTGACAGTTAAAAAAAATCTGGCTTTGCGAGACCAGTCTCAGAGTGGCTTTTCAGTGCCAGTTCTAAACAGAGCCGTTCAGCACATTTCCACAGTTCTGCGTTCTTGCCTTAAATAAACATTGTGCGTCTCTGAATACACTTCAAGCCATAACATGCATTCCTCTGTTGTACTGCGTACCCTTCTCTATCGCTCAAACCGTCTTGCATTCAGCCTATCCTGCCAGACACGTGTCTGTCTGGCATTCCCACACCCACGTTCTCCCAGCATGCACCAGACCCTGTTGCAGTGGGTGACTCTGTGCAAACATACGCCCCGCTTCAGTCTGCATTTCGCCACTCTATAAACAGCGGGCGAGTGGAGGCGGGGCTTCGCTTCTTGATGGACAGCTGCGTAGGTTGCGGTCAGGCCCAGACATGTTAAAGAGTGCTGGGCAGCAATAGAGCTCGTTGACATGCTGATTGGTGGAATGCTGTCGTTAAGTGGCAGTGTATATGTGTGTGTAGGTGGACGGCTTCATGTCCGACATGCTGCTGCTGTTTAGATTGGACAAGCCTAACACCCACAACATCCATGCCTGTCACTCTGCGCTCCCACTCCGGCCACAAGGAAAGATCCCCTCCTGCGCCGCTGTCAACCAATGGATCGAGACTGATTGACATCTTGTTTAAATGAGTTATAGGGCAGTCTCGCTCCATTGATCGGCAGACACAAAACCACTAATCAATGGCTGGTCGTGGTGAAGAGGATGATGAGGGTTTTTTTTACCCAGATTTACCAGTTCCTCTAGGGTCTCTAAGGTCACTCATGGAGTCATAACAACTACTTAGGGCATCAATCATATATTGATCGCCTGTTAAAAGCCCAAAGCCAACATCACCCATTGTCTTTCTCTGACCTGATCCCAGATGGGATGATCTAATGGGGACATACACATGATATATGTCAGCCAATAAACAAATTTATCAGCCAATCAGTGACCTGTCTAAGGTTTGTGTAAACCAATAAGAATGATTTATCAAGACATTTGTGCTTAGCAATGCATTACCACAAAGCCAAGGTCATAAATACATATTATACAAGACAAAACTAAAAATACTCCACATTTTTGATGATCAACATTTTTGATGATTATTCCATGAGACAGCATTTTAAAGTCTTACATGTGAAAATCTAACATATTAATATAAAAAAATAAATGTCAAAAATGACAAACAAAATAACTAAATATGACGTTTATTATATTGTGCAGACTTAAAGACGTGGTTCACCTAAAATTGACAGTTCTGTCATCATTTACACACTCTTCACTTTGTTCCAAAGCTGCTTGACTTTCTTCTATTGAACACAAAAAAAGATATTTCGAAGAAAGCTGGAAACCTGTAACCATTGACTTCAATAGTATAAATTATTTTCTACTATAGAAGTCAATGGTTTTCAGCTTTCTTTAAAATATGTTTTTTGTGTGTTCAACAGTATTAAGCAACTCATAAAGGTTTGGAACCGCTTAATGTTAAGTAAATAGTAAGTAAATTACCTTTTAGGTGAACTCTCTCTTTATATTATCGTTATATACAGTATAGCGGGGAAAGATGCTGTTGACATGGAATTAAATCAGATTTTGGTAAAAACCCAAACAATACAAATAAAAATGTTTTTTAAAAATCTGAAAAATTAATGGTGTAATAACAATGAAATGGCACAAGGAAAAAGTACTGAACGGAATACTTTATATAAAATACTTTTTTTGGTGATGGCAGCTTAATGACGCCTCTCATATGTAGAATGAAGTCGCATTAATTACTCGGGTGATGATTTTTTTTTTTCACAGACCTCAACAGACTGTAAAAATCCTGATGGTTCAGTGGATCTCATCTATTAAATCTGATCTTTAATTTGTATTCTCTATTGGATTCAAGTCAGGTGATTGTCTGGGCCATTCTACAGCTTGATTTTCTTTCTCTGAAAGCATTTGAGAGTTTCCTTTGCTGTGTTTTGGATCATTGTCTTGGTGAAATGTCCACCCTGGATGCATCTTCATCATCCTGATAATGTAGATATTGGACTGAAGCAGCTAATATTCATTTACAATGACATACGGGCAGAGCTGAATAACTACTGAGAGATTTCAGCTGTGTCTGGGCTTTCACTGGCTTTCTACTCCTCCCTTTCTTCATGTGATCAATTCTTTTTCCCTGTGTCATTTCATTTAATTATACATGACTTCATTCAAAACAATTAGATTTGTTTTCTGTGCATATATAGATTTCTTTGGTTGTTACCAACATCTGGAAAAAAAAAAAAAAAAAACTCAACAGCATATTAGAAATATGTTTTCTGAGAAAAATGATGACATGTTCAATTCTTATTTTCTCCACTGCATTTTAAAGCCTATTAAAATTTTTAAAATTATGGGTTTCAGTTATATTGTAATGTAAAATTGAGTAACTCCTAAATTTGCAAGCTGCTGCAAATTATTGATTTATAACTAGCTCATACGAGTCAATGGATTTTGCTTGTTTTTTTCATATTCATCTTGGAAAAACAAACTTCTCAGTAAAAAGAGGTTTACTTGGCATTATTTTGTCTCTTTATTTCATCACATTTAATTGCAGACTGCAAACACATCTATGATTTTGATGTGGCGGTGGTGATTCATCAGCAGCGGCGCTCAAAACATTGCAGGAAGGAGCGTATGGCCATTGTTTACATTCATGCAAATGGTCCAAATTGATTGCATAAACATATAATCAATGGTATTGAATATCTGCAGCTGAATATTGTAGCTCTGAGATGGAGACATGAAAACACCCAGACTAATCTCTGTGTTAAACCCAAAGAGGAATCTAATTAAGAACCCGCACTTCATCTGTCTATTTACATCGGTGTCATTTGGAAAAATAACGCGGGAGACAAATCCCCTAACCCAACCAATTTAACCTGCTCCTTATCTTCTTGGGTTAAAAACAGAACGTGACTTCTCCTCCTCGAATGCACAAGATGCAGCGGAGAGGAATTGACATCTTAACACAATAAAGAGCAAAATAAACAGAATAACCCTCATCGTTATAATTATCTACTGCCCCGAGGCTCAACTATGAATTATTCATTCAGCGGTTAATTAAATGCATGTGTGAGGGGTGCAGTGACAGTACATCCCAGGGACGTAACATTGATATGTGACGTTAAAGAAATACATTTTTTGGTTTCCTGCAATCACACCCAACAGCCAGCTCCACGTAGCAAGGGGAAATCTGAATCATTATCATTGCTCGCAATTGTATTCTCGTACAATAGCACAGAATATTTATGACTACCAAGTTTCATATCGGAGCAGAATAAGCCACTCCATTCGGGTTTTGATTGCTGATATTATGGAAAAACTGTGGTCTATTACAGCCAGACAAAAGGTCACATGGGCCTCTTTTGGTGGTTTAATGCTTTGGTTTAGCCCTCACCGCACACATATAGGACATAACGTCACCTCAGCCAGTCCACAGCACCCAATACCATAACTCAGAAATATTACCATTAGTCACTACTTTTTATATTGTCCTCTATTAAAAGGGAGTGTGTATGAATAGAGAGCCCATTAGGTTCTGACGTGTGCTGGAGCACAGTGTGTGTGCATGTGTCCATGACCACTAATATCATGCTCTGGTCTGTACTGTAATAACATTACACTCCATTCACTTTATTACACATTATAGGGATTGTGGTTGGATTCATTTTGCCCTAATGGCATTTGGTGGGTTTACTAATAAGTCTCGGGGGAAGATTGTGTCTCCAGACTACCCAGATCCTCTAGCATCTGTATGCGCGCACGCACACACACACTCACGAAGCTGTAAACAGGACAGATAATAGTCATCGTGCAGCATGGGTACAAATCATGCCATCAACAACATCAAGAATCTTGCATCAGACCAGCTGAAGCATTAAAAATCTGCTGTGGAGATCCAGGCTGCTTACAAATTACAAGTTGAATTCTGGAACGGAGTTTGTAGGAATTCTAAAAACAGGCCGTTTAAAAAAATGAACAACACTAGTCTATCTGGAGGTTTTAATTCGCACAGAACACCCAGATAACTTACAGTACATTTCACATGCACCAGATAATAGGGGTGTAAAAATTAATTGTTTCTTTGATGCATTACGATGCAGACGCAGACAATTCGGTATCGGTTCAGCAATAGATCATCATGAGTTATCACGTACTGACGTCATTTATCTCATATGCGCATATGTCGTAGTAGAATACTATGGTGAAGGAAGCGAGGGCGAGTAATTAAATAATAAAAACTACTTAAAAACAGACACTGTGCACAATTCACTGCTTGCGAGTTTGCTGGACAGTCTTTCACTGACACTGAAGGTACAGCAAAACCCCCATTTCACTGTTGCAAAGAAAATGAAAGCTGCGAAACTCCATCTCTCTCGCTCGGTCTCACTTTTGACATTTGAACTGCTGACAACTTTATTTTAAAGGTAACTTTTCCTCTCTTCTCGGCTTTTAAAGCAATTCTTTTGGAACCAGACACGAGCATGTTTGTAAAGCGAGCTTTCTCTACCGTGCGATTAGCTGTGATAACCGTGCATTATGCACATAGACTGTAACCGTGGCTATTCTTCAGTATCATTGGTGAACAGCCCTGACACTTTTAGAGCTAGTCGCAGGCCTTTCTGTTGAGCACATGAACACAATGACCAATCATACACGTTTAAGAACTCGCTCGACAACGCTCAGAATGCAAGCGGGATAATGTTTACATTAGTTTATTTGCTATAAATGCTCAATTAATTAAAAAAAAATACAATAAAATATAAAAAAAACTTTTATATTTTTATAATCACAGTTATAAAAATATAAAAGTTTTCTTCTGTGCATGTATTTGAGTTTTATTTAAAACATTTAAAAAGAGTGTTTTCTTTGAGTAAGTCAAATTAAAGGTTCATATATCTGACTGCTTGCATTAAAGGACAAAATTTTATTACAAGTAGTATATAAATCCAAATATACTTTAATGTATTTTTTTCTTGTGTTGTAAAGTCAAATATAAAATTATCTATGGAAAGCATCGTCAATGCACTGAGATATCGAATTGAACCAAATTGATGGCATGATAATCGTAACTAAACCGAACCGTGAGACCAGTGAAGGTTCACACCCCTACCAGATAATATTACAGAGGATTGTAGGGAAATAAAAGAATTAGACCACTTTTTAGATTAAGAGTGTGTGAATGTGAACAGACATGTAAAGGTGAACTGCAGTTTGAAATTGAATGACTGGAAAATTTTGTTGCTGAATTGTAATACATAGAAACACACTGGTGGAAAGAGTACAGAAAAAATCATAATTAAAAGTAGCACTATATATATGCAATGTGTGCATGTATTTGAAAACGTAACATTCTGTAGTGCGTTCAGTTATCTTGCCACTTGGTGATTTCAGTCATCCTACCATAGGTATCCTTCATCTTTTCATCAGTAGTTTAAACACTCTTATGGTTTGTTCTGCGAAACGATTTTGCATCTTCTTGGACAGTTTTAATGCTTCCGCACTGTACATGTTTGCTGAATTTATAAAGCATTTGTGTCTTGAGGTTGGTCTTTCTAATGAGATTGTTTTATGTGTGATTTAAATGGATGGGAATCACAGGACTGATTAATCCACTAAGCCAATCATCCAAGACAAGAAAAAACGTAAATATAAAAGTAGTTACTAGTAAAACACGTTACTAGTAATTCGTTACTGTAACGGCATTACTTTTGATATTAACTAATACTGTAACGCATTACTCTTTAAATAAAGTAACACCATTATCATTACAATATGACGCGTTTGTCCGTTACTTATGTAGTTCATTCATTCATTTTCTTTTCAACTTAGTCCCTTTATTAATCAGGGATCACCACAGCAGAATGAACCGCCAACTTATCCAGCATATGTTTTATGCAGCGGATGCCCTTCCAGCTGCAACCCATCACTGGGAAACACACTACGGCCAATTTAGCTTATTCGATTCAGCAATAGGGGGGAGAACATGCAAACTCCACAGAGAAATGCCAAGTGACCCAGTCAGGGCTTGAACCAGCAACCTTCTTACTGTGAGGTGATCGTGCTACCCACTGCGCTACCGTGACGCCCTCGTTACTTAGTAAATTCATTAATTTTGGCTACAGTCTAGCCTACGTCTTCCTGTTCAAAGTGGCACCGCATTGTGCGATTGGCAGATGCCAACCTACAAGTTAATTCATTTGATTTTAATAATTAAGTTAACCCTCAAAATAACTTAAGAATTGTGTTGATTCAGCTCATTTTATATAAGTAGTTTGAACAAGTAGCAAAAGCCATTTTTTGAGTGTAGCACAACCCTGGTAGAGACAGCAGGTTGAAGGAAACCTGCACTGCTACACTGTAATAATGCTGTATTATACACAAATCCTACGGAACATTCAGCTTTTAAAACTGAAATCCTGCAATTTAATTTACAGAAAGGGTGTTGGGTCACTGAATGATGTTGTGGACAATTTGGAGGCCTTTGTGTCAGAAAGGTTAAGAACCACTGATCTTTCATGAATAAAAATCTTCAAAAAAACAAGTGCTGTTCTAGTTAATTACAGATGCATGCATTTCAAATTCATTTCACTTCTTTATATTCATTATGCAGTTCAATGCATCCTGCTTGCTACCTCAATTCATAATTAGGAATGCAACTGAGAATTCAAGCCATCCTTAATTCAGTTTTGAACGGTACACAACTGAACCGTTATAGTATGGCAATATGCAATCTGCTCAACATGTCCTTACTGTGCTACTAAAGTGTTCAGTGGTGATTTTCAACATCTTTTTAACGACCTTTATAATGACCAGACAGTCAAAAGTTAACATCATTTACACAAATCTGAAATAAAATCAAATAAAAACAACCACATTAGCCTTGCTAAATGAAGCATGCAGCATGATGAGGTCAAGTGATGATAATGCAACACAGTGCTGCTTTTAATTATTTATAGCGACATGATTTGTACCGTTTCTCAGGCTATTTTAGTGAGGGGAGATGCCATATTGAATTTTATATGAATGGAAATGAGTATGTGAGGGGTATGCTTGTGATAGACAAAGTTTTATGGTTCAAAAACAGTTCCAAACCCTCAAATTTTGATAACCCTCATGATGTGATCCATACGAGACTCAAACTGATAGTAGTTATTATAGAAATTAAAAGAAAATTTGCAATTGTTTTTAAGCCCAATACTGTATAATAGGCAAGGCAAACATTATTTATGGAGAAATATTTTACACAACTGTAGTTGAACCAATCTGCTTTACGACAAAATAAAATATTAAATAAATAAAAAAATAAAACTTGTATTAAAATACAGTATAAGGAATATATAAGGATTATAGATAGATAGATAGATAGATAGATATATGTGTGTGTGTGTGTGTGTGTGTGTGTGTGTGTGTGTGTGTGTGTGTGTGTGTGTGTGTGTGTGTGTGTGCAATAACTGAAATACAGATATGAAATAACAGGCATGCGTCACTTAAAGGCAAGGGAGTAAAAATAAGTATTTAAATTAGATTTAAAAGTATCTAAGAAAGGAGATGGAGAAAATGGAGAAATCTTAATGATCAGAGTAAAAATCCTAATATACATTTATTAACATAACAAATTCTTAATAAATAGTATAGAGTTAATTAATTAAATATAATAATAAATCATAGTTTTTTTTTTGTTTTCCATGAGTAATTTTCAAAAGAATTCTCATGTTTTAATCAAAATAATTAATGATATGTGCATTAATAACTTAGTAAAAACATTCCATATTAATTTATACTGTTTATAGAAAACATAGATTGTACACATCCAAACAAATATGGAAGTTGATAGAGATAATAATGCAATTTATATTTGAAATGTGCTTTTCATAAATCTAAAGTGCTAGAGAAATAAATTAAACAAAGGTCTCTATTTTAACAATCTAGGTGCAAAGTCTAAAGCGCATAGCCCAAAAGCATTAAGGGCTTGTCCGAATCCACTTTTGCTATTTTTAGGACGGAAAAAAAACAGTTTCCACCACGGCGCATGGTCTAACAGGGTTGTGCTTATTCTCTTAATGAGTTATGGGTGTGTTTTGAGCATAACATGCATTAAACCAATCAGAGACTCCCAATCGCTTTAAGAGTCAGTTGGGTCACGCCATGGCGCATTTTCTATTTACGTGGTGGACTTTGTAAGTGGAAAAACTGAATGCTTCAGTAGCGAGAAAACAGATAAACAGACCAACTGCAGCAAGGATAAAGAATGAGCCTCCTCCACTCGACATCTACTTTTTCTCTCTCTTCACTTACTCCTTCACTTTCGTAAGGAAACGATGTCGGACGCACTCCACTGAAGACATCCATTAGCCTACATATTTGATTTTGTTTGTTAAGCGCAAAGATTTGTTTCAAAACTATTTCTAAATTCAGTTCTAATTTTCAGCAAACGAATAAATGAACAATAATAACGATACAACAATAAGAAGAACAACAATAAGTGTGGTCAAAAAACTATATATATCCAAACAGAGGTCCTATGCCCCATATGGTCCAAAACCCAACAGGTGGACAAATCTAAGCTTGTTTTTATTAAAACAAATATAAATATGCATATACTGTAATAAATAATACTGTTAATAATAATAATAACATTATACAAATGCAAATTGTCATGAATGCCAACAATGCGCCTTAACACACCTCCATTCTAGACCGGCACACCCATGAGTTCACAAAGTGGTGCAATTGGATTTGCTATTTAAACAACATGGCACAAAATGGGAAAATTAGGGTTGCGCTGGTTTTAAAATAGTAACACATCATGCCAAACACGTCTTGCACCTTATTGCGCCACGTGTATGATAGGGCCCTATACAGATGAGACTTAAAAAACCCTCATGCTTTCATTCCTGTCAAAAAAATTATATATGGTGCTAATCTGACTAAGATCTAAACAATATAATTATAAAGCTAGTGCTCCAGTCCAAACATTGAGCAATTCACGCCTGAAACTTGACTGCCGGCGAGTCTGGAATGGTTTAGTTTGTTTGCAGAGCATTTTCACACCTTCCACAGTAACCACCCCACATACCTTTATTAAGCACACATGTGTTGCTAATGAACACCGAGGTGTTGGATGATAATTGCAGCTTAGAGAAAATGTAAAAAAAAGACGTGGTACTTTAATTTTCTTTTTTTTTTTTCAATTATCTCAAGGACTAACATAAACATTTGCTATAAGAAACAAATCTCTGCACGAGCACAAATGTATCTTGCCAAGAACAATCGGAGACATGAACGCATAGAGGGCAACAAGCTCAAGGTTGCGCACCCCGGGGGCTCTTGGGTGGGTCTGAGGCTCAAGACGGCTAATGTTGTTGGCAGTAAATCTTCATTAACGATTCCACCAACACACCATCACAGTCCTCCGTCCAGCTGGGTCTCCCGTACCGACAGACTGGCAGACTTTAAGATGCCCAGGTGGCACAGGAAGCCCTGGAACTATGCCTAGCAGAGCGGACACGCAAAAAAACACACATTTACAACGCAGCCAATAGAATATATCACGCACACAAACACAGACCAAAGCGCCGCTCCACCTTTGCGCAATTAGTGTGGCACACATTGCTCAAGGGCGCAGGAGGAAATTACTTTTTTGGTAGGCGTGCATGGGGAACATGGGGGAACGGCGGGAGGGATGAAGGAAGGGGAGCGAGGTTCAGTAGGATTAGGTAGGCGGTGGGGGTTATGCTTGGAGGAGGAAACATAATGCATGGTATGGGAGTATGTACTCAGTATGGGTGAAAAACCACTGAACTGATTATAAATCTTCAAACAAGGCTTTGCTTCTCTAGTTAATTATTGAGAACTCAACGGCTACCTCAATTAAATTGAATTCAATTGCAGAATTAAAGGTCCAATTTATGCAATCCAAACTTAAAATCTAATTGTGAACAGTGCACAAAAGCAAGCAAAAACAATATAATATAATATAATATAATATAATATAATATAATATAATATAATATAATATAATATAATATAATATAATATAATATAATATAATATAATATATAGTATGCCACGATGGGGCGGCAAGGTGTCTCAGTGGTTAGCACTGTCACTTCACAGCAAGAAGGTCGCAAGTTCAATTCCCAGCTGGGCCAGTTGGCATTTTGCATGTTCTCCTCCATCTTGTGTGGGTTTCCTCCGGGGGCTTCGGTTTCCCCCACAATCCAAAGACATGTATAGGTGAATTGAATTAACTAAATTGGATGCAGTGTATGAGTGTGTGTGTGTGTGTGTGTGTGTGTGTGTGTGTGTGTGTGTGTGTGTGTGTGTGTGTGTGTGTGTGTGTGTGTGTGTGTGTGTGTGTGTGTGTGTGTGTGTTTTCCAATTCTGGGTTGCGTCTGGAAGGGCATCCACTGCGTAAAACATATGCTGAATAGTTGGCAGTTCTATCCGCTGTGACAACCTCTGAAATAGAGACTAAGCTGAAGGAAAATGAATAAATGAATGAATGCCATGATGAAATGCACTCATTTTGGGTTCATGTTAAGATGAATTTCAGTGTTTAGGGCACAAGGAGACACATTCCAGTTCCAAACATATTTTAATCCAAATTGTTTAGTCCACTTTTGCCCACTTTCCTGATTTTGGGTGCAAAAATGTCTTACAAGGCTTTACAGGAGCTTTTTCTGATCTTTCATACTTTTGCAAAATTTTGCTCATGCAATTTAGTAATATTTTATAAAAAAAATCTCGGGAGGAGCATGTGGAGATGTTTTGACAAGGCCAATTCATTTTCAATAATCATTCTATTATAAATTACATGAATAGCCAAGCATGTCCTATCTCCATATTCTCTCAACTTTCAGAATCTTTTTGCCACCTCACCTCCACACCTTAAAACCTGATCCCTACATAAATCAAAGCGGGGGGATCGTTATGAGGCCGGGCTAGACACTGCGCTCAAAATGGCATGCCAAAAATGCATATTTTATTCATTCAAAATATTTGTAATTGTGAACTCCTTATTGTAGAACGACAAAAGGAGACCCTGGAAAACAATATGGACACTCAAAAAAATGTTTGATTTGAAAAAATGGTTGTTCAAACTCCTTATTTAAAATGAGCTGAATCAACACAATTCTTGAGTTTTTTGGAGGACAACTTAAATGTTTTATGTTCAATCCACTTAAATATGCAAAAACAATTAAGTTAACAGTTAGGAAATCTTGTGAAAGCCAGCATTTTTTTATTTTTTTTTTACAGTGGAGGGTTTCTCTAGTCAAAAGGCCAGTATGGGCTAGGAGCATTTTTATTCTAACACTGTTTTAAAATGAATATGTACTAGTGTTAACCGCACTGAACACTGTTTGGAAGCAGAAGTGTGAAGAAAACAGTCCCCTAGTTTCACAGACAAAATTAAGTCTTAAGTGCTGTTTTAAACTAGTTAGTTTTCATTTTTAAACAATGTTTTAGAATGAAAATGGTTTAAGTCCAGACTGGCCTTTTTAGTGCAATTTCAGATAAACAATCTCTGTACACCCTCTACTGCTTAAAACACATGATATGTGACCATTCACGCTCACTGGTCATGCACATATTTTACCAGCATCAGTACTTGCAGTCTACTGATTGTGTTATGGTTATATAAGAGGGGCTTGACCAATCAGGAAATGATACACATTAATCCAGAAAACCAGTCTTTTCAAATTGCGAAGTTTAAATCCCATTTAGCAATAGTGGTTCAACAACATGTCGTCTAATGCAGTTTTTCTCAACCACATTCCTGAAGGACCACCAGCTCTGCACATTTTCCATGTCTGCTTAATCAAAAACACCTGATTCAGATCATCAGCAAATTAGCAGAGACTGAAAGACCTGTAATGGGTGTAAAAGACATCCAAAACATGCAGTGTTGGTAGTCTTCCAGGAATATGGTTGAGAAATACTGGTCTAATGTTTAATAGATTGCTCAGAGAGCAGACAGGAAGTGGTCTTTTGCTAAACATCATCACTCCCCAACTCACATCACATCACGTATGGTATTTAATGTAATTTTTCTATATGCAGGCTACTCGAGAAACCTTTGGCATCAACACACAGGCACTATGAGCATGAGAGTTTCATTACATCAGCTTTGGAGGTAATAGATAGTTTTACGCTGAAGTTCTTACACTATTGTAAGTCATACAGTATATTAGTAGTTAGGTCTGAAATAGAGATGGGGATGAATAGTCAAAAAGAAAGAAAGAAAAATTATAAGTTGAAAATCATATCCTACATACAGCCATGTCTGAATAGTAAAAATGACAGCAACACAAACAAAACAACAACAACAAAACATTAGCAAGATGATAAGACACCATTTTTCTTGCAACATGATGAGGTCAAGTGATGATTATACAACATACTACTGCTTGTAAATATTTATACTGACATAAGATGTTTCAGATGCTATATTTTTAAACAATAGCATACAGTACAGACCTTAGATATAGGACAGATATAAAATTTCACAAAACTGATATGAGGATGTGAATGATAGTTTTAAAATCTTTACAATGACATGCATTTGTGCCTGTGCAAGCATAAAAAGCCGCTCAGCCACTCTCCCCACACTTACCTGTCTCCATCTTGCACTTGTTCTTCCCGGCCCTCACGTCGCGTCTCTCGCGCTGTCACACCTAATTACAGGCAAAAGCAGGATGATGACAAAGCAAAATGCATTATAAAAGCAAGCTGCGCTTAAACAGGCTAATTAACTACTGTCAGCCGCCTTTTCCACATACGACAAAGCGTCGGGTTTAATGGGATTTAATTAAAATTTATCAAAAGACAGTTCATTACAAACACTGTTTCCACATTATGAATCATACAAATTTCAACAAGTAAATGTGTCACGGGAAGGCCGTTATTTATGAACTGTATTGCTGGCATGGTGTGCAGAGAAACTCTTCCAAAATCCGCTGCAGTGGGATTCGGGGTTAGAACTACTATCGTTGACACATCTGCCCTCGTGTTAAACGATCAACTGGGTTAGCTGTAGGCATGGGACGACCGCTGGTTGGAAAAGTTAAGGTTTTAAAAACTGCCAAAGTTTTCTGTTATATCGTTCCTAGGGTATATGTACGATTTATTTATTGTTTTTTTACATGTTTTTCACAACAATTTTATTTAGTTTTTTAGGGCAACAACATCTTCTGCAGAAAAGGAACATCTACAGCAAAAGCTACTGGTCCAAAATATTTCAAATGTTTCTTAAAATAAAATATATTGTGTTCAATAGGGGGAAAAGTTGTTTTTTTTACCCAGACATTTAAAAAGAACTTATTTTGGAGCAGTAATCACAATACCATGATACCATATTTTTTATCCAAGGTTATCATACCATCAGAATCTTATATCGGCCCATGCCTAGTTAGCTGAATAAAAGATTTTACTATCTGTTACTCAGATACCCAAACCAAGTCTTGTGAAGGTCAGAACTTGCTTTAAATCCACAGATCACACCCACAATTCTGTTGGCATACACTTATACACGTTTAATGCCAGTTTTGTGAACAATTCAGTTTATTTACTAAGTCGAGTCTTTTAGGAACAAAAGGGGGGGGGGGGGGTGCTGCCTGAAATGCTTAACCAAACAAATGTCATAAAGTAAGTACTTGAATGTTGATAAAACATGAAACAAATATTTTCATAATCTACAGTTTTGGTTTACTTAACTTTAAAATGTATTCTTTGTGAAACTTTTATTCAGTAAGGACAAATTTAATTAAATGACATTTAAAAGAATTCATAATGTTGCTAAAAATTCTTTCTTTATAAAAACAGTTCTTTTTAGTTTTATTATTCCCACAAACATTCAACAACAACAAAAAAAATTATCAGAATTTGCATAAAAATAATAACAATTTTCTACTCTGACAATAATAAAAAATGTTTCTTGAGGACCAAGAACAATTGGAATGATTTTGGAAGGATCATTTGTGGCTAGAATTTGGAGCAATGTCTGCTGAAAACTCAGCTTTGCATCGCAGGAATTACCTTAAAGCAGGAAGTCCAAACTCAGTCCTAGAGAGCCATGTCCTCTGCTGAGTTTAGCTCCAACTTGCGTCAACACACCTTCCTGGAAGTTTCTAGTATATCTAGTAATAGCTTGATTAGCTGGTTCAGGTGCGTTTGATTAGGATTGGAGCTAAACTCTCCAGGACAGAGGCCCTCCAGGACCGAGTTTGGACACCCCTGCCTTAAAGTTTAATTTTCAAACTGGCTTAAAATTTTAAAGTCTATTTTAAAAAACACTGTTATTTGAAATGCCAATAATATTGGCTAAATTACTATTTTTACAGTATTTCTGATCAAATTAATGCAGCAATTATTCGCAAAAGAGATTTCTTTCAAAAGAGATTTATATCAATTTCTATCTACTGATCCTAAATTTCTGAATGAAAACAAATAAAGAAATTATATTAGAATGACATTAGAAAGTCAGTTTCTTTTACAGCATAAAACTATTTGCATTTTAACTTCTAAACATTTTGAAGAAATGTAAAGCATTAGATCCAGGAATGCACAGATGTATACACTAAATGAGGGGGAAAATATTCCATATAGGCCCAAGTGAAAATGAGCGGAGACGTGTTTGGCACATGCTACTCAGCGGCTCATTTCATATTCAGGCTGAAATGAGGAAATGTCTGCTGGCCTTGTGCTGAGGGCCCTGGTGTTGAGCTTACTTTGGCAGTCTTGGGGTGCGCAGCCTGAGGCTTTGGAGGCCCCTGGCAATCGGAGGTCCCGAGGCGTTGGGCCCATTGGCTCTATCAGTAATCCAGCCCTGCACATGCTGCTCCAGAAGAACCGTATGACTTTCTGTATGCGGAGGAACAAAAAGGGAGATGTTTAGAAGAACCCCATTCTTTTCTTTGCAATGGAATCATACCTATTGTATGACAATAAACCATAAAAGCTGTTCATACATTATGTACACTATATTACACAATAAGTCTTTTTAAGCCTTGTAAAAGATTTATTTGGTTCTTGTGTGCCTTGTAAACACACGTTGATTTTCTGTGCATTCAGTTCTTGTTAAACTGCTCTGGCATAGAAAAACGTAAAGCTAAACTTAAAAATGTCACCCTTGAAACTAACTGAAATAAGTTCACACTGAAGTACTTAAAGGAATAAAGAAATAAATGAATGAATGAATTGATGAATGAATAAATTAATAAATAATTTTATAAACAAATAGAATGAATGAACAAACAAATGAACAAACAATCAAGTGAATAATAAACGAATGAAGCAATGAACTAATAACAAACAAATGAATGAATGAATGAATAACAAATGAACAAACAAAACAAACAAACAAACAAAAACAAAATGAATGAACAAATAAATAAAATAAATGATTGAATGAACAAATGAACAAACCAAAAAACAAAGGAACGAACCAACAAACAAACGAACAAACAAACGAATGAACCAGCAAACAAACAAATGAACGAACCAACAAACAAAAAAATGAATGAACCAACAAACAAACCAACAAAAATTAATGAATTAATGAAACAAACAAACAAACAAATGAACAAATAAATAAAACAAACGAATGAATAAACGAATGAACCAACCAATAAACAAACGAACGAACCAACAAACGAACGAACCAACAAACAAACAAACAAACGAACCAACAAACCAACAAACAAACGAACGAACCAACAAACAAACAATCAAACAAATCAACAAACAAATGAACCAACAAACTGAACTAAAGAATGAACAAACTAAATGAATGAATGAATGAATGAACGAACGAACGAATGAACGAACAAAACAAAACCAGATAAAAACTAAAATAAATTTAACAAATTTTTTTTTTAATATACATAAAACAAAAAAAAATCAGTTTTGATTTTTATTTATGTTTGGTTTTATTAATCTTGTTTTGTGTTAAACATTTTATTAAAATAAACAAAATTAAAAAGCTGTTAACTAAATATTTTTCATTTGTATTTCAGTGAATTGAACTTTATTTCAGTTAGTTGCCATGACAATATTTGCATGTTTAACGAATATAAATGTCAAGAACACATAAAACTGAAATGACTAAAATGTAAACAAAAATTAAACCCGGAATAAAAATTCAACTAAAAACGATTGAAAAAATGCAGAACAAAAAATATTTATGTATAACTGAACATGTTTAAAGGTGCAGTATGTAAGTTTGACACCCAGTGGTTGAACTAGGTATTGCAGTCCTGAATCATAATAAAGGTACGCCGGGTTGCCAGTTTGAGGGATTTTCAACTGTGTTCTAAATAAAAGCAACGACACGCGATTGAGGGAATATTCTCCATATTAAAAGGAGTTTTGGTTCTAACCAACACCTCGAATTAATTTATTAGAAGCGGCTTCTATTTCTCACAGCTGAACAACAGAAACCTATGACAGATCACCTCAGGTAAGCCTCGTGTGCTTTATTCAGTGCTAAATGCTAACAATGCGAGTTTGAATGCATTTTACATGACGTGTATTACCATATACTGAAAGCAGAAAGTTCACTTCACCTTTAATGATGTTAAAGAGGGTTAACATGTATTAAATAGATTCTAAACCTTACCGTTTTGTGAGTGAGTGCATATTCTGTGCTTCTGAAAGGCTGTATTTAAATTTCTGCCGTGTTTTGTGGTGCAAACAGCCAAATGGCTCATCACTCATAACAATCTCGTCACAGCGTGTTGTTAGGACACGCGATGTAACCTGCTCACGTTCCTAATATTTATGTCATTTGCTAATTAACGTCATGTGGAACTGAATATGTCTCATTTTGACATCTGATACTTTCCACTACACTGTAGCATTTCGCTCATGGACGCATGCTTTCAGAGTCTTTCTGAATGAATGAATGAATGAAATATGCTGTTTTCCAACAAGGCAACCCGGGGTGCTGAATTATAATTGGTTAAACTGGCATGTGCATGTGAAAATTACCTAAACAAAGACATCGTTCCGGCACGGAAAAAAACATTTTCAAAGCAGAATATCTGACTTTAGCATTGTTTGTCAGTTAAACAAGTATGTTCACTTGGGATGTTTCTTAAATATCTGCACACATATTATTGTATTTTTATGCTTTAGAAGAGTCAAAAACTTACATACAGCACCTTTAAAATGAATATAATTTTAAAACAATATAATCTACAACAGCCTATTAAAAAACACTTCAATAACATAGGGCTAAAGTGAGATGACAGTAAATCAAATTTATACTGCAAAATCTCCTTTTTTTTTGTTTCATCAATCCATTTACCCACTCTTCTCCTTTACTCCTCAGCACAGTTAAGCACCTGACTAATTCCTTTGACATACAACTCTTGTAGAACTCAGAAAACATGCCAATAAAGTGAAAGAGCGAGCAAGTAATGACTGAGCACGAGTCAGTAATGGCCGTCCTAATGAAAACTATTGGCTGGGGAAGAAAAAGGAAAAGTCATTAGTGTTTTTCACAAGTCAGAATGGAGGGAGGGCTTGACATTTGACAGCCTCCTCTCCGTCTTACACTCTCCCTCTGTCCTGTTGTGTCCTGATGGCAGATGGATACCCAATGACAACAAGGTTATGAGGTCACAAACACACAGGGGGAGGGGGCTTATATGTGTGTGCGCATTTGTGTGTGTTCCCTGCCAGTCCAGTACATGGATGAATGTGAGCATTACATGTGTCAGCAGACGGGTGACAGCACGGCATTCATTAATAAAAACAAAAAGAGTTTAGCTCCAGTAGTGCAGAAGAGGGGCTCCGAATAGGGGGGAAAAATGGGAGGGATAGGTTTCACAGACAGACCCGAGTGTTCAATACTGACATGGCTGTGAGCTTTTTCTATCACTCTCCCTCTCCTTTTCTCGCTCCCTGACAGAGCCAACAAAGAGCTCACACTCCAGTCTATGCTGAGGTAAGCCAGATCATAATGAAGCTGAGGTCTCAAAGGGGATTCCCTTGTGTGGCAGCAAATCTCTGTGTGTATTTGAGTGTGTGTGTGTGTGTGTGTGTGTGTGTGTGTGTGTGTGTGTGTGTGTGTGTGTGTGTGTGTGTGTGTGTGTGTGTGTATACACTATGAAAGTATGAACCCCTGAATATTATGTCTCCATAAGTGTGTTAAACATCTTGGAGTGTTTAGTAGCCATCCAAACTCTCTCTCTCTCTCTCCATCTCTGTTCGCTATTAAAAGCATCAGGTTTTTCTATCAGGCTGCAGGACTAGCAAGCCTACCTTGGTCAATGTGCTTCTTTGCTAGTCCGGTAAAAAGACCAGCACTAAAGACAGAATGGAAATTTCATTAGCGCGATAGTTTGCCAAAAAAAAAAAAAAAAAAAAAAAACATCACCGGCGACGCTACAGTTTTTGTTCATGTTCATGAAAGTAAAAGGTAGGACTAGAAGATTACCGAAAATAAAACCGAAATCGTAATCAGAGTGCAAATTACAGGGCGGTTTGGGGAGGTCTGACACCCCTAATTAACACTTGATCCCCCCTGAAGGACATCAAAACGAGATGGGGCGGTCTGCTTTTTGATAGTTGAGAAATAGTTTGCTCTGATCTGTATCTTAAATAATATTAATAATTAAAATAATAGATCGCTTCAATATACATATGACCCCCCCTATAATGGTTCATACCATTGTGAATGCATGTTTGCGCCAAAAATATTAATATGAATAATAATTGAATTAAATATGTAATAATCAACGGCTTGCCGTGCATCAAAGGATTTTAATGCACGACGGGGAGGCGAAGGACCACACGACGTGCGGCGGAAATCTTATGAAACATCAGTTCAAGGGCACATGAGATGCATTTTGAAGAGAAAGCAGCCAAAGACTAAAGTTAATTCAAAAATCTTCGCTGTTAAATATGTAGGGAAATTTTCCAAAAGAAAAAAAACATATCGGGACAGGTAAGAAAAATCTGCTTCATCTTCTTTAAAACAAAAGCAATTAGCCAAACACGCAGGATCAGTGTAATAATACATTATTTACAGTCATAAATTATTTATGAAACTTATCTCTGCGATCTGCCAAAAAAAATACACCTGAGAACAAATAATAGGTTTAAAATTCCAAAGACTGACCGTTAGATACACCAAAGATTAATTAAATATCACGTTTTAAATAAAAAGATGCCAGAGATTAGTTCCAGCGGTCCTGAGATGGTCTGGCCAATAAAAAGCTTCGCTCTGGGGGGAGCCATTCGCATAGCTGCCGCTGACCGCCTGGAGCTTGCAAAATGTTTTAACACGTGCTATCATTATACATAAACTGCAGATTTGACTTTAAATGCACGCAATGTTGATGGATTCTGTCAGTGTTTTGATCTGTTCACCATGGATGGCAGGCTTTTGAGTGTCCTTGCAAAGAAAGGTGGCTATATTGGTCACTGATTTGTTTTTGTTTTGTTTTTGAATGTCAGAAATGTATATTTGTGAATGTTGAGATGTTATATTGGTTTCACTGATGAAAATTATTGAAATGGGTATATTTTAGTTTTTTGTTAAGTTGCCTAATAATTATGCACAGTAATAGTCACCTGCACACACAGATATCCTCCTAAAATAACTAAAACTAAAACAATCTAAAAACTCCTTCCAAAAATATTCAGCTTTGATATTAATGAGTTTTTTGGGTTCATTGAGAACATGGTTGTTGTTCAATAATCAAATTAATCCTCAAAAATACAACTTTCCTAATAATTCTGCACTGAATGATTTAAAATTCACAGGAGGGCTAATAATTTTGCATTCAATAAACTCCACCAGCTCCAAGACTTGTGCACAGTACTGTAAATATACTGTATCCCTGTTTCATTCTCTGTCTCTTACAAATAGAAAATAATAATAATAAAACACACTCCCTTGGCACTAAGCACTATTTGAACTGTTTTGGGGAGACTGCCCAGAGGTTCTCTCAAATAATGTAATAATACTAGGTTTCTTCCGCTTCCTAGAGTTCTGCTTTAGATTTGGGCTCTTTTTTCTTTTCTTCTCTATCCAGGCAATCCTATTCAGCTTCTATAATATTCAGGTCTTGACTTTGTGGAAGCCAGTTCATTACTTTTGATAACTATTATTAAAAGTAAAACAATCACCAATCAGGTGATTTCCAGAAGGAATAGAATGATGGCATGAAAACCTACTGTATGCCAGTTCAGACAATATCAGCAACACCATACAGTAAGGGTGTGACAAGATCTCGTACGACGAGATCTCGCGAGATTAAATCGCGGCGAGATTTCTCGTCGAGGTGAAAATATGTCTTGTGAGTTGTGATGTTATGATGGAGTGTGAGGGTGAAATTAGCATTGACGATTGGAGGCAGGATTGGATTTGATCTGCAAATAAAATGCTTTGCACACCTGGCAACCCAGGCTGGCCTCAGAGTTGCGCTTGTCACTCGGTTGGGTGGGCGGGTGTGACGTAACCGCTTTTTTCACCGGAGTTTAGCAGGTGCCGCATCCAACATGGGCTACAACTA
Source organism: Danio kyathit (assembly GCA_903798195.1). Taxonomy (NCBI): domain Eukaryota; kingdom Metazoa; phylum Chordata; class Actinopteri; order Cypriniformes; family Danionidae; genus Danio; species Danio kyathit. The sequence goes on along the minus strand of LR812525.1, from coordinate 25,680,635 downwards.
CAGCCTCACACAATATGGTTCGAATCCATGCAATGGAATACTTCAGATATGCTGAAAGGCATAATCGTTGTAAACACAAATGGAATTACGACGTAAAGTATTCCTATTTTTGTCGCATTATTGAAGTGCAGATATGTAAACGCCGTAATCAAACTATTAACACCGTGAAGGACTTTTAGCCGCATTTTGCGACAGGACCTACACACCTAGCGAGTCAGTAAAGCACCACAGACGCACACATCTCTAAGCGCACGCAAACAAACACACACACTCACTGAATGAACTCCTGGAGACTCATCGTCACGTCAGCATCACGGAACACACGTTTATACTGTCCGGGAAAAGCTAAATTTTTTCCCATTCTGCGTGCGGTATCAAACTCCATTAAAACAACTCTCCTATCAGTCCTTCTTATTCGCATGATCCCATCCAGTAGCTCAGAGTGAGTCACGGGGCCTGAATGAAATCTTGCTAAATGAAAGTAAAACTCATTTATTAAATTAAAAATGAAATACAAAAAATTACATATATTTGTTTCCGTGTGTGGAAATAAGTTTGAATATATCATGTGAAATTGTACAGGGGAGAAGCCAGTCGGTAGAGTTTATAGCTAAATATTTAGCAGTGTTTGCATGTCCTTTATGACATTGAATTCATTTAAATAGAAATAAAATACCATTCATTACAATGTTTTGAAAAAGCACCTAAATTGTTTTGTATTTTGTGATTTTTTTTTCTAGTTGAATAAAAATCTATTTTGCATTCATATATTAGCAAATATTTTGCTAATATTTAAAATTATATATAAAAATATTTTTTCATTCACATAGGCTATTAGCAAAATATTTAGCAGTGTTTGCTACATTTGATAACTATTATTAAAAAGTAAAACAATCACCAATCAGGGGATTTCCAGAAGGAATAGAATGATGGCATGAAAACCTACGGCATACAGTAGGTTTTCATGCCATCATTCTATTCCTTCTGGAAAAGTTCAGACAATATCAGCAACACCATACAGCCTTTATGCAGGCCACAAGCACTTATTCAACTAATGTTGTCACAATTACCAGTTTCAAAGTAAACCCTGGTAAATTCTGACGATTAGTATTTACCATTTAAAATTTTCATTATTAAAACCGTGATTGATTATCGCAATTTTGAAAACTGTTACATTGCAATTAGCTGTTAATATGCATGCATGTTTATCTAGACAGTTAATAAAAGTATACAGTATTCATATGTACAGTAGATATATACAAACATAAGTAAACAGAAGTTATGCTGTATTATACACAATACTAAGCTAAAGTTTGACTTCACAAAATTAAAATCGCAAATCAAATCACAATATCAGTCAGAAAAATCACAACTATAGATCGATTTCGTCAAACCGCAGGAACCCTTTAGGCTATTATAATGCAGCTTTATGTAATTTTGTGAAAAATAAAGTACAGGGTTTCTGCAGGTTTCACCAAGTCAAATTTAAGACTTTTTAAGACCCTTTTGAGACCATTATGAATAAAATTGTAGACTTATACAGGGCTACACCATAAAGATTTTTATTTGTCCCATTGAAAATAAACATAATTACTTAATAATATTTAATTAATGTGTCAAAACAAGCAAACCATTCATACACTTTATTTCTTTTCCTTTCTTAAACTTTTCTTTATCAAGCTTTAACAACTATAATAAACTAAATGTACAACAGTTTGTCCAGGTAAGGGTCCTCACCACATACTGTATGGCCTATAAATACATGGAGAAATTACAAATGTTATTGTGAAGAACCATATTGTTAAACAGAGCTGTAAATAGAGTTTTGTTAGAAGTTTTATAGAGGGCGTACTCGCACTATATACAGTTGCCTAGAACCGGGACGAAGCACGCTTGTGCCCCCACCCGTCATCCCCAACAGCCCGCACTCACATTGCATTCGGGTCTGAGCACGCTTACGTCATAGATGATATGCTGTTCAGTTTAATAACAGACAACTATAACCAAGCAGAAAAAGCGCTCTCGCTCAGCACAGTGGAGATTTCTTTATCGTTTTAGTCGTTGGAGATGCAATGACGTGCAGTCAAATATTTAGCCAAACAGATCAGCCACTTTTGATGCTCATAAATAATCATAAAGTCCTCGTGCTGCAGGAATTAGGAGGTTTGCTAAAGGTGCAGCAGTCGTACAGAGAGGAGTTTGTGTCTTTAATAATTTACGACAGTTTGTGTTCATTAAACAGTAAAAATGATTAATAAATCCATATGAAGCAGTCCCTTAAAAGTCATGTCTCATCTTCAGTTTCGGGCTCAGGCGTGCTGAGCCCAAGTGTGCTCTGGCACACCTCTTTCAACCGGGTCAGGGCCGGCCAACTGAACCGTGCCTGAGCCTAATTTAGAGCACTCACACTACTCAAACGATCCGGGAAACGGGCCTGGGCACGGTTCTGATAGCATAGTGTGAGTGCGCCCTGAGATGTGTTGTTGGTGACTGTATACTGTACATAGGTGTTGGCCTGATTGGGTAGCTTTACATGGACATTGGGAAATTAAGACCTGTTTAAAATTTATTAAGACTTAAAAGTCAATATTTCAGTGAATTTAAGACATTAAGACTTTAAGACCATGCGGACACCCTGAGGTAAACATGGATCCCTGTGAGGTAGTTTTCCAAATGCAGGTTTAACAACCAATACATTCAATAAGAAAATCAAATGTCCATGTAGCAGCACAGAAAAATAATGTACATAAAATAATACAAACATAAGTAAACAAATCCAAAGTGCACAGATTCTTGTTTACGTTGTTTGCCACACAATTTTATAAAGCAGTTTGCTCATTTAAAAAAAAAAAAAGTGTTTGCTAAAAGTGTTTTTTAAATTGTGTGAGAAATTTATTTTTGCACATTATTAGGTCATTTTATCAAAACAGTAATATTAACTTTTCCTGACACCATAGTTTTTTTTAAAGTTGCCAGCTAGTCAGCATTTTTGATGATTTTCACCTAAATTTTCTGATTCTGTTCTAATAAAGACACTGATAAATTGTGTCTTGTCATTATGGGCTCTATTTTATTGATCTAGGTGCAAAATCTAAAGTGCATGGCACAAAAGCATTAAGGGCGTGTCCAAATCCACTTTTGCTATTTTAAGGATGGAAAAATATGCTCTGCGGCCTGGCGCATGGTCTAACAGGGTTGTACTTATTCTCTCAATGAGTTATGGGTGTGTTTTGAGTATAACGTGCATTAAACCAATCAGAGTCTCATCTCCCATTCCTTGTAAGAGTTTGGCGGACTTTGTTAGTGGAAAAACTGAATGGTTCACTAGCAAGAAAACAGTTAAACAGACCATCCGCAGGGCGAGGATAAAGAACAAGCCTCCTGCATTCGGCCTCTTTACTTTTACTCCTTTACTTTCATGGAGTAAGGAAACTGTGTTGTACGCACTCCACTTAAGACAACCATTAGCCTACATATTTAATTTAGTTTGTTAAGTGCAAAGATTTGTTTCAAAACTATTTCTAAATTCAGTTCTAATTTCCAGCCAATGAATAAATGAACAATAATAACGAAGTGTGGTAAAAAAAAAAAAAAAAAACATTTTATCCAAACACACATCTCGATATGGTTCAAAACCCACAGGTGGACAAATCTAAACTTGTTTTTATTCAAACAAATATAAATATGCATATAATAAATAATACTGATAATAATAATAATAATAATTACATGATACAAATGCAAACTGTCAGAAGACAAGAAAATGAAAGCATAAAGGCAGTGGTTTTTATATTTATGTAGTATCATTTTTGAAACATTTTAATCCTTTATTTTTTTTCATATGTAAAGATATCTGTGTATTGCTGTACATCCTAGGCGCATAACTAACTTGCTCTATTTCAGTTCCTTAAAATAGCACCACACCAATAATGTGCCATAACACACCTCCTTTTTAGACCAGAACACCCATGAGTCCACAAAGTGGCGCAAATGGATTTGGTACTTAAACAACGTGAAGCAAAACTTGAAAATTATGGTTGCGATGGTCTGAAAATAGCAACAAATCACGCCATACATGTCTTGCGCCTTATTGCGCCAGGTGCATGATAGGGCCCAATGTCATAATACAGGAAACAACAAATCAAGTAAAAGTTGTTTTGTATTGTGCAAAGTCTTTTGCACTGTATTGTGTGAGCGTGTATGTGTGTGTGTTACATAGGTTTCACAGATTATAAAAAATGAAGTTTTTTTTGTCATTTTTGTCATTCTCTTTTTTCAATTGAACAGATATTTAATAAATGGTATGTTTAAATGCTCAGTCTCCCTCCTGAAATCTGTCTGTCTGTCAGCACAGAGGACTGGAGCCCAGATTACTGTTATAGCTATGGGAAGGAGACAGAGAGACACATTATACTGTTCAGGGATCCTGCACAGCACCGGACCCTCACAAACTGGAATGCTAAAAACGAACAAATTAGGAGCGGATGAAGGTGTACGGGGGGGATGTAGTTACGATTGGGAAAGAAAAAAAAATGCTTGATCGGTTGTTTTTGGACACGCATCATTTTCCCTGCAAAGAAGCCTGGCAGCTGCTGCGTGAGCAGAACGGGGGTGCAGAGGCAGACGGGGGTCGAGGGAGGAGCCCACTGCAGTTTGGGTGAGATTGTACTTGTGGACAAGAGTAAGAGAGAGAAAAAGACCCTCCTTAATGCATTGTTTGGAGAGAGAGGAGGAGTAGCAGGAGGGGATGGAGTGACTGAAATCAAAATGAAAAGACCACCTGTTTTGTTAAAGAAACAAACAAAAACATGCTTTGAACCAATAAACAAAATCTAAAAACTGTTCCAAAAAAAGTCATGTTTTATTAGTGA